>CM060316.1:42217182-42264682 GCA_030674155.1 Stramonita haemastoma
AAAACAAAAAAAACAACCCACGTTCGTTAAAGGAGGAAATGGGGAATAATTATGAGTTGTTGTTGTTGTTGATGTTGTTGATCTATAGATTTGTTCTATTATGAATGTAACTCTAAAAAGCGGCAGGTGTGTCAAAAGTAACACTCAGAGCACCCCACACACCACCACCACACAACACACACACACACACACACACACACACACACACTTGATCCTCAACTAGCTAAGCAGTTCTGAAGACCCACACTCATTATACAATTTTGTAAGGCTTAGAGGAGAGCAGGCCTAAAAGTGTAGGCCTAAATCTGCAGACATACTTCTACACCATACTCTTGTTATGGTCAGATGACAGGAGCTGATTGAGACTGTTGTCATCATCTTCTCTGGGCGCAATCCGACAGACATTTTGTGAACATGATGTTTGCTTTAACAGTACAGATGACGCTAAGACTATCTTTTGATCAGCTGTCGTGCTATATAGAATGACTTCACAAAGCGATAAATTCCCTGATGGTTAATCTAGGTTCAAATCCAGTCTAATGCAAAGTATTTGCTTAGTTGGACTGGGTTTGCAGGAGTTTTGGTTTTGTCTTTTTTTGTTATTGTTTGTTTTGTTCACTTCTTACCCGATTGATTTTTGGTTGAAGACCACTTGATCAGAACCCATCATTGGAGCATCACACATCCCACTGGTGCCCTTTTGAGAGGGTTGCTCAAATCATTCCACCAACAAGACAGGTTTCTCTATCTGTGGGACCTGGTTAATGCCGGATGACATGATGATAGAAAACATAGAATGCATCCCCATCAAAATAGTATCAAATCTAGGCGGACTTCCATAGAACCACTGCACTGTTATAGCATTAGCGGTTAGTGCAATGAAAAAAAAAAAAAGATTTAGCCGCTCTTGTTGCTCTGGTCTTCGTGGTGACTACATTTTTGGTTTAATTGATTTAACCTGCACTTCTGTGTCTGTGGTGGGTTTATGTTATTCTGAGCTTTTCCAACCAAGCGATTCATAGCAGAGAAACAATCATCGGGAGGGACGTGATCATGACCTTACTCCATGTTGGCGCTTCAGTCAGTTTGAATCAGCTGGACCTAGCAGCTAAAATCGTGATTTTCTGTGATGGGGGATTTTTTGTTTAATTACATCTCTGACACTTAAGTTTTATCCAACACAACATTAACATCTCTTTTTCATAAAACAATGTTTTGTTTTTTTTTAATGCGTAGCTAATGATTGAAATGTCTTTACGAACAGGAAGTATACTATTTCTGTTGATTGTCCTGTTTATATGATACAGTTAAGTGATCATGCACCATTAATTATTCAAATGCCTGTGGCTCTGGAATGAGCTTATTTACATGCAATCCGCTTTGCATGCTTATTTTGTACACAACAAAAAAGCCTGATTTTTAAGTTTCCACTTTGCACAAAATTGCCAAAGCTGTGTTTGTGCTATGGCTGATTTTTGTGTCACATAGAACACAAAACCAAGACCATTTCCTTTTTTTTTTTTTTTCGTTTTTTTGGGGGGGTGGTTACAAAATTACAATTTTAAAATAAAAACTTGCCCAAACGTAAAAAAACAAAAGGTTGGGGTAAAAAAAAACTGCAGAAAGATTTTATAAAGTTGCCTTTCTAAAGTTTTAGTGACTTGAATTTTTAGTTTGTTTATCGACTATCTTGGATTGTTTCCATGGCAACCAGGGTTGAAGAGTCTAAACTAACATATTTTATAAGTTCGGGATGATGCCTTGTAATGCTTCCTATAGACTAGGTCACATTTCAACATATGTTTAGTAAACAAAAAAACAAAAAACAAAAAAAAACGGTAGTTGCCATATGTAGCCTGAAGCCGAATCTTCCATCAATATGTGCCTGGTCAGGGATGTACGTTGCATGTCAACTGATCAGATTGGGTACCAATGCACATCCCTGAAGCTGGGTGCTGTTTCTTTTGAGGGTGGCCTCATTACATGGCAGTTAAGCATTGAAGCACCGGAGCAGGGAAGCCAGCCACCTGTGGACATCTCTCAGATACAACACAAGGGGCTTGGTATCACTGTAGCGGTAATATCGGAATGAGCGCCGAAAGAAAACAGCACTGGTAACGTTACAGAGCACAGACAGCATGAACAAAGAAAGTCCCGAGGAAGAAAGGTAAATACCGTCCTTTGGACCTTCCAGCCAGGTACATTATGCAGAATGTGCTTCATCGACATAATCAGACAGAACAGTCCAGTAGTGAGGAGAAGATGGGTTGACTTCTGTTCTGCTGGTCCAGGAAGTTTGTGGCTTCCGAGATCAGCACTCGTGTATGGTGGTGGTTCTTGGTGGTGATTGGTTTTGTTGTTTTTTTCCGTTCCTCGCCCACATCTCCAAGGTGATATTTTTGCACATGAAACCGTTTTTATCCACACCAGAGAGTGGACTGGCCCAGCCTTCAATGGAATAATTGGCTAGGGAAGGCTAAGGACCTCGGGGGAGCAGAGGAAGCTGGTTGCAAAATCTTCAGTGGTGCCACTGCCTAGATCTACAAGACTACGGGAAAAGTGAAGGTGAAGGGGAAGAAGGCCTCGTTTAAATCTCATCAAAAAAAAAATTTCGGAAGAGTAAGATTCAAAACTCCAGGAGAAAAATCCCCTTGAACGGGCATCTCAGGGGTGGTGGTAGCTCGAATCCTAGGCTCCATCCCAGGCTTTCAAATCACGAGTGCAAAGCTCTGATCTAACCATTAAGTCATTCCACCCCACCTGTATGGGGAATTTAATCAAGGGTGGGGATTTTCTTTTCTCCTTACTAACTCAGACCTGCCAGTGCCTTTATTCCGTTCGTGTATGTATACAGATACAGATGATCACCATTTACCAGTGAAAATGTCTGTAACTCATGTCAGCATTTTGATGATGTTACAGAACCTCAAACATACCCCCAGCATGCACCCTGTTCCTTTATCAAGAGGGACAGGATCAGCCAGCTTCAGCTTGCATGAGAGAGACAAAGCATGAACAACAAACAAATCAGTGGCCTACAGGGCTGTGCCCCAGCCCAAGAACTCACCAGGGAGGTCAGGAAGAACAGAACAGAAAAACAAAACAAATAATTATAATCGAAATCGAGTGTTGTGAGCATAGTGACCAAGCCTGAGGGCCACCTGAGACGTAGCCAGTTTGCCAGGTCATGTGCATGTCAGCCAACATTGCCGACACAGAAACGTTGTCGACCTGGAAACTTGTCACGTCTGGTGCCTTTTAGCGGCGTGTGTATGTTGTATGTATGTATGTATGTATGTATGTATGTATGTATGTATGTATGTATGTATGTATGTATGTATGTATGTATGTATGTATGTATGTATGTATGTATGTATGTATGTATGTATGTATGTATGTATGTATGCATGTATGTATAAATGTATACATGCATGTATGTCACACTACCCCAGTTGGTTTCAATAGTTTTTCTTATTCAAAAATAAGAAGTAACGCTGAAATCAATCAGCATTTTGGAATCATGCAACAACAAGCTTGTGGCTTATGGTGTGTTCAGTGAAACAATGAAAATTGACATGAACATGACGGCTGCTACCCGAATTGCAGGGCAATGATCGATCAGGAGGTCCACGTTTCCACATCTTGAAGAAGAAGACAAAGACAAAGAAAAAGGCAAAGATGAAAAACAAGAATAAGAAGACGACGAAGACGAAGAATACAAAGACTAAAGAAGAAAAAGAAGAAGAACAACAAGAAAAGAGCAAAAAGCTGGAACATGTGATCGAGATATGTTTCCAGGTTTTCTTTTCTTGCTTTTTTTCATGGAGTGGGGTGAAATATTCCTAGAACTCTTTCAACCTTTTGTAATTTATATATATATATATATAATATATATATATTTTTTAATACATAATATATATTACCGATATATACGTTTTACAGCTTTTTACACATTCGGCTCACCATACCTACATCTTACGCTACCCATGGAGATATATCCTACAGCTTTCATACCGCCACTCTTTTTTCTAGGCCTGCGACAGTAGTGTTCCTATAGGGCTGTAGGTCTATAGATGAATCAGTAGCTTTTTTTTTCTAAATAGAGAAAAGAACTGGATCCAAAACTGAATTTAGAGACACTCTCTCACTCCCAAGCAGAACAAGAGGGGAAAAGATAATAATGAAGAAATACACAAAAGTGAAGTAAAAAGAAAAAAAAGAAAAAGAAACAATTAAAAGGAAAGAATAATAACCGTTGCAGTAATAGCAATTTTTAAAAAAGTGGAAGATGGAGGCTGTACGTAATAATAATATAATAATAATAATAATAATAATAATAATAATAATGATGATATATAATAATAATAATATAATAATAATAATAATAATAATAATAATAATAAAATAATAATATGACAACAAAAGTGCTGATGATAAATGATGATGATGATGATGATGATGATGATGATGATGATGATGATGAGTGATGAGGATGATGATGATGATGATGATGATGATGATGATGATAACATTGATAATGATTGCGTTGCAATAGTCATCCTCATTATCATCATCATCTTATTATCATCATATCAACCGACACAACAACAATGTCAATAGCAAAAGCAGACCATTCTGCGACTCCCTTTTTGTTAAGTCTTCAACGGAATTTTTTTTTCCATTTGAGAGCGAGCCTTCAGCTTGGTAGAACAACAAAGCTTCAGATTTGCAGCATTTAGAGCATTCAAGGTTTCTACAGGCTGACAGCTCTTTGGAATTACAGCTCTTTGAATTTACAGCTCTTTAGATTGCCAGCTCTTACGTACAGCTCCCCAGGCCTACAGCTCATGAGATCTAAATTTCTAAAAGGCAAAAGACCTGTAGGTCTAAAGAGAGCTTTAGAACTGCAAATCCCTCTACTTAAACACAATAGATACCCCTCTCCCCTATTTCTCCGTTTTTAAAAAAAATCCGTTTAATATGGTACCACTTAAAATAGAAAGATATTAAATTGAAACTAATGAATACCTCCTTTATTCTTTGCTTAGCTAAATTGCATGTCCTTTTGATTATCGAAGGTAACAAAAAGCACCCCCCCCCCCCCCCAACAAAAATCTGTTCATTCTGTTCACACATGCATCACAGTATGATTTTGGTGATGGTGGTGGCGATGATGGCAGTTGTGGTGGTGGTGGTGGTAGTTGTGTGTGTGTGTGTGTGTGTGTGTGTGTGTGTGTGTGTGTGTGTGTGTGTGTGTGTGTGTGTGTGTGTGGTGTGTGTGTGTGTGTGTGTTTACAAAAGCTGGGGCAGTTGATGACTCAAACAGTGGAGAATATGAAAATAAAGTTATTTCAAAATAAATTTGATTTGGGGGGTTGTTTGAGTTCGGGGGGGTGGGCTTAGTGGGAGGGGGGGGGTCTTTTGAGGTTTTTAATGACTTCAAATTTGCTTATTTGTTTGATATTTCTCTCTCTCTCTCCTCTCTCTCTCTCTCTCTCTCTCTCTCTCTCTCTCTCTCTCTCTCTCTCTCTCTCTTCTCTCTCTCTCTCTCTCTCTCTAACAATTGAGTGGAACTCCTTTTTTCAATGGAGTTAATAACTTTGGTGCCGACATCTTCACTTATCCCGAAGTCTACCTGCCCGTTCGGGCAAAACTGCAGATTTTATAACCAGCTTCCTCCACTCCTTACGGCTCTCAGTTTTCTCTAGTATGCTGTTCTACCCAAGGCCAGCCCACTCTCTGATGTTGTCTTCCCATCGTCGTTTTCTTTGTCTGCCTCTTCCTATCCCTCCTTTTACTGTTCCCTGCCAAATCTGTTCCCCTGCAAATCCTTTGCACCAGACCATATCAAAATTAAGGTCCCCTTTGGGTACAGCTAAAAACATGACTGAACAAAATGACGGTGGTTTTGGCTGCACGAACATACCCAGCATGCAGCCTGTGATCGAGAGAGGAATTGGCTCCGCCAGCTTTCAATTGTTCACCGGTTCTCACTGCTTGAAAAAAAACCCAGTGAAGTAACCTAACGATTTTATCAGGGAGTTGGGGAGAAATCAGCTCAGTTGCCTGAGAGTCATTGGGGTACTACACTGAAGGGCTGTACACAAGATTCCTCCATTAATGTTTGGTTGTGTGACAAAGACTGGGTCTTTGCTGATGATTTCCATTATGCAACATCGTCAGTCCACTGTGTCTGACATCCATTTGTTTTGGTCTCCCTCTTTCAATAGTTTCAGGGAAAACGCTTCTGCTGGGCCATTGGATCTTGCTGCTTGGCCATAGCAACAAAGTTTCCTTTTCCTAAGAGTGTCAGCAGATCTTGGTATGGACCAACACACTGCCTGACGATTTGGAGCGCTCGTTGGGTAAGAGGCTCTTTGCATCTCATGAAACATGTTACAATCAGCATATAAACTGCGAATGTCCCACATGGGGTGACCCAGGAGGACTTAAGGCCATATATATATATATAAATATATATATATATATATATATATATAAAGAGAGAGAGAGATAGATAGATAGATAGATAGATAGATAGATAGATAGATAGATAGATAGATAGATAGATAGATAGATAGATAGATAGATAGATAGATAGATAGATAGATAGATAGACATTTGAACAAATCTAATGTGAAAATTACTTCTTTTTTTAATGTGATTTGATTTATACATCTTCCTACACAGCAGTGTAGACTTGTAAAACTATAGGAAAATTAGTAGCTATCAATAGGCTATTTTTCGAAGAAAGCAAAAACAACACACACAAAATGCTTACTAGAATAAGAAATCAACATCGTGGAGCATTAAGAACAAGAATGGTCTTCAGAGAATTGTGAAAATCTGCTCTAAAATTATCGGAGAAGAACAAAGAGACCTCAGGTCGTTTTCTCTAATTCACAGCTTGTACGTATCTAGAGCCATTTTGGCCGATTCCTCCCACGCTCTGTTTTCAGAAACTTCACATTTTGCCTTCAGGAGTCGTACTTTCAATGCCACAACCACTAATCAAACAGAAAAAGGATTCCTTTGTGCAGTTACTATCCAGTTCTAAACACTCCTAACACTGACTGAGGTTTTTTTGTATTTTGCTTTTAGTGTCCTGCCTTCTGTGTGTGTTGGTGTGTCGTCGTTGTGTTGTGTGTGTGCTGTGTGTTCTGCTGTGTGTACGTGTTCGTGCTTTGTCGTGAAGTTCCTTTGAATACATACTTGGTCCCTGTTGTGTAATGCTACAATTCATACTGAACATAATGACATGTTTTAGCCTGCACGTAAATACCATGATGACCCTTGATAAGGATTGGTGCACTTTGCAATTGTCACCTGAAATTCACATGTCTTAAAACCATTATGTTTTTCATGGGGTTGGAAGATCGCTCGTTGTGAGAGTTTGGGTGTATAATGGAAGGGGGTGGACGGTCCTGCATATGTTTGGTGTGTACAAGTGGGGGTGCGTTGCTGTGTTTTAGAACATGTCAGTACTGTGTTGAATCTTGTTTGGTTCCTAAGCGGGACGCTTTGCGTGGCATTGGATTTGTGTTGGATAGCAACAAAGTGTTCTTCGTGTGTGTAGATTTGTATCAACATGCCTGAGATTGTGCCTCGTTGGGTAGATGTGTTTTGACTCGATGAACATGTTAGCAAGTCGCATATAAACTGGAATGTACAGGTGTGACCGAGGACTAGGCCATATATATTTATATAAGTATACATATGTCATATATAGTAATATTATATTATAGAACGAATGTCTAAAGAAGATGTGTGTGTAGAGATGATGTTTGTAGATGTAGACAGAGAAGAAGACAGACAGATTAGATGATAGTATAGTAAAATATAATATTATGATGTATAGTACACATGTGAACAAATCTAATGTGAAAATTACTTCTTTTTTAATGTGATTTGATTTATAATCTTCCTACACACATGTAGACTTGTAAACTACAGGAAAATTAGTACCCTATCAATAGGCATATTTTTAAAGAAATGAAACACACCAAATCTTACTGATAAGAAATCACATCTGGATCAGGCTATAGGAAAAAAAAACCCAAGCCAAACAAACACAAACGAACAAACAAAAGACAACAACAACAAACCCTCCCCCCCCCAAAAAAAACACAAAAAAAACAAAAAAAAACACTCAACAAAACAACCAACCAAACCACCAAACAAAAACAAAACAGAATAATAATACAACTATTCAAAAACACACCATCAACAATCCACGAAAGATTACTGTTCCTACCAGAGAATACATAGCTATATGTAGAGTTGTTTCCCTTAAATACTGACCAACGTCAATTCACAATGCACAATGGGTTTTTTCCCCCATCAACTCTTTGAACTACAGAGAAACAAACAATAATCATACCTATCAGTAAATGCAAATATTTCATGTACTTTCAGGAAGTATACAGGTATCAGAAGTGATAAAAGAGAACGAGAAATGCTACATTTGACTGGAGAAATGAGCCAGTAACTGGATAAGGCATCAACATCATGTATCAGGCTATAGAAAAAAAACCCACAAAAATAAAGCATTAGGAATAAAGCAATCATTCACAAAAATAAATGCAAAATAACAACGATGGATATTACTGCCCCCATCTCTCTCCTTTTGTTTTGGTATTTGTTTTTGTCTTTTTTGTTATTTGTTCTATATCCCTAACGGAAGACCGAATGAAAAAAATGTATGTGAATACTTCTCTGTAACCCTTGAAAAATGAGATCTCTCTCTCTCTCTCTCTCTCTCTCTCTCTCTCTCTCTCTCTCTCTCTCTCTCTCTCTCTCTCTCTCTCTCTCTCTCTCTCTCTCTCTCTCTTACTACAGGTCAAACACATAGGAACAGCTTATAACGAGAAAAAAATGAATGACTGTGTAGAACAAAAGCAATATAAATAAATGGTTATGCGGTTATGCAAATATATGAAAAAAAATGATTTAGGGACATTTATAGTCCTTATTTAATTAACTTTGCAAATTTCAGCATTTTTTTTCTGTTGAGGACAGAAATTACATACCCGAAGTGGGAATGCAGTTACCTTCAAGGTGGGTGAAAACGGCATCATACAGAAATTCTCATTAACAGTAAACCTAGGAGCCCTAGCTGAGGAACAAAAATCCAGACTTGATATAATGTTGACATAGTTATCATTTTGCAGAATTTACTTGCAAGGCTTGCTAACAAAAGTGGTCTCTATATGGCGTATGCAAAGTATTATGACATATGGTGATCTTTTATGCAATCTTAGCCTGTCCTAATGTTGACAATTGGTGATGTTTAGCTTGATTGTTATTTTGGTAGGGCACGTTCATGCTCAAAATTATCTGTTTCGTTCTTATTTGTCACGTTTACGTCGACAGCAGAAATCAGAAAGGTGTGCCCATTGACTGAAAATCATTCCTTGTCTATAAAATATGACAGAGGCTGGCACGGGTTTAAATATCTAAACCCCTTAACGATAGTTTTTCTGTTCGCCATACTTGTCAGGAAATAAGAAATACATGATCGGGTGTATTCCAAACCTATCACCTGTTTTTGTAGTTTTGGGCACTGATTAGGTCTAGTTTAGAATGATTGCAGCATGAAGGTTTACATATACATGCGCGCGCAAACAAATACATACACGCGTCTACGCATACACACACACACACCGTGCACACACACACCGTGCACACACACACACACCCACACACACACACAGAGTTTTTAGAGGGTCGGTCAAGAAGCGCATTCTTTCATCAGCCGACCATTCAATGTTCTCTGAGCTCCAACGGCAGTCATGCTGAACAAGGTACAGAAAAAGACAGGTAAAGGTGTCCCATAATCTATGCGGTCGCTGCGGAGCGAGGTGTCAGAGACCTCAACTTTTCCAGGGGCCAGCAAATTGAGGGTGGCGCCCATCTCCTCTCCCTCGCTGCTTTACCTTCCCTGACCCTAAAGAGAGCAGGTACCACAATTCAATTCACAGTTCACAATAGTTTATTCCCATTAACTCTTTTGAGCTATAGAGAAACAAAAAGCATGCATATCGATAAATGAATGACGGGTATAAAGAGGAAGAGCAAAACAAAAGTACACAAGAGACAATATTAATGAAAATGAATTAGACATGGTTATATACTGTTATGGCCAGTGCGCTCTCTTTAGATGGCAAATTGCTCATGTACTTTCCCGTGTACCGGTATCTGAAGTGGTAAAAAGAAGTAACAACAAAAAGTTGCATAACTGATAGGAAAATGAGACAATAACTGGATAGGGCATCAACATCATGAATCAGGCTATATGAAGAAGGAGCAAGGAACAGAGTCGAAACATTATAAGTAATACAATCATTCAAAGAGAGGGGGGGAAATTATCACATCAGCAATCTACGAAGGATAACTGCACTCTACTAGACAGTCATATCGGGTTGTTTCCCTTAGACCTGACCGAGAAGCTAGTTCACACGTTTACAATTCACAATGTTTCATTCCTGTTGACTCCTCTGAGTTACAGAGAAACAAAGAGTAGACATATCTGGGAATGAATGATGGCTATCAAGAGGGAAGAGCAAAACATAAGTGCACAAAGGACAACAACAACAACAACAACAACAATAATAATAATAATATAATAATAATAATAATAATAATAATAATAATAATAATAATAATAATAATAATAATAATAATAATAGAACACATACCCATTAAGAATAATACAATCATTCAAGAACAAGCAAAATAACAATGACTATTCCTCTCTCTCTCTCTCCTCTCTCTCTCCTGGACGGATAGCCTAGTTGGTCAAAACATTGCGCTGGCAATTTGACGACCCGGGTTCGAGTCCGGTTGAGGAGATTTTTCTCCTGGAGTTAACGTCAGTGCTGACTCCACTCTCCCCAAAAGTCCTTCGGATGAGACTTTTAACTGAGGCCCCGTGTGCGAACGCACGCAGAACATCTTGCGCACACGTTAAATCCAGTTCCGCTTTTCGTAAGAGTAGGCCATCGTGTGCCGGTGGGAACAGATGACATTTACAAACACTGCTTACACACGGGGACTGGATGTAAAAAAGCACAAGAGCGCTTATTCCATCATCCTCGATATAAAACAATAATTTTTTAAAAATCTCTCTCTCTCTCTACATGTATACAAATCAGACAGAGAGGGGAGAAGTCACACTTTAGTAGTAAATACATTAAAACAGCTATGACTAGAAAAATTGATGACTGTTTCGGGCAAAATTAATACGATATGTACATACATGGTTATGCAATTATGCAAATATATGAAAAAAAAAGAAAAACATTTGTAGTCCTTGTTTGATGAATTTTGCCAAATTCAGTTTTGTTGTTTTTTCAGTGATTCGTATTTATAAAAGTATGGACGGTTTGTGTAATACCTAGGTAAATATTGGTTGCGTAAGTTCTGCGATGATGGGCATTCCATGACAAAGTGATATTCATTACAGCTGGGTGAACAGGGGGGACTACACTGAAGCCAAAGCTCGCAAACCGTCACCCATCCACTTGGTAACACACTCAATGCTGCTTCACCTTAGCTTGGGGAAAGCAAGCACTCTAACCACTGAGCTATCCCGACCCCCCTTTTGAACAAAGCTGTGTATAAACAGTGCTGCTAAGCTATGATAACCTTTGTGAACAGAAAGAAAGAAACAAAGGAACAAACAAACCAAGGAACAGCAAACAGTCACCATATTAAAAGGGAAAAGAGTAAAGGAAAAATCAAAGCTCCCGTTGCTCTTGGTAGATAATTGTCACTATCATCACCATACCCACCCCCAACCCTCCACCCTTCGACGTAAATCATCATCATCATCATCATCATCATCATCATCATCATCAACAACATCATCACTTTCCTTATCCTCCTCCTCATCATCATCATCTCAATCATCATGCCCATCATCATCATCATCATCATCATCATCATCTTCTTCTTCTTCTTCTTCTTCTTCTTCTTCTTCTTCTTCTTCTTCTTCTTCTTCATTCATTCTCATCTCATCTCATCATCATCATCATCATCATCACTATCAATATCGTACCACCTTTCCGTGTCCTCAAAAAAAATGAATTCGGTGGCGATTCTGGTTACCTCCCTTGATATCATTAGTCAGTGAAGGAAAGCAATCCGAACAGGAGGAAGATGATCAGAGGCCTCGTGTGACCTGATACAGACACACTGACGGGGTACGAAGCGGGAAATATGTGGGGGGGGGGGGGGGGGGGGGGGGGGGGGGGGGGGTTGTAGGGAGGATGGGTGAAGTGTAAAGTATAAGGTGCCATAGAAAAGAGGACACCACTTAAAAAAAAATACAGAAATGAAATTGAAGACACGTTAAAAGAAGGAGAGGGTTGGGGGAAGGGAAGGAAAGGAAAAGGGAGGGGAGGAGGAAAAGTGTGTGTGTGTGTGTGTGTAGAGAGATGTGAGAGAGAGAGAGGGGTGAGAGAGAGAGAGAGAGAGAGAGAGAAGAGAGAGAGAGAGAGAGAGAGAGAGAGAGAGAGAGAGAGAGAGAGAGAGAGAGAGAGAGAGAGAGAGAGAGAGAGAGAGATCTTGAGTGGAAGCGGCTACCCTGAGATAAAAGGTTGGCTGCACACAGATGAATAAAGTTCTGACCAGAAATGGGTGGTCTTTTAGACTTTAGTTCTGGAAAAGGCAAACTGGAGGAAGAGGACATGGACAGTATACCTATCATGCAGCTTTCCGCTTATGTGCCCTACTGTTGCCAAGCTGGGCTGTATGGCAGGTATCGGTTTTCTTATATTTCATTGACTTTTTTTTTTCGGGGGGGGGGGGGGGGGGGGGGGGGGGGTGGCGGCCATACATTTTTGTTTTTTTTATTGAACTGGTGTGGTGTCTTGATTTTTTTTTTGGCTGGGGGTTTTCTTTGCTTTCTCTTTCTTTTCTGTTTGTTCATTGTTGTTTTTGTTGTTGTTGGCAGTGGTGGGGGCTTTGTTTTTGTTTTAGCTGTTTGATGTTGTTTCGGTTTTTCAGCACATTTGTCATTTTCTGTTGTATGAAAAGTTCTTTAGAAATGTGTAGATCTAGACATTCACGTCATCGATGATATCAACAATTTTTTTTATCCAGAGATATTTTATAATTTATTCACATTTTCGTTGCCAGTTTGACAATTAAAATGATTTTTCAAAAACTGTGAGCATGATTAGGGAGAGTGCAAATCCAACATCACTGTCAAGAATGCTAAATTTAGCTGCCCTTCTTTTTATCATGTCCAAGTGTGGTCAGTTCCTGGTATAATTAGCACCAGCTTGCTGGTATGGGATGGAATGGCTGGCAGCTGAGAGTAGCTGAAAGTAGGGAAAAATGACAGCTGTGCCCCATGGTTCTCGCCCTTACCATGCTCACAGAAGATATACAAACAAACAAAGATAAGAAACAACTGAGGGCCTGCGAAAAGCATCAAATTGTACACAGGATTCATTTTAAATGCAGCTACCTTCATGGTGATCAAAAACTGTCGCATATGCAAAATTCACCATTGGTAAATCATGCTGTTCTAGGCAAGGAAGGAATAAAAAAAAAAAACCTCAAACAAATAAAAGATAAGCTGGGTATTAAAATGTGCAGGGTTTATTTCATCTAGAAGTTGAAAAAGAAATATTGCCATAGAGACTTGCAGCACACTTGTCCTTAAAAGATCCCGTGATTTGGATGAGATAGTACAATCACGATCACAGGAAGATGTGTCTTGCCGCCCCTAGCACTAAACAAACTACAATCCACACATATATAATCACACAAGTACAAGTGCACTCACAGATGTCTAACGAGAATCTGTGGACTTCCGAGCCTGAGGATACGACATGAAAGGGTCTAGATATAGCTGAGGCACAGAGATAGGACAAAGCGGCGTGGGCTCAGAAGGATAGCAATAAAATTCACAGGTGATAAGGCAGCAAGAATGTAATACCTTCTAAAAAAAAAAAGAGATTCGTTGATTGACGAATATGAAAATAAAAATTGTTTCAAATAAGTGCTATACAGCTGTCAATTGTATCGACAACAATATTGATGGTGAGCACATTGACTTCCAAAAGTAATTACAATAGTTACATCGCATGTTATAATCATTATCATTGCTATCACTATTATTATTTATCATCATTATTATCAATAAATAATTACTATCATTATCACCACTATAATCCTCCTATCACTCATCATCATCACCACCATTGTCATTATTTTCATTATGGTTACGACTACTGCTATTCTTGTTGATCTCGATGTAGTATCTCATCATCATCATCATTCATATCATCATCATCATCATCATCATCATCATCATCTATCATCATCCCTGACACAGGGGTATAAGTATCAGTCCACCCTCATTCATATACATCATCTCTCTTTCTCTCTGTCTCTCTGTCTCTCTGTCTCTGTCTGTCTGTCTGTCTGTCTGTCTGTCTGTCTGTCTGTCTGTTCTGTCTCGTTCTCTCTGTCTCGTCTCTTCTCTCTCTCTCTCTCCTCTCTCTCTCTCTCTCCTCTCTCTCTCTCTCTCTCTCTCTCTCTCTCTCTTCTCTCCTCTCTCTCTCTCTCTCTCCTCTCTCTCTCTCTCTCTCGTCCTCGGTCGAGGAAATTTTTCTCCTGCGAGTTAGCATCAGTACCGACACCACTCTCCCCACAAGTCCTTCGGATGAGACTTTAAACCAAGGCCCCGTGTGCGAACGCACGCAGAACATCTTGCGCACACGTTAAATCCTGTTCCGCTTTTCGTAAGAGTAGGCCATCGTGTGCCGATGGGAACAGATGACAATATTTACAAAAACGCATACACACGGGGACCGGATGAAAAAAAGCACATGATTGCTTGTTCTGTTATCCTCGATATAAAATATCTCTCTCTCTCTCCTCTCTCTCTCTCTCTCTCTCTCTCTCTCTCTCTCTCTCTCTCTCTCTCTCTCTCTCTCTCTCTCTCTCTCTCCTTTTCTCTCTCTCTCTGGTCAGATAGCCTAGTAGTCAGAACATTGCGCTGGCAATTTGACGACCCGGGTTCGAGTCCGGTCGAGGATATTTTTCTCCTGGAGTTAACATCAGTGCTGACTCCATTCTCCCCAAAAGTCCTTCGGATGAGACTTTACACCGAGCCCCCGTGTGCAAACGCACGCAGAACACCTTGCGCACACGATAAACCCAGTTCCGCTTTTCGTAAGAGTAGGCCATCGTGTGCCGGTGGGAACAGATAACATTTACAAAACTGCATACACACGGGGACTGGATGAAAAAAAGCACATGAGTGCTTATTCCATTATCCTCGATATAAAGAAAAAATCAAATTAAATCTCTCTCTCTCTCTCTCTCTCTCTCTCTCTCTCTCTCTCTCTCTCTCTCTCTCTCTCTCTCTCTCTCTCTCTCTCTCTCTCTCTCTATATATATATATATATATATATATATATATATATATATAAATATATATATTACACACATACACACATATAAATATATGTATATTATATATATACTATCCTAAAATTATATTATATACTCCATTATCATAAAAATAAAAGAATTTAATTAATTGAAGAATTATGCGGGGACGGAATAGCCTAGTGGTCAGAACATTGCGCTCGCAATTTGACGACCTGGGTTCGAATCCCGCTCGAGGGGACTTTTCCTCTGGAGTTAATATCAGTGCTGACTCCGCTCTTCCCCAGAAGTCCTTCGGATTCGACTATAAACCGAAGCCCCGTGTGCGAACGCACGCAGACATCTTGCGTACACGCTAAATCCTGTTCCGCTTTTCTAAAGAGTAGGTCATTATAATGCCAGTGGGAACAGATGACAAAATTTACAAAATTGCATACACACGGGGACTGGATGTAAAAAAGCACAAGAGTTATCTTCGATATGAAAGAATAAATAAATAAATAAATAAAGTATACATGTGTAGTATGTATGTATGTATGTATGTATGTATGTATGTATGTATGTATGTATGTATGTATGTATGTTTGTTTGTATGTATGTATGTATGTATGTATGTATGTAGTATGTATGTATGTATGTATGTATGTATGTATGTATGTATGATGAATGAATGTATGCGTATATGTATGACTGTACCCATGCGATATATCTATGTATATGTGTGTGTACGTATGATTGGATGTATGCATACGCACACACATACACACACACTCCATCATATACATATGTATATAATATGTATATAAATGTATTATATATGTATATAAATGTATATAATGTATATATATGTGTATATATATGTATATATATATATATACACGCATGTGTGTGTATGCATATGCGTGCATGCGTGTGTGTGTATGTGTGTGTGTGCGTGCGCGCGCGTGTGTGTGTATGTGTGCGCATATGTGTCCGCACGCGCTGGCACACATTGTGTGAGGGCTTTTAACCCAACTTGTTCTCAACGTTCCCCACAAGCACTTAAGTGTCTTCACATTCCTCCACTGAAAGGGACAAACACCTTCCACAACCGTTGCAGCATTCTCTCTGGTTTTTCTCACCCTCCTGCGATTCTGTGCTACCCCGTCTTCAAAACCATCAGTACCTAAAGCCGTGAGAACAACAAGCAGAGTGACCATGTCCCTGTGTCCTTCTCTATGTCCCCTAAACCTTGTCCTGTTGCATTGTAGCCTGGGGCCCACAACCAAAGATGAAAGTCTGATGATTACAGTTTGTTCGTTTTATGCCACTGTCTACCTGAATTCTGTCTCTGTCTCCCCTCCCCTGTGTGTGTGTGTGTGTGTGTGTGTGTGTGTGTGTGTGTGTGTGTGTGTGTGTGTTATTTTTATTTATTTATTATCATTTTTTTAAAATCTTTTATATCAAGGATAGTGGAATAAGCACTCTTGTGCTTTTTACATCCAGTCCCCGTGTGTATGCAGTTTTGTAAATGTCACCTGTTCCCACCGGCACACGATGGCCTACTCTTACGAAACGCGGAACAGGATTTAACGTGTGCGCAAGGTGTTCTGCGTGCGTTCGCACACGGGGCCTCGGTTTTAATTCTCATCCGAAGTGTGTGTGTGTGTGTGTGTGTGTGTGTGTGTGTGTGTGTGTGTGTGTGTGTGTGTGTGTGTGTGTGTGTGTGTGTTCAAATTCATTTAAATAAAGTCTTTTCACAAATTGCGATCTCAAACGGAAAGATATTCATTTATTCATTCATTCATTTTGAGGATAAGGGAATAAGCACTCATGTGCTCTTTTACATCCAGTTCCTGTGTTATGCAGTTTAAATTTTGTCGTCCGTTCCCACTGGCACACTATGAAGTACTCTTCCGAAAAGCGGAACGGGCTTTAACTTTTGCGCAAGATGTTCTGCGTGTGTTCGTACACAGGACCTCAGTTTATAGCCCCATCGGAAGGACATTTTTTTTTTTTTTTTTGTGTGGGGGGGGGGGGGGGGCGAATTGATTGTTTAACCCCAAAGGAAAAATCCTCTAGAACGAGATTCGAACTCGGGTCAACAGATCACGAGCGCATCACTCTGACCACCAGGCTACCCCGAGAGGCGCTCGCGTCGTGTGTGTGTGTGTGTGTGTGTGTGTGTGTGTGTTGTTGTGAGTGTGTGTGTGTTGTGTGTGTGTGTGTGTGGTGTGTGTGAGAGAGAGAGAGAGAAGAGAGAGAGAGAGAGAGAGAGAGTGAGTAGAGAGTTCAAATTCATTTAATTAACGTCTTTTCACAAGTTATGATTTAGACGAGAAAGATATATGTATACTGTATTTATTTGCTCATTTATTTTGAGGATAATGGAATAAGCATTTATTTGCCTTTTTACACCCAGTCCCCGTGTGTATGCAGTTTTTGTAAATATTGTCATCCTTCCCACCTGCACACAATGGCTACTCTTCCGATAAGCGGAATGGGTTTTAACGTGTGTGCAAGATGTTCTGCTGTTGTTCTCACAGGGGACCTCAGTTTATAGTCTCATCGAAAGACTTTTACTGGGAGTGAAGTTAACACTTCTGTTATCTCCAGTGGAAAAATCCTCTTCAATGATGTTCAACCCAGGAGAGAGAGAGAGAGAGAGAGAGAGAGGAGAGAGAGAGAGAGAGAGAGAGAGAGAGAGAGAGAGAGAGAGGAGGTTATGTATGGTAGAAGGATTCTCAGAGCAACAATAGATATCCAATGAAAAAATCCAACATTTTCGTTATGAACCTAATGAATGAACGCGTATTAGCGGGCAACCCAAAGCGAGGTTCCGCTAGGTATCGCTTTAGTTACTGGAGTGAGACATGCGTTGTCTGCTACATTAAAAATAGAGTGAAAGGGCCTGGTGCGAGTGAGAAAATCGTTCGTAATTGTCATCTACGGCCAAAATGCAGAGATATTGCGCCGTTTTCAAGTGCCCCTTAAGAATTGTGGGTTTCGTTTCCCCACTGATCCACAGTAGCATTTCAACCCAAACCTCCACAAACACTTTTCCATTCCTCTCTTCTGTGTTGTGTGTGTGTGTGTGTGTGTGTGTGTGATGTCCGTCTTCATTTCAACGTATATTACATATGCCTAGACTTTTACACGCCATTGTAGATGCAAACAACGCAATTTTGAAGACAATAATCAAGCGCAGTGTCTGACTTCCTTCTATCACGGTGCACAAAATCTTTGTAAATGGCGGCGTAAACAATTCCGTTGTCACCCCAGTACTTGCGCGCCACCTATCTCAGTTACTCCCCCTGCCTCGCAATAAGCACTCATTACAATCGATAAATAAAATAATGGGAAAATACAGTTATGACTTAAAAAAAAAAAAATCAATAATGCTAATTTAAAAAGTCAAATTTTCAATCACTAAATTTCACATGAGTAAAAAGTTATAAGAATGTAGACTTCTTTTTTTTAACCCATCTCCTTAAAAAGAGCAAAAACCAATTACAAAAAAGACCATAGCCTAGCCCCCCCCCCCCCCCCCCCCCCTCTTCCCCCCCACCAACAAACAAAAAACAGAAATAAGGAAAGTAAGACAAACACTGTGAACAGGATACCTACTACAAATAAATCTTATAGGTGTATGTGTGTGTGTTGTATGTGTGTGCGCGCGCGTGCATATGCGTGTTTTAGTTATTCTTTTATTTCGAAGATAATGGAATAAGCACCTCATGCGCTTTTTTGCATCCAGTTCCCGTGTGTATGCAGTTTTTTGCAAGTTTTGTCATCCATTCCCACTGGAACACAATGTCTACTCCTCCGAATAGCGGAACATAACGTGTGCGCAAGATGTTTTGCGTGCTTTCGCACAAGAAGCCTCGGTTTACAGTCTCACCGAAGGACTTTTGGTGGTTGTTAATTTGTTTATTTATTTATTCTTTTATATCCAGGATAATGGATAAGCACTCATGTGCTTTTTTACGTCCAGTCCCCGTGTGTATGCGGTTTTTGTAAATCTTGTCATCTGTTCCCACCGGCACAAAATGGCCTACACTTAGGAAAAGCGGAACAGGATTTAACGTGTGTGCAAGATGTTCTGCGTGCGTTCGCACACGGGGCCTCGGTTTATAGTCTCATCCAAGGACTTGGTGTGTGTGTGTGTGTGTGTGTGTGTGTGTGTGTGTGTGTGTGTGTGTGTGTGTGTGTGTGTGTGTGTGTGTGTGTGTTGTGTGTGGCGTACGCGCGCGTGCATATGCGTGTTTTTATTTATTTTTATTCTTTTATTTCGAGGATAATGGAATAAGCACTCATGTGCTTTTTTACGTCCATTCCCCGTGTGTATGCCGTTTTTGTAAATCTTGTCATCTGTTCCCACGGCACACAATGGCCTACTTTTCCGAAAAGCCGAACAGGAATTAACGTGTGGGCAAGATGTTCTGCGTGCGTTCACACACGGGGCCTTAGTGTACGGTCTCATCCGAAGGACTTGTGGGGAGAGTGGAGTTGGCAGGATGTTAACTCCAGGGGTGGATGCCTCGAAGGATAGTGATCAAAGACGCCGACAGACAAAGGCACCTGGCTCAGGCCTGACTTAACCTTCTCGAACTCTTGCTAGGGCTGGTCACAGTTTCTGTGTGTGTGTGTGTGTGTGTGTGTGTGTGTGTGTGTGTGTGTGTGTGTGTGTGTGTGTGTGTGTGTGTGTGTGTGTGTGTGTGTGTGTAGTGTGTATGTGAGCGTGTGTGTGTGAGTGTGGTGTGTGTGTGTGTGTGAGTGTGTGTGTATGTGTGTGAGTGTGTGTGTGTGCACGCGTGCGTATGTCTGTGTGTGTGGTGTGTTGTGAGTGTGTACGTGCATGCGTGTTTGTGTGTATACACGCGTGCGTACGTCTGTGTGTGTGTGTGTGTTTGTGTTACGCGTGCGTTCGTATGTATGTATGTATGTATGTTGTGTGTGTTGCGCGCGTACGTGAAAGTTTTCTCCAGCATGTCTCCACACCTTGCCCTACAAACTCTGCCTGTTCTTCCTTCACAACTAACAGAAACACGCCAGCTTTCCACCACTTTGAAGTATACCCAAGTCCTTCAAATACTACAATCTGTAACAGCTGTGAGAACAACAACCAACAGTCACAGTTTTCTAGTGTGATTTGTTTTGTCTTCACCCCGACCCTCCACTACTCCCCTGTCGCCGTACCATACAAACCAGTGCAGCCGCCGACACGCTCCCAGGGTCCGATCTCAAGTACATCATTATCAGTTGGCGGCTCCCCTTTGAAGCTCTGGTTCTCGAGTTCGAACTGCGACCAGCCCGTTCGATGAGCTTGAAGTCAGACCCCTGTGTCCAGGTGCTGTGGTCTGTCGGCATCTTTGATCACTTGACCGTGACGAAGATACAGCGCATGGGGAGCAGGATGGGACTTTGGACCGATGGCAGGGAGCCAGTGTGGTCTTAGAGAGTGGGTCAAGGTGTTATCATGGTCCTTTGGTCTTCGCCGCCGCCCTGGTTTTGATAACTACTTGTAGAGGTTGGTAACACTTAAACACGGAACATCAAAGACGTGTTGGGTAGGAAAGATGTAGGGTGTGGAAGGAAGGAGAACGGGGGTGGGGCGGATAAGAGTATATAAGACGGATATCGTCATGACAAGGACCATTTCGTTAGTGATCTGCAGGAATGAGGGACTGAACGTGCGGGGAGATTCCAACAACTCTCGATTTTTTTTGTAGGGTTTAGTTTTTCAAGCTAGCTAAAGTCGTAGTTTTCCTGTAGAAAAAAGTAAGAACAGTTTCGACTAAAAGAGGACAGGAACAAGAAAACAAGAACTGAGAAAAAAAAACAAAGAAAAAAAAGGAAAAAGCTACAAAGAAAGAGGAAAGAAACCGAATACAAAGGAAATACCTGGAAACTTAAGACTAAATTTGGAAGGAAACAGAAAGGAAAAAATCTAAACGGGATTTTTTTAAAGAGAACTTTTCGCTAATCTACCTGCCTGAGCAACAACAAAATGAATTCTTACGCTGCCTACTATAATCAACAAATTATGGACTGGATTCGTGAGATGGAATTGAAGGAACGCGCACGCATACAGCAGTCTGTTGCAGCTCTGAGTTACGGCTACGGTAAGTAAACACATGTCCTTTCTCTTTTGAAAACCAAGTTAACTGCATAGGCTAAAACATGGCTATTTTCATCAGAGGATCGATAGGGGGAGGGAGTGAAAGAAAAAGACATAAAAGACTAGAACTAAAAAAAAAATTTTTTAAAGAATGATACCAATGACAGAAAAACTAGATTTTCGTACTTCTGTAGTAAATTCATGATCTTAAAGAGGACACCATTGTGATTTTCATTGAGCTTTGTTTAATTAATGTCTGTACATAACTTGGTTGTTTGTTTTTTTGTTTTTTTGTTTTTGTAACTATCTATGATGTATTTCAGTATCGATGTATACATAGAGCTTTAAAAAAAAAAAGCTACCAACCATGCGTTTGAAAAATGTGTACATAGTTTGCTTTTTTTTAAACTATCAATTCTGTCTTTAATAATAATAATAAGAATAATAATAATAATAATAATAATAATAATAATAATAATAATAATACATGGAACTTATATAGCGCGTTTATATTTCAGTAAATGTGCTGTATTTTGTATCATCGCCAAAACATATATATATATATATATATATATATATATATATATATATATATATATATATATATATATATATATTTCCCCCTCCTTTTTCATAACTTTACGCGACTTGACTTCCACTGGTGCTGTTTTTAATATTGGCGGAGTCGTTTGCGTTAAAGTTTGTCACACTGTATTTTTTCTGTTCTTGTTTAAGCCAGAAGCACACAGGTCATTTCTCTTGTCCTTAGCTTGGCTTTTAGCGAACTTTTCAGTCAGAAACATGGTCCCAGATAGAGGAGATTGTGACCAAAATTATATTATGGTGATGCTAATTCGCTTAGACTTTTCAGTCTCCGTAAAAGTGTGTGTGTGTGTGGGGGGGGGGGGGGGGGGGGCGCGCGCGTGCGTCTCGGCGTGTGTGCAAAAAATACAATAATAGTTTTTATTCGTAGAATTTTTTTCTGGTTTAAACAAACTCTTCTCTCCTCCTGATCCATCCTTTGAGGGTTTTTTTTTTCTATCTCGAATTGTTAAATAAATATTTAATTTGCCTTTTTTTATTTCATCTTTTGTTTCAGGTAGCACAAAACTTTACTTCGCTTTGTTATGCACTTATTGATTTTATTTTTGACGGCAACTTTATATTTGGATGGCCCCACTAAAAGCAATACCAAAAACACACACAAAAAACAAAACAAAAAGAAACCGAAACAAACCCAAAAGCGGGTTACTGTACTTATGTGCATTATTTTTACGTTAAAAGTTGGTGGGGACGACGGCAAAAATGATACTTTTGGTGTTCATTGTATGTTTGTTTTGTGTTTATATATGCAAAACTTGAATTTAAATATTTTTTTAGAAAACAAACAAAAAAGCGGGAATTACGGTATGGGGTCGAATAAAGGGTAGAAGGATGTAGGTTGGTGGTATAGTTTCATTTTTTGCCGGTGTAGTTCTATATTTCGCAATTGTAATTAGTCATGGCGATTTGGTACCAATACCATAAAATGTTGTGCATATATAATTTACGTTCCAGTTGAGATTTTCAATGTAGGGATTGCCACTGCTGTGTGAGGTACAATATTTTTTTTCCTTTTTCGTTCCGACGGTAGGCCTCCGATGTTTGCCAATGGTGAGATTTTTGCGTGTGCGAGCGTTTTTACCCACCATTTCAACTTCGCGGATGGTGTCTAAACACCACACCAATGTTAATATATTTTTTTAGTCATCGCTCTTACCTGCACAAATGGCCTACTCTTCACAAAGGCAGAACGAGTCTTAAACCTGTGCGCAAGATGTTCAGCGTGCTGTGACACACGATGCCATAGTTCATAGTCTCGTCCGGAGGACTTTCAGGGGAGTGAAGTCTGGGGGATAATTCCCCTTGAATGATGAGTCTCGCTGGTGTCTCGAACCCGGATCGTCTAATTTATTTTATTTTATTCTTTTATATCGAGGATAATGGGATAAGCACTTTTGTGCTTTTTTACGTTCAGTCCCCGTGTGTATGCAGTTTTGTAAATGTCATCTGTTCCCACCGGCACACAATGGCCTACTCTTCCGAAAAGCGGAACAGGATTTATCGTGTGCGTAAGATGTTCTGCGTGCGTTCGCACACGGGGCCTCGGTTTAAAGTCTCATCCGAAGGACTTTGGGGGAGAGTGGAGTCAGCACTGATGTTAACTCCAGGAGAAAAATATCTCCGACCGAAATTGAACCCGGGTCGTCAAATTGCGAGCGCAATGTTCTGACCACTAGGCTACCCCCTCCCCTCCCCTCCCCGATCGGGAGCGCAACGCTCTAACTACTAGGCTGCCTGCTCCCTCCCGCCCCAGAATTACACAGTGTGGTGACTGGCTGGGCTGGTAACGAGTAGTGGAGACAGCTGTTTGGTGATAGTGGTGGGTTGATACAGGTCCTATCACCATACAGGTACAGATACAGATACACCATACAGATACAGGTCCTATCACCATATCAATTAACTCTGCTGGGATTCTAATAGATCTATAACCAACAAATACACCGGGCTAGTTGCAACAGCGAATTTGAACCAACTGAAAAAAAGGGGGAAGGGGGGGAGGTATTGAGGAAGGGAGGGGGCAGGGTTTAAAAAAAAATCTTTTATTTCGAAGGTACTGGAATAAGCACTCGTGCGCTTTTTTTTTATATCCAATCCCCGTGTATATGCAGTTTTGTAAATTTTGACATCTGTTCACACCGGCACACAATGGCTTACTCTTTCGCTCTTTCGGAGAGAGAGAGAGAGAGAGTATACCTGTTTGGGGTTGGGGGATAGGGGAAGGGAGATAACCTAGTAGGTATAGCGCTGCACTCGCTTTTTGATGGTCGGAATCAAGCCCGGGTTTGAACCACCACCTAGATTCAACTATATGAGGATTTGTCCCCTGAAATGACGACTTCAGATAAGGTTTTAAACCGGGACTCCTTGTGTGAACGCACGTAGAACATCTTGCGCACACGTTAAAATCCTCTCTGCCTTTTGGAAGAGTAGGAATAGATGACCAAAAAGCAAAAACTAAACCAAAAAAAATGACAAATAGACCCCTAAAATCCCCAAAATCTATTTGTATTATTACATAATAACCGCATGCACCACCAACACCAAGCTGAAGTTGTACCAGAGCTGTGTTGTGTCTACACTCCTGTATGGATCTGAATGTTGGAGGATGACGGAGGCGGATCTTGCCAAACTTAGATCATTCCACACCACCTGCCTTCGGGCATGCACACTCGTGCGTTTAGAAATCATCCCCGAAGTCGGAATGCGACTACCTTAATAGTGGGCAAAATGTGGCCGCATACACAAAAATCCCACCGTTGGTGAAACTCAGAGCTCTAGGAAAGAAACGCAAAAAACGAAAAAAAAAAAACGGAATAAGACTGCTTCTTTCGCTAGAAAAGGTTGGGTTATTTTTTTCAAAACACACACAACAACAAACAACAGTGCAGAGCTCAGTGTTTTATTTGTATACATGTGTAAGTACATGGTCACCGGTGTGTTACAGGGTACCCGTATTCGTGGCCGTACCCGTACCAGCCCCTCCGTCCGTCTCTCAGTTACCCTCCACCTCTAGCTTTACCTGGTCCTTTACCTGGTACCTCATCTGGTGCTTTTCGTGGTGCCTTACCTGGTGCCTTATCTGGTGCTTTCCCTGGTGCCTCTATCTGGTGCTTTCCCTGGTGCCTTGCCTGGAGCTTTATCTGGTGTCCCTCATGGTGCAGCCGCCATACCGCCTGTGCCTCCAATGGGTAAGTGATTGTGTTGTGGTATGCTGTCAAGGTTTTATTTCCAGATGGTGCATTCAATAAGCAATGCATTTGGGTTTTTTTTCAAGTCATTGTGTTGTGCCCTTTCATGTTATTTTATAAAGTATTGCATTGCATTTCATCATATGCTACATTGATATATCTTGTGCTGTACCATATATAATGTTACTTTATATCATTATGTTATGTTCTAATGATTGTATTCTTTCATGAAATTAAAATATTATGTAATCGATTATATGTTTTATATGGTTGCATTATATCATATTCATCATTATATCACTATATTTTATTGTATCAGCAGAGTTGCTTGAATCAAATTCAGATTGCTCTTCTCACAGGGAAGATAAGGGGGAGGGGGGAGGAGGAGGGTACCATCACGGTACCAAATCAATGGTTTAAAAAAAAAGTGCAAGTATATGGTGTCCCAGCAACAAAGAAATGTTTCATTGCAGGAGGATTTTTTTTTCTCAAAAACTAGACTGTGCATTAAAATGCATATCGCACACCGTACCTCAGTTTATCATAATTATCTTCGGGACAATTAGCGCCTAGACCATCACATGCAGTGTAGTGAATGGGGCTAAAATCTGGCTTCAAGACCCTGTTCCAGTTCCAAATTGTTGTGATTTTAGTTACATCCCCGTGGGTCTTTCTGATTTAGGGACTAGTCAAAATCAAACATGGATTGAAAGAGAACAACAAAACAAAACGCAAAAACAGAGGGCTAGAAAAAGCAACTGCTCCAGTAGCAAAGTAGTAGCAAAAAGTAGCAAAACTATTATGGATTTCGATTTGCTTCTATGAGAAGATAAGTGTTACAGTCATTACACAAAACTTACTAAATTATTCACAAAACTATGGGCAGAAATAAAAATCTACAGAGTTGTGACAAAGAAAGAACACTTGCCAGATTTATCCCGTTGTTCTTTTTAAGTTGTCTTCGTCTCCTTGGAGTCGTCTCCCTTTTTTTTTAGGAGTTCACAAGTCGTCTCCCTTTGTGTTTACTTGCTGGTAGTTTTTGTTCTTGTAAATTGTCTCCCTTAGCATGCGAATTTCTTTATTCTGAAATGCCCCAAAACAGAAAAAGGTAAGTAAAATCGGGGCACCCCTCCCTTACGAAACCCTCGATCCACACATTACTGCTTGGAATTCTGCCTGGCTTTGTTTTTTGTGTGCGATATGCATGTTCCTAGACTTTTTTTGCTGGTTTTCTGTAGATTTGCTTTCTTTTGGTTTGGTTGGGTTGGACTAGGGTCCCTGCTGTCTATGATATTATGTAAAACTTTTACCTTCGACAGGCGATGGTGTGGTTTCAGGTTTTTTTTTAAAGATGTTATAGACTAGTGGTCAGTGTTACAGTCATAGCCTAATAATGACTGAGGTTGCAGGTTTGTCTCTGCTGCACTGTGAAAAAATTAATACAGGACTTCAGTGGAATTTTGTTTTCACCTAGTAGTTCACTTTTTGTTTTTAGTACTGACTTGACTTTGTTGAAATCCCTCAAATTTTTAAACCCACAAAAGTAGTCTTGTGCACATGTTAACACCTCGTCTGATTTTTGTAGAAAGGTAGGCCAACTATGGGTGGTGGCTGGATGAAACAAATATGCCCAGCATGCATTCTGCTACTTGACAGGATGTGCCAGGTTTAACATACCCAGGATACAATGCTGAAAAATTCCCCTACATTGTGCCTGACTTAGTTAATGAGTGGACTAATTATTTCTTTATTATTATTTTATCATCATTAATACTTTGAACGTTTTAATTCTATGTTTTAAAAAATATATATTTCATAAGCTAAAGCAAGATTTTATTTAGTGATGCAAACAGTAGCTATCTAATGTTTCCGTGGTTCTCAACAAAGGAAAAAAGCAGATGTAGAGAGACTGCTGCTGATTAAAGGGGAATGAAAACTGCCCAGCTTGTGCAAGGGCAGCCTTAAAATGAGAGCATGTGATGTGGACAGCTCTGTTATCTACTCGTTTTATTGAACAGTGAAGCAAATGCATGTGGTCTTTTTTAAATATCAAGATTTACTCTTTTTTCTTTGTGAATCTTTTGAAATGAAATTTTTTAGCAACTCCTAAAGGCTCAAGTAATCCTTTTAAAATGTAAAAAGTTAATACAGAGAAATTAGATAGGATTCACTCAGATAGGGAAGGGGGGAGGCTGAAGGCCTGCGACTTAAAATGTCAATGGGTGCTGGAAAAAAAACAAAAAAAACTCCAGTCTTGACTAACACAAAGCCCCGTTGCTGAAAACCCTTTAACTTTACACGTCAAACCAGTGGGCGGGGCCTCTCGCTGTCAAGAGAAGCTCACAATAGGTGATTGGCCAATCAACGTTGTTTAGCGCGATACTATGCTTTAAAAGCATTTACAACAGACAGCGAGAATTAAAACAGTCATTAAGATACTGTTATATCATCTGCACTTCTGGATAAGTGCCACGAGGTTTGAATTTAGCTACCCGGGGTTTTTTTTCTCCTGAACTTTTTGTGTGCCCACATCACTACAGAAGAATGGACAAAAGAAATTACAACAGAGAAGGAAAAGCAGGAAGAAAAAAAACATGTAACATGCATGGTTATTTACCTGCATTTGTTCCAACTTAAAAGCGGCTGGGGGAAAAAGCAAACCGTTTATGTAGTAGGTAAGCACGGAGGGGTTTTCTGTTTGTGGGTTTTGTCCTGGTTATTCTTTTGTTTAGGGGTGGGGGGTTGTGGTTTTTTTTTGTTTTCTTTGGGTTTTTTTTTTTGCTGTTGCTTTGATATGCCTGTTAGGAATTTTCATTATAAAGATTAATATAAGCTGGTGAAAACAAAATTTCCCGATGATTGCCTGGACTTTATCTCCGAAAAATGCCAGTATGAATTAAATGAAAGCTAGTTTCAGGAATTTTTATATTCAGGCAAAACAGCCTAGGAACCAGATTTACTGCCGTTTGTAAGACTGATGCAGTCATTCGAAACATATTGAGTGATGTCATAACATGGAATTTTCTTCATATTTCGTGATGATATATAAGACTGCGTATGTATGTATATGTAATTTTTTTTTTCGTGTCTGCATTTTTTCTATTTCGAAAAGGTCAATTTGCTCCGTCATTGCAATCAATCAACACTAACGCTTATCTTACAACAAACATTTACCAAGCATGCTGTCACTCTTTCAAATCAACACACTAATCAGTATTACTTGTTCAGATACTCTTTATTACTGTATTCATCGAGTTACATATTTTAAGATAATAGCAGGTTAAAAAAAAACAAATAATAAAATATTTCATTATTACTAGCTGTATGAAAAAATATAATGTACAAACGTAAGCTTATAACTTAATTCCACACTGTGGACTACACCATAACCCCACACTGAAATCAGAGCACAAACTGCACACAGGCCTAATAACGTGATCTGAGCCAAACAGTCCCTAGCTTTCCAGTGTGTGGGTAAACATTTCGAAAAAGACTGGCTTGTAAGTTAGCTATACATATTCATAAAAATACAAAATAAACGAACAGCAGTGTTACTGTAACAGTTGCCACCGAAGCTTCGCAAAGCTATGACATTGCCGGTAACCCTTGACCCCAGAGGGCATCGAGTTAATGGCCTACTTGTCCATTTCTTTTGTCCGTTCCTCGTGTCATTCAGCCAAGGCAGGCCTAAAAGTCTACATGCGTGTCACACACACACATATAATATAATTTATATATATATATATATATATAATATATATATATATATATATATATATATATATGCGCGTGTGAGAGAACAAGCCTATCAGCAGTAATGCATATTTCAGTTGACATTAGGATCATTACCCCCCCCCCCCAAAAAAAAAAAAGATAAAAAAATGGCGTGCTTTGTAAACACGAAATAGTTCGGCGCTATTTCGGCGTGCTCCCGAGTACAATAAATTTGAAACAATTTTATTATTAGTCAAGTTCTACACAATATGACACAAAAGAGGATTCTCCAGCATAGGCCTATGTTTAAACATCTGCCACGTGGATTATTTTTTTCTGCATACATGTCAGGACTACGGACTATTCGGTACGTAGTTCAAAGGTAGCGAGGGGGCCTAGAACAAACAAAAACAAAGCAACCGCGTGGGATAGGCCTACTAGCACAAGGTTTAACACGAGGATAACTACACAATTACGTTACGGCAAGGCTACTGCCGATAATTACTGATAATTGGGTGTAGCGCGCCCAGCTCATTATCACACCTTGACCAATTAGAGGTCATCGTGTTGGGCACCAGCCGCTTTAACTTCACACACGTGTGATCCTTGCAGTCTATTGTCCAACGCCTTCGGGCAAGCTTCTTGGGTTCACACGAGACAATTTTTTTTTAATCTCTAGAAAAAAAAAATGTATGCTTTCTGCAGACTTCACTATATAGTTACTATGACCTAGTTATAATAGCAATTTTTTGTTTTGCTGACTTTCTTTTTACTATCAATGTCAAAACACCAATATAATTTATAATCTATGACACCACATCTCAGCCCAAATCAATTCTTTAAACGGAATACTCTACACTCTACCTTGTTTATTGTATACCACTCCAAGTCAAGACGTGCTCTTCCAGGGGAGAGCAACCGAACAGGCAGAGAAATCTGAATATACCGTGACTTGGGAGTGGTATACAATAAACGACAAGGGCTCTGACTGACAAACAGGAAATTAGAGCATTTCTATAGAGTGGCAATCAATGCCGATTTGCTGGGGGAGGAGGAAGGAGAGGAATTGGATAAAGCGGTGAGTTTATTTCTGTATAAGTTGACTGTCCAGTCAACCTTGGTCATTTCAGGACAATACTTCTAAAACCGGGAGAGAATTATGTAATAATGACGATAATGAATTAAATTTTGTGAACATTTTTTTTTAAAGGTAATATAACCAGAATTTGAGGAACAATACCAAAAAGTTTCTACAAATTTTAGGATAGCAATAGTAGTTCATCTGCTTCGTTTTGTTTAGACAAAATGAAAAAAAAAAATGAAAAAAATAAAATACATATAAAATAAATAAAATACTACTAACACGTAGACTGTATATCATCTCTTTCCTTCCCATATAGCAACAACTCATGAGAGAGAGAGAGAGAGAGAGAGAGAGAGAGAGAGAGAGAGAGAGAGAGAGAGAGAGAGAGAGAGAGAGAGAGAGCAAAAAGGGCTTGCTCAATACCACCACAAAGCTGTAATGGCGTAAAGCTTACAGCTTGTTTATAACGGTAGTAACCAGATTTGACCCACAAGAGGAAGAATGATGGTGATAAAAAACTGATGGAACCTTCTGCTTTCAGGCTTGGCGCAACACCAGCCCTTATTGGGGGCTTACGGCCCAGCCCCTGCTGACCCCTACTGGGCCTCACTCCTGGCCCTACACCACCCCTCTCTTCCGTCCCCCCTCTCTTCGTCCCTGGGAGCCCCCCGTGTTCATAGACCAGTGCCCGTCTACGCTCCTCCTGGTGAGTAATTTGTGTGTGTGTGTGTGTGTGTGTGTGTGTGTGTGTGTGTGTGTGTGTGTGTGTGTGTGTGAGAGAGAGAGAGAGAGAGAGAGAGAGAGAGAGAGAGAGATTTTATTCTATTGCAAGGATTTGTTTTGCTGGTTCTTTCACGTGTCAGAATGCCAGAGTAGTCAACATGTTCATGTTTTTTTTACATCTATTCCCCATTATGTATGCAGTTTCGTAAATTTTAAAACCCGTTCCCACCGACACACAATGGCCTCCTATTCCGTAAAGTGGAATAGGTTTTAGCATATAGATCTACTTCAAACATAGAAAGGGAGAGAAGGAGGAAGTAAATCCATGTTACAGTAAAAATACAATTTAAGAAAAATAATACAGTAGTAACTCTCTCGAAAGATTGAAGAAATCTCAACCTTTGATAGAACCAACAGTAAACGAGACAAAAATATATCCAATCAAATTTTATGCTCTTACCCCAGCCAACCACAGAGGCCATATCAGGGCCGTTGTTACCTCATTTAAGAAAACTAGTATTGAGAGAGAGAGAGAGAGAGAGAGAGAGAGAGAGAGAGAGAGAGAGAGAGAGAGAGAGAGAGAGAAGTGTACTCAAATGAATAAATAAAAATATATAGATCTATGTGTGTATGTATGTATGGTAGGTATGTATGCATGTACACAACTTGTAGATCTATAGCTGATATGCAGTTCCCTACTAAAAATGAGCCAAATCAATTCAAAAACAAAAACAAGCAGACTTTGAATATAAAGTGTACAACAAACACACTCACTCCCAGTCTCTCTCGCAACCTACACCACCACTCCCAAGCTATAGATTCCAAAACAATAAGACAAAGCTTACATCTGTACTATAAATACTAGTGTAAACCTGTACTATAACCAGCACTTCTTAGCGTAAACCTGTACTAGGCTATAACCAGCACTCTCTCTCTTGCAGCCGCCGCCGCCATTCCCCCCAGGCAGGAGGAGCCCAAACTGTGGCGGTTCCTGCTGGACCTGCTGCTCAGTGGCCGCCACAGGAACATCATCCAGTGGACGGGCAGGGGGGTGGGCGAGTTCCAGCTGCTGGCCCCTGATGTGGTTGCGCGGTGCTGGGGGCTACACAAGGGCAATAGGACGTGATGACCTACGACAAGTTATCACGTGCCTTGCGCTACTACTACGGCAAGGGGATCTTGGAGAAGGTGCCGGGGCAAAAGTTTGCCTACCGGTTCCTCTCCTTCCCCGATGCCGTGGTAGCCCCTGCAACAGCCAACAACAGCAGAGCCACTTCAGCCAGCAGCAGGACTAGCTCAAACAACAGCTTATCCATTAACGGGGCAAGTTTGGGGAACACAACGGCCAGTACCTCAACAGCTAACAGCTCTACAACAAGCAGCAGTACAGCAAGCAGCTCTACAGCAAGCAGCAGTACAGCAAGAAGCTCTACAGCAAGCAGCAGTACAGCAAGCAGCAGTACAGCAAGCAGCTCTACAGCAAGCAGCAGTACAGCAAGCAGCAGTACAGCAAGCAGCAGTACAACAAGCAGCAGTACAGCAAGCAGCTCTACAGCAAGTAGCAGTACAGCAAGCAGCAGTACAGCAAGCAGCAGTACAGCAAGCAGCAGTACAGCAAGCAGCAGTACAGCAAGCAGCAGTACAGGAAGCAGCTCTACAGCAAGCAGCAGTACAGCAAGCAGCAGTACAGCAAGCAACTCGGCTGACAGCACTACAGCAAGCAGCAGTACAGCAAGCAACTCGGCTGACAGCACTACAGCAAGCAGTTCAGCAGCTGACAGCTCTACAGCAAGCAGCTGACAGCTCTACAGCTAGTACCTCGACAGCCAAGCGAGTTTAGGGCTTATGTGATTTGTTTTGCTGGTTATGTACCGTGTCAATGCCAGAGTAGTCAGCAGGTTCATGTTTTTTTTTAATTCGATCTTCGTGATTATGTCACCTTTTTTTGTACTGTGTGGTCTGTAGACCTGTCCCGCTTTCCGTTCTCATTACAGGTAGATTACGAATTTGATAATTTTTATTAGGCTTTCACAATAGGGTAGAAGGGGGTAGGGGTTTGTGCAGAAAATTTTTCAATTGGATTTTTTTTCGTTCCTCGGCTAAAGCTCCCGAGGTTCACCAATGACATTTTTCGTATGTGACTGCTTTTACCCACCATGAAAGTGCCATATTCCGATTTCGGGAATTTAATAATAATTTTATTGGTCTGTACTGTGACATCATGGTGTGAAATCGACATCATGGAATTAAATCGGACAATTCAGTAGTCCAAGATCAAAGTTATTACAAGTGAATCAGTGGGGAAGTAAATACATTTGAAAGGAAAATAATTTAGGTTTTTTTTGCAAGTTTTGTAAGATGTGCGTGCAAGAGAAGTTGGATGGTGAGAAAATGAGTATTCGGGAGAATAGTTGTTTTTTTTATCAGTTATGCTCTTGGCTAGGTAGCTGTAGCTGACCACTGGCATGTTTCATCCCAAACTGAAATCGATGTACATATGTAATAAATTTGAACATCTGAATGTGTAATTGATTCTGACGTGTATATAAACTCCGTGTGTGTGTGTGTGTGTGTGTGCGTGTGTGTGTGTGTGTGTGTATTTTATTCTTTTATATCGAGGATAATGGGATAAGCACTTGTGCTTTTTTACATCGAGTCCCCGTGTGTATGCAGCTTTGTAAATGTTCCCACCGGCACACGATGGCCTACTCTTACGAAAAGCGGAACAGGATTTAACGTGTGCGCAAGATGTTCTGCGTGCGTTCGCACACGCGGCCTCGGTTTAAAGTCTCATCCAAAGGACTTGTGGGGAGAGTGGAGTCGGCACTGATGTTAACTCCAGGAGAAAAATCTCCTCGACCGGAATCGTACCAGGGTCGTCAAATTGCCAGCGCAGTGTTCTGACCACTAGGCTATCTGTCCCCCTGTGTGTGTGTGTGTGTGTGTGTGTGTGTGTGTGTGTGTGTGTGTGTGTGTGTGTGTGTGTGTGAGTGAGTGAGAGAGAGAGATAGATAGAGATAGAGATTGTCCACAATGTTTTTAGTGTGATTAAAAAATAATTCCCACATTTTATCATTTAAATGACATCTAGTTCTGTACGACTTTCAGCCCTCGTTTTCAATAAACGTAAAAAGAACCAGTACTGGTAGATCTACTCTTTAACACATTACTGCACTTCGTGGAACAGACCATTCTTGAATCGACCAAAAAGATATGACAAAGTGTTTCAGCTGCCAATATCATAAAGGTTGTAATTTGTAACCAAGGGTGAAATCAAAACCAAAGTATTTAGAATCCAGCCCAATTCAATAATGTTCATAGACTAGTCCCGCTAACAAAGAAAAGGTCATAACAAGGCTGTTGCCTCATTAAAATGAAAGATTAAAACTGCAACTATGGAGTAGAGGACATGTCTTGTTCTACTGGGTAAACAACTCAGCAGATCATGACTTGCTTTACCTTCCCGAGGGTCGTTGGTCCCTGTTCTGGCAGCGCCTTCCATCCGTGACGTGACGTGCAGTCTGACCCGTGTCCTTCACCAAAGCGATTTTTTCCTCTTCGGTTGACCTCCGTCAGGTTGTCTTTTACCATAAACAGCCATAACAGGACAGCGGGCTGGGGGGGTGGGGGGCGGCTCCCGAAGTGGTTGCCTGGCACTGGGGGCTGCACAAGCGCAACAGGCACGTGATGACCTACGACAAGTTACGTGCCTTGCGCTACTACTACGGCAAGGGGATTTTGGAGAAGGTGCTGGGATAAAAGCTTGCTTACCGGTTCGTCTCCTTCCCCGATGCCGTGGTAGCCCCTGCAACAGCCAACAACAGCAGAGCCACTTCAGCCAGCAGCAGGACTAGCTCAGACAACAGCTTATCCATTAACGGGGCAAGTTTGGGGAACACAACAGCCAGTACCTCAACAGCTAACAGCACTACAGCAAGCAGCTCAATAGAAACAGCAGTACAGCAAGCAACTCAGCTGACCGCAAGCAGCTCAACAGCAAACAGCAAGCAGCTCACAGCTCTACAGTAAGCAGCTCGACAGCCAAGCGAGATTAGGGCTTATGTGATTTGTTTTGCTGGTTATTTCACGTGTCAGAATGCCAGAGTAGTCAGCAGGTTCATGTCTTTTATTACTTCGATCTACGTGATTATGTCACCTTTTTTTGGTAATGTGTGGTTTGTAGACCTATCCGCTTTCCGTTCTCATTACAGGTAGATTACGAAATTAATTTTCATTAGGCTTTTACAATAGGGTAGAAGGGGGTAGGGGTTTGTGCAGAAAATTTTTCAATTGGATTTTTTTCCCGTTCCGCGGCTTAAGCTCCCGATGTTCACCAATGATGACATTTTTCGTATGTGACTGCTTTTACCCACCATGAAAGTGCCATATTCCGATTTCGGAAATTTAATAATTGGTCTGTAAAGTGACATGGTGTGGAATCGACATCATGGAATTAAATCAGACAATTCAGTAGTCTGAGATCAAAGTCATTACAAGTAATCAGTGGGGAAGTAAATCCATGTTACAGTAAAAATGCATTTGAAGGAAAATAATTTAGCTTTATTAGACGAAAGCTTTTGCAAGCTTTGAAAGATTGCGTGCAAGAGAAGTTGGATGATGAGAAAATGAGTATGCGGGAGAATAGGTTTTTATCAGTTATGCTCTTGCTAGGTAGCTGTAGTTTGACCATTGGCATGTTTTCATCCCAAACTGAGAAATAGATGTACATATGCAATAAATTGGAGCATCTGAATGTAATTGATCCCGACTGTTGTGTATATGGACTCGGTGTGTGTGTGTGTGTGTGTGTGTGGTGTGTGTGTGTGTGTGTGTGTGTGTGTGAGTGTGTGTGGTGGTGTGTTTGTGTGTGAGAGAGAGAGATAGAGATTGTCCACAATGTTTTAGTGTGATTAAAAATAATTCCCACATTTTATCATTTAAAAGACATCTAGTTCTGTATGACTTTCAGCCTCGTTTTCAATAAACGTAAAAAGAATCCAGTACTGGTAGATCTACTCTTAACACATTACTACACTTCGCGGAACTGACTATTCTTGAAACAAACAAAAAAGATATAAAGTGTTAAGCTGTCAATATCATAAAGGTTGTAATTTGTAACCAAGGGTGAAATAAAAACCTAAGTATTTAGAATCCAGCCCAATTCAATAATGTTCGACTAGTTCCGCTAACGAAAAAAAGGTCACACCAAGGCCGTTGCCTCATTAAAATCAAAGATTAAAACTGTGCAACTATAGACAGATGATAGACGTTTTCATGTTCTCCTGGGTAAACAACTCAGCAGATCATGACTTGCTTTACCTTCCAGGGTCGTTGGTCCCTGTTCTGGCAGCGCCTTCTATTCGTGGTGTGATACTTTGTGACGTGACCTGCCGTCTGACCAGTGTCCCTCACCAAAGCAGTTTTTTTTCCCCTCCAGTTGACCTCTCCGGTCAGGTTGTCTTTTGCCATGAACAGCCGTAACTGAGAAGAGCGAGGGGGGGGGGGGGGGAGAGGAGAGGGGGGGGTCTTGACCTGTTGGAGAAAAAATGGAAAAATAGTTTAACCAAAATTGCAGCCCCCCCCCCCTCCCCTCTCTTGACGACCCCAGGCTTAGACCAACTGTAGTGAGCAACTGCAGACCATCCTGTTAACGTTGGCCTGCCCACGATTCTAAAGGAAAACGTCAGCCCCCACATGCCACACACAAAGTTGAAGGCACTTGGGACAAATGTGCCAGCTAAGGTTCAAGATTTTTTTCACATTGGATAATCTAAAGTTTAAGCGATCTCAAGCACAGTATAAAGCATACTAATACTCTCCAATCATTTATTCACATCGAAACCAAAAGTACATCGTACATTGGTGACTTTTTCGTATAGATAAATAGGTTCGGTTGATTTGAACTTGAAAACAAAAACTGGCGATTTTACCATGTTCCCGGCATCGTAAGCCTTAAAGTCTATTTACTTTTGAATTGGGTTAGCCTATAATTTATATACTAGTCTATGCATTTTAGATATGCTGGTGCTTATATAATTTTGACTCGTGCTACAATATTTACTGGCAATGGTTCAGTGAAAATGTAAAATGCTTCGCCGATTGAGGTTAAGGCGACATAACCTGGCATGATGAAACAATGGAAACTTTTTTTTTAAAGAAAGAGCCTACACTGTGAGATAAATCGAGTAAAGATCATAACTTTGTACAATCACATCAATAAAAAACTAATGTGAGCCTGCAACATGACAAATTTTTGCCATTATCTAAACTTTTATATCACTCGGTTTCATAAAACCAAATAGATCTATATATCAAAGAAAAAGTCCATATATACAGTAATTTTCAGGATTTAGTTGCTTGTCTGTAGATACCTAACGTTTTTGCCTTAAAGTCGAACTGCTACAGAAAAAACAATACAAACCTCCCCCGCCCCCAACCCTCCCCCCCCCCCCCCCCCCCACACGCAGGTTTACCAAAACATGGTGTAAGTATATATCAGCTAATTCACAAGAAAATGAGATTTCACTCTTCTCAAGCCCATAAATCCCCCTGAAGAAAAAACTAAATACTGCATTTTTCAGCTTGTTCCTCTGTCATCTTCGTCATGGAAAAAAAGTTCACATGGAAACCTAAAAAAACCCATGTCTTACACCACAGATAATCTTTAACAAAGATGGCTACCCCACTATGGGGATCATTAGGACTGTCCACAAGGATAGGCGGATGAAACAGCTTTTAATAATAAAAACACAAATGTATGCAAGACCATTTCAAACAAAGTTTTACAGCATAGAATAGAGCAAAATACAGAAAACTGCCAAGATTCACACACGATATAAATTTTTTTTTAATAATTAAAAAACATGCTGGCATCAGAATAATACCCTGCTAGGGATGACTTCTACCATGAGTGCATGGAAAACTTCGTCAAAATTCGTACACACTCAAAGGCAACAGCTACTTCAGTATGTATATCACATCTCCCTACTTCATACACACCCTATCAGAAGTACATGAAAATCAAGCTAATTATTTCAATACTGACCTCTTCAGAAGGCTGACAGCACCAGACTGAATGTATGACACAGCCAAACAGGACCAGCCTCCTTTCCCGCCAACTGTTCAAACTGCTACGAGACGTGCATGAAATCGGCGGAAGTCAGGCAATTCTTGCTCTGCATTCAAAGAACGTTAAGAGAGAAAAAAAATGGCGCCAGGTTCCAAACAGCGTGCTTTGCATGGCTTGTTCGTGGATTGAATTGAGAAGGAGACAGAAAGATGGTTTATTCTCAGTTGCACGATTTTTCTGTGTGTGTGTGTGTGTGTGTGTGAGAGAGAGAGAGAGAGAGAGAGAGAGAGAGAGAGAGAGAGAGAGAGCGCATCAGCATCAGCATCAAGGAGCAACCCATGACATGCACAGTGAGTCGGTTGCCTCCCGTAGACCTACAATGTACTAGTCAGTTTGCATCAAAGGACAATGCATTGAGTTGTTTATTTAGCTGGTTAATGGCTTATCTGCTGATTTTCTTCTTGGCACAAAAAAGTGATTGGCATAGGCCTACATGGCATATTCCGATCACTGTAATAATTATGTTTGCTTTATTGGAGCTGAAAAATAATTGTGACAGAAACACGAAAACCTTTGCATGGCTCAGATTGGAGTATTTTTTGTTAAAGGGTCCAATCAATCCTTTTCAAAAAAATTAATGCAAACAACCAAGCCAGATTAATGAAAACCATGTGAACATTTTTCATTAAAAAAAATAGCCTGCAGACAAAACAACATCCACATCGCTTCGATTTTAAAGAAAAGCTAGGCTCTACATAACGGATGAGACTGAAAATAATTATTAGGAAAATAAACAGCAGCAAAGAGACAAAGCAAACAAGAATACAAACAGCAAAACAAAGCAAAACATTATACAAGGGGTACAGTTGTATCAAGACAGTACAATCATACAACAGTAATAAGAACACAACAGTCACAGAAATGTATGCGGAAACCAAGTCTGAGGTCACCATGACACCAGAACAACACGGGCCACTCAATCAGGGACATTTTCTTTCACTGCAGCATGCATGATGATCAATGACGATGAGGATGATGTAATGATTCTGCTATGGAAGTGCATGTGCCTTGAGACTACTTGTAAACGGGGCTGAACTCTATATTTCCTATCATAATACATCCAGGGTCACCCGGCGGGAGAAACACAGACACCTGCCGTGTTGGTCAGGTAATTTGAGCTACACTCTCAAACTCGAATTTAAAAAGTGGATGAAGCTAGACTGTGTGGTTCCAGTTTTCCCAATGAACCCATAGCAAACTCACTCAAGGTAGGAGCTGGCCAGAAATTTTTTTTAAAAATCACGATGACATGGGATTCAAACCCGCGATCTTCCAGTCAGAAATCCTGCACCATGGCGGCTGGTGTCTTGCGTATGTTAGCTCAGAACTGGTAACACTGAACACCACCCAATTGACCCAGCAGCAGTGCAGGGCCCCTCTGGCTGGTGGCGCGCCCTGATATCCATGGACTCCCTGTGGACCTCCGACCCTGAGGTTGAGACATGGCGAACCTGGATATGGTTGTGGCGGGGAGATTAAAACGAGTGGGGTGGGAACAGCAGGGTGGAGACGTCATAGTAGATGAGGCAGCAAAAAAATCATTTTCAACTTGTTCTTAATGTGACACATCATATCAGCGACACCTAATACGTTTAATGCCGCGATATGCGTGTTTCTTGATTTCAGAAATACCAGACAAATACAGACAGAAAGAGACTGATTAAATGTGTGCGTGCGTGCATGCGCGCGCGCGTACACACACAACACACATGACACACACGCACCACGCCATACACACACACACGCACAAACACACACACACACTCGCCTCCTCTCATTTACTCTCCACTCCACACTACAGGACACGAGAGACAAAGAGCAGCAAGCACAGAGAACACAAGACGAGCAGAGAGAGAAGAGAGAGAGAGAGAGAGAGAGAGAGAGAGAGAGAGAGAAGAGAGACAGAGAAGACAGAAGAAGAAGAGAGAAGAGAGAGAGAGAGAGAGAGAGAGAGAGACAATCAAAAATCACAATTCACAAATTTTATATATAAAGGATTATAGAATAAGCATAACAAGAGCACTTCAAAATGAGAGACAGACAGACAGAGAAGAAAAAGCAATCTCCCTACCACACACTACACCCACACACACACACCCACAAAGAAGAGACAAAGTAAGAGAACAGTGAGAAAGAAACAAGGGGGCAGAGGTAGATTACACCGACAAAACAACAAACAACAAACAAAAAAACAACAAAACTGCAAGGAAAGAAATGGGCTTATTAGGTAATATCCAATCAACACACACACACACACACACACACACACACACACACACACACACACACACACACACACACACACACACACACACACACACACACACACACACACTGCATAATCTGGATCAGGAAATGATACGGGGAGGGTTGTGCCTGGTTGTGGACATTATATAGCAATAATCTGCCAACGTGGAAACCAACCATTCATCAACAGACTATGATTATTCTGGACTGGACTCTGTGGCATGAGTCTGTGCCTCCTCCTGCATCCTGCAAAGTAACTGACCGCTGTCTACCGTTTCCTGGCAAACATGCACGCACGCACACGCTCTCGCGCTCACAAACAGATGACGCACGCACGTACACACACACACGCGCGCGCCATGCACCTACGCACACGCACACATACGCGCGCGCGCGTACATACATACACTTACACTGGCATATTCTTATACAATTCATACACTCTCGTGCCCCCTTAAACACGCAGCATGGATATTTAGTCATGATAACAAAACATACAAGTTCAATGACAATGAAAACAAAGCATACGCATGCGCGCGCGCACCCATCCAACCACCCCCCCCCCACCCCACACACACACACACACACACACACAATGACTACATACTGTGAGTGATAAGTGCAACCCCATATGTTTTAATTCTCTTTTAATCTTCCATTCAATCTTTGGCTGTAGGTCATCCTTAAAAAAAGAGAAAGTTTCTGGGTAGGGGGGGGGGGAACTGTTCGTATAGCAAGTCAGCTCTAAAACTGTTACCCTCAGTTTATGGTTTTGTCCTTGTCAAGTTGAAAAAGAAGGAATGAGAAAATAATGATTTTTGTTGGGTTTCAGTGACATTTCCGGGAAAGATAATCTACTTCACAAATCTGAGAGTGTTTTGTGGCCATGTTTGATTTTGTACTTCAGTTTGGAGAGGGTTTTTGTTGTTGCTTTTTTCGTTTTTGTATTTCTTTGGGGGGAGGGGGGGGTGGATGACTTTTTTTGAAGGGGGGAGGGCTGTTTTTGCTTTTTGGGGTGGGGGGTAGGGAGCGGGGAGGGGTAGAAGGCTATTTTGGTTGCTCAGTTATGTATGATACAGTAACTTTTTTAGTTCTTCTTAATTATTGTCTCTGTCTCTCTGGTTGTATTTCTGTCTCTCTGGCTGTCCATCAAATCCATTAAACAGTCTTTTTTTTAATGTGGGGGACAAATATTGTATGAATTCAAAGAAATTCAACGAGAGCTACCCTTAGACATGTTAATAGAAATACTTCTTTAAAAAACAGTTGTTTTTTTTTTCCTTTTACAAGTTTGCGACTGTGTGTACCTGTTCTGCGATGAGTATATGAGCCACTTAGAACCTCTTGTTTTGAAGGCAATGTTTCTCTGTGGTCCTTACTGCTTGTTCTTTTGTCGAATGCTTGTTGAAGGGGGGGGGGGGGGGGGGGGGGTAAAAGTACTACTGCCTTGAAATGCTTTGTTTTTACTTATTATAAAAGAAACATGGACAACATAATTATCGTTCGTGTCTTTCTCTTCTCCCTTAACTCCCAGATAAATCTTTGGGGCACACCACTGGATTTGTGTGTGTGTGTGTGTGTGTGTGTGTGTGTGTGTGTGTGTGTGTGTGTGTGTGTGTGTGTGTGTGTGTGTGTGTGTGTGTGTGTGTGTGTGTGTTGGGCAGGCTGAAACTGGCAGAGCCCATTCCTCTCCATGTACAGAGTGCATGCTAGATATGGGTGTGTTTCTGTAACTATCCCAACGCTGGCATGAATTACAGAACCTTTAACGTGCATCTTTGATTTTCTCCCTACCTGTGTACACGAAGGGAATGACGGCACTTGTGTACCTGTTGTACTTGAGCCGGCAGATGATAAAGATCACTAGACGTCAATTTACAATATGTGGCTATTGAAATTCTCACGGATGACTTTATGAACCCACAGAAGAAGGAAATCAGTTTCATCCTCTACGTCTACGGTTTCCTCAGTGTGTGTGTGTGTGGTGGGTGGGGGGGGGGGGGGGGGGGGGGTGGGGGTGTGGGGTGGTGCGAGGGTGGGGTGTGGGTGTGTTTGTGTGAGGTGTGTGTGTGTGTGTGTGTGTGTGTGTGTGTGTGTGTGTGTGTGTGTGATACTTTTAATAAAAAAAAACGTCTCTATGACTCATCTCCCTTTTATTCCAGACACCCAGCAAAATTTACACAACCACTGGACATAATAGTAGGTGACATCTATCGCGTGTCGGAAGTTCAGCAGCAGAGGTGACCTTTGGTCACTGCAAATGACACCTCTGTTTCCTCTTCCGGGCTGTCCGCACCGCTGGTCATAGCTATGGAAGATCAACTAGGTCAAAAAGTCTGCAAAGTAATAGCATCATGAAAATAGTAGTTATCCACTCTAAAACAAATCTTCTTTCAAAATTACATCTGTTCTGTGTCATTTTTTTTTATATAAATGCATTCAACATCATCAGAGACCAGACAATGACCATCTGAACGACAAATAAACAAAAAAGCTCAATTATTGAGAGAAGCAGTTCTAAAAGTTTAATTGAAAATCTTGAAGTACAGAAAGTCTACATTTACTTCATCTAAATACTATAACAATTAAAACAATGAGCAAAAGCACTCTTCAACTCTCTAAATATATCATATACAGGCACCAAAACTAACCCACTTTTGACATAAACTACAAAACAGGCGCTCTAAAACAGGTTTTTGGCGAAATTACAACGATTTCAAAATAAATGTGGCTATCACATACTAGATGTGACTGCCAAGGATTTTTGGGGCCATGTTAAGAAATGCCAAAGATACTGGCCTGGAAATTCTTGCTGGCCACACACACCACACACACACACACACACACCACACACACACACACACACACACACACACACACACACACACACACACAGAGGAAGTGATGGAAACTTCCCGTTACCCTCTACCATGGCAATATGCCATAGTCATTAAAAACATTGGAACCACTCGGAAACAGGCTCTAGCAGCGAATACCAATGTGCCAAAGCAGTCCAAAATAACTCCTAGAACTTCTGTTTTAATATGATTGCTCATTCTGCAAAACAAAATAGTATCGTGGTATCTGACTTTTAGGCTAAACATTGCTGTGTCCTGGCAAAAATCAGGACTGAAATCTTTGTACGCAGTGAACTTTCCATAACCACGTCTGCTACCTTTCTGCATTTTACTCTGCCCGAAGCATGGTTGTCAGTCAGACCAATGGACATTTTCTCCCAGCGGGATTACTGAAGAGAGGACTGGAGTGGGTACAATGTACATTACTGCATCGACAAAAGAGACCGACAAATGCACAATCACAGACTACAGGGGTGAGAGAGAGTGAGTGAGAGAGAGAGACAGACAGCGAGAGAGATACAGACATATTGATTCTCTGGATCAAACACCGTTATCAGCACAGTTGCTCAATTTGTCGTCAATTCATCGGTGAAGGTGGTATTTGTGGGGATGCAAACGACGCCAGCTGTCAAACAGATGTGTGAGACAGAGCACAGGATGGCAAAGTGTTTGTTTGTTTAATCGTGCTTTTGGTGAACTAAACGTTGAGTGTAACAACACTTTTAGTGCGATCTGTTTTCTTGGATTTAAAACCCAAGATAAAACTAAATTTTTAATTTAACACATTTATAATTTTGACATTGTTTTATTCTGTTTCCAATCTAAAAATGGTAACAGTTGTACCTATAAACGTTTCAAAAGCCATTATATCTCACTTTTGTTCTGCAGGGTTGTCTGAATCTTTAAAAAAAGCATTGGCCCTATATGAAACTATTACCAATGATTGTCACATTGGCAAAAACATAAACCTAACACTCATGAGAGTATCTAATGATAAAAGTTGTCTATCTTGATTTTTTAAAAAAATCAGCAGTAAACTTAAAGTAGATAGCTTTTGGGAGAAACCGGATCCACTGAATTTTCTGTTGTATATTTCACTTTATTTATCAACACTTCAGTACTTTTATTTGCCAGATTTGTGGCGTTAAGATCATATCTGGATCTTTCTTCTCAAAAACCTTCAGTTGTAGATATTGAATCTCGACCATGTGGGTATCTCAGTGAACATGTCTATGATTTTTTTAAACAAAAAATATTACCTGTTTTGGAAAAAAAAACCTTATGTGTCTAGACTGGCATCCTAGATAAGTAGCAGAACTAAACAGGGTGGTCAGAAAATAAAATATTGATCAACAATTGTGGCACAGATAATGTGACATTTGCTTATAAATGTTTATACACTTGCACGCTCTTGATTATTGCTGATTTACAAATTTTGTGTAAAAAAAATATTGGGAAAATCAATAAATATTTCTATCACAGATGACTTGATGAAGTATTCCAACTCAAGAGACAAAATAGAACTGAGGCAAAATGCTGCGAGAGACACAAAGTATTCTGTATTTTTTGGTGGGCTGCCCATAAGAGACTTTGTCCTGTATGCACTACTCCTGTTGTTGACAGCATCGATGATTGAACACAAATGACATATCGTTGGATTCAGTGGCTGAACCTTGTACAATAGAGTGAAGAACTGCCTTGATAACTGAGATGTGTACTGGAAAGATGAGAGGCAATTAAGTGATTCTGATGTTGTAGCTGAAAGAAGAGCAATTATGTGATTTTTTTGTGGTTCTGCTTATAAGGAATGAAACATTCATATGCACTAGTATTGTAAGGTTAGAATTCTTGTGATTACACACTGGTGCGTCAGGAAAAAATATTTTGGTGATTGTGCTGATTTTATTGTCAAGAGGAGGGTTCTGGTGGCTGCACTGATGTCAACAAAGCAGAGGAGATAATTATTCAGGTGGCTACTGACTGATCATGAACACAGTGCTAGTTACTGCATCGGTGCTATTACACTGATGTACCGGAAAGAATAGATTCCCACATGGCGATTGCGCCGAAGTTCTAAAAAGACAAGAATTCTGCTAACTGGACAGATGTGCTAAAAGAAAAGACTTTGGTGAATGAATTGATGTATTAGGGGAAAAAATAGGGGTTTAGTGACTGCCTTTTCAGCCAGGAAGACAAAGGTTCTTGTGAGTGAATTGACATATATTAAGAAGAACAAGAATGTGAGGACAACCTGGTGAGCTGGGAAGAAGACTATTATAATGAACTTATGATGTATTGGGAAGAACAAGAATTTTCAAAAACACTGGTGAGCCAGGAAGAAGAAAACTCTGCTGAATGCACTGATGTATTAAAAAACAGGTTTCTGGTGCCTTCACAGCATGTCAGAAAGAAATAGTGTGGGAAATGCATTGATCTATTTGTAACAGCATTCTTGCTGTCAAAGTCAAAGTGACTGCACTAGTTTGTTAAGAAGACACTCTGGGGTGAAGCATGTTGGTGCATGAGAAAAAAACAGGAGTCTGATGAACGTACTAGTGTGCCTGCTTTCAGGACAAAAAAGTACTAGTGAATGCATCCGTGCATTAGAAAATATAAGTTTCTGGTGACTGCACTGGTGAACTCGGCAGAAGACGGCGATTCTGATGAATGGATCAAGAAAAAACAAACATAATTCTGTTGGCTGCACACACCACAGTGAGCTAGGAAGGAGAATGATGAGAAGATTCTGGTGAATCTATTACTACAATCAGGAAGAACAGCATTTTGGTGAACTGCACCTTTTGTGCCAAAGAGAAGAAAAAGGAGTGTTCTGGCGAACGCATTGACATACCAGGAAAAAACGAGATTTCTTAAAACTATTACTAACACTTGTGTTCACAGAACAAAAGAAATCTTAAATCTACCATAGACAGGAACAAACAAAAACCAAAAGCAAAGCGCTCTACTGACTTTAAACATGTAGTAGTGAACGATGCACTAAGGAAGGAGAAGCATCATTGTGGAACACCAGGCTAAGGCCTTCTTAAGGAAAGAGGATTGGAAGGATTAACCTCAAGACCAATGTGCTGGTACAGAGCTCTGAGGAAGCGGGTACGCTCCTGCTGGAACCGCCTCCGACTTTTCTGTTCCTGGATTCTACGTTTGCCACAGGTGAGTCACCTTTTTGTATCAGGTATGCTGCCGTTGTTCTGCAATAGGACAAACTGTAATGTAACATCATACAATACGACCCAATCCGATGCAATGCAAGGTAAGACTAAAAGGAAGTCAATACAATGCAAAGGAATGCAATGAAAGAAAACATATGCACGTACAATAATACGACATTGCAATGCATTGTGACTACAACAATACACACATTACATTACAACACATCACAATACGATGCGATACAACGCAATACAATACCTGCCATGTAATGCAGTATAATCACAACACAGTACAGCATAGTACAATACAGTACAATATAATGCAATACAATATCATACCATGTATGCTGTATGATACAGTAGGACGCAGACAAAACACACAAAACACTGCACTGCAATGCATTGCAACAACAATACTCCCCATTTTTTCACACCATACCATACCATACCATACCATACCATACCATACCATACCATACCATACCATACCATACCATACCATACACATATGCATGTGTGGCATTCGTGTGTACATGTGACTTGTGTGTGTGTGTGTGTGTGTGTGTGTTGTGTGTGTGTGTGTGTGTGTGTGTGTGTGGTGTGTGTGTGTGTGTGATGTGTGTTGTCCATTACCATACCATACCATACCATACCATACCTACCATACCATACCATACCATACCATACCATACCATACCATACCGTACGTACCATACCATACCATACCATACCATACCATACCATACCATACGCATGCATGTGTGTACACGTGAGTGTACATGTGCACTTGTGTTGTGCGCGCGCGTATGTGTGTCTGTGTGCATTTTCTCATCTGCGTTTAAACGCATGTTAACGCAATAACATTACATTGTCTGCCTGTCTACGTCTCTGTCTGTCTACCTGCCTGTCTGTCGGTGTCCGTCTGCCTGTCTGTCTGTTTCTGCCTGTCTGTATGTATGTGTTTGTCTGTCTGTCTGTCTGTCTGTCTGCCTGCCTCTCTGCCTGTCTGTCTGTGTGTTTCTGTCTTTCTCCCTGTCCGTTTGTCTGTTGGTCTGACTGTCTGTCGTTTCTGTCTGATTATGGTCACTGATTATTGTATGAAAACGATTTTCATGCTGCAGTCTAACAGTTTACTCAGACATGTGTGACAAACAGATACCACACACACATACACACACATGCGCACACCATGCGCGCACACACACACATGCACACACACACAACAACAATAACACCAACATCAACACCACACACCACCAACAACACACACACA
>CM060316.1:42269682-42274682 GCA_030674155.1 Stramonita haemastoma
ACATATGCATATCGTATATACATGTTTACACACACACACACACACACACACACACACACACACACACACACACACACACACACACACACACACACACACAGCGGAGAGAGAGAGAGAGAGAGAGAGAGAGAGAGAGAGAGAGAGAGAGAGAGAGAGAGAGAGAGAGAGAGAGAGAGAGAGAGAGAGAGAGAGAGAGAGAGAGAGAGAGAGAGAGAGAGAGACACAGAGAGACACAGAGAGACACAGAGAGACAGAGAGAGACAGAGAGAGACAGAGAGAAACACCATTTATTTGCCGGAGGAAAGTTTATACGTCATAAATTCTACGGAATCAATACCAGTAATCGTTTTACCTTGTTTACAACCTGGGGGGAGAAATCTACAAGCGCGCCCTCGATCGCTCCACACATTTCCCATTTGGTCTGGCCATGAATATCATATCGCGTTCTTTGATGTGGCCTTTTTATGGAAAATAAAGCCGACACAAAATAACTTGTGCATGCAACAGGTTTGTTATTGCCAAGTAGTTTTTTTGTATTGTTTTGTTATGATGGAATCATGTTCATATTCAAACTGACAATGAGTATCAGAGATAATGTTCTCCTGTGATGTGGGATTGTTTTTGGTTTACGGGGAGAAAGCTACATGTGCGAGATTTTTTTCTGCCTGGTTGTTGTGTTTATTTTTCGTTGTTGCTTTATTTTGTTAGCTGTTGATTTAAATGATTGTCGCTTTCAGAGAGAAAATGGATATTCTTTTCTTTTATTTTGTCGAACGCTCAGACGGCAACTATTACTTTTTTTGTTATTAGAACGAAAACGTGTTACGCTGCCGTTAAGCAGCCTGACAAGTCAGGCTCAGCACTTCGCGAATTCGATCTTTAGCGTGGGAGAGTATCACTATCTTTTAATTCTTTCTTGGGGAAAAAAGGCAGGAGAATGGACTAAGTAGGCAGAAAATAAACAAGAAGGAGGTAACAGGAAGAAAGGGAACATGTCAGAAAGAAAGAGAGGATAGAAAGAAGGGAATATCTGGCACATCATTTTCGGAAGATGGGGATGGTATTTATACTGACATGCTCCCAGCATCCCCACGGAGATTAATGGATATTAAATCTGCATCTTCTATATGCTCTTTTGATGGAAAACATATGTTGCAAAAAATGTCTTGTGCCACAATCTTTATTTTTGTCTATTATTGATATTGTTGTTTGTTTGTTTGTTGTTATTTTTAGCGTGGCTGCGATTAAAATTAAAAAACCCACGGACATCAACTTTCAAAAGGCACCAGACGTGGCGCAGCTCAGTAAAGCTCCAGAAAAAAAAACAAAAAAACTGTGGGCACCGGCAGGGTCACTGTACACGACAGACTGCAGACTTTGCCATCCAGACCGGGCACACTAAAAAATTTGCAAGGCCAGGGAACACAGAAGGAGAAGAAGAAGAAGAAGAAGAAGAAGAAGAAGAAGAAGAAGAAGAAGAGAATGATGATGATGAAGAATGATGATGAGATGAATGATGATGAAGAAGAAGAAAAGAAGAAGAAGAAGAAGAAGAAGAAGAAGAAGAAGAAGAAGAAGAAGAAGAAGAAGAAGAAGAAGAAAGAAAACCAAACAAAAAACAAAAAAGCCAACCCCCCCCTCCCCCCCCCCCCCAAGAACAAGAAGAACAAGGCGAATGCAAAGAAGAAGAAGAATGATAGATCGCTAACGGCTCATCCATCTCCTTCTGTATGCATCTTCCACCTATAAGCATGATGAATGGCAAAAGCAGCTGACTGACGGAACCTCATTGAATAAGACGAGACCCTGGCGTAAAAGGATGCCACAGTTACAACAGATCTCTAACAACTACCCTTAATCTCCTCTATCGACTTCTCCTTTCATCTATAACTCAAATTAAAACTAACGATGCTCTAGTCTTGGTACAACGATATCTAATCGGGGACAGTATACTTGGAAACTTCCTCTGTGTGTGGTGTGTGTGTGTGTGTGTGTGTGTGTGTGTGTGTGTGTGTGTGGTGTGTGTGTGTGTGTGTGTGTGTGTGTGTGTGTGTGGGAGAGAGAGAGAGAGAGAGAGAGAGAGAGAGAGAGAGAGAGAGAGAGAGAGAGAGAGAGAGAGAGAGAGAGAGAGAGAGAGAGAGAGAGAGAGAGATCAAATCAAATCAATCAAATCAAATCAAATTCTTTTATTTCGAAGATAATGAATAAGCATCCATGTGCTTTTGTACACCCAGTCCCAGAGAGAGAGAGAGAGAGAGAGAGAGAGAGAGAGAGAGAGAGAGAGAGAGAGAGAGAGAGAGAGAGAGAGAGAGAGAGAGAGAGAGAGAGAGAGAGAGAGAGAGAGAGAGAATTTCTTGTGCGTTCATTGATATGCTTGTACGTGTTTACTCGTATGTATGTATGTATGTATGTATTATTATGTATGTATGTATGTATGTATGTATGTATGTATGTATGTATGTATGTATGTATTTTATATGTATGTATGTATGTATGTATGTATGTATGTATGTATGTATGTATGTATGTATGTATGTATGTATGTATGTATGTATGTATGTATGTATGTATGTAGTATGTATGTATGTATGTGTATGTTGTAGTTGTGTATGTATGTAAATATATACATGCATGTATGCATGTTTGCATGTGTGAATGTATATGCCCGTCTGTGTGTTATATGTATGTCTGGTATCCATGTATATGTATAGGCTGTATGAGTCCATGAGGGAGTGCATGCATGCGTGCACACACACACATAGATATACACACATAGATAAACACATTATGATTGCAAACTATTGTTCATTAATTAAGGAAAACAAGGACGACTAAGACAGGGATAAAAAAAAACCCACAAAAAAACCCTATTTACCAGAAGGAAACAAGCACTAAAAGAGATTATCATTCATAGCAGACATGGATACCGACTGACGTTTTCTTATCTGTCCTTGGCGTCAGCACAGGCCGTGTTGCACGTGCAGTGGTCGATGGAATGACATCATCTCGAAAGGGAGGTAAGGTAAAAGGAGGGGGGAAGGGGTTGCTTGGGGGTGGGGATGGGGGCGACTGGGTGGCGCGCGCGCGTGTGTGAGTGTGTGTGAGTGTGTGCGTGTGTGTGGTGTGTGTGTGTGTGTTGTGTGTGGTGTGCGTGCGCGCGTGTGGTGTGTGGTGTGGTTGTGTGTGTGTGTGTGGTGTGTGTGTGTGTGTGTGTGTGTGTGTGTGTGTGTGTGTGTGTGTGTGTAGTGTGTGCGTGGTGTTGTGCTGTGTGTGTGTGTGTGTGTGTGTTGTGTGTGTGTGTGTGCGTGCGCGCGTGTGTGAGGTTGGCTATGCAGGGAAGAGAGGTGGGCTGGGAGGGGTGTGCATTGAAGGGTTTTTGAGACTGCGCTATCGGCTGAGACTTACTCCTTGAGATTTCAGATTATGAAATGTTGCAATTGATGACCTAAACATTGTTATTTTATTTTTCTAATTTTTATTTCCATGATAATGGAATAAGCCATTCATGCGCTTTTTACATCCAGTCCCCGTTTGTATGCAATTTTGTCAGTTTTGTCATCCGTTCCCACCGGCTTACAATTGCCTACTCTTGCAAAAAGCGGAGCGGGTTTTAACGTGTGTGCAAGATCTTCTACGTGCTTTCGCATGAGGGACCTTGGTTTGTTCATTACATGAGGTGATAAAACGCTATTTTCTAAAGTGTTCGTCATTGCTACGATTTCGTTTTTGCAACAAAAAATGAAGAAAAAAGTATAAAGTAAATGACCCTATTGGTAATGCTCAGCTTCTGTGTGTATAATCATACAAGTGTATGTCCATGCAAGAGCACCCACATGCATACACCGTGATTGGTGCAGACATACACACACGCGCGCGCGCGCGCACAGAAGCTCGGACGCACACACACATGCAGAAAGGCCTACATAGATACATACATACATACATACATACATACATACATACATACATACATACATACATACATACATACATACATACATACATACATACATACATACATACATACATACATACATACAACAAAACACACAGGTACAAAAAGAACAGCCCCCCCCTCCCTCCCTCTCACCCGTCTCTCTCTCTCTCTCTCTCTCTCTCTCTCTCTCTCTCTCTCATCTCTCTCTCTCCTCCTCTCTCTCTCCTCTCTCTCTCTCTCTCTCTCTCTCCTCCCTCCCTCCCTCCCTCCCTCCTTCCCTTCTTCACCCCCTCCTCCCCCCTCTCCCTCCCTCCCTCCTTCGTCTCCCGAACTGTCAGAAGGGGGGCCAGAGGGGAAAATAAATGCTGAGGACGGCACAAATTGTAGCAGGCTGAAGTTGGCGTTATTGATTGGCTATCAGTCAGCATCGATCCAGGCCTGCTCCCCACTCAGCTCAGCTGGGCTGCAGTGGTTAAACACGCAGGTTTTCTTCCAGTCCCAGTGGAGTTTTCTCGTTCAAGAACTGATTAAACACTTCACTCCAAACCATCACTTTTTAGAGTACCCGAAAGTTGTTTTTGCAACATCCACTTCCACTTTCACCACACCCGCGTAGTTTTGTGAGCCGTTGCGCGGTACCACTGAAGATTTTGCAACCAGCTTCCTCCAGCCCTCCTGGTTTTCAGCTTTGTAACATAACAGTACAGTGACCAGTTGAATTTTTTTTTATTCATCTACAATTTTGACTTTTTTTCAGTACATTGATTTTTTCTTTAACAGTACGGTTGAGTTGCCTAAATCTATTACAAAGGTGACTTTTGGACCAAAATCAGAAGTACAAAGGATGTCAATAACGAGTACCATAAGAGCATTAAAGCAGAAGCGGAAAGAAAAAGAACAGTGAAAATACAAGTTTCAGAAATGAAAGTAGCAATTATTATTGTGATGATGATGATGATGATGATGATAGATGATGATGATGATGATGAGATGATGATGATGATGATGATGATGGTAGTTACTGTTGTTGTTTTCAGTGTCATCATCATCACCATGATCACCA
>CM060316.1:42279682-42282182 GCA_030674155.1 Stramonita haemastoma
TTATATTTTGCTAAGTATTGACTGCAACAGCTGTCCTGGGTATGGGATGGTTAAAAAAAAAACTACAGTGTAGTTTAACAACACTTTCTCCCAGTGGTGTAAGAATGCAGGTTGAATGACCAAAGTGATACACAGTAGGTTAACACAAGTGAACAGGAAAGGTCCTTTGAACGAATTTCCATGTTTGAATGTTCAAATTATCTGTAAAATGGTTGAATACTTTTTGTTTGTAGTTATATACATGCTTTTCACTAAAAAGGAACAAACTGCGAACAAAGGCATCAATGACAAAATTGCACATCTACTTTATTCTTTAGTGAACATAACATTTTACATCAGTCAACATTAGGTCAGCAGCCAAAAAAACAATGGCCCATACAGGCCTTGAAACTGTAGGGTGTGGATTTTAATCTCTATTGCACATGGTGTTAAAAGGATGAAATTTTAGATCTCCTAGGTCGTGCTAAATGCAGATCTGCCAAACTTTCTCCTCTTCCTATACACGCATGTGTAAAAGAAAATTAAGCACAGATTGTAATTGCCATTCATGGGATGATGAGTATTTTTTACTTGACTTGACACATGTTACATAGTCCAGGATCTGTGTCACGTTTAGTAGATTACATAAATGCATAAGAACCCAACATGCAGCAGATGCTTCCTAGCACAGTTTTTCATGAGTTGGTCTGAATCTGCTGAGTCAATTTCTCAGCAGATCTAGTATAGTGCTTGTGTAAATATTACCCACCCTCCGTGACATCTCTGAGAAAGCGTAAACTCAACGTCTCAGTCACAACTTACCACAAGCAAGTATCTGTTTTGGCCTAGGAACCCAGCCATTGCTAGTTGCTGGCTGATCGATATCATCTTGTCTTCCCTACGTGATTTGTCAGTGTGCCAAGAGGGGAGGGGGGTACAGGGGATGAGAGGTGGGGGACAGGGACCATCATACGATACATACATCATACAACAGGAGCCAACCGGGCGAGTTCATGACATCGCAAAACGATCATTTCCTTCCCATATCCGTAGATTTAAGCAAACCGTTTTCTTTTTTTGGAACGGGAAAGTTCAGATCATTGGAATGTACTTCATTGTTCAGATTGTTGGGATGAGTTTCATAATTTTTTTGTTGTACTCTTTGTAATTCAGGGACACATGCCTGCATCATGTTTCCTGTACTAGCTTGGTTGTTGATATACATGAGTTGAAACTTCTTTTTACAAAGGAAATATATAGGTTAAAACATAAGAAAAAAAGATACTGATATGGACTAGTTAATAGGTAAATCCAGTCAATGATTACGTAAATAGTGTGCTGTTTGCTTACTGGTGTTTTTTTTTTTTTTTTTTCTTTCTCTTTTTAGCGTGTTTTGTATGGGGAGGGGGTGGCATTTGTCTTTCTCCCTCCTGTCTTTGTGTATCTATGTGTTTGTTTTGTCTGTAGTGTCATGTCTCTTTAGTTTTCCTCTCTGTCTATGTCTTGTCTCCTTCTCTCTATCTTCCTTCTTCTTCTTCTCTTCTTTCTTCTTCTCTCTTCTCCTTCTTCTTCTTCTTCTTCTCTTCTTCTTCTTTCATAAAAGAAATTGGTTACATACCATCCTAAGCAATGAGTAGCTATCAATGCTGGCTTTGAGATAATCAGACAAATAAAGAGTTAAAAAGACACCGGTCTATTAAGATTCTCATTCCTACTTGAAAGAGGAACAAGAACAAGAACAATAAGAAAAAATCAGCATGCCCTTGGAGAGAGTTGTCAATTTTTTCATTAACTGTAGATGTTATGCTGTGATAGATTCCCTTAAGACATTTTCTACAGTCTTCAACTCTGGTCATTATAGGGATTATTAGCCACCATGTAAATGTTGACATTGAACCTGATCACAATATAAGCTATAAGTTTGTTGTTGCTATGCTGATTATGTACTTCATGTTGTTTTTGCTCCATGTTGAATGAAAGAATGAACCATATTGAGAAGAAGAAGAAGAAGAAGAAGAAAAGAAGAAGAAGAAGAAGAAGAAGAAGAAGAAGAAGAAAGAACAACAACAACAACAACAACAACAACAACAACAACAAAAAGAAGTAGAGCAAGAATAAGAGCAAGAAGAAGAACAAGAAAAAATACATATATTAACAGCTCAAACAAGTGTCCTACTTTAAAGTTTTTGGTAAACTGGGGTTGAGAAAATGGATGCAAGGAAAGCCATCCAGTTTGGTAAGTGCTCTGGCTTTTTGTTGTGTAGCGAAGCAATCTGACTGAGCCGAAATTCATCCAGGAAATATTAGACCAGTGCCAACTGATAACTGATAGCAGAATCAATAACAGCAGTTAGCCTGGGGTGTTTGTGTTGCCTTCAGTGTGGTTTTTTCGTTTTGTAGCCCTTTATGTGTGTGTGGAGGAGATTCAATAAATGACAGTTTCTACAGATTTCTCTGTTTCTGTCTCTCTGTCTCTCTCTTCTCTCTGTGTTCTTCATTATCTCCCCTTTTATACAATGGT
>CM060316.1:42287182-42292182 GCA_030674155.1 Stramonita haemastoma
ATGTGATGTAACATATATTGACTGCTTCGCACGCGCTGGTGTTTCTTTAGGGGAAAAAAACTTAACTCCTCCCCTCTCTCTCTCTCTCTCTCTCTCTCTCCCTCTCTCTCTCTCTCCTCTCTCTCTCTCTCTCTCTCTCTCTCTCTCTCTCTCTCTCCCCCTCTCTCCTCTCTCTCTCTCTCTCTCTCTCTCTCTCTCTCCCTCTCCCCTCCCTCCTCCCTCCCTCCCTCTCTCTCTGATCCTTAATTTCCTCTTGCTATTTCCTCCACAAGGAACAAGGTCATGGTTAAGCAGTCATCTGTCAGGTTATTTACCTTGGTCTGTAGTTGGCTATCCCTATCAAATGAATGGCTACTTCCAAGCTGAAGCAAGCAGACCTACTCTAGGGGCAATAAAGGTAATTGTCCACCCTCTGTAATGCTCTGTGTGTGTTGAACGGCTGCCAGCTTCGTCATCATAAAAAATACGCCGCCTTTGCCAAAGTATCCCCTTGCTTAGTTTAAGATATCTCTGTCATTTATTATTCATTATCATGATTTAAGCAGTCATGTGGGTTCTTTTTTTTTTACATCCAGTCACCATGGGTATGCGGTTTTGTAAATATTTTCATCTGTTCCCACAAGCACATAATGACCTACTCTTTAAGAAAGCGGAGCAGGTTTTGACGTGTGCGTAGGATGTTCTGTGTCTCGTGTTCTAGTATTCTCACGTGATATGTAGGTTGACTGAAGTGCCATGGTACAATGTCATTTTCATTGAGTAGTACGTACATAGTTGATAACATTAGCATTAGCAATAGCAGCATAGTTCATGTTAATTACTGTGCTTCATTGTGTTGTATGGATGAAGCTTTAAAACAGAGGACCTGTAAGTGAACGTATCGTGGCATCTAAAGCCCACTTGAAAACTGCATAGCCATTATCTTTGTAGAAAAGGATAGCTGGTTATGGCCAATGGTTTGGATGACACCAAGATTCCTTCCAGACCTCTATAGCCTCTTAATCACAGTGTGGAGTTATGCCTCTGTGAGGCATCTGTGATGTAGATGATGCATGAAGTGTAGGACATGTTTAAAAAGTCCAGACATAGTTCCACCTATATGCACAATTTTACTTCGGGTAGTTTTCCAAAACTACGTGATAACGATATACACATGCTCAGAAGAAGTCATCGTGTATGCTTCCAGAAGCCATGTTTCGGTCTTTCTTCACGCTCTCTGATAAAAATCAGAGAAGTCAAGCCCATCCCTAACATTAACATCATCAACAACAAAAACGTAAAAAGTGATTGGTCAATAACTATTGTCTCTTCTTCCACGACTGATTGATCATGTTGATCTTATCCGCCATATTAGACTGATCATGATCGTTGTGTCTTCTCTGTAAGGCTGGTGTGTAAAGACAGGAAAAAAGAGAGCAGATGTTGTACGGTGTGAGAGAGAGAGAGACAGAGAGAGACAGAGAGAGAGAAAGAGAGAGAGAGGACAGAGAAACAGACAGACAGACAGACAGAGAGACAGATAGAGAGACAGAGAGACAGAGACAACGACAGAGACAGAGACAGACAGATAGGCAGACAGACCACGAGTCACGCACACTATGTTAACGACTGTGGCTGGCTGGGTAATCTTGACGCAGTGCAAAATGGTCATTTCCTGCAGTAGTCCAGATATCTAGGCTCCATCCGCTCCCCCCCCCCCCCCCCCCCCCCCCCACACACACATATTCTATACTAGGAAAGACGTGAAATTATCGCAGCTGCTTCTGTCAGTCTCATCGTTTTGTGTGTTTATTCTTTCGAAATAGCACCACCACCTTATTGGAATTCTGCACCAGGAATTCCGTCTTTTCTATCCCTCTCATTGTTCTGCCTTGTTCATTATTTTCCCTGTCGCCTTCTTCTTGTCTGTTTTCTGCCTTTTAGGTCCATTCTCCTGTTGTCCTTTTTTTCCAGAAAGACTTAACAGGTAACAAATCTCTTTCATGCCGAAGTCAGATACGCTGGTCCTAATACGTCAGGCGTTTAACGGCAGCGTGACGCATTTTTGCTCATGGCAGACAATAGTTGCTGTCTGAGTGTCCGCGAAGAAGAAGAAAACGATTTCGAGATTTCAGCAGAGACAGATTTAAGGAAGCTGGAATAAACTTAGTGGAAAAAATCCATTCGGACACTTTACAGCTTGCCTTTTTTCCACAGTTTGATCGATGAAGTGTCTAGTTGATTGAGTGATGGGTTGAGTGATTCGAGGGAGGGGAGGGGTGAGGGAAGAAGGGGTCCTTTTCCTTTTTTTTCCTTTTCTCCTGTTCATCTGCTTGTCTGCATGTCAGTGTTTTTCTATGGTTTATTTTCTGGCTCTCTTCATCTATGTCTATGCTTGCTATGTACTGGACACCACCCCCAATCTCTGCTTGAATTAATGTCATGTTTAAACAAGACAAATAGTTATAGTTATAAGCGCTTTGATGTGCTTTTTTGCAAGAGATAGCGCTATATAAATTCTATGTATTATCATCATTATCATTATCATCATCACCATTATTATTATTATTATTATTATTATTATTATTATTATTATTATTATTATTATTATCATTATTATTATAGTTGTTGTTCTGTTTTTGTTGTTCTTTCCCACGCGGAAGTCTGATGCACTGGGCCTGACTTGTCGGGCGCTTTACAGCAGCGCAACGCATTTTCGCTCATATGACAGACAACAGTAGTTGCTGTCTAAGCGTTCGACGCCGAAGAAGAAGAAGAAGCAAGTGTTATGTTAGGCCAGTTGCGGATAAGCCAGTTGTCATAAAGTGGATGTTGGAAAGCCATCCAATTACACAGGTCATGTCTTTCGTAGTGAGGAAGCTAGCCAGCTGTTCAGAAAACTATCCCGAAGTGCGTCCATGGGTGGCAGAATCAATACAATGGCAGCATGAGGGAGGAAAAGGTAGGGGGGTGGGGTATGGTTGTGCTAGCTGCCCGAGATCTGATGTTTTGGTCTCGTGTGGTGGAATGATTGGATGGTGGTAAGAAAGATGACAGATTTTGTCTATACAATGCCCTCTTGCTTGAGTGCTTGTCTCTTTGTTTATGCCTTTGACTTATTCCTCTCTCTCTGGCACGCTCTTAACTCTGTGTGTGTGTGTGTGTGTGTGTGTGTGTGTGTGTGTGTGTGTGTGTGTGTGTGTGTGTGTGTGTGTGTGTGTGTGTGTGTGTGTGTGTGTGTGTGTGTGTGATGTGTGTCATATGTATAAAAACGTAATCATGATATGAAATGCGTATTCGTATATATATATATATATATTCACACCTCAAACGTTAGTAAATCACAGGAAAATTCACAGGCGTACTGAAGATTTCAACAGTACATCACATTAGGAAGTCTGTGTAGCACCTGCTGAGTCAACTTCTTAGCAATTACCTGTTTTCATCTTCCCCTTCACCTATCCCGTAGTCCTGTAGACAGTAGGGGCACCACTGAAGATCTTGCAACCAGCTTCCTCCACTGGTATGTTGTAGCGTGTAGCAAACATTCTGCATACAGTGATATATCTTTGGAGAACCCCCCCCCCCCTCCCCCCAACCAAATATCCTTAATTTTCTTTCCAAAATATCTACCGCAATCATAGCCATTGGTAACCAGTCATCTGTCAGCTTATTTACATTTTGTGGAGTTCTCTATTCCCTACGCAAATGAATATACATTCCCGAGCTTAAGCTCACGCATATACACGCTAAGAAGAATGACCAATGCTGTTTTTGTACTACTGTGTGCATGTTGAATGGTTGCCATTTTTGTGTTTCACATTTTTATGTCTTCACGAGTACGCTATCTTTGTCAGTGCACGCATCCCTTCACAGGGTATGAACTGGCTTGCGTTACATGCAGATTGTAGCATGACTAACATGTTCTGGAACAAAGTCTTGTCCAAAGAGTTGATTTAGGATATCAGAAACGATGGAAGTATAACTTGTGTTATTTACACTGCTTCATTCATTCATGCATCATTGATGGATTACTGGAGAGTGTCAGGGTGCATACAAGGGGGGAGGGGGAGTATGTATGTATGTATGTATGTATGGATGGATGGATGGATGGATGGATGGATGGATGGATGGATGGATGGATGGATGTTGGTAGGTAGGTAGGTAGGTAGGTAGGTAGATAACTACATACGTACGTACGTTGCGTTCGTACGTGTGTTCCGAATACTGTGCCTTCTATATTCTAAAACAAACTGACAAAAAGACCCCCAAGATATTCAACAAACAACAACAAACAAACAAACAAAAAGACCCCCCCCCTCCCCCCCCCCCCCCCCCCCCGGAAAAACTGATTCATCAACAATACATAATCTTGTCTTTCACGTCTGAAAGATCATTATCACGTTATTTGACCACTTATGACTTATTGATTACCATCTTGTCTATTCTGAGACAAAAACAATGATGTAAGCAATCTCTGTGTTTGGGAAAGAAGCCATCGACATTACGTGTCACGTACGCTACATGATACTGTTGTAGTCGGCTGGGTGAGCTTGAAACAGTGCAAAATGGTCATTTCCTGCAATCGTCTACAAACCTCGGAGACACATTCCCAATGCCCACACACACACTAGAAAAACGTGACATTGTTGGAATCGGTTCTGTGAATCTTTTCCTCACACGTGTTATTTCTCTGGGAATTTAGCATGCATTCTTCACATTCACCTTTATCTATCCCGTAAAGTAAACTGGCGGGGTACCGCTGAATATATTGTAACCTGCTTCTTAATCAATAGAATTCAGCATAAATACATGACAAGAAATCTTTGAGTATTTACGGATATATTGTACAATTTTTTTAAAATCTGAAAATTGTGCCCCGGCTCTTTCAAGTTATGGATGGATGGCTTGATGAATTGACGTTGGCGGCGACTTTTTAAGGTCACCTATAAAGTGCCGCACATATAGTAAACTAGACAAAGGCATCCATATGATTGTGATGATCAGTCTGTCATTTTGTT
>CM060316.1:42303272-42305772 GCA_030674155.1 Stramonita haemastoma
GGGGCGATGTCAGAGACATTTCCTGCAAAAAAGGGTTAAAACTGTTTCCCAGAAAAAGAGGTGGTCCTGTCCTGGCATATGGGGGTTTTTTTTTGGAAAAAAACGGGAAATTTTTTTTTCTCATTTTTGAGCCCCCGTCTTGTGGTAGCCAAGCAAGGGAAGCACCGAGAGAGAGAGAGGGGAGAGAGAGAGAGAGAGAGCAGACAGACAGACAACAGACAACGGGGACAGAGAAGGAAAAGCGAAATTTTTTACATAAATATGTGTAAAAGACAAAATAAAAAATCTAGTCCTTTTTTACGTCACGTGAAAAGAAACCTAAGCCAAATAATCTTAAAATCCAAAGGGGGTAGACAATTTTTTCCTCCACACTCCCCCCAAATAATCTAAAAAAAATAATCAACAAATAATCAGGCCCCCTTTTCACGTGATCAAGGGCCCCTTTTTTCTTTTCATGTTTCATTTTTACACCCCCCCCACCACACACCACGCAGCGGGGCGCGGGCACCCCACACACACAAATTTTTACACCACGCCGACGCACGAGCACGCAGCACACTTTTTACACACACGCGCACACTCCCCCAACATTTACACACACCACGCACGCACGCACGCCGCACGCACGCACGCACACAAAAAATACTACTTAATCAACCCCAAACACCACATAACCATCCCAAACACTAAAATAACCCCCAACTCTGGGAAAAACCCGGGCTTTTGCAACCTTTCATCTCCTTTAGGAATGAATGGACAAAAGACTAATCACTGCTAAGAATATTCCTTTTTTTTTTTTTTTTACATCTGTCCAGGCCAATTGGTTATGCTTGCAAGTTAAAGGCCAAGGCCTACTTTTTTTTTTGAAAAGGCTAATATTTTAAAATTTTTATGTGATATTTCTTCACTAAAAAAGGTTAAATAATGTACCCCAAGTGGGAATGGGGCCCTACTAAAATGGGGGAAAAAATGGTTGCATAGAAAAGGTCTCATATTGGGAATCTTGAGCTTACCCGGGAACGAAATAAAGACAAAAACAAAAACAAAAAAAATTTTTAAAAAAAAAACCCAATCAACGTCTCCTTCATGGAGAAAAAATCATTGAAGTGGGAAATAGGGCTGCCAAACGGCAAAGTTTTTGGTGACCCCCCAATTCCGTCCAAGGTGCACCTACTGTCTCAGAGTTTTTCCCCGGGTTTTACGAATGTGTCAGAGTGCAAATTCTGGAAGACCCCAAAGGGTGTTAAAAAAGGGGAACAGCAACAACAACAACAACAATAACAACAACAACAAAAAACAACAAAAAACAACAACAAAAACAACAACAAAACAACAACAACAGTACATTACACACTTTTTTTTGAAATCGAGACAAAAAGCCAATGGTTTTGTTTTAGGCACCAGCACTTTCCCGAACGAAACACGTTCTGACTTTTTTTAAAATCTGGAACACTGCGCTAAAGCACTGCAGAAAGTGTGATACATAGCAATGCCCCTTTGACGAGAATTTTGCTGTAATATAACGATGCGTAATTGTAGATTGTGAGTCTTTCCCTCATTTTATCGCTGTCCTTGTAATAAATGGCTTTTTCCCAGCATGACGATTATCAGTTATTTTGTAATTAGGTGATGTCCATCAGTTCCAGTTCGTGATTTGAAGGGATTTTTTTGGGTGGAGATCTACATTGACGTTTTTGCCCGTCGTGAGTTACTTCTTTTTGCATACTATTTAAAGTAAAACGCCCTGCACTTTGGAGTTGTTGCTTATAAAATACACTAAAGGAATGGGAAAGTACAGTTTCTTGACTGTTGTTGGTTGAAGTTTTTTTTTTCTATGCCATGAGTATGTCCCACTTGCTGGTCTAACTGCGAAAACACTTTGTTTTTTGACTTGTCGTGGTTTTAGGATTTCCCATTCTTCACAAGTGTTGGAGTCACGGTTCAAGTGCAATTTCTAGGCCTCTGAAATTTCTTGAGTTTCCCCACCAACGGAAAGAAACTTGTTACATTAAAAAAAAAACAAAAACAAATAAAAACTTTCCATTCATAATCCCGTTTTTCTAGCCTCGTTACCCAAACTTGAAAATGGTTTTTGTTGTGTGTGTATGCATGTCGTTTACGTGTGGTGGTTTTTGTGTTTACCAAAAATAAGTGTCCTTTCCCAGGTGAATAGAGTAAAAGGAGGCTGGGTGTACACAACCAAAGGGAAGAAAAAGCAAGTGATCTGGCGGATTCCCCCCTCTCATGTTTTTGTATTTCTGTGTTTAAAAAAATTTCTTTGATTTTTTTATTTTCTTTTTTATTTTCTTTGTTGCATGTTGCTGCCCGCATCAGTAGTGAAGCTATGGTGGTCATTTTACGTTTAAGCTATCCTTTTCCCAGGTTTTGCTGTGACAAAACAACAAGCTGCATATTTCAACACTTATGGGGGGCCCCCTACATTCAGACTTTTAATTTCACACAACAAAGAGAAGGTGATAAAAATTAATAAAACAAGAGC
>CM060316.1:42310772-42313272 GCA_030674155.1 Stramonita haemastoma
AAAAAACTCTGCCACGAAATTTGAATACCGTGTCATGTGCACTTTATGGAAGTATTGTTTTGTCGTTGGTTTTGTTCTTATGAAACTGCATAAAAAATTTTTGTATGTTTTTCGTTTTGTTCTTATAAGAATTGGAAGTTTTAAAAAAAAAAGTATTACATTGTCTTGTGTTTTGTTATTATCATCTTATTTAAAATCGCGAAAGTATGATGGGTGGTATGGTACAGACAGATAAGGTAGCGACGAGAAAACAAGCAAAGTGGTCAATGTTAGACATGTGACTTAACAACGATAGTTATTTGTTGTTTTTTAGAAATAAAAAATGACATAACTTTTATTTAATTCCTTAAAAAAAATTCTTATTGTATTTTTTATATCGCGGATAACGGAATAAGCACTCTTTCTCGAGTGTATGCGGTTTTGTTAATTTTATCATCCATTCACACCGGCACACAATGGCCTACATATGTATGTATGTATGTATGTATGTATGTATGTATGTATGTATGTATGTATGTATGTATGTATATATGTATATATAATATATATAGAGAGAAGAGAGAGAGGAGAGAGAGAGAGAGAGAGAGAGAGAGAGAGAGAGAGAGAGAGAGAGAGAGAGAGAGGAGAGAGAGAGAGAGAGAGAGAGAGAGGAGAGAGAGAGAGAGAGAGAGAGAGAGAGAGAGAGAGAGAGAGAGAGAGAGAGAGAAGCAAGGCAAATTCTTTTATTCGAGGATAATAGATAAGCACTCGTGTGCTTTTTTACATCCAGTCCCCGCCCTTTTCAGGGATAACATCAAGAGAAAAAGATAACCTCTAACTAAACAACAACAATAATAATGATCCAAATACCAATAGCAAGAAACCATACCAAGTATCAGCCGCCGCTGTGGCCTAGTGGTTAGGGCGTTGTACTCGTAATCTAAAGGTTGCGGGTTCGATCCCAGCTATTCCGCTATGGCGTTGTGCCCTTGGAAAAGGCATCTTTACGGCTATTTTCTCACCCCACCCAGGTGTAAAAGGGGTACCAACCTTGTGTTGGGGGTTAACCCTGCGATAGACTGGCGTCCTATCCAGGGGGGAGTCTATGACTCTCAGTCGCTTAACGCCACAGAAACCGGGATAAGCACCGGCCTGATGAGCCTTATGGCTCGGGACAGACTTTAACTTAACTTTATACCAAGTATCAAACAACAAGCAAGAAATAAGACAGAGATACAATACTAAGGTAATGATATAAAAAGGCACTCATTCAGAAACGGAAATAAGAAGTAAGAATCAATGATGATTTTGATTTGGAAAAAAAGGCGCAATAATTAAAGAGCAAACATGAAAATATGATGAGGTAAATGACTGAAAACATCATTCCACCACCATCTATCAACAAAATAAGTCATATAAAACATAACATTTTGAGAAAGGGGAGGAAAAAAACAAAACAACCCCCCAAAAAAAACTCCTCAACAACTCAAGAGATAGAGAGATAGATTTATTTTCCAAGGGTTACAGATAAGCGTTCGCATAAATTATTTTCCGCTGGCCCTTGCCATGATTAGAGACTATCAAAAAGCCAAGAAGGAACACCTTCGCAAAAAGCACAACTACAAAACAACAATATGACAATCAATAAGATAAAGGAACAAGCGGTTAGTAAACGAACAGGTCACTTGCAGGTGTACGTTCGCTCCTTCTATTAATTTATGAAAGAAAGAAAGAAAGAAAAGAAACGCACACATTTTCTGAGAAAATAAAATTATCAACAACATGAAAACTAATGCTATGTTGGGCCCAACGCTCATTTATATAACCTGCTGTCCCCGGAGAGATTTATGTGCAAGGTGTGCGACGTACGTACTTACAAGGCCTTCTCCACTCCCTTTTCATTTGTATCGGGATGAGGAAAGCAATAATCTATTATGCCGAACAGATAACACCTACAATCAATTTTTTTTCAAAAGCATGTTAGGAAAAACTATTAAAAATACAATTTACCTTTCGTTTATTTTATTTTGCCATATTTCCATTGGCCCATTTTGCGCTAATGCGCGACTCCTAGAATTCCCTCCCCTGACCATGAAAAACACTGTTGCCTTCTTTAAAACTACTAAAATTCATAAAGGATTGTCGTCCCATGCTTTGAATTGCTCTCCTTAGCAAGAACACTGTTGTCTTCTTTGTTCTTACTAAAATTCATAAAGGACCGCCGTTTCAGGGGAGTTAATTAAAACCCCCCAAAAAATAACCAAGGGATAGATCGACAGACAGACAGACAGACAGACAGACAGACAGATAGATAAATAGATAGAAATATAGATAGATAGATAGATAGATAGATAGACAGACAGATAGAGAGAGAGAGAGAGAGAGAGAGAGAGAGAGAGAGAGAGATGAGAGAGAGAGAGAGAGAGATGAGAGAGAGAGAGAGAGAGAGAGAGAGAGAAGAGAGAGAGAGGGGAGAGAGAGATTAAAACCAAACTCAAGCTAGCTCAAAACAAGACAAAAC
>CM060316.1:42318272-42325772 GCA_030674155.1 Stramonita haemastoma
CAATCATTACTATTGTGGTGGCACAGGTACTGTTCTTTATGTCACTATTCCTGTTGTTGTTATTATTGTTGCCGTTTTTGATCCTACTATTAATGTCAACGTTCTGAATACTGGAGAATTCTCCCTGCCAAATGCTCCCCATAATTCAGAACGTTAGAATATTAGTTATATTGATATTTTAACGTTGCAATATTGTATTAATGTTCTAACGTTCTATTATTATGTTAATTAATTGTGTTGTTTTTGTTGTTGATGTTATTTTTGTTGCTTAGTATTGCAGATACAACTGCTACTGTTGTTGCTGTTGTCTTATCAGTGTTGTTACTGTTGTCGCTACAAATGAAAAGTGTAGTAGTCATACTGATAAAACGTTCGACTTCTCATGCTGAGCCCGAGACGGACTTGTTGAAGTCCAGACAAAAATGCTGGGTTCAGTAAGGTTGGAACTTTGTTTTAACCATATTCAAGGCAAACTTGTACTTATACTTACCAGTGCCTTCATAAAAATAAACTCCGGGTTGGTTTGTAGCCTACATGCATACATTTTTGTTTCCGTCCCTCTGCGCTCTGCTAGAGCCTCAAGGTTCACCCTTGGACAGAGTTTGCGTATGGGACCGTTTTTGCTCATCTTTAAGGCAGCCACATTCCGACTTCGTGGAATGCTTACAGTTGATTACGAATTCCCTAGTATTGTGGAATGTAGGGACGCTATGGATGACTCGACAACCGGCCCTCTCTATCTATCCCCTTTACTTGTATTGTGGCCCGAGGCTGAAGTACAATTAAAATGTTCAGAGTTCATACACACACACACACACACACACACACACACACACACACACACACACACACACACACACACACACACACACACACACACACACACACACACACACACACTTACACACACACACACACACTTACACACACACACACACACACACACGCACGCACGCAAGCACGCACACAAGCACGCACGCACGCACGCACACACACACACACGTGCCCGCGCACTCATGCACGGAAACATACACATACGCACCACGCACCACGCACCACGCACCACACACACACACACACACACACACACACACACACACACACACACACACACACACACACACACACACACACACACACATACACATATACACACACTCATCATCATCATCATCATCATCATCATCATCATCATCATCATCATCATCATCATCATCATCATCGTCATCACGATCATCATCATTTATTTTTTTTATTTTGAATATATACTGCTGTTAGCTTTCTTGAAGTCAGAATGTGTGTCAGCTGAGGCGGGCAGGCGGGCGGGTCGACCTTTTGCACAGTTACAAGCTTAGGAAAAGAAGACCAGGCACTGCACATTGCCCCGAATGATTATGGCCATATCACTGTCATTTTGCCATCAGCTGCCCTCTTAAAGCAGAAGCTATAACAATATCGCCAGTGGTCAACAAACCTCGCAGCCGTGACATTAGCAGCAAAACAGCATTAACCCCTCACATGTATTTCTCGATGAAAGGCAGCCTCGGTTCACAGTTATGATTCTGTGCAGAGGGAAAAGAAGAGAAAAAAAACCCCAACAAAACAACGGGGGAAAAGGAGAGAAAAGGGCAGAGGGTGGAGAGAGAGAGGAGAGAGAGAGAGATGAGAGAGAGAGAGAGAGAGAGAGAGAGAGAGGAGAGAGAGAGAGGATGAGAGAGAGAGAGAGGAGAGAGAGAATGAATGAATGAATAATCTTTATTTTTCAAGAGAGAGAGAGAGAGAGAGAGAGAGAGAGAGAGAGAGAGAGAGAGAGAGAGAGAGAGAGAGAGAGAGAGGAGAGAGAGAGAGAGAGAGAGAGAGAGAGAGAGAGAGAGAGGAGAGAGAGAGAGAGGAGAGTCAAATTCTTATATTTTGAGGATAGAAATAAGCACTCAAGTGCTTTTTTTTTTACATCCATTCCTCGCCCTTATAAGGGATAACATCGAGACAGAAAAAAAACGAAAAACCCTTATAAAATAACATCATCATCAACAACAACAACGATACCAAAAAATATCCAAGAAACAATAACAACAAATAAACAAGAAACAACAATAGAAACACTATAACAGAATAACAAAAAATCACACACGCTGAACTGAAAACAATCAAGGGAACATCAAAACAAAAAACAAAAGAAAAAACAGCAAAATTAAAGCAAAACAGAAAAGAACAAAACAAAACGAAAACTGGGAACTCCTTCCCCCCACAAAAAACCACAGCCACCAACAACAAAAGTTCAGCCTATGATTTAAAGAAAGGATCTATCTATCTATCTATCTATCTATCTATCTATCTATCTATCTATCTATCTATCTATCTATCTATCTATCTATCTATCTATCTATCTATCTATCTATCTATCTATCTATCTATCTATCTATCTATCTATCTATCTATCTATCTATCTATCTATCTATATATTTTATATATAGAGAGATATTCAACAAACACATAATCCCTATTTGGATACATTGATAATCGTTTAAACAAAACGAAAAAGATATGTATTCAACAGACACATGATCAGAAAAATGATGAATAAAAATCCTATTTCGCTTTAGAATCAAATGATAGAACACACACAACAGAACTAATGTTTTCTTAAATGAGGGCTTTCACCTACAGATCATGACACTAAATAATGTAATATGATATTGATTCATTCTATCTCTTGCATAATATTTTTACCGAACAAAAAGTTCGACATCTCCATTTTCAAGACTTCGAACTGTGAAGAGTCTCAACACGGGAAAATAACCAAGCAAAGACAACGATCAGTTTCGTAGTTCTTTTCTTTTTTTTCTTTCTTTAAACAAGTTCCCATCGCACGACCACTTGAAATAAGAAGCACAGATCCGCCTTTGTTAAACTTCTGTTTACACGAGTTTCGATCTTTGAAGAGACTCGGGAGGTTAAAAACAAAAGCAAGTTATCTTTGTGTTATAGGCTACCTGTCAACCGAGCCACAAGAATCAATGTGAGAAAACACCCACAAGCCCTGGTAAACACATCACCCGAGCTTCTCATACTAAAATACTTTAAAGAGGGTTATAGCAAACACACAGACACACAGACACACACACACACACACACACACACATACATACACACTCACACACACACACACACACACAACACACACACACACACACACACACACACACACACACAGAGCATAAACAGCAGAAGTGCTCAACTTTGGCCCGTAACCATTTTCAAGAAAACTAATAAACCCAAAGAAATACTCAAACAATGTTACAAAGAAGAAAAGAAAACATAGGGAAGAAACAAAGACGGAGAGTAAAGAAAAAGACACGAATAAAAACGAAAGAAAAAAGAAAAAAAAGAAAGAAAGAAGGTAGAAAAAGAACCCCCAAAAAGAGAAACTTACAAGTAGAGAAGAAAAGAAAGACAAAACGAAGAAAAGAAGGAAATAAAGAAAGAAATAAAGAAAGAAAGCAAGAAGGAAAAAGAGAACAAAAGGAAAAAGAAAAGGAAAGAAAAAGAAAACAAAATAAGACAAAGAAAAGAAACAGAAAAAAAGAAAAGAAAAAAAAAAGAAAAGTAAGAAAACAGAAAAGAAAGAAAGAAAAGAAAAATAAACCCAAAGAGCGAGGTGATGGTTTAAAAACGGGCGTGTCTATAGCATCAAATAGTGAAGGGACATTAAACAAAACAAAACAAAACAACCCAAAACCCCCCCCCCCCCAAAAAAAAAAAGAGCGAGGCAGATCTCACTCTCAAAACAAAAGCAAATCAATATTTTACGTACGCACATGAAACCCTTTCTTACTTTTAAGCATGACAGTAAGATGAAGAAATATGTACCGCACAAAAGAACATCAGTTAAATCACACACACACACACACACACACACACACACACACACACACACACACACACACACACACACACACACACACACACACACACAGAGAGAGAGAGGAGAGAGAGAGAGAGAGAGAGAGAGAGAGAGAGAGAGAGAGAGAGAGAGAGAGAGAGAGAGAGAGAGAGAGAGAGAGAGAGAGAGAGAGAGAGGTTTACATGGTGTATCATTGCGATATATTGAATAACAATCTATCTATCTATCCATCTATCCCTTAGTGTGGCGACCGTGGGGGCACCCCTGAAGACTCGACAACCAGTTCCTTCCATTCCTCTCTCTGTTCTGCCTTTCTCAAAATTTTGTCGTGGGCTCTTTTATGTGCACTGAATTCGTGTTGCGCACAGGACCTTGATTTATCGTTCCATCTGAAAGATTAGTACCCAGACCACGAGTCAAGGTCTAGAGGATGGGATAAAATCTCAAACCTACGACTTCTCACTTTTTAGACGGATGCATTCCCCATCTTCTGGAAATTCTGCGCCAGGAATTCCCTCTTTTCTATCCCTCTCTTTCTTTTTGCCTTGTTCCTTTTCTTCATGTCACCCCCTTTTTGTCTATTTCCTGCATTCCTGTTTCATTCTCTTGCCTTTTCCCCCATGTGAGACTAAAGAGGGAACAATTTTCTCCACACGCCGAAGTCGGATGAGCTGAGCCTGACTTGTCAGGTGCTAAACGGCAGCGCACCACATTTTCGCTCATATGACAGACAACAACAGTTGCTGAGTGTTTGACGCAGGAGAAAACGGGTGTGTTACCTGTAGACCACCGGTCTTCCACAGTGGTGCCGGGGATCTTATTACGTGTGCTAAATGCATACTGTATTCGGGACTTAGGTTTATCATCGCACCCGAAAATCTAGCATGCAAACCGCCACTTATCGTTTGGTGGAGCGGGAACATTGCAGATGCATGGCAAGATTCGAATGTGGATCTCTAGCCCTCGAGACAAGTGCGTCACTGCTAGACCACTGATCCGCCGAACAGACCCTACAGACATTGATAAAAATGTTAACACATTAAAACAAATATCTGTATGTGTATGCGCGTGTGTGTACGTGTGTGTGTGTGTTGTGTGTGTGTGTGTGTGTGTGTGTGTGTGTGTGTGTGTGTGTGTGTGTGTGTGTGTGTGTGTGTGTGTGTGTGTGTGCGTGCGTGCGTGCGTGTTTGTGTGTGTGTGTTTGTTTGTTTGTTGTTTTTTTTTGTTTATCTTAATCAAAAAGCGAACTACATATTGCATTAGTCACACTTACTTTTCGTGGATTTGTGGTATATATTTTACATAACCAACCACTTCTTGACTCCAGCCAATCTTGGTAGAAAAAACCCCAGATCACACAGATTTATCAGACCACGGAAAGTCCTTCACATAACCTGCACATAGTACAAACACAGCGGAGACACTATGGTACGTAACTGATGCACCAGGACCCGATCAAACAGTGGGACACTCCGGAATCAGGGCTCTAACTAATTCTGGCACCAAGGCCAGCACCAACAGAGAGAGAAAGAGAGAGACATGTTTAAATATCGGCCTCTGCATTCAGCTACCTGCACCAGACATCCAGCCATGCCCCACAGCAGGCTAGGCTAGCCAGTGGCGCTAGCATCTCCAGTCAACGCTAACCGGCATTGTGGTAGTGTTTACATCCTATAGATTTCTCCGTACTGGAGATTTTGTTTTTAGTTTGGTTGGATGGTTGGTTGGTTGGTTGGTTGGTTGGTTGGTTGGTTGGTTGGTTGGTTGGCTGGTGAGTTGGTTAGTCAGTAAGTTAGTTCGTGATTTCTCAGTAAGTAAGTAAGTAAGTAAGTAAGTAAGTAAGTAAGTAAGTAAGTAAGTAAGTAAGTAAGTAAATAAGTAAGTAAGTAAGTAAGTAAGGAAGGAAGGAAGGAAGGAAGGAAGTCTGTATGTCTGTCTGTCTGTCTGTCTGTCTGTCTGTATATGTATATGTGTGTACGTTGGTATGTATCTACGGACTTACGTACGTACGTACGTACGTACGTACGTACGTATGTATGTATGTATGTATGTATGTATGTATGTATGTATGTATGTATGTATGTATGTATGTATGTATGTATGTATGTATGTATGTATGCATTGTATTACTTTTATTACGTGTGTATACGCATGTAGATTTCTGTTTAGATGTGTGAATGCATATGTGCATGTGAGCGTCTCCAGCGCGTCTCAGTGCCTGCAGGCATGCATATATGGGTGCTTTTGTAGCATCATCATCAGCAGCATTATCAGCAGCAGCAGAATCAGCAGCATTATCAGCAGCAGCATCAGCAGAACCAGCAGCAGAACCAGAAAAAACAGCAGCAGAACCAGAAAAAACAGCAGCAGAACCAGCAGCAGAACCAGAAAAAACAGCAGCAGAACCAGAAAAAACAGCAGCAGAACCAGAAAAAACAGCAGCAAAACCAGAAAAAACAGCAGCAGAATTAGCAGTACCAGCAGAAACAGCAGTACCAGCAGAAACAGCAGAAAGTGACGGAGGAGTAGGAGGAGTGTGTGCATTCTGGTCAGCACACATGTGTTTACATATCATGAGCACACAGTCAATAAAAATGGCTTTAATTAAGATGCTATTTTTAGACAGCTCGTAGAAATGTTCTTTCTCTCTCTCTCTCTCTCTCTCTCTCTCTCTCTCTCTCTCTCTCTCTCTCTCTCTCTCTCTCTCTCTCTCTCTCTCTCTCTCTCTCTCTCTCTCTCTCTCTCTGTCTTATTATGCTCATTTTTGTGTTTTTTTCCTTTATTTTCATATCTCTTTTTCTCTTTTTTAGCTTAGCTTGAGGCACTGATATAGCCCACAAGTAAAAAAGAAAACAACAACAACAACACAAGTTTTCCCACTCGGGCAAGCAGCAGCTGAGCGGGCCGGTGCAGTGACTCTGCTGTGTTGTGCTGTGTAATGCTGTGTGTGTGTGTGTGTGTGTGTGTGTGTGTGTGTGTGTGTGTGTGTGTGTGTGTGTGTGTGTGTGTGTGTGTTGTGCTGTGTAACGTCGTGTGTGTGTGTGTGTGTGTGTGTGTGTGTGTGTGTGTGTGTGTGTGTGTGTGTGTGTGTGTGTGTGGTGTGTGTGTGTGTGTGTGTGTGTGTGTTAGTGTTATATATATATATATATATATATATATATATATATATATATATATGTGTGTGTGTGTGTGTGTGTGTGTGTGTATGTGTGTGTGTGTGTGTGTATGTGTGTGTGTGTGTGTGTGTGTGTGTGTGCACGCTGCCGATTTCGCTGATTATTTCCTGTCCTGAGCTCTCTGTACGTTTTTGGAGGAAGCGCAGTGCCTCAGGTTCATTTCCTCCTGCACTCTCACACAATCACCTGACCGGGAGCGTAAAAGAAACACAAAGGGGGGGGGGGGGGGGGGGGGTGACTGTGGTGTTCAGGTGGGGGGGGGGGAAGGAGGGGATGAAGTGTAAGAAAGGAAGGAGGTGGGGGAGGGGGACTTTGGTGTTGAAGGAGAGGGGGGGGGTGGACTTGAAGAAAAGAAGGAGGTGGGTAGGTAGGGGGTTTGGGAAAGGAAGAAGAAGGAATTAATGGGGTTTTTTTGTTTGT
>CM060316.1:42328272-42338272 GCA_030674155.1 Stramonita haemastoma
ATTTATTTTTCTCGAAATAAAAGAATTGGATTGATTGATCTTGTCTGTCTTTCTGTCCACTTGCCTGCCGGCCCACCTGCCTGCCCATGTGTGTGTGAGTAGTGTGTGTGCGTGTGTGCAAGTGTGTGTGTACGTACGCGCGTGTGTACGTACGCGCGTGTGTACGTACGCGCGCGTGTGTGTGTGTGTGCGTGTGTGCGAGTGTGTGTGTGTGTGTGTGTGTGTCTGAGAGAGAGAGAGAGAGAGTCAAGTCAAGTCAAGTCAAGTCAAATAATTTAATGAGCCAGGCCATTTGCCCATGTCAAGGGGAACAGTGGGACGGGGATGATGCCATACTGACATACTTATCTCTTGAAAATATCAATGCAACAGGAACATTTGTGGAGCAGAATCCTCTGCGTGCCTTCATTCTAGACAGTCAGTCACCCTGAATTAGTGGTAGCACCATTCTTTGAAATGGTAACGACAACTAGCGATTATCAATAACACCACCTTACGAAAACATAGTTTTTCCGCACTAGGCAAAGAACAAAAATCATAATTATAACAGTTGCAATCAGCAATATGAAAACATATAAATGCAAATGGTTCACAATCATGTTGTCTACACCACAGCAGATGACCTTAAATGAAGTGCACTTTTGACGTAATACATTGCTGACTTTGCATGTGTTGTGCTTGAGAGCAGCAACGCCAGTCTGAAAGTAGATGGTTGATTATAAAATTTTGCAGGTATAAACTGTTCCCGTATCAGATTGTATCTTGGACATATAAACATGAAATGTACTTCGGACTCAAGGATACCCTGGCAGAAAGGGCAGTCAGAACATTTTTGTGTCGTATTGTAACGGTTTTTGTGACATCTTAATGGTGAAACGCCCAGGCGCATTCTTGTTAAATACTTCCTCACAGCACTATTTTGAACAATGAGTAGGTAATCAGACAGACAAAGATTTTGTTTCAATAAGGAATAGAAGGCATAACGCTCTTTTGTGTTGATTTCACTGTTCCAGCTTTGAGTGTAACAATCCTTAAGACGTTGTCTGAATTCTGCCAAAAATATCCTTGCATCCGCCACTCCCTGACCTTCCCACACAAAACCAAAGCCATAACGATATAGGGTAAAGCAGACTGTAGAGACCCAATTATTCTTATTATTAAGACTTTGAAAAAAAACTGACACAGGTCTAACATTAAAAACTCGCAGACTGACGGTTGAGCTGATTTTTTGGACTTTGAAAAAATCTGCCCAATCATGCCATCCAGTCATACAGACCAGCGAATTACCTGTGGCAAGTTCTACTGGGTCTTTCTTACCTTTATGAGACGACGCCAACATCATAATGGTCCTAAGGTAAGAGGTGTGCGCTTCCTACCATATTGCGCCGACTTTACGTCAGGGCGTTTTCTTCGCCAAAAAGCAGACTGTGCGCTCTTCTTTTTCAAACAAGTTTCATTCAAGCCTTTTGACAAACCGACCACAGGTGCTCGATTCGGTTCAATGACTGCCTTGTTTGCTGCTGTCTTCATCTCGCATTTTCTTCTCCAGTGCATGGATGTTGAAAGCAATCCGGGCCCTCAATATACCGAGAGAAGAGACCGTGTCCACACCGACACATGGACTGGTTTCCTGTCAAACCGAAATGGCCCATTAATGAGATGGCTCCCATCTCAGACATTCCCGGACCGAAATCCTGCTACCAACAAGCGCCCCACAATACCATCCTTTAGTGGCAGCGGCTCCAGGCACTGTGCACAGCCTGCCATCTCGCAACGGAACTATTCTGCTGATCTTGGAGAGCTAAAAGAAGATGTTGCTGGTCTCGCTGAAAACACAAACAGACAGCTGGATGAGCTGAAGTCCAACTTTTCTGAATTGACCAGCTCAATGGCTGATGTTCAAGCATGGTGCCAGACCCAGCTGACTGAAAATAGGGATCTGAAAGACTCAATGAATCAACTCTCCACCAGTACTTCACATCAAATGCAAGGTACCTGTGAACACCAGAGGAGAACAGATGACAACATCACCACTTTGTACGACTGGTGCAGTTCACTGCAACAAGAAAATAACACACTGAGGTCCGATATTGCCAGGCTAACAGACCACGTCAGAAGTCAGCCCATGAGCTCAGAGCAGTCACAGGCAGGATCAGCTACAGTCTCGCAGGAAGACCTTTCGGAAATCCTGAAATGGTGTCAATCTATTCAAGCAGATAATGATGCCTTAAAAGAAGAGGTCAAATATCTCTCTTCTACATGTGACACACTAGAAGACCAGTGTGGAAGACTGCTTGACTGGAACACACACATTGATGACAAAAGTGCCACCATGGACAAAAAGCTGGAAAAACTGGAAGCAAGTGCACGAGCTCGTAACATCAAGTTCTTCAATGTGTTCGAGGGCAGCAGCAAGAATGAAGGAGACTGTGCCCGACAGGTAGTGCAGCTGCTGAACCGCTTCTACCCCAGCAAGGTATGGACCACCGATGATGTGGAGACAGCCAGACGGGTGGGCCCGAGAAAGAACAGCTCTCACGCCAGACCTCTCATTGCCACAATGCACAGGTGGCGAGACAAGATGTTTGTGTTAAGAGACCAAGAGAGCAGGAAGGAGATGGCTGACGCCCTCAACATCCATGTGGCCACAGACTTGACAGACAACCAGTATGACATCCTCAGGGAGGAAAAGCTGGCGGGTAGAAAGGCCTTTTTCTACAATGGCCGCCTGCATTACCACAGAGAGAACAGGTCGCACTGGTCTACCAACCACAGTTCCAGAAAACAGAAGGAAGGAGAAGAGGAAAGACATCTGTCTAAAGACAGACAGCGGGACAGGAAACACAGGGAAGACAAACAAGATCACTACGAAGACAGGCGGCAGGACAGAAGCCACAGTGAAGACAAACGGAACAGATATCACCACGAAGACAGACAGGAGGACAGAAACCACAGTGAAGAAAAGCAAGACAGATATCACTATGAAGACAGACGGCAAGTCAGAAACAACAAGGAAGACAAACAAGATCACTATGAAAACAGACAACAGGACAGAAGCCACAGTGAAGACAAACAGAACAGATATCTTGATGAAGACAGACAACAGGACAGAAGCCATAGTGAAGACAAGCGGAGCAGACATCACTATGAAGAAGACAGAATCCACAGTGGAGACAAACAGAGAAGGTATCTTTATGAAGACAGACAACAGGACAGCTTATTTCAAGAACACAGGGGACAGGAACAACAGCAGGAAAGACATAATCATGCTAATAGACAACCGCAGTACCAACAGGAATGCATGGAAAGTGAAGCTCCTCGTGAAGATGAAGAACACTATGGACATGACACAGAATGGCAACAGAACAACCATCTACCTGATGCTGTACCTGGCCACAGGGACAGAGGGTCAGAAGAGCCAAGGAAGCAGTCCTTGGATCAGAAAGACAATGAAAAGAACGCCTACAGGAAGGAACAACAGGGGCAGAGTAAAACGAAGGTGCATACCTCTACTTGGGAACAAACAGCAGAAAGTCACGTGCAAACATCCCATGAAGATGCCAGATCAACAAGATGGAACTATGGTTCGAATCCTAGGTGGAACCAAATATCGGACATGTCATCCTCAAAGGTGGCTGGCAGCGACTCACAAAACCATATTAAACGAAATGCAAGTCTTCCCAACTTATGCAGTATGAATGAATTTCCCCCCCTGAACAGAGAGTCACCAGCCAGGACAGCTCCTCAGAAGGCTACAGGACAGAGGTTGACTCCCCATTTATCAGTTCTGCATTCTCCAGGGACATGGGTACCCCAAGCCGGCAACTCGGAAACGATGGTGCCAGGTGATGAAATGACAAACTCATGCACACGACCTTCCCGCAGAGTGCCTGAAGGGATGAGTGTGCCAGAAAATACAGCCAGTGCTTCTGCTCAGGATGGAGACCATAGGGATGCACAAGATAATATGGCAACCACCTTTACCCAAGAGACAGGATGTGATGATCTAAATATCACACACAGCAATCTATACCAGCCATTAACAGAAGATGAAATGATGGCACCTGTGCTGACTCCGCCCACTCCAGAGGTACAGCACGACGACAGCCAGACTCTTGTCAAACAAGTTCTGGACCCATGAGAGTCTGCAGAAGATGGACAAAGCAGCATGCCCTCATCACCGGACAGACAGAAAGAAGACAGCCTCCTCCATGACCAGACAGGCAAAGACGCAAGCCTGACCATTGAAAATGAAGTGACAACCGCCACTCCTGTACATCGGCCTGTGACCCGCAGCAAGGCAAGGTGTAAGCAAATGCACCTGACGGATTCTTTCCTCAGCTCAGGGTCTCGTTCCTCCAGAACAGGAACAAAGGCCCAGTCACCTGCTGCCAGTAGTAGTCCCAAATAGGGACTCGGCCCTGCCCATGTCTGCCAGGAGATTAGAAATGAATTGTCACACAATTTAAGATTCCTGACATACAATGTAGAAGGACTTAGTACAATCTATCATGCAGATTTAAGATCGTATATATCCAAATTTGATATAATTGTACTGACAGAAACATTCACTACAGACTTCCCTTCACATCTTTTCCCAATGCATAATGTATATATTTCAAATGCTGTCAAAGTCTCAAATGCACCCACAGCTCGGTTGTGTGGGGGAGTAGCTTTGCTAGTTAGGAAACACATCGCTCCTCTTATTTCCCAGGTTCATCTAGAATATGACAACTGTATTGTGCTGACACTGGCTAAAGCGCTTACAGGTCTGGACAGAGACTGTGTCTTAATTGGCATATATTTACCTCCACAATATAGCCCATATTATTCTGAAACAGACATTTACAATGGTGTTTCTCTTTTGGAAAATATCATCTTAGATATCCTACAAGACATAGGAAATATGCCCATAATAATTATGGGCGACCTGAATGCAAGGACTGGCAATGCCAATGCTCATGAGGACGAACTGCCGTGTAATATTTGTGATTATGATGGCAATGTTAACTATGTTGACTCATATCAGCGGGCTTCAGCTGATGGGGTTTCGAATGATTTTGGAAAGTATTTGCTGAATGTTTGTGAGCAATTTAGTCTGGTTCTTTTGAATGGTCTGGTAAATCATAGATTTGATTCTAGCTGTACGTATGTTTCATATAATGGCTGCAGTGTAATAGATTATTTTATAATATCAAGATGTATCTCTGAGATGGCTACAGAGTTGACAGTCAGTGAGAGAATAGAGTCAAAACATATGCCTTTGGAGCTAACACTGAAGTGTAAAGATATAAATACCAACATAACCTATAGGCCCAGAGAGATGTCCATACAAAAATATAGGTGGGACTGTCAAAAGTCAGAGGAATATTCTAACATGTTTAAAACTGACTGTATTTCTAAAAAATTTAAAGAAGCATATGATATGATTGATTTAGACATAGAAGTAGCAATTAAACAACTTTATGAGATTATTAGTTTAGCAGCAGCCCCTATGCTAAAGACAGTTGTATTTGGTAAATTTGATAACAATCCGTGGTTTGATTTTGAATGCAGGGAGAAAAGGAGGTTAGTGAGATATGCTCTTAGAAATTATCGGAAACATACTAAAGATGATAACGCTTCAAAAGATGATATAGAGACCCTGAGAATTAAGTATACAGATCTCAGGAAAGAGTACAAGTTTTTGTTAAAAGAAAAGAAAATCGGGTACAAAAGACAAACAATGAAAGTGTTAGAAGACTCTTTAAGTGATCCTCAGAGATTCTGGAACACAGTAAGGAAACACATTGGAAGACCTGTGTGCCAAAGTAGCATTTCTTCTGAAGAGTGGTATAATCATTTTTCTACTGTATTTAGCCAAAGTGATCCCAAGTCGGATACAGATGAGACATTTAACTGTTCCTACTCCTCTGATACTTCAGCCACCTTACAAGTAGATATTACAATACTTGAGCAAGAAATTACACACCAAGAAGTAGTACAGGCTATATCTACATTAAAAAACAATAAAGCTGCAGGTCCAGATGGATTCTCTGGGGAATTCTATAAATATGCAGGCCCAGAGGTTGCATTATTTCTAACTAAATATTTCAATAAATTGTTTACATCTGGCAGTTTTCCACTTCAATGGTCAGAAGCAGTCATTCAGCCAATACATAAGAAAGGTGACATCAATTCTCCTGATAATTATAGAGGCATCTCCTTACTAAACGTATGTGGAAAACTTTATAGCTACATTCTCAATAAGCGTTTATCTATATGGTTAGAAGAAAACAAAGGACTAAATGAAGCACAGGCAGGATTTAGACGTAGTTATAGCACAGTCGACCATATATTTACTCTTTTGTCATTAATTCAGAAACAGTTTGCTAACCATGGAAAGCTGTACTGTGCCTTTATAGACTTCAAGAAGGCCTTCGATTTGGTTGATAGGCATTGCTTGTGGTCTGTACTTAGAAAAAATGGTGTCAAAGGAAAAATGTACAGAGCTCTGCAAAGTATGTACAACATTGTAAAAGCAAGGGTAAGTGTGGGAGGTGAATTAACTGATATTTTCATGTGTCCTGGAGGACTGAGGCAGGGAGACATTTGTAGCCCTGTTTTATTCTCTCTTTATATTAACGAGTTAGCGGTTGAACTTGTTCAGAGAGGAAAACATGGTATATCTTTAACCCCAGACCAAATGCAGATACTGATACTACTCTTTGCAGATGATGTAATACTGTTATCATACACTAAAGTTGGTCTGCAAACGCAATTAAATATATTAAGTGACACAGCAAAAAAGTTGGGATTGTTAGTGAATATGGAGAAATCAAAAGTTGTCGTATTTCGAAAAGGTGGCCACCTTGCTGTACGAGAAAAATGGCTCTATAATGGAAACAATCTTGAAGTGGTAAACCAGTACAAATACCTAGGAGTTATTTTTTCCACAGGTCTGTCCTTTTCTTATGCATTGAAGGACATGGCTAGTAGGGCAAAAAAAGGTGTAATCGGTATTTTACGTTTGTTGTGGTCTCTCGGTAATCAGTCCCCTAAAATATTTTTCAAACTCTTTGACTGTCAGATTCAGCCAATTTTAACGTATGGTTCTGAGGTATGGGGTCTCTTAGCTGATCATTCTGTCATTGAAAGAGTACATGTCTTTGCAATTAAAAGATTTTTAAATGTGAGCATTAGAACACCAAATGCCCTGGTATATGGAGAGACCAGTAGATTTCCACTCTTTGTCAATACTTATACCCGTACTATCAAATACTGGATAACTCTTACAAGAATGAATACAGATCGCATTCCATATAAATCATACAACATGCTGCTTAACCTCCTATAATAATAATAATAATAATAAAGAGAGAGAGAGAGAGAGAGAGAGAGAGAGAGAGAGAGAGAGAGAGAGAGAGAGAGAGAGAGTGTGTATGTATGCGTGTGTGCGTGCATGCGTGTGTATGTGTGTGTGTGCATGCGTGTGTGTGTGTGTGTGTGTGTGTGTGTGTGTGTGTGTGTGTGTGTGTTTGTGTGAGTGTGCGTGCATGCGTGCGTACGTACGTATGTGTGTGTGTGTGTGTGTGTGTGTGTGTGTGTGTGTGTGTGTGTGTGTGTGTGTGTGAAATGTGTTGAGAGGAAAGTTGTTTTCCGATTTCTTTTGTACACAACGGTCCCATGATACAGTTTGCAGTGGAAGGGAAACAACTGACAGCCTGTTCTCCAAAAGCTGTAGTCAAACGCTTGGTTGCTACCCCTGGATCTGTTTGTCACTAACAAGGTTTGTTATTTTGTCGCCAGTGAGACACTGTCAAAATGTTTTTTTTTTAATTATTTACTTTTATACCACTTTATGTCACAGCAGATTTTTCTGCGTGAAATTCAGGCTGCTCTCCTCGGGGAGAGCGCGTCGCCACAAGTGCAGCGCCTACCCATTATTATTATTTTTTCCTGTCCGCAGCTGTATTTGTTTCTCTATCATGTGGCTTTTTCTACAAAATTTTGCCAGGGACAATCCTCTTGTTGCCCGAGATTCTTTTTCTGTGCGCTAAATAATGATGTGTAATACACGGGACCTCGGTTTATCGTCTCATCCGAAAGACTAGTACCCAGACAACCATTCATGGTCTAATGGATGGGGGAAAAGTTTTGGGCCCAAACGAGATTCGAACCACCGCACACTTCGATCCGGACTTTTCGCTTTCTAGGCAGGTGCGTTACCTCTAGACCAACGATCCACTCTCCATGTTGAATGTATTCTTATGCCCAACAGTCTAATCTATCCATGGTAGATGGGGTATTGCAAGATATAGCCCTATATAAATTCCTTTTCTTCTTCTTCTTCTTCTTCTTCTTCTTCTTCTTCTTACCTGAATGTTGTGACTTTTACCGTGTCTTATGAAGCCTAGACCCGAGGATTTCCCATTTCCTATTGGAAAAAGAGTAGGCTATACCCCTTTTCATACACCCTTCCTCCAGTAGGCTACAAGAGAGGCAATGGGTCTATCGTAAAACGTAAGACAATGAAATGCTCAATACTGTACGTCTTCACCACTTATCATCTGCCAATTATTCGCAAAGAGACCAGTTGAGTGTTTGAAATGCAATGCAATACACCTTACCATTGCCGATGATGCAGGGTATGCTTCGCCTGCACCCATGTCTGTGTGTGCGTGCGTGCTTACGTGCGCGCGCTTGTGTGTTGTATTATTAGTTGTATTAGTGCACAGGCCAAGGTCACTGGTTCAATTTTGAGTTGGTTTTGTTTGTTTTACTAAACTAAAAAACACCCTGAAGTTAAGATCAAGCTTTGGCGAATGGGGTTTTAATTGAACACACACACACACACACACACACACACACACACACACACACACACACACACACACACACACACACACACGAGAAAACCAAGTGCATAACCTGTACACCTATAATAAGGGTAGACTTACTTGCCAGAAACTGTAAACACAAATGACAAACACTCTCTTAGATGCTGCATGGTTCAGTGCTTTTCTTTACTTGTCAGTCCTCACTTACCCCCCCCCCCCCCCCTATCTACCCTTACCAGCGTGAGACAGTCGATGTCCTGTATCTGGCTCAACGCGGACTCTGCTCGGTCCCATACCTTTAATTTTTTTTAACACACCTTTAAAGACACACGATCTTGTGTTACACTACATATACCGTATATGCATACACTACCTTCCTGCTGTGTTAAGGGGTACACTTCATGGTACGATTCTGTTTCTCACTGAATGATCTGTTCCTGCTTTGTTGTTGGCCCGTCGTCTGTCTGGGCTTGCAGACGCATTGTATTAAAAAAATATTTTAAAAAGTATACCGCTTTATGTCACAGCGAATTTCTCTGTGTGGAATTCGGGCTTCTCTCCCCGGAGAGAGCGCGTTGTCTCAAGTGCAGAGCCACCCATTATTTTTTTTTCTTTTCCTGTATGCACATGCATTTGTTTCCCCATCAGAGTGGATTTTTTCTACGGAACTTAGCCAAGGACAACCCTATTGTTGCCGTGGGTTCTTTTACGTGTGCGAAATAATGATGTGTAACAAGCGGGACCTCGGTTTATTGTCTCATCTGAAAGACTAGCGCCCAGACCACCACTCATGGTCTAATGGATGGGGGAAAAGTTTTGGGCCCAAGCAACAACTGTGCACCACTCCTCTCAACATCAGGCAAGCGGTGAGTTAAAAAAAATTGAGAGAGAGAGAGAGAGAGAGAGAGAGAGAGAGAGAGAGAGGAGAGAGAGAGAGAGAGAGAGAGAGAGAGAGAGAGACAGAGACAGAGACAGAGAGACAGAGAGAGACAGAGAGAGACAGAGAGAGAGAGAAAATCAAATCAAATCAAACCAAATCAAATTAAATCAAATCAAATTCTTTTAGTTCGAGGATAATGAATAAGCACCCCTGTGCTTTTTTTGTTGTTTTTGTTTTAAATTCTAGCCCCAGAGAGAGAGAGAGAGAGAGAGAGGAGAGAGAGAGAGAGAGAGAGAGAGAG
>CM060316.1:42353272-42363114 GCA_030674155.1 Stramonita haemastoma
TCCATTTTTCTCTCTCTGATAAAATAATCTGGGAGTGAAGTGCTTTCGCTGCCAAAGCAATAGCTCCTTCCCCCTGAATATTGTTTGTTTGTTTGTTTCTCTGGGAAATGATATTTCCAGAGACATTGATCCAACTACAGGCTTCTTTTACCTTTGCATTGGAAAGACTTGAGCCTAGCCCAGGCCATTTTAAAATGGGATTTGAGAAAGTGGCGGAAGGAGAGGGAATGGGTAGGGTGAGTGTGAGTGGGAAGGGTTTCAAGATGGTCCATCCAGGGATCAAACCATGAACCTGAAAACTTCGCGCTTCCAAGACAGAAGTGTGTCGTGGGATCCACTTGGCTACACGTACCACAGAGACAAACAGAAAGGCAGACAAACAGGCAGGCAGATAGACAGACAGATAGAAAGACAGATAGACAGACAGACACGCACACACACACGCGCGCACACATACACACACATCCACATCCACACACACGCGCGCGCACGCACCCCCCCCCCCCCCCCCCCCCCCCACACACAACAGATTATCTCCCAGCCTGAAAATGGCCTGACACAGATCTCTCCTTTTATCATGACATAGCAGACTAATAATCAATGAAGCTTACAGCTTACAGCTTCCAGCTTACAGCAGCATCGGATTTTCTCCTCACTTCCACGCTCACCGCATTATGATTGAAACAATAAATCAGAGATATGACCCCCATAGCTTTTTTGAAGTGCAAACGCTTTTCAGAGAGATCTGAGGCAATAATAATGACTATCTCCCCATGGTTTCCATTCCTCCTGGAGCCTCTTCATAGTCTGGATGGGGGTGGGGTAGGGGGGCAGTGGGGGAGGGGGGGGGGAGCGGGCAATGATATTCCAATTTACTGTGTGGTGGATGGCGGAAGGATATATGGCGAAGATGATTGTACATTTCATTGCTTGTGACGGGGCAGCACTCGTTGGGATCATTGAAACAATTGTTGTTGTTATTATTATTATTATTATTATTATTATTATTATTATTATTATTATATTATTATCATCATCATCATCATCATCATCATCATCATCATCATCATCATCATCATCATCATCATCATCATTGTGGTGGTGGTGGTGGTGGTGGTGGTGTTGATAGTGATGATGATGATGTATGGTGTCGAATTAAAACAGTGTGTGTGTGTGTGTGTGTGTGTGTGTGTGTGTGTGTGTGTGTGTGTGTGTGTGTGTGTGTGTGTGTGTGTGTGTGTGTGTGTGTGTGAATACAGAACATTGCAACGAGGCACTACGCCTCTTTCCCAGTAAGGGAAAGAAGAAGAAGAAGAAGAAGAGAAGAAGAAGAAGGAAGAGGAGGAAGAGGAGGAGGAGGGGGAGGAGGAGCATAAATCATAAACAAACATTAACAGCAGCAGCAGCGGCAACAACAAGAAAAACCAAACACAAACCCCACAAACCAAAATGCAAAACAAACAAAATCATTGTTCTCCAGGAAGACGTCCCGTCCCCTAAAGTCCACTGAGATCAATACAAACTCGGTCAATTTCTTAAACAAAACACAACACAACAAAACAAAACAAAACAAAACAAAGCAACACACACACACACACACACACACACACACACACACACACACACACACACACACACACACACACACACACACACACAACAGACACACACACACACTCACACAACACTCTCACACACACACATACACATATACACACACACCTACACACCCACACACATACATACACACACACCTACACACACACACACACCTACACACACACACATACACACACCTACCCCCCCCCCCCCCACACACACGCACACATACACGTACACACACACACACGCACACACACACCGTATCCACACACACACACGCACGCACACGCACACGCACAGACACACGCACACACGCGCACACACACACACACACACACACACACACACACACACACACACACACACACACAGAGCCTGCCACAAAGCCCCCGAGAACCACAGAACAGGTTTTGTTCATTTGGTAATGATCTGCCCCATTGCACCCCGTCACGGGGGAGGGAGGCATCAATGGACATTTGTTTTGTATACATGTCTTTTGTTTGGTTGGTATTTTCCTCAATCTCTGTGACATGAGCCGTGTCCAATGTCGTTTGAACTGTTTTCTTTTTTTCTCTCTGTCCTTTGCTGGTGGGCGGGATAGCTCAGTGGTCAGGACGCTTGCTTTCCCCAAGCTTAGGTTAATAAGCAGCATTTATATTAGCGTGGTTACCAAGTGGATGGGTGACCCCTTTCTGTGCCTTGGCTTCAGTGTAGTCCCCCAGTTCAACCAGCTGTCAGTGGGTACCTAACCCTCTTTAGGGTCAGGGAAGGTAAAGCAGCAAGGGCGAGGAGATGGGCGCAACCCTCACAATAATTATGGGGACCCCTGGAGAAGCTGAGGTCTTTGACACCTCGCTCCCCCAGTAGAGGGACACCTTTACCGTTTACCTTCTGTTTTCAGTTTTTCCAAGAAATTGTTAAAGCGAGCTGAATGTTTTTATAGAGAACGCATGCTGCTTCGCACCAGCCCAGAATATCCCATGGCAGATGTTTCGCTACTCGCATAACAGTGTGCTGGTGACATTTTCGAACTATACTGGGTATTTCTGCGACCCACAAAATACTGATGTAAACCAAAATCAGGAATTTTTGTTGGTGATGTATGCTTAATATTTTGCATGTACATAAACTGTGGAAAAAACTATGGAATTGGTGGATCTGTATATATCATGTTGACTTAGGAAATCGTAAAAAAATATATTTAAACCTTTTTTAACGACCAAAAACTTTCCTGGCATGGAGAGAGGTTTGTATAAGGTAGATGTAACAAGAAGAAGAGCCGGTCTCAGGCTCAAATGCCAGAAAGGTAAAACAAGTGCTGCATGTTGCCAGAACCAGCTGCCAAACAGAACGTGAAATACAGATTGACAAAAACTCCTTTAGAAAATGTCAAAGACTTTAAATGTCTAGGCTCAGTCAAAATAATTGATGGATCACCTTCCCCCCACCGCACACACTATGCGACATTAGCGGTAAGCTGTAGCCTTTAATTGTAAAAACAGATTGAAAGACTGGACTGAAGAGAACTGGAGAATACCAAGCTAGATTTACTAAGAAATATTACTCCGCCATGGATTATAATCATGTTTACCCTGCTGGCTGCTATACACAAAAAAGAAAACCAGCTTGCAAAGAACTGTAAACTATACGTAGCATCTATTGACTTTGAGAAAGCATTCTATACAATCTCTAGAAAACCTTTGCGGCCAAAGATCAGATTAGGTGTGGTTATACTTAATGTATTCCTTTAGAAGATGTTGGCAGATGAGTCGTTTTCAATTAAAAGTTCATTAAGGAATGCTCTTCAGTGCTATCCCCACACACGGCTGTAAATCAGATCGTTTGGTTTGTTTACCTCCTCCTCAAAACTGCTTCAAAGCTTATAGATGCACTGACTCCCTTTGGGTTGCTGCCACATCCAAGCCCCCTACATTTCATTCCATAACTGTGAAAGACAATGTGTTCATTAGAGAGAGAGAGAGAGAGAGAGAGAGAGAGAGAGAAGAGAGAGAGAGAGAGAGAGAGAGAGAGAGAGAGAGAGAGAGAGAGAGAGAGAGAAAGAGAGACACAGACAGACAGACAGACAGACAGAGACAGAGACACAGAGAGAGAGAGAGGCAGACAGACAGAGACAGGGACACAGAGACAGACAGACTGACTGAGAGAGAGACAGACATACAGAGACAGACAGACAGAGACAGGGACACAGAGACAGAGAAAGACAGACAGAGAGAGAGACAGACAGACAGACGGACAGACGGACAGGGTAAGTGAAAGAACAAAGAGAGCGCCCTGCTGGGAAATGTTCCTGTGTCAACATCCAGCGCGTCATCAGTCGCCGAACAGGTTTCGTTAATTTCTAGAGGCTTTGCACAGTTGCAGTTTGGTGGCGGGGAGCCATTAGCAGGCTGGGCTACACCTATATCCTCTTTGCCCTTCCCCCAAAGCCTTTGAACGTCGTTACGTGGTAATGGTCACTGCAAGCTGTGACTACAACAGAATCATCTGGTCACATTTTCACACTCCTTATTCCTCTCGAGTACAAAGACTCTTTTCTTGTATTGTATTGTATTGTATATTGCAATCCATACCACTTTAGGTCACAGCAGAATTCTCGGCGTGAAATTCGGGCAGCTCTCCCCAGGGGGAGATGGGAGAGCACGTCACCACAGGAGGAAGGCAACCCATTTTTTTTTCTTTTCCCGTCTGGGTATTTGTTTCCCTACTAGGGTTACTTTTTTCTACAGAATTTTTCCAAGGACAACTCTCTTGTTGCCGTGGGTTCTTGTACGTGCGCTAAATGCGTGTTGCACGCGGCACCCTGATTTTTTTTATCGTCTCATCAGAAAGACCAGCACCCAGACCCCGAGTCACGATCCAGTGGATGGGGGAAAAGTTTTGGACACAAATGGGGATCGAACCCAAACACTTCGAACCCGAACTTTTGGCATTCCAGGCAGGTGCGTTACCTGTAGACCACTGATCCACCATTGTACGCAAGCTGTGACGGGAACAGAATGACTTGGTCATATGTTCCACAATCCTTGTTTTATCCACTCCTGTAAAAAAAGAGACTGTTTTGTAGTCAGTGGTGGAGGTTTGTTCCATGTTGCTCTTGTTGGTGCTGACTTTGGGACGTGATGGGGTTTCAGTAATCAGGAAGGAGACCTGTTAAAACCTAGTTCCTTAGGGAAGATGGCATTTTGTAGTATGCATGTCGAGTTTGTCGCTTATTTTCTTCAGCCTGTTCTTTAGCTGCTATATCTATTTCTTTGTGTGTTTGTGTGTTCATTTTTTTAATCAATTCATTCTATTTAATTGTTTGCGGTTTAATCATTTTTTGTTGAGATAGTTTACTTGATTTTGAAGTGAGGTAGAGTCTTGGATTCTGTGATTTAATATGCTCTGTCTGATTAAAAAAAAAAGCCCAGCAGCACAAAGTTTTTGAGAGTGGTGTGTGTGTGTGTGTTGTGTGTGTGTGTGTGTGTGTGTGTGTGTGTGTGTGTGTGTGTGTGTGTGTGTGTGTGGTACACGTAGTCTGGTGTGTGTGTGTGTGTTGGTACACGTAGTCTGGTGTGTGTGTGTGTGTGTGTGTGTGTGTGTGTGTGTGTGTGTGTGTGTGTGTGTGTGGTACACGTAGTCTGGTGTGTGTGTGTGTGTGTGTGTGTGTGTGTGTGTGTGTGTGTGTGTGTGTGTGTGTGTGTGTGTGTACTCAATACCAAACTTCATGAGATGCAGAGACCGAGGAGACGCAGCAGACAGACATGACAGAGAGTTGGACCATGACATTATGCTGAGATGCCGAATAAGGAGGGGGGGGGGGGGGGGGGGGGGGGGGGGGGGGGGAGTCAGATAGCGCTAAAGAGAAGACGGCTGCCTTTAAAAGGGAACGAGGGGAGGTGATTGCACTTGTCGGACTCTTCAAGCATACAGACAGACTACATGCTCGCGTGTGCGCGTGCTGGAAGTGCGCTTGTGTGCAAGGTAGCGAGCGTGACCAGACCGCCACTGACAGTAGTAGGTTCAGAGACCAGATCGGCGAACTGCAAGGACGGGAATAGCAGGTGATGTTGCTGAGCATTTAGCCTATCAGAATCAGTATCAGGAAAATACCCCGCGAAGTGTGAGGTTTCTGAAAATGTAGACAAATATAATCATCATCTCAATGAGAGGGGAAAAAAGGGGGAAATAAGCGTATTTAGGAACATAATATGTGTCAAAATAGATCGTTTATTGTGCAACGGGTACGGTTATTTTTGTTTTGTTTTGTTTCTTTTTTTCTTTTCTTTTTTTTCTTTTTTTGGGGGGGGGGGTTGTTGATGTTTTGTTTGTTTTAGTTTTAAAATCAAATAATTATATAATTTTGATTGCCTTCAACTTTAAAAAGAGAATGAACTGACTTTACCTCTGCATACATGTAGGGTATCCTCGTATGTCTTTTACCCACGGAACACTGAAATAGTTAACAAAGTTTTAACGTTATAGTTTAACATCACACATGCATACCTGGATATCCTGAGGAAAACAACATGTGCAGGTCTCCCCACAGATTCACTCCAGGAAATTTAAATCATGAATTCTTTCTGTGCTGCCAATTTATCGATCCATTGACATGAGGTTGTAAGAATGAGAATTTGGATGCTGAGCAGGAAAATAAACAGAATCAAATGCATTCAAAAATATAATTGTAAGAACTTTTTGGGCCTAAAATCCTCTTCTGAAGAATAATAAACAGAAAAACAGAACGCAGCTTCTAGTTCACTTGTAGTGACTGTGCTTTTAGTTCAATACGGCGTGGTTACTATAAAAGGTAAAGGGTAAAACGTGGTTACTATAAGGGAGACAAAAAAACCCCTTTAAACACGAGTTATTGTTCTTTAAAAATTGACGCTAATTTGCTAGGTCTTTGCTTACACAATGGACGTGAAGACCCCCTTGTGTTTATCTTGTAAAGTGTGGTTAGTGTTTGGAGCTGAGCAAATTAACGGACATTGACAGATTAAAATTAAACATAGAGTTGTCTGAGTACATTCAACAAATTACCCCAAAATAATGTTTCCCCCCTTGGGTTCAGACCAACAGGTACAGTAATGATACCTGTCAGTTTGGCACGTTTGACTGTTTGATTGTGTCACTGGTAATTACGTGTTGATGAACTGTTTGGGAGATGGACACGCTTTGTATCCCAGTCATACAGGACAAAAAACACAGCACACACACACACACACACACACACACACACACACACACACACGCACACACGCACGCACGCACGCGCGCAAGCACACACACACACACACACACACACACACACACACACACACACACACACACACACACAACGACAAAAAAAATGAACAGACGACAATACAGCTGCCTCTCCCAGTTTGGTGTCAGTCTAGTGGTGATGCAGAGTAGGCTTATTCAACAAATGTCCTACCCTCCATCCCCCTTCCTTACCCATCCTAGTTAGTAATGATTTTGTGTCATATAATCAAAATCAAGAATGACTTTCTCATAGCGTCATTTGAACGAGAATGGTAATTTGCGCAATGTTTGAGTAACTGTATTGACAGGTATAGGCTGAAATGTAATTGGTAAGGCTTGGCGTGGTATGGTGGGTGTGATGTGATGCAGTGGACAGGCAGTGTGTGGTGTTGTGTGGGGGACAGTGTGATGAATTGGGGTGGGGTGGGGATAGGGTCATTGTGGTATGGTATGGTATGGTATGGTAGCCAACTAATGATAGTAGCTCATTTCATTCTATGGTCACCATTTATTCAAGTGGCCCCTCTATTTCAAAGTCACTCCAAAGTCAAAACCATTCCATTCCATGGTGAATCATTTTTTTTGCCATAGCTGATCTATTTCATTCTTTGGTCGACCTTTTCATCTTAGGGTGTAGTGTGACATAGTGTGGTGCTGTGTGGTATGGTGCCATGGGGTAATAACAATGTGGTAGGGGAATAATGACAGTAGTTCATTTTATTCTATGGCCAACCATTTACTTGGCCGCTGTCCAAGGCTACTTCAGGAATATTCCAAGGTCAACCCATTTCATTCCATGATGAACAATTTAATGCTATGGCTGATCTACTTTGTTCCATGTTTCATCAATCTGGATACATGACCAGTCGCTTCATTCCATAACTGATAGACAGCCACTCATGATGATCTTTTTTTCCCCATCTTAATGCATTGTCGGTCCATGTTTTCTACATTTAATAAGTTCTCTACTTACCCAAGGGTTGACCAATCCTGCTGGGCAGATTCACTTTTTGCCATACACGATCCGTTGTATTTCATGTGCAATCCAGTTTTGTCATGGTCATCCGTTTTTCTTCATAGTTGATCCATTTGATCACAAAGCTGCTCCCTTTCCTTACCAAGTGTTCGATTCCCGTTCGAGGGGATTTTTCTCCTGGAGGTAACATCAGTGCTGACTCCACTCTCCCCAAAAGTCCTTTGGATGAGACTTTAAACCGAGGCCCCATGTGCGAACGCATGCAGAACTCCTGCGCACACGTAAAATCCTGTTCCGCTTTTCGAAAGAGTCGGCCATCGTGTGCCGGTGGGAACGGATGACATTTACAAAACTGCATACACATGGGGACTGGATGTAAAAAAGCACATGAGTGCTTATTCCATTATCCTCGATATAAAAGAATAAAAAAAAAAAAGAAAAAAAAAAAGTCATTGTCCATCCACGGCAGGATGCAATACTCCCTCACATCCCTCCATCCTTCCTGTCTTGTGCCGCTTCTGTAACAACTCCGCTATCCTGCCACCCTCTACCTCTTCCCTCCCTCTGTCTGATATGAAAATTTGATTTTTAGTGTGCGTAAATGTTTTAGATTGACCAAGCAATCTGGTTTGCTTTGTCTGAAGTAAAGCATCAGTAATATGTAATTAATTCATATTGTGGGTACTAATTATTATATCTGACTTGAAGTTGACAAGCTGTTTGCTTGGGTTTTTTTTAAATTGTTTTTTGTGTTTTCTGTATTTTTAAAAAAACATATTTTGATAAATATGAAAAATAACACACCCATAGCAATATATTTTGATTGATGAAGATGTAACCATATAGACTTCCTATGCATTGCATTATCTAATGATATTGGACCAACCGATGGAACAGAGGTGTGTGTGTGTGTTGTGTGTGTGTGTGTGTGTGTGTGTGTGTGTGTGTGTGTGTGTGTGTGTGTTTTCACCATAACCTACTGTCCTGGTTTAGTTAAGCCTAGAGTGCAAAATTTAATGGGTATGTTTTGAGTTTCCACCACACTTCCGGTATGATGACATACTTACTGGGCAATTACCTGCATACTTAATGTCCTGTTTGCCTGCAGACAACAACACGGGGCAATTAGGTCTCCCTGGTCAATCGTATATCCTGCAGGACAGCTCTTCAAAAATGCAACAGCATTTTACATGGTCAGAGCAGTCACTTCCCCCAAGCTAAGGGAAGCAGTATTGCGCTTGGTTACCAAGTGGATGAGTGACCGTTTGTGCGCCTTGGCTTCAGTGTAGTCCCTCGGTTCACCCAGCTGTAAATGGGTACCTGCCCTGTATAGGGTCAGGAAAGCCGAAAGGTAAGGAGAGGAGATGGGCGCTGCCCTCAATAAGTTGCCCTCTGCGAAGCTATGGTCTCCGACATCTCGCTTTCCAATGACCGCATAGGGTATGGGAACACCTTTACCTTTTTTTCCACCTACAATCTCAGATCCACAGTAGATTAAAAAAAATTGAATGGGTATTCCCGCAACAGTTTAGGTCTCAGCTTGATTTTGTTATGATTGTATATATATTTAGATTATTTCGTTGATGTGAATACATTTTTTTTCACCAGAACTTCAGCTTGGCCTCGTTATACTTATAGATCTAGATAAATGTTGGTGTTGTTAAAACGATTTTCACTCTTGGACTTTTTGCTGCTATGTGTTTCATAAATCACAGAGTAGCTGCTGCTGCACCTGCTGCCATGACACCGCTACACTCTACTTCCTAGTATTTCAGCTGTATCTCTCACGCAGATAAGTTATTGCAAATTTCTTTTACTTTTAGAACTTTGGATTACTTTTTTTTTCCTGTGAGTTGTCTGACCTGGTCGCATTGATATGGCGCCTAGTATAATTTATTCCCTATGCTTTTGTTGGTGGCTGTTTTGAGAGAAGTGGAAAGCTGTCTGCAAAGTCTGAATTTGAGCCACCACTGAAGCATTCGCTTGAGGGGATTTT
>CM060316.1:42368214-42373214 GCA_030674155.1 Stramonita haemastoma
AGATTCCTTCCAGACCTCTAAAGCTTCTTAAGCACAGTGTGGGGTTATGCCTCTGTGGAGCATCTGTTATGTAGATGATGCATGAAGTATAGGACATGTTTTAAAAAATCCAGACATAGTTACACCTATATGCACAATTCTAATTTGGGTTGTTTTCCAAAACTACGTGATAATGATATACACATGCTCAGAAGAAGTTATCGTGTATGCTTCCAGAAGCCATGTTTTGGTCTTTCCTCACGCGCTCTGATAAAAAATTAAAAATCAAGCCCATCCCTAACATTAACATCAACAACAAAAACATAAAAAGTGGTTGGTCAATAATTATTGTATCTTCTTCCACGACTGATTGATCATGTTGATCTTATCCGCCATAATAGGCTGATCATGATCATTGTGTCTTCTCTGTTAGGCTGGTATGTAAAGACAGGGAAAAAAGAGCAGAGGCTGCACGGTGAGAGAGAGAGAGAGAGGGAGGGAGAAAGAGAGAGAGGGGGGGGGGAGAAAGAGAGGGAGGGGGGAGGGAGAAAGAGAGGGAGGGAGAAAGAGAGAGGGAGACAGACAGACAGACAGACAAACAAACAGACCGACAGACAGTCAGACAGACAGACAGACAGACAGACAGACAGACCACGAGTCACGTACACTATGTTAACGACTGTGGCTGGCTGGGTAATCTTGACGCAGTGCAAAATGGTCATTTCCTGCAGTAGTCCAGATATCTAGGCTCCATCCGCTCCATCCCCCCCCCCCCCACCACACACACACACACACACGCGCGCGCACACATACTGTATACTAGGAAAGACGTGAAATTATCGCAGCTGCTTCTGTCACTCTCATCGTTTAGTGTGTTTATTCTTTCGAAACTGCACCACTACCTTCTTGGAATTCTGCACCAGGAATTCCATCTTTTCTATCCCTCTCATTGTTCTGCCTTGTTCATTTTTTCCCCTGTCGCCTTCTTCTTGTCTGTTTTCTGCCTCATAGGTCCATTCTCCTGTTGTTCTTTTTTTCCAGAAAGACTTAACTGATAACAATCTCTCCCATGCCGAAGTCAGATACGCTGGTCCTAATACGTCAGGCGTTTATCGGCAGCGCGACGCATTTCCGCTCATGACAGACAATAGTTGCTGTCTGAGTGTCCGCGAAGAAGAAGAAAACGATTTCGAGATTTCAGCAGACACAGATTTAAGGAAGCTGGAATAAACCTAGTGGCAAAAATCTATTCGGACACTTTACAGCTTGCCTTTTTTTTCCATTGCTTGATCGATGAAGTGTCTACTTGATTGATTGATGGGTTGAGTGATTCGAGGGAGGGGAGGGGTGAGGGAAGAAGGGGTCCTTTTCCTTTTTTTCTTTTTCTCCTGTTTATTTGCTTGTCTGCATGTCTGTGTCTCTCTATGTTTTTTTTTCTGGCTCTCTCCATCTATGTCTGCAGTTAACATCAGTGCTGACTCCACTCTCCCCAAAAGTCCTTCGGATGAGACTTTAAACCGAGGCCCCGTGTGCGAACGCACGCAGAACATCTTGCGCACACGTTAAATCCTGTTCCGCTTTTCGTAAGAGTAGGCCATCGTGTGCCGGTGGGAACAGATGACAATATTTACAAAAACTGCATACACACGGGGACCGGATGAAAAAAAGCACATGATTGCTTATTCTGTTATCCTCGATATAAAAGAAAAGAATAAAAGAATATGTCTATGCTTGCTCTGTACTGGGCACCGCCTCCCAATCTCTGCCTGAATAAATGTCACGTTTAAACAAAACAAATAGTTGTAGTTATAAGCGCTTTGATTTGCTTTTTTGAAAGAGATATGGCTATATAAATTCTATGTATTATTACTATTATTATTATCATCATCATCATCATCATCATCATCATCATCATCATCATCATTATTATTATTATTATTATTATTATTATTATTATTATTATTATTATTATTATTATTATTATTATTATCATCATCATCATCATCATTATCATCATCATCACTGGTCCTCAGAAAGAAAAAATCTGAGCACATTACTCCTCTCTTGCAATCTCTCCACTGGCTGCCTGTGCCACAGAGAGTAAACTATAAGATCAGTACTCTCTGTTATAAATGTCTTCACAAAACAGCACCCTCCTACCTCTGTGAATGTCTTTACCCGTACACTCCTTCTCGTTCCCTCCGCTCTGCTGCAGATACCCTGCGCTTACAAATACCTAGATTCAATCAATCCACTGTTGGCCGTCGCTCTTTCTCTGTTTCTGGTCCAGTGATCTGGAATGATCTCCCTCTGTCCCTTCGTAAAAAGCCTACCTATGACACATTTAAATCCAGCCTCAAGACACACTTATTTCAAAGCTAAGACTTTCCTATCCTGTTTCATCTTCTGCCCCTGCTCTCAACAGCCGAAATATCCACCACCCTGCCAAAGTGTTTAACCTCTGTGTGTGTGTGTGTGTGTGTGTGTGTGTGTGTGTGTGTGTGTGTGTGTGTGTGTGTGTGTGTGTGTGTGTGTGTGTGTGTGTGTGTGTGTGTGTGTTGTGTGTACATTGGCTTCGTTAAAAATCTAAATTGTTGTTGGCTGCATGCGCAAGAATTGGTTGAATGCAAGCGCTTTGATTTGTTTTGCAAGATATAGCGCTATATAAATTCCATTTATTATTATTATTATTATCATCATTATTAATGTTGTTGTTGTTGTTCTTTCCCACGCGGAAGTCGGATTCGCTGGGCCTGACTTGTCGGGCGCTTTACGGCAGCGCAACGCATTTTTCCACATATTACAGACAACAGTAGTTGCTGTCTAAGCGTTCGACGACGACGACGAAGAAGAAGAAACGAGTGTTTTGCTAGCCCAGTTGCGGATAAGCCAGTTGTCATAAAGTGGATATTGGAAAGCCATCCAATTACACAGGCCATGTCTTTCGTAGTGAGGAAGCAAGCCAGCTGTTCAGAAAACTATCCCGAAGTGCATCCACGAGGTTGCAGAATCAATACAATGGCAGGATTTGGGGGGAAAGGGAGGAGGGGAGGGGGGTATGGCTGTGCTAGCTGCCCGAGATATGATGTTTTGGTCTCGTGTGATGGAATGATTGGATGGTGGTAAGAAAGATGACAGATTTGGTCTATACAGTGACCTCTTGCTTGTGTGCTTGTCTCTTTGTTTTTGTCTTTGACTTATTCCTCTCTCTCTGTCACGCTCTTAACTCTGTGTGTGTGTGGGAGGGGGGAGGGTATGTGTGTGTGTATGTGTGTGTGATATTTGTCATCTGTATAAAAACGCAATCATGATATCAAATGCATATATTCAAACCTCAAACGTTAGTGAATCACAGGAAAATTCACAGACATACTGAAGATTTCAACAGTACATCACATTAGGAAGTCTGTGTAGCACCTGCTGAGTCAACTTCTTACCAGTTACCTGTTTTCATCTTCCCATCACCTGTCCCGTAGTCCTGTAGACAGTGGAGGCACCACAGAAGATTTTGCGACCAGCTTCCTCCACTGGTATGCTGTAGCGTGTAGCAAACATTATGCACGCAGTGATATCTCTTTGGAGAACCCCCACTAAATATCCTGAATTTTCTCTCCAATATATCTACAGCAATCATGGTCATTGATAACCAGTCATCTATCATCTTATTTACCTTTTTGCGGAGTTCTCTATACCTACGTTAATGAATATACATTCCCGAGCTTAAGTACATGCAGATACACATTGAGAAGAATCACTAATGATTTTGTTTTTACTGCTGTGCGTATGTTGAATGGTTGCCATTATTTTTCTCTCTTAACGAGATGCGCTATCCTAGTCAGTGCACGCATCCCTTCACAGGGTATGACCTGGCTTGCGTTACATGCAGATTGTAGCATGACTAACATGTTCTGGAACAAAGTCTTGTCCAATGAGTTGAGTTGGGATATCAGTAACGATAGAGGTCTAATTCGTGTTACTTACGCTGCTTCATTCATTCATGCATCATTGATGGATTATTGGAGAGTGTCAGGGTGGATGCGAGGAGGGAGGGGGGGGGAGTATGGATGGATGGATGCATGCATGCATGCATGGATGGATGGATGGATGGATGGATGGATGGATTGGATAGATGGATGGATGGATGGATGGATGGATAGACGGATGGATGGATGGATAAATGTAGGTATGTATGTATGTATTATGTTGGTGAGTAAGTAGATAAGTACGTACATACGAACGTTACGTTTGTACGTGTGTTCCGAATACTGTGCCTTCTATATTATAAAATAAACTGGCAAAAAGACCCAAGAAATTAATTAAACAACAACAAACAAACAAGCAAAAAGACCTCCCCCCCCCCCCCCCACGAAAACTGATTTATCAATAATATGTAATCTTGTCTTTCACGTCTGAAAGATCATTATCACGTTATTTGACCACTTATGACTTATTGATTACCATCTTGTCTATTCTGAGACAAAAATATGATATAAGCAATCTATGTGTTTGGGAAAAAAGCCATCGACATTACGTGTCACGTACGCTACATGATACTGTTGTAGTCGGCTGGGTGAGCTTGAAACAGTGCAAAATGGTCATTTCCTGCAATCGTCTACAAATCCCGGAGACACATTCCCAATGCCCCCACACACTAGGAAAAACGTGACATTGTTGGAATCGGTTCTTAAATCTTTTCCTCACACATGTTATTTCTCTGGGAATTTAGCATGCATTCTTCACCTTCACCTTTATCTATCCCGTCGTCAAGGAGACCGTTGGGGCACCACTAAACATTTTGTAACCAGCTTCTTAATTATCATAATTCAGCATAGATACATGAAAACAAATCTTGTGCGTATTTACGGATATGTTATACATTTTTTGAAAATCTGAAACTGTATCCCGGTTCTGTCAAGTTATGGGTGGCTGGATGAATTGACGCTGGCTTCAACTTTTTTAAGGTAACCTATAAAGTACCGCCCATATTGTGAACTAGACAAAGGCATCCATATGATTGTGAT
>CM060316.1:42380714-42390714 GCA_030674155.1 Stramonita haemastoma
AAGTTATATTCAGTAGTAGTAGTAGTAGTAGTAGTAGTAGTCAGCAGCAGCAGCAGCAGCAGCAGCAGCAGCAGCAGCAGCACAGCAGCAGCAGCAGCATAAGAGCAAGCAGCAGCAGACAGCAGTAGTAGTAGTAGTAGTAGTTAGTAGTAGTAGTAGTAGTTAGTAGTAGTAGTAGTAGTAGTAGTAGTAGTAGTAGTAGTAGTAGTTGTTGTTGTTGTTGCTGTTGTTGTTGCAACAGCAGCAGAAGCAGCAATAGCAGCAGAAGCAGCAGCAGCAGCAGTAGCAGCAGCAGCAGTAGTAGCAGCAGCTAGCAGCAGCAGAGCAGCAGCAGCAGAGCAGCAGCAGTAGCAGCTAGTAGTAGTAGTAGTAGTAGTAGTAGTAGTAGTAGTAGTAGTAGTAGTAGTAGTAGTAGTAGTAGTAGAAGTATCACTCGTAGCAATAGTTGTAACAGCAACCACAGTAGTAGTAGTAATAGTAGTAGTAGCAGCAGCAGCAGCAAAAAGCAACAGCAGAAAGTAGTAGTATTAGCCGTGCCAATAAGTGATCAAGTAATTGGTAGAGGCTTGGAGGAGGGGAAACAGAAGCGGAGATTCAAGGGACATTTAGATACACTTACTGGGTCATTGCTGCCACCCCAGCTAAATGAAAGGGCAATAAAAGGAAGCCGCTCCAGTGAGAATCGATCAACGGTTCCATCAGGGGAAAGTCTGCTGATAAACACAGCTTAGCCACCGCCACGGTGATGATAGAATGATAACTGCCTGCCTGTTCCAACAGTCTGTCTGCAGGTTCTTTCTTTTTTGTTTTGGGTTTTTTTCCCTGATAACTGTCAATTAGTGCTGCTAGGCTTGCTCTTTTTTTTGGGGGGAGGGGGGGGGGGCGGTTCAGTTTAGAAAGAGTGTGGAAGAAAATAGTGTGTGTGTATGTTGGAAAGTGTGTGTGTGTGTGTTGTGGTGTGTGTGTGTGTGTGTGTGTGTGTGTGTGTGTGTGTGTGTGTGTGTGTGTATGATGTGAGTGTGTGTGTACGTGGTATGTGGAGAGTGCGTGTGTGTGTGTGTGTGTGTGTGTGTGTGGTGTGTGTGTGTGTGTGTGTGTGTGTGTGTGTGTGTGTGTGTGTGTGTGTGTGTGTGTGTGTCTGAGAGAGAGAGAGTGTGTGTGTGTGTATGTGTGTTTGTGCGTATGTGTGTTTGTGCGTATGAATGTGTGGGTGCGTGCTTTTGTGCATGCAATCGTGGGTGCATGCACGTGCACGTGTGTGTGTTTGTTTGTTTGTGTGTGTATGTATGTATGTGTGTGTACCTGTGTGTGTGTGTGCGTGTATGTGTGCATGCGTACAACCGTGCGTGCAGTGGTGCATGCGTGCGTGCACGCGCGCGTGTGTTTGAGGGTGTGTTGTGTGTGTGTGTGTGTGTATGTATGTGTGAGAGACACACATACACACATACGCACACAGACAGAGACAGACAAAGACAAACAGACAAACACATAGATGGATGCGTGAACAGAGAGACATAGCAATACTTAGAAGACAGCCTAAACTCAATCAACCAAGTTCAGTCTCTGTTTAACTGCCAGACTTGAGGCTAGTTGCCTGTCTGGCTGGCAATTCATCTGTCTTATTGTTTTCTGTCTCTGTTTCGTGACTATGAGCTTATGCACAGATCAGTGTGTGTGTGTGTGTGTGTGTGTGTGTGTGTGTGTGTGTGTGTGTGTGTGTGTGTGTGTGTGTGTGTGTGTGTGTGTCTGTCTGTCTGTCTGTCTGTGCGTGCGTGCGTGTGTGTGTGTGTGTGTGTGTGTGTGTGTGCACGCACGCACGCACACACATGCACATGCACACACAACACACACACGCGCGCGCGCGCGAAATTGCGTTGTGGATTGCAAAAGTGAAAATCAAATAAAACAGAAAATAATTTAGAATAGCTAAAAAGAAGACGAAAACGTAAACACAATATCAATTGAAATGAAATGAAATATTACTAAAGAAAATTGAATATAACTAAATAAAAAAACAAGCTTACCTCAATAGGCTGAGGTTCCTACAAAGTCACCACGACCTCCTCTGTATGTAAACATTTTTCTCATCATTTTCCAACCCACCTTCCTCTATACCTACCCCCCCCCTCCCAGTCGCTCTCGCCCTCACTCCCACCCCCTCCATCCTTCTCATTCTTTTCTCTCACCCCACCCCCCTCCACCTACACACCCTCTCATTCCATCCTGCCCACTTCCCCCCCATCTGTGCTGCTATTTTCACGTCCTGTCAACCACAGGCTAGTGTAAAGATGCAGAGCCCATTGACGATATAGCGTGATGTTTGCATGTATGCGCGTGTGAAAACAGACTATAATTGTGCGTATGTGTTCGTGTGTGTATGTGTGTGTGTTCTGAGTGTGTGTGTGTGCGTGTGCGTGCGTGTGCTTGTGTGTGTGTGTGTATGGGTGTGTTCGTGTGTGTGTGTGCATGTGTGTGTGTATGTGTGTGCGCGCGCGCGCGCGAAAGATGCAGAGCCCATTGACGATATGGCGTGATGTTTGCATGTTAAGTTTATGTGTGCGAATAATCTACATATCTATTTATTCTATTATTTCGAGGAAGATAGAATAAACACCCATGTGCTTTTTAACATCCAGTTCCTGTGTGTATGCATTTTTTTGCAAATTTTATCATCCTTTCCCACCGGCACACAATGGCCTACTTTTCCGAAAAGCGGAACGGGTTTTAACATGTGTGCGATATGTTCTGCGTGCGTTAGCACACGGGACCTCGGCTTATAGTCTCATCCAAATGACTTTTGGGGGAGTGGAGTCAGCACTGATGTTAACTCCAGAGGAAAAATCTCCTTGACCGGGAATCAAACCCGGGTCGTCAAATTGCGAGTGCAATGTTCTGACCACAAGGCTATCCTGTGACTGAACGAGATTCGAACCCGGGTCAGATCCTAGCACCGAATTTCCAGAGGCTGGGGGATACTTTCTATACTACAGGCCCCCTACACCCTCACGGTACAGGGGAAAGAACGGATTTGAAAAAAAATATGTTGCTACAGTGGTGAATAGCAATAAGAATTGGGGGAGTGAGGTAGAGTACAGCCATGCATCATGATGAAATCTTTCAAGATCACAACACAAGATGTAGGCGTATTCATCTTGAACTGCATTGACAAATGCAAATGTAGTTAACCAAAGAAGAAACGAAGAGAGGAGAGTAGGGGGTGAGGGAGATAGAGGAGAGAGGGGGAGAGGTGGGGGAGAGAGAGAGAGAGAGAGAGAGAGAGAGAGAGAGAGAGAGAGAGAGAGAGAGAGAGAGAGAGAAGAGAGAGAGAGAGAGAGAGAGAGAGAGGCAGACAGACAGACAGACAGACAGACAGACAGACAGACAGACAGACAGACAGACAGACAGACAGATAGACACAGAGAAACACAGAGAGACACAGAGACGGAGAGAGAAACAAAGAGAGAAACAGAGAGGGAGAGACAGACAGAGAGAGAGAGAGAGAAACAGAGAGAGAAGGGGAAATAGAGAGAGACACACACACAGAGACAGAGACAAAGAGAGAGACAGAGACAGAGAGAGGGAGATGTGGAAAAATCTAGTGATGCAGAAAATAAAGCCAGAAGAAAACATGAACCGTGTTGCGCAAGAGCGTGTTATCTGTGTAATAACTTTTTCTCTACACGTTTTCTTTTTTCACTTTTGTTCTTGGTTTTTTTTTGTTGTTGTTTTTACCTGATTTTTACATTAAAAGTTGCTTTTTGTAATTTGTTGAGGGTTTTTTTAAAAAAAAGGTTTTCTTAGTTTTTTTGTTAGTTTGTTTTTATTGTGGTCATTGTATTTCATTTCAATGTATTCTATTGTCTTTTTTGCGTTGATGTATACTCTGCCATTTCTTTTTATTGTTTGCTTCTTTTTTTCTTAGTATATATACATTTGCACATACTTGTGAGCTAGAATGCTGATATGATTTTATGGCTTTTGGTTTCAACATTTTTCATCCTTGCAAAAAAAAAAGGGGGTACAGTTGTGTCGGAGATCAGAGAAGTCAGAGAAACAACCAACTCAACTTCAATCCACAGTTTTCCCCCAACCCACTAAACCATGAATAGTAGCCTGGATGCTAGTCTTTTGGATTAGAGGACAAACTGAGCTCCAGTGTGCAAAACACATGAAGCACACGTTAAAGATAAATCCTGCAGCGAAAGGAGTGTTATCTCTTGCAACATTTTGTAGAAAAAAAACACTGTCTTAGGGAAGAATTACACATACACACACCAACTTTTCATTATTCAAAAGTATGGAGTTACTCTTCTGGCGAAATGCTGTCCTCAGAGATATTTGATTTGATTTATTCTTTTATATTGAGGATAAAGGAATAAGCACTCTTGCGCTTTTTTACATCCAGTCCCCGTGTGTATGCAGTTTTGTAAATGTCATCTATTCCCACCGGCACACGATGGCCTACTCTTACGAAAAGCGGAACAGGATTTAACGTGCGCAAGATGCTCTGCGTGCGTTCGCACTAGGACCTCGGTTTATAGTCTCATCCGAAGGACTAGGAGAGAGAGAGAGAGAGAGAGAGAGAGAGAGAGAGAGAGAGAGAGACAGACAGACAGACAGACAGACAGACAGACAGAGAAAGCTGGCCGAAATGTATGGAGAGCGGTCCGCCATGGCTGCAAGTGGTATGCAATGTAAGATACAATGCAATGTATAATGCAATAGTTGATGCTTGGCATAATGCAGAGCCTTTACTGGTGGGTTCTCATGCATGCATGTGCTGAACTCTCTCTCTCTCTCAAATTTGACAGACTTGTGGTCAAGTGGGGAATTGCAGCTCTAGTACATCCAAGCGTAGGCCATTTATATTTTTTTCCCAACTTCTCTTGCCTGTGCATGCGCTTAAAGTGTATTGCAATGTTTGAATTATTATCTACCTAAGACTGACCACTTGGTTGAATACAAACTTTATGACCTCCCTTGTACCCTTTAATAGGATCCTCAAACTTAAGGCACAAAGATTCACTAGGTGTTTATTTTCTCTCATTCATTTTTTTTTTTTTTCAACATATATTCTAAGCATATTTTCTTTCTCTTGTTATTTTCATCTTCTGAGGGTAGCTTCGGGGGGCCACGGGGATGTCAGGTGTTCTTGTGGGTGCAATTGTTACTTTTGAATTCTGAGGGGTGTCTTGCTGTGGGGTGCCACAGCGGATGGGGCTTCGGTCACCGCCGGGACTTCTGGTGAGGGCTCGTCCGGGGCCGAGGCTCGAGTTGGGTCAGGTCAAAGGCATGGTTCTTACTCAGGTGTGCCTGCAGTGCTGCCAATGAGGGACGTTGTTTCCTAGAGCTTATTTAATTTTTTTATATTAAAATTTTTTTTTTTTTTTTATGTCATTTTCAAAATGATCAAGAAGTTGGTACTTGCACTTGTTCTTGCTCCACTACTTTTTCCTCAAAAAATTTGACAGACTTAATAACGAATATGTCTTGTATATATTGGTAGTGGCATATGTAGACCTGCCTGAAAATGGTGTTTTTTGGGGGCTTAACATTGTAGGGAGCTGACAGACAAAATCAAACCCATATTATAGCTTATATTTGCCCCTTTGCAGTGCTAGCAATACTGTTGATGAGCACTGTGTGTGAAGTGTCATGCTGTTGTGCAGTAGACCAATAATATTTTTGTGGATACTGACTTAGAGGAAGATGTCCCATCTTTCTTGCCATCGCCAAAAAGTCATTTCGCACCTGCCGGTGGTATCACAGTAGAGTGTGTGTTCAGGGATTTGAATTTTGGTATGTTGTTGCTGTAATGATCGAATCATATGAAAGGAATCCTAGAGATTGGATTTCTTGGTGTCAGACCAAGTCTCCCCCCCCCCCCCCCCCCATTTTGAATTATTTTTATGTTTGGTTTTTTGGGGGGTGTTAATTCTGTGTGTGTTTGGATCCTTTGACTACCTCCCCATGCTCCTCATTTTGAAGTGTGGAAGAGGTAAACAATTATTTAGTCGAGGAGGGTTGGGGAAGGGGGGAGAAATAAACTCAAACTGTGCAAAAGCATCTTGTAAGCATGTTGAGCAAGGGGCTCAACTAGAATGGCTTGCTAACACGATCTGCTTGGAATTAAGACCTTACTCCCTCCTACTGGAATTTGAGTGATAACTCGGGCTCTGGTCATTGGGATGAGACAACAGTCTGATATCTCAAGTGCGGCACATATGTGCCACGCATGAGGAGCCGGAGACAGCGGGGGAGTAGTCCCTTGTAGGGTTATACCCTTTGGTAGGGAGTTCCATGCACACCTCGACAGGAGGGGGAGGGGGGGGGGCAAGATGGTGCGAGGCCTGTGGCGACCTGCTCCTCTAAGAGAGGGTGGTCCTAGTGTTGGGCGAAGGGTCCGCTGCGGCTTAGGATGACGTGTGGTACAGCGCAGTGAGTGTAGGAGGGGTCTGCAGGGGGCCTTCACATAGTGGCGGTGGTGGTGAGGTGCGTTACACATGCATGTGCACTTGAATATGTTGGGTTTTTTGTGTGTGTTTTTTTCTGTTTTTTGTTGTTATTTCTTTTTAATTTTATTTATTTATTTTATTATTATTATTATTGAGTATGACTGTATATACTGGCTAGATCTGTTTGTGGATTGGTTTATAGACATGATCTTTTTGTTGATGGGATATACTCTATGGGCTTTTTTGCTGCTTGATGGGAAAGCTATCTGTGGAACAGTGTGAAAGTATGTCTGGGTTTTCGTTTTGGTCTAGGGTGACTTTTTCACCTCTGTTAAGATGTTGGGAGGGAGGGAGGGGGAGATTCACTGGTGGTGGAAAAAGTTGGGGTTGTGACAAAATCCACTGAGCATGCTGTTGAATTGCTCACCATGCATCGTGTGCATGATGGGTGTGATCACACATTGCAAACAGCAAACCTGACTTACCTGGGAAAGTTACCTTTGTTTTGGCATTAGTAAGCATAACAGTGATGACTTAACTAAGGAAAAACACGACTTCGGGGAGGGAATCTCTCTCTCTCTCTCTCTCTCCTCTCTCTCTCTCTCTCTCTCTCTCTCTCTCTCTCCTCTCTCTCTCTCTCTCTCTCTCTCTCTCTCTCTCTCTCTCTCTCTCTCTCTCTCTCTCTCTTCTACCAGAGGTTTGTTTACAGATCTTAAGACGAGTGGATGTTGCACATTTTCTGTGTATTGTTTAAGGGGGAAACCTGCCATGGTTGAGTTGCACTAACTGACAGCTGCTGCGTCAGAGGAAAAGATTGTTCCTTTTTTTCACGTTTTCTGTGTGTGTGTGTGTGCTGAGTTACAGCATTATTCTTCTTTGTTTACCTATAGCGCACTTGGGTGCGCAGGTGTGTGTGAATGTATGTGTGGGTGTGGGTGTGTGGGTATATTGTGTGTGTAGCTCTTGGTTTGAACGTGATCAGCAGGATTCACTACCGTTTTTGCAGTATATATGTGGAGGCATACTTCCCACTGGAACACACTGTTGGGCTTGCAGCAGGGGACTGGGTGTAAAGGAAGAAGTTTTGGGATTCCTGTTCTTAGTGATGTTTTAACTGTCTAGACAGCACACTGTCATGAATTCAACTTTATCAATTTCATCTTTGAACTGCCAGGGTCTTGGCAGTTTTGAAAAAAGAAGAGACGTTTTTCAATATTTACGACAGAAAAATCACTCAGTTTATTTTCTTCAGGATACCCATTTCAGTAGTAAATTAGAACGTCAGATCAGGGCCGAGTGGGGTTATGAGTGTGTATTTGCTTCCAACAATTCCAGATCCAGAGGAGTAGCTATTTTGTTTAACAACAATTTTGAATTTAAAATAAAACGTGCAATAAAAAACAATGCAGGTAATTACATCGTTTTATTGTTAAACACTATGGGGAGAGATATACTACTAGTCAATATATATGGGCCAAATAGGGATGAACCAGCATTTTTTGTAGACATAAAGAAAAAGATTGAAGAGATGAAGACACCAAATGTAATTCTTGCGGGAGACTGGAATCTTGTTATTGACCCTAGACTGGACTATCACAATTACAAGAACATTAACAATCCCAAAGCCCGGGAGAAAGTGGCAGATATGATGTCAGATTTTGAACTGGTAGACGTATGGAGAGAACTTAACCCGGAAGTGCATAAATATAGCTGGAGAAGACGAAATCCTCTCCAACAAAGTCGGTTAGATTTCTTTTTGGTGTCAGACTTATTAAGTACTTTTGTTAAAGACACAGACATTCTTTATGGTCACAGAAGTGATCACTCTCTTGTTCACATCGTCCTTGAATTCAAACCACCAGAAAAGTATAGAAGCTTTTGGAAATTTAATGCACAGCTTTTAAGAGATCAGCAATATACAGAACTTGTAAAAGAAACGGTTTTGAAAACCAAAGAGCAATATGCAGCCCTACCTTATGATAGAAATAATATTGACTGTATCCCTAACAGCAACATTCAATTCACGATACCTGACCAGTTGTTTCTTGACGTTCTCCTAATGGAAATCAGAGCGCAGACAATCTCATTTAGTATTAACAAGAAAAAAAGAGAGACTACACTAGAAAAAGAATTAGAAAGAGATATTACAGAACTCGAGAGTATTCTACCACTAAATGAGGCGGATACACACACTTTACAGCATAAAAAAGATGAGTTGAATGAAATTAGAAAAAGAAAAATGGAAGGTATAATTCTAAGATCAAAAGCAAAGTGGGCCTCACAAGGTGAAAGGATTACCAAATACTTTTGCTCACTAGAGAAAAGGCACTTTATCAGCAAACAAATGACAAAACTTATAACAGATAAGGGTGACACCTTAACTGAAACAGATGATTTGCTCAAAGAAACAAAGCAGTTTTATGAATCACTATATGCAGAAAGGGAAACTCAAGAGGTAAATCTTGATAGCTTTGTTCAGAACTTGCCTCACCTTACAAAAGAGGAATCTGACAATATCGAAGGCTTAATTACTTTAGATGAAGCATCAGAGGCCCTAAAAAACATGCAAAATGATAAAACCCCGGGTACAGATGGAATGACCACTAATTTCTTTAAATTTTTTTGGAAACAGTTAGGCACTTTTGTGGTCCGCTCCTTAAACGAAAGTTTTGTTAAAGGCGAAATGTCCAGCACCCAAAAAGAAGGAATTCTGATCTGTTTGCCAAAAGGAGATAAACCTAGGGAATTTCTTAAAAACTGGCGACCAATAACTCTACTAAATGTTGTTTATAAAATTGGGTCAGCCTGCGTTGCAAATCGTATTAAGTCTGTGTTATCCAAATTAATAAATCAAGATCAAACAGGATTTGTACCTGGTAGATATATAGGCAATAGCATAAGAATAATTTATGACATTATACATTACCTGGAAGAAAATGATTTATCTGGTCTACTCGTTTCTATAGACTTTGAAAAAGCGTTTGATTCGGTCAGTTGGTCATTTATGAGGAAAGTTCTAAAAATGTTTGGATTTGGAGAAGATGTATTGAAATGGGTTTGCACATTTTATAAAGACATAAAGACGCGTGTGACAGTAAATGGTAAATCGTCAACTAGTTTTATTGTTGAAAGAGGTTGTCGTCAAGGAGACCCAATCTCACCATATTTATTTGTACTCTGTGCAGAAGTACTTGCGTGTAAAATAAGAGAAGAAGTAAATATTAAGGGCATAAAGATAGCAGACACCGAGTTCAAAATTAATCAGTATGCTGATGATACAACATTTACATTAGAAGGGGACAGGAAGTCATTCGAAAAGTTGTTTGAAGTTTTGAAAGAATTTGAAATGATTTCAGGTTTGAAATTGAATTACGAAAAAACCTTGAATGTATGGTTGGGAAACAAAAAGAACTGTCTAAACAGATTTTTGACAGATAAAAAGATGGGATGGAACCCCCCAAAATTCAAAATATTGGGAATATGGTTTACAAATGATCTAACACAAATGACAGAAATAAACTCAGATGATAAGTTCCTCGAAATAA
>CM060316.1:42395714-42398214 GCA_030674155.1 Stramonita haemastoma
TGGCCATTGCCGGCCACCTGACCAATCGACTCATGCACGTGCAACACGAGCTGTGCTTTCGGAATGACAGATAAGGGGCCAAGTTAGTTTTGGGTTTGTGTTTCATTGGAAAGAATGATCTAATGCCAGACACATCATACGCATGTACATGCTTATACATCCACACACACACACACACACATGTGCATACACATACACATACTGGGACAAGCTTGCTTGCATACACACAGAGGAAAAACTTGCAAGCATGGCTACACACAGTCACACACATACACACACACACATACATACACATACACCGACGTGCATGCGCACGGGCGCAAGCACACACACACGCACCCACCCACTCATTTTACCAATATTGAAAAAATATATAAATACTTGCTTGCATATAAAATACCCTCTTTTGATAATAACGATCACGTAGCTTGATTTACTACTCAGTTCAGACCAATACCGAGAGCACTACACTCTATACTCCCTGGAATGGACCCAACATGGTCATATATATAGACATCACTCCACAGCAGCAGGCTATAGAAAGTGCTCTCTAGGGGAGGCAGCTTGTATATGATCCATTCGTGCGTCTTTGGCAAACGTCCACCGCCCTCCATCATGCCTTCTACTATAGGCTACTGCCAGCCTTGCTGCTAGCTGGGGATCCTGCCAGTGAAACTGGCCCATCTTCTTCCCTTGGGAAACCTAGACTCGATCCGGCAATAAAATGTCCAAAGTCTACCCTGACCATTTCTGTCGATGATAACGGGGAGAGTGAGGGAGGGACGGACAGACAACACACAACAGGCTGAATGAAGTTAGTGACAGTCCTGTCCGCCAAAAATCTGCACACAGAATGTTTGTTTCAAAAGTTGAAATGTGCAGGACACTTCTTTCTTTCTGTTGTTATGTAAGAGTCTGATATCTTCTTCTTCATCATCATACGCTCAGACAGTCTACAGCAATTGTTTTCTACAATAATTATGAGCAAAAATGCGTTATACTGCTGTCAATTAAGAGACTGACAAGTCAGGCCAGACACATCCGACTTTGAGTTGGAAAAAAATTGTTCTCTTTTAATTAATCAAGTCTTTCTGGAGGAAAGGAAATAGGAGAATGGACCAAGAAGGAAGAAAATGAGACAAGGAGGAGCTGACAGGAAAAAAAAGAACAAGGCAGAATCAAAGACGGTGATAGAAAAGAGGAAATTCTTAGCAGAGAATTTTCAGAAGGTGGGGATGCTGTTTACACTGACAGGCCCCCCATCCCCCCAAGGGGGGAGGGGGGAGTCTGGTATCTCAAGGTACATTGTCGTCACATGCAGAACAGACATTACAGAGGTAACAGCTTTAAGGGGGGGGGGGGGGGTGATTAGAGTGTCTTTTTTTATACGTTTTTACACCACTTTAAGTCATAGCAGATTTCTTTACGTGAAATTCAGGCTGCTCTCCCCGGGGAGAACGCGTCGCGACAAGACCAGCGCCACCCAATATTTTTTCTTTTCCTCTCTGCATCTTGGAAGAACCTGGACCAAAAACATCAGGACTTCCTTCAGAGGCAGACAAATGGATGTGTAAGTGCAAAATGTAGCGTATGCAAATGCTGAATAAATAACAAATAAACAGACAGATGAATAAATATAGGTATTAATGCATGAAGACAAATGAATGATTATGTAGGTCTGAAAATAAATAAATCGTGAATAATTTTTTTTAAATAAATGAATAAATAGATAAATATTTGAAGAAGTTATGGTATGAATACATGCGTGCACAAAGTAATAGGCCTACAGAAATCAAAAACGTCAACGAATAAATAAACGAATGACGAAAATGAACAAATAACGTTCATGAATAAAAAGCCATCGAGAAAGCGGAGAAATTTAGCAACCCCCCCCCCCCCCCCCCCCAGCAATTGACAGTAAGAAAGTTGAAAAAGCATAACTTTGCAAAAGGCACGAATACTATACTGGAATCGTCCTTAAGCACCCCTTTGACCGGCATAATAATATAAACGAAAAAGGATTCCAAGAAATATCCTCATACTTGAAGTGAGAAACCCCCACGAGATCCTGTGCATATTCCCGTGCTAAGACTGTGGTATAATTATAAATGAATAATTTTCCATAAATACCGAGGTATCCATCGACTCTTTTGAAGGCTTACTCACAACTGCCATGAAAAACAGTCTTGCTAAGATCATCTGGCAGGGTATCCCCGTAGTTGAAATGTGGCTACCTAAATGGTGGTAGAAAAGATTACATTATGAAACAATCTTACCACTGGTGAACCTGAGAGCTCTAGCCGAGGAACAAAAAAACCAAGTCATGTTAGAAAACCATTCAGGAGGACATAAAAAACTGAATGGACTCTGCCTTTGCTGATTGCTAGAGAGCAGAAGAGGATAGAAAAGGATAAGGGAGGATGGTTGTTTTTATTCGACAGCGACACAAAGCAAGGATCATACCCTACACCTGTTTTTTGTTGTTGTATTTTTGACGGTG
>CM060316.1:42403214-42428214 GCA_030674155.1 Stramonita haemastoma
GCTGAATTCTTCACAAGCTGGAAGTGCTCCTCCATCTTCACTCCCAGGGAACACAGCTGCTGTGGAGATGCTGAGATCTTTCCAGATTAAACCAAAAAAAGTTTGGGTTTTCTGAGTTGGTACTTCTTGACTTATTTGTGTAAAGAAAAAAGGGAAGTTTGTGTTGATGATGTAGATACAAACACTTACCATGTCAACAAATGAGCGGTGTGGGAACAGTGGAACAGGTACAACACAGAAGGAAAAAATGGGGAAAAAAGAAATTCAATCTTTTGACCCTAGCAACCTGAGAAGTATCAACACATTGAATCTAACTTTAAACGATTTGGGGCAAACAATAAAGACACACACACCAACACCAACACCAACACCACCAACACCAACACCGCCACTACCAACCCCACCTCCCCCCACACATATATACATACACACACACTCATTCATGCATGCATAGACGCAGACACGCACACGTGCACGCATACACGCACGCATCCATGAACACACTTGCATACACGCATTCAGACACTCTTCCATGCATTCACAAATGCATGCATACACACACGGAGTCATAAACGCATGCACACACACACCCTACACCTACCCCCTCCCACCCCACCCCCACCTCCTACACACGCACATACACACACATGCACGCAAGCACGCACGTCGCGCACACACCACTCTCACACACACATCGCACCCACCCACCCCACTCCACACCACACACACACACACACACACACACACACACACACACACACACACACACACACACACACACACACACACACACACAGCCTTGAGGCATAATATTTATAGATGATAACAGACCTGTCACAAATATTTATAACTCTTTGCTCATGCAAAGGCAAACAGATATCGATAACCCAACAACGGGGGGTGTGGAGGGGGGGTTGGGGGAGGTTGGCAGGAATGACTGCTGAGCAGATGAAATGACTGGAGCCCATACCACACTGACCTGAGCAGACACGTGAGAGAGGAAAGGGAGTCTGCACACAGCAACAACCTGAAAGTGCTTCGTCTTCATCTTCATTTCACTATCAGGATGTTGTGGAACTGTGGGTGTATTTCATGAAAAGGGTTTGGGTTTTTTTTGTAAGTTACTTTTGGGAGGTTCTCGTTGTTTATTCTTGTTGTTGTTTTCTTTCTTCCGGTTCCTTGTTCTTGTTATGCTTATGGTTTGGGTTTTTTTTTGGTTGTTCTTTTTCTTCTTCCTCCTCCTCCTCCTCCATATCCTCCTCTGTTCTTTGTCTAAACGGTCAGTCTGTATTCTTATTCTTCTTATTATTCTTATTTGCTAACTTTTGTCACTCATTCCCAACTGCACACAATGTCTTACTCTGCAAAAATGCGGTGAGCAAGATGTTCTGCGTGCGATCACACGCGGAATCACGACTTAAAGGCTTATTCGGAGGACTTTCAGGGGAGTGGAGTCGGCACTGATATGAACTCCAGGGGCAAAATCTTGAACGGATGTTTCGGTGGTAGCGTGAACCCTAGTCTTGAACCCGGGCCGTCAGATCGATGAGAACTTCCGAAGTTGTGGCAGATGCCACAGACTGTCGGAAACAAGGCAGACGTCCACAGAAACCCAGACACCTCTCACCTGACGAGAAAAGGGGAGGAAAGAGAAGTCAGCAAACTGCAAAATGCTGACATTGTCCATCTTCACTGTCAAGATGTGCATCCGTTACTTCTTGTACTACTGTTCTTACTGTGCTGCTGCTGCTACTACTTTTGCTACTGCTGCTGTTTCCACTGCTACTACTACTACTACTACTACTACTACTACTACTACTACTACTACTACTACTACTACTACTACATTATTATTATTATTATTTTTAAATATTATTATTATTATTAATTATTATTATCATCATCATCATCATCATCATCATCATTATTACTATTGCTGCTGCTACCACTCATTCTCTTACTACTTTACTACTGCTACTTCTGCTGCTGCTGTTGCTACTGCTATTACTACTACTACTACTACTACTACTACTACTACTACTACTACTACTACTACTACTTCTGGTATTATTGCTGCTGCTACTACTGCTGCTGCTGCTGTTACTGTTATTACTACAGCTGCTGCTGCTGCTGCTACCGCTACTACAATCACTACTGTTACTGTCGCTTCTGCTACTACTACTACTACTACTACTACTACTACTACTACTACTACTACTACTACTCTGCTGCTGCTGCTGCTGCTACTGACTGCTGCTGCTGCTGCTACGATCATACTACTACTGCTTCCACAACCTACTACTTCCACTACAACTAGAAGAAATGTTTCCACTCTTGACCCAGAAAAATTCAATTCAATCCAATCTGGCTAAGACCCATTAATTTTTTTTTCAACTCCACTTTGCCAAAATGTATTTGAATCCAGAATTTGCATGGAAAAATTGACTACAAAACACCTCTAAAAAAAAAATCCCCATGACTAATTATAACCAAACCCATTGACACACAACAAAACCTCCATTCTTTGAAACTTTCCACCCCCCACAGAATCTAAGCATTACTGACTGAAAAGAGATAATGTCCTCTCTATCATATGATTGTTTCGGAGCCCCCATCACTAATACGCCTATGGCCTCCTCCCCAAAAATTGCACGTGCATGTAGCCTAAGACCTGGCTGTGGCTGGGACGGGGTCATGCAGACCGCGTAGCAGAAACAGGCAAGGACGACAGAGCAGGCAAGTTGGGCAGAGTCGGCAACTTGTAGACTTGTTTGCTCCTTGGGCGGAAAAGCTGATCGAGGCATATCGATTTTTGCGGGGGGTCTCTCTCTCTCTACCTCTCTCTCACTCCTCTCTCTCTTTCTCTTTCTCCCTCTCTCTCTCTCCCTCCCGCCTTATTTCTCCGCCACTTTGCCGCCCCGTCAAGAAGATGGCGGGAAGAGGGTGAGGGTGATCACGTGATCTATCGCTCGGAGTGTTTGTGTCTGGGGTTGCTTGACTTTATTTATATATATAGCGTGGGGGACGAGAGAGAAACTTCAAGTGATTTTGCAACTTTTTTGTGTCTACAACCAGTCTTGGTTTGTTGCTTTTTTTTTTTTAACTGCTGAAAAGTCTGAAGTTGATTGTCTTCGTTATTGACTGTGTATTATAATCCTAGCTGGCTACCTACCTACCCTGCGGAGTGTGGCTGGAGTTTCCATTCACTTCAAAAGTGGCTGTGGTGTGCAGAAGAGGGCATCTTCATCGATTTGTGTGTGTTTGTGAAGTGCTTGTAGTGAAGTGATGAAAAATGATTGCAAAAGCCAGGGGAAGATGCGATGTTATTGCTGAGGTGAACGGTTTGTAGGTTTTATGCCTTAGAGATAATGACCGTGCTTGATTAATTAGTTAGTTTTTAGGCAGAATTATGGTGATGTGTATTTACCAAAGTTTAATGATAGTAGAGAGAGCTTGGAAAAAAAGAAATCCTATCAGCTGTTAAATTATGCATGCTCATCATATTGTTTCTTTTGCTTGTTTTGATTCATTTAATGCACAATAGGACAAAATTTGTGAGATGTGCATTTAATGCACACACACACACGAACGGGCATGCACACACTCACACACACCCACACACCACACACACACACACACACACACACACACACGACACACACATACGCACGCGCGCGCGCACACACAACACAACATACACGCACACACACACCGCGCGCGCGCGCGCGCGCGCACACACACACACACACACACACACACACACACACACACACAGAGGAAAAGAATCATTAACACTTTTATCAGGCTCAGTCGGGAATCCGATGCACAAATATTTTTCTAATCTATTTTTGGAAAATCAAATTGCGATTAACGAAAACAGTAAAGCTGTGTGTGTGTGTGTGTGTGTGTGTGTGTGTGTGTGTGTGTGTGTGTGTGTGTGTGTGTGTGTGTGTATGTGTGTGTGTGTGTGTGTTTGATTTCATTTCATTTCATTTATTCTTTTATATCGAGGATAATGGAATAAGCACTCTTGTGCCTTTTTACATCCAGTCCCCGTGTGTATGCAGTTTTGTAAATGTCATCTGTTCCCACCGGCACACGATGGCCTACTCTTACAAAAAGCGGAACAGATTTTAACGTGTGCATGTGTGTGTGCGTGCGTCCGTGTGCGTGCGTGCGCGCGCGCGCGCGCGCGCGCGTGTGTGTGTGTGTGTGTGTGTGTGTGTGTGTGTGTGTGTGTGTGTGTACGTGCACGCGCATATTAACAGCCTAGATCAATAGTTTGGGGTGCAGGATACAATCGGACGAAAAGGATATCGTCCATAGTTTTTACATCCAACACTGTGCACCTTAACCTCTGATACCACACACATTGCACTATCAGAAAATTGTCTTGCAGTCAACATAAGGTTCTAGCTAAAACATACTAATAATAATAATAATAATAATAATAATAATAATAATAATAATAATAATAATAATGATAACATTAAAAGAAAGAAAGAGGAAAATAGAAAGGAAGGAGAGAACGAAGGAGAGAAGGGAAAGAAGGAAGTAGAGGAGGAAGGAAGAAAGACAGAAAAAGCAGAGGAAATGAAGGAAGAAGAAATAAAGGAAGAAATGAAAGAAAGAAAGAAAGAAGAAAAAAAAAAGAAAGAAAGAAAGAAAGAAAGAAAGAAAGAAAGAAAGAAGAAAGGAAAGAAAGAAACAGAGAGAGAACTAAAGAAAAAAAGAGAAAATTAAAAAATCGAAACAAAAAAGTACGAAAGAAAGAAAGAAAGAAAGAAGAAAGAAAGAAAGAAAGAAAGAAAGAAAGAAAAGAAAAGAAAAGAAAAAGAACGAAAATATAAAAGAAAGGAAAGAAAGAACGAAAATATAAAAGAAAGAAAGAAAGAACGAAAGAAAAGAAAGAAAGAAAGAAAGAAAACAACAATAACAAGAACAAAACGAAAGGAAAAAGAAAGAAACCAAAACAGTAAGGAAAGAAAGAAAGAACCAAAAAGCCGACAAAACCAGACAGAAAAACTGATTTCCTGCATCTGAGTTCCTATCATCGATTGCTCTGTCCCTGGTGGGCTGTTTGTTTGTTGGACTGTTTGTTTACTGATTTGGTTTGTGTGTTTGTTTGCTGGTTTCTAATCAGAGTCTGCGCGATTGTATTCTCATAAGTGGGTTTGCCATTAAGACTGCCACAATGTTTTCGTTCATTTTGTTTTTTGTCTGTTGGTTCGGACATAAGGGTATAAATGATTTAAGTGGATAGATAATAGAAAACATTACATGGACATAACTAAACAAACTGTACAAAGATAATTTATATACACGCTTTAACACCAACAGAGACATTAAATAATAAACAGATTGATAGAGAAAGGTAGACAAAGTAGGACCTTAGCAGGTAAACAAACAGACGCGCCGACAGGCAGACGGATAGACAGACAGAGAGACAGAGACAGACGGACAGACAGACAGACAACACACACACAGGCAGACAGACAGACAGACAGATAGATAGATAGATAGATAGATAGATAGATAGATAATAGATAGATAGATAGATAGATAGATAGATAGATAGATAGATAGATAGATAGATAGATAGATAGATAGATAGATAGGAAGTTAGGTAGGGAGAGAGAGGGGAAGTTTGGATAGGAGATAATTACATAGAGAAGTAAATAGTTAAATAGCTAGTTAGGTAGGAGGGTAGGCAGGCACATAGCATAGTAGGTACGCAAATAGATAGGTAGACGGGTGGCAACGCAGCTAGACAAAGTGGCAGACAAGTCTAGAGACAAAAGGACAGAGAAGTACTTCCAAAGGCATTTTTTGCACACAAGAGAAGACAATAACTAGATCTATGTGGTGAAAAAAGCACAGATTGAAACCCCACAGAGAGAGGGAGAGAGACAGAGACAGAGATAGACAGACAAACAGACAGACAAACAGACAGAGGCAGACAGACAGGCAGACAGGCTGACAGACAGACAGACAATCAGACAGACAGACAGACAGACAGACAGAAGGGAGAGAGAGAGAGAGAGAGAGAGACAGAGACAGAGAGAGAGGAGGGATACAGATTGGGGGGATGTGATGTCCTGTTCCTGTTGCTGCCCTCCTGTGGCGGCAGCTATCCCAGAGCATGGCACGTCAGGCGTTATTGCACTGAGGGATGATAGAGAGCTGCCTGCAGTCAGTTTTCTCTCGCTAAGGCCCTTTACACAGAGACAACCAAACTCCGTTGTATTGCGTTGCATTGTAATGTAATTTTGTTGTCTTGCGTTATATTGCAGTATAATGGATTGTATTGTGTTGTAGTGTTGTGTTATGTTGTATTGTATTGTGTTGTAGTGTAGTGTAGTGTAGTGTAGTGTAGTGTAGTGTAGTGTAGTGTAGTGTAGTGTAGTGTAGTGTAGTGGAGTGAGTGGAGTGGAGTGTGAGTGTAGTGTAGTGTAGTGTAGTGTAGTGTAGTGTGTATGTATGTGTGTGGTGTGGTGTGGTGTGGTGTTGTGTGGTGTAGTGTAGTGTAGAGCAGTGTAGTGTAGTGTAGTGTTGCACTATTGCATTATATTGAATTGTATTGTATTGCATTGTATATACCACAGTCACTGCAAATATGCGTTACACACAGGGTGGTCTCTTCAGGAAAAGAAAGTCGACACAGGAGCAGCGCCACACCCTTTTTTATATATATTGTCCTGCTTTTAAGGGCATTTACTTCTCTATGAGACCGGTTTTATCTCTATAGAATTTTGCTAGTGACAACTCCCACGTTGCTGCGTGTTCTTTTATGCACGCTGATTATCTATTGCATACAGTACTCCTGTTTATAATCTTATTGAAAATACTAGCACCCAGACTTCGACTGAAGGTCTAGCGAGTGGCCAAAAAATCGGGCTAAAACGAGGATTGAAGCCATTACTTTTTCTTTCTCGGTTGGCGCGATTCCTCAAGATCCATTAATTCCCTGCCGATTCCCTCTAAATCCACCGAATCCGTCTAGATCCACCAATTCCTTCTAGATCCATCGTTTCCTCGCCGATTCCCTCTAGATCAACCGTTTCCCCTAGATCCACCGATTCCCTACTGACTCCCTCTAGATCCACCGATTCACTACTGATTCCCTCTAGATTCCCAGATTCCCTACTGATTCCCTCTAGATCCACCGATTCCCTCTAGACCCACGGAATCCTTCTAGATCCACCGCTGCCTAGATCCACCAATGCCCTCCAGATCCACCGATGCCCTCTAGATCCACCAAAGTCACTTCAACAGGTGCCACACTGAAGTCCGATCGGCAGTGCAACGCATTTTCTCTCATATCAAAGACAACAATAGTTGTCTGCATGTTCCACGACGACGATGAAGACTTCAACTGCTGTGCACCCTTTTTTTGTGCCTCCCGTCCTCAAGGTTTTCAGTCAGCATAGATGGCCACCTGTTCTTGTAGGATGTGGCGATTTTTTTTTTGTTCTACTATTCCTTTCTGCATGCAGCGTGAACCAGCCTATCACAAACCTGCATTTAACACATCACATTACGCGTGCGCAGAGCTTACAGGATTACCAGCATGCATTTCTCACATACCATCAAGTGCATGATGATGATGGTGATGATGATGATGATTTCGTACACTGCAAAATCCGTAACTGGCAATCTTTACCACCCTGTCAGCAGATTTCAGATTTTTTTAAAACAAAATCAGTAAACAATATTAATTTAACAAGGAACTACACAGATTGCTACAGATTTGTTATTGTAGGCGTACGTTACCAGTGTTGTCAGTGATATTGCATCAACATCAGTGAGGAGATATCCTTTTGTTCCCCTCTGGGCCTATTGGATCATACATAATTCCCTCCCATCAGCAACAGGCCTAAACTAACATCATGCAAATCAAATTACACCAGTCACCTTTGTTGTCAAGTGTTTACACAGACAAACAGAGAACACTGGAGTCTGGCCAGCCTGTTGCTTCCATGTCCACAGAAAGAGAAAGAGAACATTTGGGGGGGATGGGGTGGGGGATGACTACAGAGGAGAGTGAGGGATACAGACTGGTGGGTATGATGTTTTGATCCTACTCCACTGTTGCTGTTCTTTTCCAGACTCCGTCACGTAAGCTGTAATTGCACAAGCGGGGATTGAGGAAGGCTAATGGAATCTCTCTCTCTCTCTCTCTCTCTCCTCTCTCTCTCTCTCTCTCTCTCTCTCTCTCTCTCTCTCTCTCTCCCAGAAAGCTTCAATGCCTGTATCATTTCTTTTCCTGTGACCGAATTTGTGGGTGTCTGATGAGGATCGTTGCACGTGGCTGCTCTGCCTTTTGAGTTCTGATTGGTGTGTGTGTGTGTGTGTGTGTGTGTGTGTGTGTGTGTGTGTGTGTGTGTGTGTGTGTGTGTGTGTGGTGTGTGTGTGTGCTCTTTCATCCCTCAGCATTCCATTATACTTGCAGTGAAGCACAGATGACCCAAATACTGTCAGTTCTAATTGGTATTGGTAGAGTGGGGATACTGCCATTCCAAATGTTCTGTCTGTGAGGAAATGAAGCATTCATATTCGCATTTATGCAGCTTAAAGAGTGCTTTTGGGTGGGTCTCAGTTCCAGCAGTGTGTGAATAATCATTTCATGTTACATTTCTTTTTCGTCCCTCGGCCAGAGCTCCAAGGCTCACCAAGGGTGAGATATTTGCGTATGCAACCGTTTTTCCCCACCATTTAGATAGCCGCATTCCGACTTCAGGGTTGGTGTTAGATTTGATCATGATGACAGAATTCGCCTTACATTGACACTGAGTGACTTAGGATAATGCACGAGTACATCGTTCCAGTTTTATGTGATATTTTAACATAATGCTATCTTAGACGTCGAAGTCATAAGGTCAAACATTTTAGTCACTTTTGGTTACATGTGCATTTTGAACCTGTATTCGTTTTTTTTTCTATTTTGAAGTTTCTAGGGGTTTGGGGCATATTTGCTGGACAAGACATTACACAGTCAGTTTTTTTCTGTGAAATACCACGAAATCAGCCTTGCTTATCAGACGTAGACCTGGGAGTAGGGTACCCAGGTATGTGCAGATCATTTTCTGTTTAATGTCAAACTGTATTGTTTAACCTGTCATGAAAGATTGCACTAAATTAAGTATGCTGCCTGCACCATGAATTCTGAATGTTTGTTAGTCAATCTATGCATCAAATACACTGTGCAGCCCACATCTCCAATATTTATTCTGAGTGACTAAATGCTGCAAAGAGAATATCACTTTATAGTGCTAAGGCATTTTTGTGCATTCTTCTGAGAGCAAAGTAATTACTTTGTTTGCTTAAAAATCTTCTATATATCAGCTGACTCTGAAACTAAAAGAAAGTGTTAAACCTTTGTCGAAGGATTAGGGGAAACGTCTTGTGAGCATTTAATAAATCTGTTACTTTAGGAATGGCTGTGTAGTCCGTGAGGTTATGTTAACATTAGTCTGGAGGTAGTGTTAAATCTTGCTGGATCTCTTTTGATCATATCGAATGCAGTGCTGTTGGCTGTATATCAAAACTACCAACATGCACATCTAGTCACACCCGCCTCGTTTGCAGTCACGTGTTTACAAAGACAAACAGAAGAGGACACCAGAGACTGACCAACCTGTCTCTTGCATATTTACACGATAGGAACGAGAATTCAGAGGGGGAGGGGGAGATGCTATTAATATAGGATCCCACAGAGAGAGAGATTTGGGAATACTGAATAGGGAATGGGTTGTCCTGTTCCTGCTCTCCTGCTTCTATAGCTAGCTGTGCCAGGTCAAGTCACACCAGCTGTCAGTGCGCTGGGTATGATGGACAGCTGAGGGAATTAGTTATTCTCTATAGAAAGTTTCACTGCTTGTCCCTGTTTGCTTCATTCCCTGTGGCTAACTTTGCCAATGTCTGATGAAGAATGGCTGCATGTGCCTGGTGTGCCTTTGAGTTCTTCTGATCGCTTTGTGTTTTTGTCATCTAGCATATCACTGTTGTTGGGGAAAGGTAAAGATGACACAAAGTATGTCACGTAAAAGTGATGTACATTGAGTAGTGATACTTCTCAGTAAAAATGTAGATTTCTTTCTCAGCCTCAAGTTCCAGCAGGCTGTGAAAAGTGGTTGAATGTAGGCTTACATCGGCATTCCAATTGCAAGACACCCTACACACTTATTTATGGACCTTCACTAGAATTTTAATGTCACTATTTTATAGCTTTTAATTTAAGATTCTGTCAAAAGTTAGGAAAAGGAGGTGGCCTTCTTTATTTCACAAATGGCCTGATATTTTGAAAGGCAGAACGAGTTTTAACGTGTGTGATGACCTTCATGGGTTAGCACATGGGCCTTGGTATATAGTTTCATCTGAAGGACTGTTAGGGAATGGAAGTCTGCACTTATATTAACTCCACGGGCCGGGGGGGGGGGGGGGGGAAGCCCTTTGAATGGGCCTCTCAGTGGTGGCTTGAACCGGGATTTCATCCCAGGCCATCAAATTGTGAATGCAGCGCTCTGACCAGTAGGCTATCCCACCACCCTAACCGAGTATTAAACATGTCTCTTGTTCAGCGTTACAAATTAAAGTAGAGAACAATATTTAAGTAGAGAACAATATTTCGTACCGTTCTGTTGATTTGTATTTTGGGGCACACTGGTTTTGTCAGAGAGGTTAAGTTGATATCAATAATGACGTATTATTAGTTCCTAATTGGCCCATTAGTATGCATCCGTCGGTCTCGAAGGACTATGAAGTTGCGCCCCAGGCTCTAGATCGCAAAGCCTGAGTAAGTACAGTGGGCAAGCTGTTACCCATGCAGCAGAACCCCCTTCTCCACGTCGCTGGAATACTCCATTGGAAAGGCAATCGCTAATACGAATGGCTCCAGTGCCGTCACAAGACCCACCAGAGCGTTGCCATATACAGGCCCGAACCGCCCTTGGGGACTCCAACTTCCCGATTTTTCCTCGGGGATAGTGTCTAAACACGACACCTGTGTGCATGCTGTTCTTTTGTTTGTTGTTGTCATCCTCTCCTTGGCCCATTAAATGACCTGTAATTGTGTATTGTCGGCTGCAGACAATCTAACAAGGTAAGTCAAATCACACTAATCATAATGATTTGTTTTGATGTGTAAACCAATCTCTTACATATTACACATAACAGGATGAAAGATAATGATTGGAGAAGCGGGGAGGGGGGATTATAGATGCGGGATCCCCGCCCGAGAAAAAGAAAGGACACAGAATGGAGGAAGGAGGAAGATGTCCTGTTCCCGCTCTCCTGTAGGAAGGAGGAAGATGTCCTGTTCCCGCTCTCCTGTAGGAAGGAGGAAGATGTCCTGTTCCCGCTCTCCTGTAGGAAGGAGGAAGATGTCCTGTTCCCGCTCTCCTGTAGGAAGGAGGAAGATGTCCTGTTCCCGCTCTCCTGTAGGAAGGAGGAAGATGTCCTGTTCCCGCTCTCCTGTAGGAAGGAGGAAGATGTCCTGTTCCCGCTCTCCTGTAGGCTAACTGTAGCTCTCCGAGCCATGTGACGTCAGCCCTTCTTGCAGTGGTGGATGATGGAGGGGAGGGCTAATGGAATCAATTCATCTCTCTATCTAGAAAGCCTCCCTGTCTGTCCCTGTTTGCCTTTTTTTTCTCCTCTGTAACTGATTTTGTGGGCGTCTGATGAGAATGGTTGCACATGCCTACTCTGCCTTTTAAGCTGTGCGGATTACTGTTGACAGCACTTGCTTTTATCATTCATCATTCTTGTAACGGAGATTGATTGAGATAAAGTTGTGTCAGTTGTGATTGGTAATGTAATGCCGCAGTGAAGATTCTGATATAGCCAGATATATTATTGGCGCAAATGACTTCCTGTGACGTTGATTGTAACTGTGATGTGACTTAGCATACCTTGTACTGCTGAGTGACTTTGTTGGTGTCCAGTGCTTTAGTTTCAAAGGCCTTTTACATGGTATTGTAGTAGATAGTAAAGACAGCAGGGGGGAATTTCTTGTTCGTTTTTTTTCTGTACAGCGCACATTTCAAACCTTATACCTCCAAGTTATTTTTACATTTACATTTTGTTCCATCTTAACTGACAGCATATTGCATGTTTAGTTTTTTATGTGATCAATCATCTCTTTATTTCCTGAGCATGATAGAGAGAGATGTGTATCCCAACATGTGTACTGCTGTTCATTGTTATATCCACACAGCTAAACTGTGTATTTTGAACCCCAAAGGAGAAAGTGTAAACTGTCAACGCTTTGCAGCAAATCATACATACTGCCCTGGCTTCGCACTCATAATGTTGCTATTCTGTCAAAACATTTTGCAAAACCAATTTTTCCATCTACAATTTGTCCCTAATGTTTATTCTGAGTTAACTGAAGTGTAGAATGCATTGCTTCACAAGTTCTGCACCAGTTTGTGTCCATATTTTAAAAAAAAAGGAATAAAAAACACAAATCGATAACTAATATGATAAAAACAATAATTGGCTGAGCTTAAAAACACAGGTCCATTTATTTTTGTTGGCACATAAAAAAGAATTGGCTCAGAAGTGCTTTATAGATGAACTGTTTTAGGCATACCAGTATTACCAGTGAGGCTGTGTCATGGTCAGACATGAGGTTTTGTTACTTGCTGCTAGACCCCGTTACATCATACATAATTTTGTCTGGCCATACTAAGCTAACACCATGCCAATCCAATCACAATAGCCCTATTTGTTCTGAAATGTTTACATAGACAAACATAGAGCCCCAGAGACTGACTGACCAGCCAGACTCTTCCATATTCACATAAGGAGATAAAAAAGAAAATCGAGTAGTGGGGCCGGGAGGAGGAGGAGGGTAGGGAGATAAATGTCACCTTACAGAGAGAGAGATGAAGGATATAAAATGAGAGATGGGATGTCCTGGTCCTGCTTCCCTGCTGCAATGGCTGTAGCTAGCTCTCCCAGCCATGTCACGTCAGCCGTTATTGCACTGGGGGGTGATGGAGGCAGGGCTAGGCTAATGGAATCAGTTGCTCTGGCCAGAAAGCCTCCCTGCCTGTCCCTGTTTGCCTCTGTTCCTGTGACCGACTTTGCACACGTCTGAAGAGGCTGGTGGCTCTTGCCTTTGAAGTCTGCTGGCTGTTGTTGTTCATGGTGTTTGGTTTTGCTGGTCGTTATTCCATGGTTGTTATTCCATGTCTCTTATCATGAAACGGCTGATGCAAATAATGTCGGTTGTAATTCGTATCGATTTAGTAAAGATACTGTCTTAGCTGAACGTGAGTTTGTGATTCGTTGCAAACAGTCTATGTGAATGTTTTAGTGTTAGGCTATACCATGAAAGAAGATCTTGCATGTTGAGTTACTTTGGTCGTGGTAAGTGTCCCAAACTAGCGTAACTTTTGTATTTGATATTTTGATAGCAGTCTTGGTCAATCCTTTATTCTCTTATTTGTGTAAATCTGTAGACCTTAAGCTGTTTTGTTGCTGATGTTTTCTTGCTAAATTTTTTTTTGCATTTCAAAGATCTGACATTGCTCTGCCAGTTTTAACTGACATGTACTGTTCACAACTGAGTAGATATGAAGGAAAATGTATCTAGAACCCCATGCACACAATGACTTCTGTTTACATTTCCGTCTCCAAATTGTACATTTGAAACCCAAGAAGGTCATAAAAAGAGAAGGGATTTTTTTGCATTTTATACACTTCTGTGGTAACTTTACTTTGAGCCAGCACCATTGTACTTCTGTACTGGTTAGCGCCGTTTAAGGAAAAGGTTGTTTGGGTGGATAAAGCTTTGGGTTTCACTGTCAAGAATCTGTGAGAGCCCAGTAATTAAATCTTATAATCTCTTCGTACCTTTCAGATTAAATTTGTTTACAGTAATTTTTTTCTTGTGGGTTTGTGTGTGTGCGTGTGCGTGCGCGCCTGCGTGCGTGTGTGTGTGCTTATGTGTGTGTGAGGGGGGAGAAAAAGAGAGAGAGCGAGAGAGAGAGAGAGGAAGAGAGAGAGAGAGAGAGAGAGAGAGAGAGAGAGAGAGAGAGAGAGAGAGAGAGAGAGAGAGATTAAGTATGAACTGTAGACATCTCATTTCATTGCCTCCAAACGGGAACCTGCTGGGAATCACGATATGATCAGAACGAATCACGTTCATACTAAATAAGTTTCTTTCCAAGCTGAAATCCCAAAGATGGTACACACACAAAAATAGACAAATGGACAAGAAAAGGAAACCAAGCGAGAATGCTGATGAAAAAAACATGTTGGTAGCGATCGTTTTTATGATACAGAAAGAAAGAAGATTAGAACAAAAAGAAAAACAAAAAACTATATAAAGAGATTGTAAAAAGTTGTAAGTAATCAGATTTTGTTGGTGATAAAGAAAAGCTAGTAAAAAGAACAGATTAAATTACAAAATGTATATACATAAAAAGTAAAGATGACATAATAAAAAGACATAATAATCAAAAACAAAGCAATCAACAAAAAAGATACAAAAGCAAAAAACAAAAGAAAAGAGGGCAAGCAAAAGACCCTACAGGGAACAAAACCCAACTAAAACAGGCAGACTCAATGAAAGAACCAACCAAAGACACAAACAAATCAATGAACGAAAGAAAGATGAAAACAACAGCAAACGAAACATCAAAAGAAAGAATAGACAAAAACCATCCAGGAAACAGCCCCAGTCTCCGAAAGCCTCTAAGGAGAGACCAGTTACTTACAGCCAACCATGGACCGATCAATGGCTATACCCACCGTCCCTAGTGGCCATTCTCCCCCCAAGCAAATACCAAATACAATCAATTCAGTAACCCACTCCCCCCCCCTTTCTTCTCCCCCCCCCCCTCTCATCTGGTCTGATAGCAGAAGAGCACGGAACTTATAAGGCTTTGTTACACCCCAGCACTGTCAGCACTTTGGTCAGAAATCTTTTTTCCCCCAGAAATAAATGGAGAGAGGAAAAAAGCTGAAATAAACTTCCTATTCGTCGTCGAACGCTCAGACTGCAACTGTTGTTGTCGTCATTCATACAAGCGGAAATGAGTTGCACTACCGTCAAGCGCCTGACAAGTCAGGCCCAGCGTATCGGACTCCGGCGTAACTGGAATAAATTAAGACAATATTATTTTCTGTGCTTTGCATTTGTGATTCTGTTTTCAAAACTCCACGAGAGTGGTAATGTTTAATCCTATATCACATGTGTTGATTTCAGACAATTTTTAGGGGGGGGGAGGTCTCCAGTTATTTTTTTTTTCAAAACAACAAAAAGCCTCTTAAGTTGCACGAAAACTTAAAAGCCCTTTCAAACATGTTAACTGTGCGATAGTTTTTTTTTTTTTTTTTGTTTGTTTGTTTGTTTGGGCTCTTTTGTAGTATGCAATGAAAAATCTCTTTGTAAGCAAAGGAATTATTTTACAGCTTTTGTATCAATTTGCTTTCTTACTTCAAAACAAACAGGGTAAAAATTCCTTACATTTAGTGCTGTTACTATCAAACATACCAAACAAAAAGAATTTGGACAGATTATTTTAACCTACAAAGATCTGTAATGTGCTAGGGGAATAACTAAAGCAGAGATAGAGAGAAAGAGAGAGATGAGATCTTCTGGGTGTGTTATACTCGAGGGAAATTAAAGCACTGGCAGATCTACACTTCAATTTAACCTGGGAGATTGTAAAAATCCACACCTTTAATTTACCAGACGCCGCCGAGATTCGAACCAACGACTTTACGGATCCAATGAAGCGAAATCGAACAGACTTAACTACTCGGCTATAGCGTCCGTCCAATGATGATATATTAATTCTAATTTTAAGAAAAACTGTTCCTCTCCATGGAGAACCTTTGGTGTCACAACAGCCTAACGGTGGAGTCTGGCCAACTGATCTGATTGGCTGTTACAGTCATCGGGGCTGGAGTAATGGGCAAATACTCCTTCCCTGAAAGATGACCTCCCCGTGACCCAGTCCTGATGTATGCTGACCAGCGGCTACAGTTGATGAACAAATGGGTGGATAGCTGATAGTTGACCCACCCACTGACTTTGGCAGGATCAATGTTTATCGCTTTGTTTATTATGTGGACACCAAATTCTGAAAAATGTTGCGTTAAAGACTTTTTTTCAGTTGCTGTTCCTTAGCTAGAACCCCAAGGTTCACCAATGGGGAGATTTTGCCTATGCAAAGATTTTACCATCATTAAGGAGGCCGCATTCCGACTTCAGAGATACAGATTTTTTTTAAACTACCGAGGAGCCTATGGTGTGCATTATTTAGTTAAATTCTTCCCAATCCACAAAGTCTTGTCCTGTCAAATAGAAGATTGTTTTGTGGAGTATTCAAATGACTGATTGAGCTGGATGATAACTTGAAAGGTAAGGTAGATAGTTAATGGGTACGGAGGAAGGAAGTTAGGAAAATTGGTTCTACATAGGTAGGTAAGTAAATAGTATGTAGTTCATTATGTAGGTAGATTGGTGAGTAAGGGGGAAGGTAATTCAGCAGCAGGAGGGTAAGTGCTGTAAGTAGGTAGGTAGGCAGGTAGGTGAGTAGGTGGGTAGGCTAAAGAGTAATGTAGGTGTAAACCTATGGTCAGGCAGGAGCTGTAGGCAAGTATAGGAGCAGGCAGGCAGTCTGTGTAGGGCAGCATGAGGCAGGCGGCAATAGTAGGTAGGTAGGTAATAACGGAGACAGGCAGAGAGTAGTAAGATAGTTGAGCATACGGAAGGCAGGCAAGGTGTCAGGGTGGTGGGCAGTATGGGTAGGCAGGTGGCAAGACAAAGCAATCAGCAAGGTAGATGGCATTTTAAGTCGAGATAATAGGTAATAGTAAGCATTGTGTGCTTTTCTCCGTCCCCTTATCAGGCAACTAATCTTACATAGCAGGCAGGCTTGCTGTGGTGGGTAGGAAGGTAGGCATATGGATTGCTAGGTAGACAGCAGGCAGACAGTACAATAGATGGAAAACAGGTAACGAGGCAGGAGGTTTACGTACGTTAAGCTCCTTAGTGACCTTCTCTCTCTCTCTCTCTCTCTCTCCTCTCTCTCTCTCTCTCTCTCTCTCTCTCCTCTCTCTCTCTCTCTCTCTCTCTCTCTCTCTCTCTCTCTCTCTCTTACCTTCTATGCGTATCATTCTCGGGCTAGGTTTTTCGCGCCCTCACCCTTCCTACTCCTTCATTCACCATTCTTCCTCTCTCTTTTTCCTCTTTGTCTTTCTTTCATCCGATCTCAGATCAACAATGCCGGCAAAGCATCGACTATATTCTGAACCATCGATCAAAGTCTGAGTGGATGGCTCAGGGATTTCTCTGGCACCCCCTCTTTTTCTTGATGTCTGTAAGCCAAAAGATTGACCTTTCTTCCTGCCCTCCTGTCCCCGCCCTTCAACTTCTCTTCCTGGTCTTCCTGCGTCCTGATCTTCCTGATCTTCCTGATCTTCCTGATCTTCCTGGTCCTTCTTCTTTCTAGTCTTCCTGATCGTGAAACCTTCTCTTCCCAAGTGAGCAGTTTTTTCAAGGGCTGAGATGGTTTGTCTTGGTTTTATCCGTCTAGTTCTGGACAAAATGTGGGGACACTGCTATTCTTTTAACTTGTACACCTGCTATGTCTTTTCTTGTTTGTTTTTTGTTTATTGCCTTGTCTGTATGTTTGTTTGTAGTTTGTGCTTTGTTTCGTTTTGCATCTATTTCAAGTGATGCGCTGTCAGCTACACCTCTTTTGAAGTCGGCATAATGGGTTTTTTTGTTGTTGTTTTTGGTGTTTTCTTTGTTTTGTTTCTTTTTGTTTTGTTTTGTTTTGTTGTTGTTGTTTTGTTGTGGTTTTTTTTTGTTTGTTTGTTTTTTGTTGTTGTTTTTTTTTGGGGGGCGGGGCGGAGGGACTTGGTAATAAAACTACCTGTTGTCTTTAGCTTTCACAGCACGTTTACAAAAAATTTCTGATCTTAATTAGTACCCATCGCAACATGAAGAAACTACAACGTGACTGTATTGCTTTGTAGTGTAGTGTAGTGTAGTGTAGGTAGCGTAGCGTAGTGTAGTGTAGAGTAGTGTAGGTGTGGTGTAGTGTAGTGTATACCATTTTAAATTACGGCAGATTTCACTACGTGAAATTCGGGCTGCTCTCCCCCTGGGAGAGCGCGTCGCCACAAGAGCAGCGCCACCCATATACTTTCTTCTTTTCCTGTCTGCATATATATTTGGTTTCTTATCAAAGTGGTGTTTTTCTGTAGAATTTCGCCAATGACAACTCTCTTGTCGCCGTAGGTTCTTTAACGTAAACTAAATGAGTATCGCACACGGGACCTCGGTTTATCGTTCCACCGAAAAACTAGCACCCAGACCACCACTCACAGTCTAGTAAATGGGGGTAAAGGTTGGGGCAAACAAACTGGGATCGAACCACCGCACACTTGAATCCAGGACTTGTCGCTTTCTATCTAGGCAGGTGCGTCTACCTCCAGACTACTACTGGCTATACTTTAAATAAAATATCGAGCAATTTTCGCAAGAAAAAAGCTACACCATTTTCCATGATTCTAATTTAAACAGCTTTGCAGCAGTAGCAGAAGTAGATCACATCAGCACACTCTCCGAGCATGGAAAGGATCCATTGTGCAAGACTTTCATGTATATTTATGACAGGTCGAACCATCTGCCGGGCTATTGCTGCACGGGAAAATGTCATATATCCACACGAAGAAGCAGACAAATGTCACTAGATATGGGCTAATATGACCCTGATTACTGGGTCGTTACAGTAAACTGTCTGATAGGGTAGTGGTGGTGGGGGGGGGGGGGGGGGTGCGGGGGATGGAAGGGGGGAGGGGGGGTCGATAATTTTGTTGTGCCAGGTGCTTGTTTTCTGCAAGTTTTGTTGTGTTTTGCCTGTGGTGTTGGTGACTTTGTTTTGGTTCATGTTTTGTTTTGTTGTGTTCTCTTTTTTTGTTCATTCCTCCGCTAAAGCTCCAAGAATCTCCAATAGTGATATATTGTGCATGCTGCCGTTTTTGCTCCGTCTCCCCCCTTCCATTTAGGTAGCTGCATTCCGACTTAAGGTATTTGTTTGTTCTGCTAGTAAGTAAGTAAGTAAGTAAGTAAGTAAGTAAGTAAGTTAAGTAAGTAAGTAAGTAAGTAAGTAGTAAGCGTGTTTTTGGTGTCGCTTATATTTGTTTTGGTTTGGTTCGGTTTTGTATGTAAGGGCGCTGCCGTGTGTTTGATTTTATTCTGCTTTGTCTGAATGTGCAGTTTGTTGTCGATGTATTTTCATTTGTTTGTTGTTGTTTTTAGTGGTCGTTGTTTACATATGTATTTATATATGTTGGTTGCTTTTTTTCGAGGGGGGGGGGCAATGGTATTTTTACACACGCGCGCGCGTGCGCGTGCGCTCGCACGCATGCACACACGACGTAAACATGCAGACAGCATGCACGAACACACATCCACCTAGAAACACACATACACACAGTCACACACACATACACACAGAAGGGCGTGACAGAAACAAATATAGAGACAAACACACAGAAAGACATAGATAAACAGAGATGAGAGACAAAGATAGAGAGGGGGGCGCAAGACAGAAGCAGATAGAGAAACAGACATAGAGACAGATGCAGAAAAGAGAGACAGACAGACAGACAGACAGACAGACAGACAGACAGACAGACAGACAGATATCATAAATTAAATCAAATCGAATCAAAATCTATTATTCGAGGATAATGAATAAGCACCCATGTGCTTTTTTGTATCCAGTCCCCGAGAGAGAGAGATAGAGGCAGAGAAGGAAGAGATAAAATCAAATCAAATTAAGTAAAATAAACCAAATCAAGAGGGAAAGGGGGTGGATCAGAAACAATGAGGGGATAGGAGGGAGGAGGTGAGGAGAGGGGGTTATGCAACAATCAAAGACAGATATGCACACAATATCATGCCACCACCCGTGCCAGCAAAGGCGACAGAAACAGTTATTGGACCGTGGTAAACACGGCCCCCTTCCTTCCTTCTTCTTTCCTTCCTTCCTTCCTTCCCTCCTGCCTTTCCTCCTTCTTTCCCCGCCCCCGTCCCCACCTCCCCTCGCCTTATTCATACGTTGTCCACTGCACTGACCAGTCGTTGACGCTTGTGTGTGTGTGTGTCTGTCTGTCTGTCTGTCTGTCTGCTTGTCTGTTGTTGTCTGTCTGTCTTATCCCTGTTGTGTATCCTGTATCTCTGTCCCCCTCGCTCTGTCTCTGTCTCTGCTCTGACTCTCTGTCTCTGTCTCTGATTCTGTCTGTCTGTCTGTCTGTCTGTCTGCCTGTCGTCTCTCTCTCTCTCTCTCTCTCTCTCTCTCTCTCTCTCTTCTCTCTCTCTCTCTCTGTCTCTTCTCTGTCCTCTCTCTCTCTCTCTCTCTCTCTCTCTCTCCTCTCCTCTCTCCTCTCTCTGGTAAGCCATCTGCATCTGCATGTGTCCATCTCTCCTTTTCTATTCACTCTCCCACCCACCACCCAACCACCCAACCCACCCCCTCACCACCCCCCTGTATGCTCAGTGGCTGCAGACAGAAGCTGATATACACCCCGGCAATGGCTAGCTGATATAGTTCCTGCCACTGTTTGGACAAGGATCAACTCTCTTCAGCTCTACCTCGCCCCCCCCCCCCCCCCTCCCCCCTCACACATACACACACAGCAGGCACGCACTCACGCATGCATGAACACACGCCGCGCCCACACACGCACGCAAGTACGCACGCATGCATGAACACAAACACACACCCTTACACACTCACACACACGGAAGCACGCGCGCGCGCACACACACACACACACACACACACACCAACACACACACACACACACACCTCCCCTCCCACACACACCACACCGCACGCGCACGCACGCACGCGCGTTATCCCCCATCACCATACCCCAATCCCCTACCCCCCTCCCCCCCCCCCCTACACACACACACGCCTACCTTCCCGGTCCTCCTCCTGCTCCCCCCCTCCCCTACCATGGCTTTTTCTGACTTGCGTCTTTTACTGAGAGAGACCACCAGAGCCCACTTAATGTCGCAAGACCTGCCTGATAGAAGAAGGAGGAAGGAAGGCTGCCTTACACTTTGGTGTCGCAATCCGCTTTTGTGTGGGGCCGGGGTTCTTCTCTCTGAGCTGATTAGAGTTTACCACTATCATCATCCTGCTGCAGAGAAAGATGCAACGGAGCTATACTAGGGGCCTAGTACAGTGGGGGCTACTGGTAGCCTTGTGTCTAGCCTTGTTCTGGCGCCTCTAAGGTTGAGAAGAGTATGGGTTATTGTATGGTATGCAAGTGAATGTAAGTATTGTAATTTTGCAGTTTTTGCAGAGATTAGTGGCATTTTGTCATTTTCGGACCTGTAAGAATGGGATGGTGATGCTATTTTTTATTTAGCTGTAGTTTCTTTTTTTTTTTAAAGAAAGGGTGGATATTTTTATGTAAACAGAAAAAAGTAGGTTTAATACTTTTTTTTTAATCAGCTTTGAAGATAGTGCTTTTAGATAGATACAAACAGTTGTCAAGATTTAAGATTTTTAAGGTGACTTTACGACTGAAATATTTATGATCTGAAAAAAAAATGTGTATGGTATGGGTTTAATAATAATAATAATAATAATAATAATAATAATAATAATAATAATAATAATAATAATAATAATAAATAAATAATAATAATTATATAATATAATGAATAGATGATGATGAGATGAGATGAGAGAGATAAGAAGAGAAGAGGAGAAAGGAGGATAATAATAATTAATGCATTGAAACTGTTGAGCAAAAAGCATCTTAAGACAGCCGCTACTTTTTTTCAGGGGGGGGCAACATTTTCAGGATTAACAGTCTTCTCTAAACCAAGTTTATTAAAAATGTTCGAGTTTTTTCAAGGTTAATCAGACAAAAAGCTTATTTACTTCACCACAGTATTTGTTTACCAGACAGAAAAATGGTGTTGTATTATCAGAAACTCTTCAAGACTGTCTTCAGTGGCTTCAGAGACGACAATAAAGTTCGGCATGGTACTGTTCAGACGCTATTTCTGGAACACATCCTTGTGGCATCTCCTCAGTAGGTCATATCTGAGCATGACTGCACCCAACCTTTCAGCTCTGACCCCCACCACCACACACCATGCCGTGTGATGACCGTGAACTTCTTTCTGTGGATTTTACCTATGTGGTGTAGTGTTGACAGTGTCATGTGCAGTTGCCACCAACAACAAAACAGTATTCCAGAAATCTTTCCAGACTTGATTCTTACACTCAACTGGCTTTAAAAAAAATCACCTGCTGAATTTTCCCCGTGCTCAATAATTTTCCTTCAAGATGGAACCCTCCAGTAGAGTCAATGACAAAGTATCAGCCTCTCCCGTTGAGGAGTTCAGTCACTCTGTGCAACAGTCTGAAGGCTCTGTGAGTCCATCCACATCAGACGGCAGTCCAGTGTATGCCCGCATTCGACCCGAGGTCAGCGGCGGGTGTCTAGCTCCATCCACAGCCCTGTGCAAACCTCCCCTCCACAGCCACCCCCGCCCTGCTCCAAGTCCTCCTCTGACGGCTACATCTCTCTCAAGGAGCAACTAGAAGCAGAACATTCGCCACAGGCTCGTCGGAGCTGATTCTGGTGTTCGGGATGGAACAACAAAGACAACTGTTAGTCCTGAACATCGTGAAGAAGACAAAGACAAGAAAGAGGATACGTCACGTACCGGTGAGCAGCCTCAGGGAGAGGGTAGTGATAAACAAAGCCAAAAATCTGTTACTGCTGATCAACACGATGTTGACAAACACTTCCAAAGACCTCGCTATGCAAAAGCAGGAACCCGCACAAAAAGACTCCTGTGATACAGAACCTGAACAGAAAGGGACAGAGCAGAAGAAGAAAAAAGCCGCTGAAAAAGTCAGCAGGCAGAACGCTTACAGCATGACTCCAAAGACCCCCCTGAACTGGACGTGCTGTGCACGCCTCCCCGAGAGTTCAGCAGACAGAGCTCCTCGCAGTCCCAGACCAGCAGCAGCTCGGGCATGGTGCGCAGTGACGTCAGCAGACAAGATTCCATACAGAGCAGCATCCTGGCCATGGCAGGGTCGCCCCCTCTGACGTCCCAGGAGCATCTGCTGATTGACGAGGTCGCTGCCTCCCTGGCGGAGCTGGACGGCATGGCGGAGGTGAACCACTCCTTCTTCCAGGCCGACTCTTCCTGGCGTAACTCGGGGTCACAGTCTGACCCAGGCACAGCGTCAGAGTACGGGGACCCAGAACTGTTGTTCCACGGCATGTCCTCCTCGGCCATATATTCCGAGATTGAGGTGGTGGACCAGCCTAAAGACGAGGTGGACCAGCCTAAAGATGAGGTGGACCAACCTAAAGTATCCAGTCCTGTGCCAACAGATGCAAAAGACGACGCTTCTTCTCCTGGTCCCTCGCGACAGCAGACTAAGGGTGAAGCCTCCAGCTTACCTGTTGATAAGAAAGATATCGACAACATGTTTGCCTCTGCGAGTTACGTTGACGTTAGTCCCGGTAGAGTGTGCTCCATCCTGGACACCATGCTGATTGTGGGCACTGTCAAAGACCTATCTCCAGGAAAAGAAGCAGACAAAGTTCCTTCAGCTCCCACAGAAAGTCCAGTACCTGTTCTGACAGTGTCTGTGGAAGAATCACCCCAAAGTGATGCCGGAAAATCAGAACAACAAACACCAACAACATCTTCTGAAGAACAATCTCAGATCCCTGAAAAAACTGGAAAAGAACAACCCGTAACAACGCAGTCATCAGATACGACAACAGAAACGTCACCAGTGACATCACAAACAGCCATCACGACACAACCGTCATCTGTGACCTCTTCCCCACTCACCGTAGCCTCCTCGAAGACTGAGGACGACACTGGGAGCACACCTCCCCCACCTTCCAGAGTCACATCACCTACCCCCACACCCTCACCCATCCTCTGCCAGCCGAAACATGGACGGACAACGTCAGGCTCCTCGAGGACGGTGTCTTGGTGTCTGGAAGGGACAAACAAAAAGGACAAACCCACAGCATCCTCATCACCACAACAACCACAACCAGGACCTTCTTCAGATGAAGACACCACACTCCGCCTGCCCAACGGGTCTGTGGTGACTCCCTCCCCAACAGAAGGCCAGAAACGGCTGGGGCACGTCCTTCAGGAGCTGAAGAAGACGGAGGCAGCAGCAGCAGTAGGAGGAGGAGGGGGAGAGGGGGAGGAGAGAGGTTACACCTTGAAGGACATCGCCACCACGGGGTTGTCGGTGCTGAGTAACGGGGTGAAGGACGTGGCCCGGGTCTTTGTCATGCCCTTCACCTGCTGCAAGAGAAAAGTAGGTGGCTCTGTCTTCTGTGTTGCTCTGCCTTGTGCTGTGCTCATTGGTCTGGTGGTTTTCGGTATGTTGGGTTTGGGGGTTTGGGGGGGGGGGGTTGTTTTGTTTTTATGGGTCTTTTTGCTTTTGTTTTTTAGTAGTCTTTTTGTTTTTGTTTTCAGTTTTAGTTTTTTTGTTGGTGTTTTGTTTTTTGGGGGTTCTTTATTTATTTTTTTTTTATTTTTTTTTTTTTGGGGGGGGGCTTGGCCTTTTTTTCTCTATCTACACGATGTTTAGGGTTTTTTTTCGGTTGCTTCTGGTGCTGTAGAAGTAGATTTATTAGTGGTAATAGTACAAACAAAAGCAGCAGTACGAGTGGCAGTAGTAGAAGTAGTAGTAGTAGTAGTAGTAGTAGTAGTAGTAGTAGTAGTAGTAGTAGTAGTAGTAGTAGTAGTAGTAGTAGTAGTTATACCTCGCCTTTTCCTCCGCTCTTCTCCTCCTCTTCATCCTTCTTCTTAAACTTCTTCTTTGGCTGGCTTTCATCTTAATGATCTTATCTTCCTCAAAATTTTCCACTTATTTCTATGCTTTTTTTTTCTCCGCTATAAAAATAACTGTCATTTGTCATTTGACTCCATGAAAAAAAAAAATAT
>CM060316.1:42438214-42445714 GCA_030674155.1 Stramonita haemastoma
GTTTCTGTCTCTATCTCCGTCATTCTGTCTGTCTGTCTCTGTCGTCGTGTCTGTCTCTGTTTCTATCTCTGTCTGTCTGTCTGTCTGTCTGTCTGTCTGTCTGTCTGTCTGTCTGTCTGTCTGTCTGTCTGCTCTCTCTCTCTCCTCTCTCTCTCTCTCTCTCTCTCTCCTCTCTCTCTCTCTCTCTCTCTCTCTCCTCCTCTCTCTCTCTCTCTCTCTCTCTCTCTCTCTCTCTCTCCAAAGTCTTCCCACACACCTGACTCGTGGATAAGCCCCATACCCCCCTCTCCCCCCCAATAACGCTTCCCCTCTTTCTCTATCTCTCCTCCTCCTCCTCCTCTTCTTCTTCTACTTCTTCCCTTTCCACCCCCTGCTGGCACATGGCCAGTAGAGAGAGAAACTGATCTATGTCCCAACAAAGGCAAGCTGATGTATTTCCTGGCACTGTTTGAACAAGGATCAAGTCTGCCATCACCTCATCCCTCCTCCCCCCCCCCCTCCCTCCTCCTCCTCCCTCCGGCCCTCTTTCTTCTCTTTTCCCCTACAACACCTCCTTCTCTTCATCTGTTTCCATCTCCTAACCATGCTGTCCCATTCTTGCTGCTTGCTATGTTGGTGGATTTTGTTTTTTCTGAATGCCTTTAATTGCTGAGAGATTAGAACATACTTAACTTGGTAATACAGGACTTTTAGCTGAGAAAGTACTGAGGATGGAGAAGAATCCTGCATGTTGGTTATGAGCTGTGGATCTTCTTTCTTACTGAAGTGTCATTTACCGTTCTGTATTTATCATTTATGTATGTAATATAGTTATGTTCATACATGTTAAGGGAAATGCAACACTGGTTTGATTTCAGTGTGTGCAGGCAGGATGACTTCGGAAGCTGGGCAGTGATACATTTCCTGGAAAGCAATTGCTCCTTTTAGCCCTCCAGGGAGTTTTTGATGTGCTGCACTTAAAAACGCTATTCACCAGATGCTTCATTATCCTGGTGTAGAATTGGCTTTGTGTCAAAATGTAGGTCTCTGCAAATAGTTTTCCTGTTTGTTCTACAATGTTATCAGTCTGCTGGGGGGGGGGGGGGGGCGGTATGTTTGTTTTCTCTCTTCCCCTCCAATTACCTCCCTTGACACTTCCCAGCTTTTGCTAGGGCAGTGAGTCTTGCTATGTGGCCTTTCTGATGAGGTTTTCTTTTCTCAGCTGTTGGTGCCAGTAATTGACATAGACAGAATGTGATATAAATTTTTGTAAAAGACCTATAGTCTTTTTCAAGATTTGTGTCACTTTCCATTGGTGACATGAGCAGTGTATGTGATATTTACTGTATTTTGATAACATCTCATTTAAAAAAAAAAAAAAGATAACACCTCATTTCGCATTGCTAGGTTGGACTTGGTTGGACTCATGTACTTGCGGACTTGAGCACGTCAAATGAAGGCTTTTTTGTACCTGTATCCCCCAAAGTGGGAATGCAGCTACCTTAATTGCGGGAGAGGGGAGGCAAACAGTTGTATGCACAAAATTCTCACCATTGGTAAACCTCGGAGCTCTAGCCGAGAAACAAAGAAAGGTCAGTATCTCCTAAAAAGAAGTCAGCTACTCAAAACAATACTTCAGGAACTCATTCGGTATATCGAGATTAGTCAGCAGGGCAGTGGATGTCTGCATCCTAACGCGAGGTTCACAAACTGTGTGCATCCACCTCAACCCTCAGCCCTGTCCTCAAACCCCATCACAGCCACTCTGCCACACCCCCCCCCCCCCCCTCCTCTGCTGATAAAAACAATGCCAGCCAGACATCAGCTTTGCAGGGATCTGGAAAACTGCCAACTGCTTTATTTTTCATATTTAGTGCAGGTCAAACCCCGGCGGTAACATTTTTCGCTAAGAAGAGAAAATGTCATACCATCTACATAGCTGGAATGACAAATGTCACAGAAACTATGGCCCTGGCTGGAGAAGCGCCTGTAGCGAAATGTTCTGGTAGAGAATGACTTTACCAGCATCAGATTCTTTTTTTTCTGTTGTCTGAAGCAAGTATGATTTTATAAGTTTCTTTATATGTTTGTGTATCCTCGACGTAGGCAGTCCATAGAGGTTTTTATTTCTATTTTTCCTTGTTGCTTTAATTTTATGTCTTGTGCTTAGTGGTCAGAGCACTCGCTTTCTCCCAGTCAAGGTTAAGCAGCATTAAGCGTGGTTACCAATTGGATGGGTGACCGTTTGCGCGCCTTCGCTTCAGTACAGTTCCCCAGTTCACCCAGCTGTAAATGGGTACCTGCCCTCTTTAGGATCAGGGAGGGTAAAGCAGCGAGGGAGAGGAGATGGGCACCGCCTTCAATACGCTGGCCCCTAGAGAAGCTGAGATCTCCGATACCTTGCTCCCCTACGACCACATAGGTTATGGGATACCTTTATCTTTACCTACTTTCTTCAGGTTGATGTTGGCAGTATCATCAAACACTTCCATATGCATGGATGCATATATACAGACAATCATTCGTGAATACATACACAAGTTAAAACTGATAAACGTATTGAATTATTGTTCCTGTCTTTTGCTTCTCTTACTTGAAAATGGGATACTGATATTTTCTTAAGGCTGTTTGTTGTTATGATTCGGATGATTTGTCCCTGAAACATGAGTCAGTTACAATGATATGAAAAGATAAAGTCCTTCACTGCAGATTTGTCTCTGTCTGTCTGTCTGTCTGTCTGTCTGTCTGTCTGTCTGTCTGTCTGTCCTCTCTCCTCCTCTCTCTCTCTCCTCTCTCTCTCTCTCTCTCCTCTCTCTCTCTCTCTCTCTCTCTCTCTCCTCCTCTCTCCTCGCTCGCTCCTCTCTCGCTCCTCCCTCCTCCTCCTCCTCTCTCTCCTCTCTCTCTCTCTCTCTCTCCTCTCTCTCCTCTCTCTCTCTCTCTCTCTCTCTCTCTCTCTCTCTCTCTCTCTCTCTCTCCTCTCTCTCAGTAAATCAGTTTTCCTGTACAATACCGAATTTTGTTAATTCAAACAGTAAAAAAAAAAATCTGTGAAACAAATAATCAAACGAAAGCCGATGTGGGGAAATGAGAGAGAGAGAGAGAAAAAAAAAATCAGCCAAGCCCAGCATCACTGTTGTGAAGCTGGCTTACTTGCCGCCTGTCTTGAATGATTGTCTAAACTGCGGGAGACGAATAGCAGGTTATTATTATCATGGAGAGGAGAACAGGGCATGCAGTTTGTATGCGGTATGTGTGTGTGCGTGTCTGTGTGTGTGTGTTTGTGTGCGTGTGTCTGTGTGTGTGTGTGCGCGCGCGTGCGTGGTGTGTGTTTGTGTGTGTGTGTTTGTGTGTGTGTGTTTGTGTGTGTGAGGATGTGTGTACAAGCACATTTGCGCATGTGTGTGTGCACACACACAATACACACAAAGATGCACGCACACACTCACACACGCAAGCACATGCGCAAGCACGTATGCATCTGCACGTACGTGCGCGCAAAGTCAGACAGGGACAGACAGACAGGCTCAGTTGCAAACAGAGAGAGAGAGGGGAGACAGTGAGAGAAGGGGGACACAGGGGGAGAGAAAGAGGAACAGAGAGAGAGGGACAGAGAGACAGACAGACAGTCAGAGAAAGACAGACAGACAGACAGACAGTAGACAGACAGATAGACAGACACAGACAGAGAGGCAGAGAGAAAGAGATACAGACAGACAGGCAGGGAAAAGAGAAGAAAACTAATACAGAGAGAAGCAAACTTGGATAAGGGAATAAATAAATGATACACGCAGCAATCAGTGATACACTCACTAAACTGTGCAGCCACCACCAGTGCAGAGCTGATAACGGCAAAAGCAACAGTTATTGTTTAGGGCAGACCTACCCCCCTCCCGACACACTCACCACCCCACCCCATCACCTCATCCATCCCATCCCCTATCCGCAACCGTTCACCCCCACCCCCAACCCCCATCCCCACATCACTAGTTCATCCATCTGCTCTCCAACTACTATCCACTATCCACCACCCTCACTGGCTGGGGAACGAAACTCATCTATGCCCCACCAGCAAAGGCTAGCCGATGTATTTTTTCCTATATATTTTTTCGCACTGTTTGGACAAGGATCTATCTACTCCACCATCTTCCCCCTTCCCTATCCCACCTTTCTCCCCCTTTACAAACACACACTCCAGCCTCCCTCCCTCTTATGGATGGATTTTTTTTGTTACTGAATGTCATATCTGCCTATTGGCCAGAGCCCATTTGATGATGATAGACGCCCACAGGTTGCAGAAGAGGATATGATGCTTGTGGTGCGATGTGCTGTCGCCGGCACTTTCTGAGCTAATTGTGTTGCAGCATTCATTCCCTATGTGTCTGTGCAATACTGAGCGTCTGTCTTTTGGATTTTTGGGGGGTTAAAAGTGTTAGCTATGTCTTAGCAATCTTGATATGCTAGATCTACAGACAGTGTTACAAGGGATTTTTTATGATTAACCTGTAGAATGTTTGAAAGAAATTGACTGGTTTAAAGTGTGAAGTGAAAGTGTTAGGCTATTTTTCGCCCTTGTGCTGTTATATTTTTTGATACAAGGGAAAAGGTAGTTTTTGTCGCAGCACTTTGTTAGAGACTACTTTGGGTTTTTTGTTGGGTGTTTATGTTGTTGTTGTTGTTTTTTTGGGGGGTGATTTGAACTTCATGCAAGAGTAGCAAATGGTACAATTTGTTGCTTTATTGCCTAACATATTTCAGAGCTTTGTGTTTATAAAGCTTTTACTTTATTATTAGTATCATTATTTGGTGTCCTTTCTAGTTATTTATAGTAGATGAAGTGTAATCTCTCAGGTTAAGAAAAATCTATAATTTCTGGGCAATTTTGTCAAACTAAAAAACATGCTTGTTGCAAATCTTAAACAGCATTTAACTAACCACTGCCTGTTAGAAGTGGGAAATAAATGTGAACACTGTCTCTGTGCTGTGCAATCAAAAACTGCAGGAGGTATTCTTCATGTTTTCAGACAGACTGCCATTCCGAATTTAAGAGGTGAAACCTGCGACTTTAATCTTTTATTTTTAACTCTGGTGTGTGTGCATACTTTCAAACATCTCTGCTCATTAACTGTCCCTACGTATGGTCAACAAGATGCTGAGTGAGAAAAGTAAATATCCATCTTGGATTTCAGCTGTGTATGATCTTGTCTCTTGTGCCCATAGGGTTAGTGGACAAACCTAAGTGAGAACTCTGTGACCTTGATAACATTTTTCAGTTTGATGTGTATGATATATACCCTTGGAGACCGCTGCACACTAACTGTTCCTTATTACTAATGCTGAGAGACAAACACATGCATCTTCCTTGGATTTCAGTTGTGTGTTTCTTATGAATTGTGTGTAACTCCTGTGTACAAATTAAACGTGGAACTTGCCTCTGATATCAAACAGTAGACGTTCTATCAATGTAATATTCTTCATCCTTACAAGAACTCTGCAAACACAAAGATGTCTGTATCAGATATGGAAGGATTCAGCAGCCCTGTGAAGCGCTCTGGAGAGACTGTCACTCCTTGTTCTGCTGAGGGCAGTCCAGTGTATGCCCGTGTCAGGTGCGAGGGACTCGGCGTGTGTCCACCTCCACCCTCAACCCTGTTCTAGCCTCCTCATCACAGCCCCTCTGTCGGAAGTCTCCTCTGATGGGAATGTGTATCTGATGGAGCAGTTAGAAAAGCAGTACTGGCTGCTCACTGACGTGGCTGCTCCTGGTGAGCAGGCTGGTGTAGCAGTGGGAGGCGTCTGGGGTGAAAATAAGGAGGCCAAGAGCAGGAAAGGAGGTAGCGCCTATGTTGGAAAACAACTACGTAGACATTACACTGATGATCAGATCAGCAGATCTGCTCCTAAAGGTAATAGATATGGACACAAATTGCCTGACAACTATGCTATGCAAGGACAGCGGAGCCCACAAAAGAACTCCAGCAACAGAGGTTGTCAGGGGATCAGGGCCGATGTGAGGACCGTTTATCATCAACCCAGACGACCACTGCATCCCAAAGTGACTCCAGCAGCCTGGGAGAAGTGGACATTCTCTTTCCGCCATCCCGTGAACTCAGCAGACAGAGCTCCTCCCTGTCCCAAGCCAGCAGCAGCTCGCGTGTAGTGCGCAGTGACGTCAGTAGGCAGGATTCCATACAGAGCAGCATCCTGGCCATGGCAGGGTCGCCCCCTCTGACGTCACACGAGCATCTGCTGATTGACGAGGTTGCTGCTGCTCTAGCAGAGTTGGAGGAAATGGCGGAAACAAAATATTCCTTTTATACTGACTCTACACAACACCATCAGACTCACAGTCTGAACCAGAAGTAAGCTCTGAGCTTTGGGACCCTGAACTGTTTTTCCTTGACATGTCATCCTCAGACATATATTCTGAGATCGAGTTTGACAGACAAGCAGGATCAGGCATGTATCCACTACAGATCCAAAACACGTTCCATCCTCTCACAGTCAGTCACCAAAGCAAACGAAGACCACTCTTTCAAGTCTGCCCCTAGATAGCAAGGAAGCTGACGACATGTTAGCATCAGCAGATTACGATGTGATCAGTCCTGGCAACGTATGCTCTATCCTAGACACCATGATGGTTGTAGGAACTGACAAGACACATCTCAGGGAGAGACACAGATAAGTGTCATCCCATGCATACTGAGAACCCATCACCCATAGTGACTATGTCTGTTGAATATACACCCTATAATCTGTGGAAACCAGAACAGCAAGAACCAAAAAAGACTCTTGGAGAAGGGCCTCAAAAAAATTCAGGAAAGACAAACAGAATCTGTAACAACGCAATCAGTAGACATGACATCTCAATCAACACCACTCAGGTCCCAAAATGTCATCACAACACAACCAATGTCCATGACCGCTTCACTAACTCCTACAACCAAAAGAGATGAAGAAATCACCATGAAAGACCCATCTCATTTCAACTTCCAAGGTCACCACACCTAGCCCTGCACCCACACCCATTCTCTGCCAGCCCAAACATGGGAGGACAACTTCTGGGTCATCAAGGACAGTGTCCTGGTGCCTGGAAGGGACAGCCAACAGAGACAAGCCTGGCTCAACACAACAGACTGATGCTTCCCCCAAAGGTAGAGAAAACGCTCCAAGCTCGTCCGATGGCTCTGCACCTTCATCAACAGAAGGTCAGAAACGTTTGGGACAGGTTCTGCAAGACCTGAAGAGGGCTGAGGAAGAGCAGGGAGGGGAGGGTTACGTCCTGAAAGACGTGGTGGCCACAGGACTGTCTGCCATCAGCGAGGGCGTCAAGGATGTGGCCAGGGTGTTCAGCAAACCGCTCCACTGCTGCAAGAAAAAGGTGGGTAGGTTAGTGTGTGGTGGCTGTTTGTGTCACGTCACTCTGTATCTGTACAGATGCTGTGTTCTGTTGTTGTCAGTGTTCATAATTATAGGTTGTGTTTCTTCTTCTTCTTCTTCTTCTTCTTCTTCTTCTTCTTCTTC
>CM060316.1:42450714-42458214 GCA_030674155.1 Stramonita haemastoma
ACAGAGGAACTGACAAAAGCGTCTTCTTGGCACGTGATTGCTGATGCTTTACTGCCCTTGCCTCTCTAACCTCCCTGTTTTCAACCTCTTATCTCCTGGAAGGGAGAAGAAGAAACAGCAACAACACCACTGACCCAGTTTCGTGCTGTTCTTGGGGCATTCTCATGACTTTTTGAACCTTGTCCATTTGTAAAATTGTTTGTGGGTGGGGTGGGGGGGTAGTGTGTGTGTGTGGTGTGTGTGTGTCTGTGTGTGTGTTTGTGTGTGTGTGTGTGTGTGTGTAGTGTGTGTGTGTGTGTGTGTGTGTGTGTGTGTGTGTGTGTGTGTGTGTGTGTGTGTGTGTGTGTGTGTGTGTGTGTGTGGTGTGTGTGTGTGTGTGTGTGTGTGTGTGTGTACGTGTGTGTGTACGTGTACTGTGTGTGTGTGTGTACGTGTACGTGTGTGTGTTTGTGTGTGTGTTTGTGCGTGCGTGCGTGTTTGTATGTGCGTGTGTGTTTGTGTGTGTGTTTGTGCGTCGTGTTTGTATGTGCGTGTGTGTGTGTGAGTTGTGTGTGTGAGTGCGTGTGTGTGTTCTAATGCTGTTCCATTTATAAGATATGATCGAGACGTTAATCCTCAAATTCTGAAAACTGTTAAAACCTGTCAATTTATATAGACAGTTTGTGCTAACCCCTTCTCTATTTTTTTTAATAAATGTCCCAACACGGACATAGTTTCTGACCATCTGTATCGCAGAAAGAAAACAGAAAACCAAAGCACAAAACTCAAACAAAACAAACATTCATCCCCAAATTTGTCTGTGATTGATAGCACTTGTGTGGCACATTTTGCACGATCTGTCCCAACCAGCTAGCCCCCTGTTTGCTAGACTATAAAGGATCCTCCATGCTTAACGAATGCTATCCATTAGTTCCATCACTTGCTGTAGGCCTACTTGTATTCAGCCTCCTATACCTCGGGGAGGTGATAGCCTAGCTGCAATGCTGTGGCATGGCATGCAGTGGTGGGAGAAGCCTGAAGTAGAATCATGTATGCTAATGGCGCGTATAGTAGTAGTGTGTGGGCTTCAGACCATTTCCAGCACAGCTGTTCATGTCAGTCTCTGATATATATACAGGAAAATGGCACTGTACTTCCCCTCTTTTACTAGACTATCGAACACACAATAAAGTTTACAAGCAGAGTGACCAGATCACAGCACATGCCGTATGGCAAATTACGCTTCACGGATGATCTTCCTTACAACAATGTCTGAGTTTTTTCCCCTTCCTTTGTTGCTCTATCGATCTTAGGGGCCTGTCTATCATTTTATTTTCTACACTTTCTTGACAACTTGAACCTGGCAGAGTCTATCCTTTTCGTTATGGCAAACTACAAGCAACAAAACAGCATACATATGGGGACTGGAAGTTAAAAAAGCATGTGAGGGCTTATTCCATTATTATCCTCAATATAAAAGAATAGATATAAAAAATAAATGAATAAATAAATAACAATAAATTGATATTCATGTCACCCATAGTACTGAATTTTAACTGAGCTTACTTTTTAAAGAACAATGTTTAGTCTTTACTTGGCTGTAGGGAGAAAGGGGGTGGTGTGGCCGCCTGACACTGAAGTTCCCTTGGACTTTTGACCTTGATAATGGGATGTAAGAGTCTTGGTAGCCTACAGCTTAAGTAAAGAGATTGACAAGATGAGTAGCACGGGAATAGCAGGACAGCAATGATACAGAAGAAATAGAAAGAACAAAAAAAAAGAAACGTTTGGGCTTTTAATTAATCAACGTGTCTGCAAGACGTTTTCCCTTCATTTGCGCCCGGTTTATCCCAAGAAGTACTCAGCATCTTAGGCTATACCTACTTGAAGAAGTTGTAGAAAATGAAATGATAGATAGGCCCTTAAGATAGAGAAACAAAGAGAGGGAAAAAAAACTCAGACATTGCTTATAAGGAAGATCATCCGTGAAGCGTAATTTGCCATACCGCATGTGCTCTGATCTGGTCACTTATAAGAGCACCACAAATCATGGACACTGACTGGTCACTTAAGACACCGCAAATAATGGACACTCACTGGTCACTTAGGACACCACAAATCATGGTCACTGTGACTGGTCACGCTAGGGGGACATCAAGGGACACAGACAATGGAACTATGACGTAAGCTACCGATGAAACATGCTGTGAATATTGTCACACACTTCCGGGTCTCATTAACTTCCGCTTCAAACAGGGCAGCTTGTCAGGATATGCAGAGCACAGAGCGTTAGGACGTTTCCTAGCAGGCTGCTCTCCCGTCTGTCTCTCTCTGTCTCTCTGCTCTCTCTCTTCTCTGTCTCTTCTCTTCTCTTTCTCGTCTCTGTCTCTCTCTCTGTCTCTCTTCTCTCTCTCTCTCTCTCTCTCTCTCTCTCTCTCCTCTCTCTCTCTCTCTCCACCCACTTACACGCACACGCACATACACATACAAACTAACACACACACACACACACACACACACACACACACACACACACACACACACACACACACACCTATAACATAATCCTACACAAATCCTTCCTGACACTGTTACGCAACGAACACCTTCGCTACGCTCATAACTCTTCCTGTTTCTATAACTCTCGTTTTTCCCTAAGACTTGTCAGTTCCATTAAAAGCGGCTGTGTGCTTTGGCTAATAGGCCGGGCATGTAAGGCAGCAGCGTAGAGTTTGTCCTGCTATTGATTCATATGCCAATGACATGACTGAATGGGGAACGGTATAGAAGACACTGGCCTCCACCCCCAACCCCCCTCCATCCCCCCTTTACCCCCCTCCTCCACCCCCACCCCCACCTCCCACAACGTTCAATGTTACTTCATGCTTCTTACACACACACAAGTACATACACAGCCGAGTGAATAAGAAGAACAAACAGTTCAGGTTTCTAAATTAATTTCCTGAAATTGGAGTTATGGTTCAAATATTGGGCATTTTTGTGTTCTACAATTGCATGTCTGTCGTGTGTACAATCAAATTTGACTGAGTAGGGAAATGTGTGTGTGGTGTGGCGTGTGCGTGCGTGTGTGTGTGCGTGCGTGGTGGTGCGTGTGTGTGTGTGTGTGTGTGTGTGTGTGTGTGTGTGTGTGTGTGTGTGTGTGTGTGTGTGTGTGTGTGTGTGTGTGTGTGTAAGAGAGAGAGAGAGAGAGAGAGAGGTGTGTGTGTGTGTTGTGTGTGTGTGTGTGTGTGTGTGTGTGTGTGTGTGTGTGTGTGTGTGTGTGTGTGTGTGTGTGTGAGCGGGGGGAGTGCGTGTGTATGTGTCTGTGTGTCTGAGTGTGTATTCGTGATGTGGAGAGACAAAGACAAGGTGAGGCAAGGCAAGGCAAGCAAAATTCTTAATTCGAGGATAATAGATAAGCACTCATGTGCTTTTTACATCCAGTCCCGCCCTTTTCAGGAAAACATCAAGATAAAAAGATACTAAACAGTAAACTATATGCAGTACCAACCACATAAGAATAAGGACATTATACATAATAAGATAATAAAATGCACACATTCAGAAGACGAAAATCAGAAGCACATAAATGATTTGATTATAAAAGAAAAGGGAAGCGTTATAGATAAAGAGCAACCAAGAAACATAATAAATAAACAATTAGAACCAGAAAAGTCACCCAAAATAATACTACAACATTGTTACAATGTGTGTACTACTATTGTGTGTACTACACATTGTTAGGTGAGACACAGAGAGAGACAGAGAGAGAGAGATTGAGAGACAGACAGACAGAAACAAACGGACAGATCACCTCCAAATTAACATTAAGCACTCGATCAAGTACCCGTTGAATAAATCACCTGGCACGAAATCTCCTCAGCAAAACTGAAAACAAAACCAAGACAGAAGAAGAGAGAAAAAAAACCCACCAAGAACAAAATAATACAGAAAAGAAACCTTGATAGGCACGCGCAAGTCTTAACGGAAAATGAATGATTTCAGAAAGGGATGCGGGGTAGATAGAAGATTAGAAGAGGGAGAGAACTTATAGAGAAGGAGAAATCCCTTGAGCTTTTCATTAGAGGAATAAGCCTTCTATAACAAAGCCATCTTCCTTTGCAATGGGCGATCTTTTGCCGCTTCCTTCTGCCCTTTATTGCTGTTCTTTTTTTTCTTTTCTTTTCTTCTTTTTTTTAGCGCTGTCTGATAGATTGAAAAGATGCATGCAACAAAAAACCCCAACAATTGCCAAAAACAAAAACAAAACTCGCTGCTGTACAATCTCTTAAATGTTGAGGAAACAGTTTGGAACTAAAGTTCGATTTTTTAGCTTTGGCTGCACGTAAGGTTAGATTCTGGCAGTTTTTCTTCTATTTCCATGTAGTACTGCACATACTAAGGCATCCATGAAGTAAAAACAAAAAGCAAACAAACAAACAAACAACAAAAACAACAAAAATACAAACAAACAACAAACCTCTGACAGAAAGACTAGCCCAGACTCAAAATTCAGGACAATAACAAACAAATTTGGTAAGTTTAAACTTTGTAAAAATTTATCAGCATACACTGTACCCCCTCAGTCCTCTATCATCCGTTAGCTGCCTTACCACAATGTTATGCATGCGCAGGGTCAACGCTGTAGGATACACAAGCAATCCTCATTTGATGATAATTTCCCAAATTTTCATCCCTTCTTAGAGTTGATCTATGGCCTCAACCTCAAAAACAAAAAACAAGTACACAAGTGCATTTTTCATATTTAAAAGAATCTGTGAAAACCAGCAAACCTGTTTTTTGACTGGCGCTCTAAGAAGATACTACGTGAGCCCGGAAGCTAACCTTATGTGTTACCTAGTTAAAGTTAGTTAAAGTCTATCCCGAGCCTAAGGCTCATCAGCCGGTGTTATCCGGTTTCTGTGGCGTTTAAGCGACTGAGAGTCATAGACATCTCCCAGATAGGACGCCAGTCTATCGCATATGTGTTACCTAAGGTTACCTTAACCTTGAGAAGAACAGAAAGACGTGTATTGTAGGGGTGTCTCTGGTCAGGTCTAAGAATAAAGCAGCAGATCCACTACAGAGCAGAAGAAGCAGGTAGCTCACTGTCAGCACTAGGGCTATCAGTCCCCAACGCTGGAGGGGAGAGGTATATACATGGTCAGCTAAGCTGTGGCAAATGTTTGCCTTGCCTTCCTTGCCTTGCCTTGCATTACATTGCCTAAGCTTGCCTTGCCTTTTCTTGTCCTGCCTTGCCTTGCCTTGCCTTGCCCTAGACTCATGTTAATTTATGTTGCATACATGATACTCTTTGTCTATCTCATCAGAAAGACAAGCATCCAGACCATCACTCTTGGTGTATTCAGGTTAAGGAAAAAAAATGTCTTCAGTTCAGGACAGGAGTTGATTCCTAAAGTTACTTTTCACTTAAAAAGAAAAGAACTGTCTACCAACCATACCCCAATTCAAACAAAGTGGGTCTGTCACATGCTCGTGCTTCTTTCCCGGGCCAGGTGGGATACAGTGGGTTAACACTGGGAATCCAGTGTGTCTCTTTTTGCTTAGAAGTTCCGCTGCAGATTCAGTTCTTACCACCCCACTTTATCACGTCTTGAAACTTTGGCAACCAAACTTATAAACACAGAGAAAAAGAGAGAGGAGGAGAAAGAGGACAGGAGCTGGAGAGATACAGATAGACAGAGAGAGACCTAGAGATATAGACCTATACAGAGACAGAGGAATACACACAGAGAGACAGAGACAGAGATAGTAGTAGAAAACTCACAGAAAAAGACATACAGAAATAGACAGAGACAAAGTGAGACAGAGACAGGGGCCTATAGAAACAGATAAACAGAGAAAGAGGCACACAGAGAGAACAAGAGAGAGCGGCAGAAATTTTGGGAGAGAGAGAGAGAGAGGAGGGGGGGGGACAGCTTATAAGAAATATCCCTATTTCTCTATTGCTCCTCCTTCACCTTTCCCTCCCCTCCTCCCCCCTTCCCCCTCCTGTAGATTAAACGGCACCAATCTCTGACCTAGTTTCTGCTCTCTGGAGATTTGGCTTCTTGTAGGCCTATTGGTAAAGGCAGCACCGCCCCTTCTCCCAGAATTTATTGCCAGTCGTTCTTTGCATTTGTAGAAATGGCCAACCAAAAAATAGGTCAGATTTGCTAGGAAGCAAATTAAAGTTCCTGGACAATCATGAAAATCGTTTCAGGAAAAAAAAAAAATACGCGAACAAGAACTGACTAATGTCTTCCTGGAAGAGGGGAAGGGGAAGAGATGGGGGCATAGGGAAGAGTGGAGGTGAGGAGTGGAATACACTCTGTCAAAAGCATTATGGGATATATGGTATATTTTTTCTTAGAAATGAGTTAGCAGCAATCATTACTTATGTTTCCATTTTACTGTTTGAACACAAAAAGTACATCCTTTACATAAATCTTTTCAGTTTAATTTTCAAGTAACGGTTTTCTGAATGAATTCTCCTTTCCTATTTTCATTGGGGGGGGGGGGGGGGGATTTTCAACACTCACCACTCAGATGAGCAACTCTATGTGCAAATGATCATTTGTTTCCTTTCATTTGCGTTAGTTAGCATCTGAGAAGAAAAAAAAATTTGGCTGTTGAGAAGTTATTACCATCGTCTGGAAGATATGATTGCGTTAGTTTTAAGCGAAATATGGCAAGAATGAGGCAGAGGTTATGAGCCCAACAACCCGTGGTGGATGAAGACGAGGATTTCTTTTTTAAATTGTCTAAGGTCAACTTGCATGCAGACCTGCTTCCTCCCCTTCTTGCTCCCCTCGAAATGTACACTCTGGCACAAGATCAGATATGCAAATGAAAGATCGCGTGATTTATGTCAGGTTATGAGATTACACACATATTTTGCATACATCGATCGCCGAACCATAAACAAATTGACAAAATATTGATCATTTGCGGAGATAGATCGCGAGAATTTGGAAGAAGAAAAACAACAACAACAAACAAGGAGTAGAAAAAGAACAAGGATCAAGAATTATTAAAAACAAAACAAAAACTAGAACGAAACAACAACAGAAACAACAAAACCATAAAAAGAATGCCTTTGAAAAAAACAAATCAAAAGCCAGTCTAACAAAAAAACAAAAACAAGAACGAAGCATGATAAAGAAATTGCTGTGGGTTATGAGAAAATATTAGCTACTTAATACAATCCTGTACAAGAATACAAGAAGAAATGACCAACTGAATAACAATAAGCGCCACAACACAACAACACAATAGAAAAAGAACATGTCTAGAACGAAAACCAGCAGCACTTGAACAAAAGCAAATCACACAACAACAAAAACATAAAACAAAAACCCTGCAAGTGAAGAAGGGTGTAACAAAACAAATCCTGTGTTTTGCATGCATTGATTACGAGATCATTAGCTATTAATATGGATCATCTACGAGAAACAAGGAAGAAGGAGGAGGAGAGAAGGAAGAAGAGAAGAAGAAGAAGAAGAAGAAGAAGAAGAAGAA
>CM060316.1:42460714-42493214 GCA_030674155.1 Stramonita haemastoma
CGAGATAATGGACACAGTGATGCAAGGGGCCAAAGGGCAAATACTGCCCAGCTTTTTATGACCACTGACCTTTAACCCTGTACTCAACTTTCTTCACCTTCACCCAGGCTATCCCGTAGTCCTAAAGACCGTGGGGGCACCACTGAAGATTTTGCAACCGCAGTCCTCTGCTTTCCGTTAGCAAATCGTTCCAATCAAGGCCAATCCATTCCTTGATGCTGTCTTCCCATCATTTTTTCCTGTCTGCCTCTTCGTCTCCCTCCTTGTACTGTTCCCTGTTAGACATTCTTGGCCAGTCCAGATGTTCATGTGACGTGCCCACACTACTTCGGTTTGGGTTTTGTCACTAAAGTCAGGGGTTCTTCATATGGTCCGATGGCGTTTTTAATTCTGGTTTTCACTTCCTCATTAGTGATGTGATCACTGTATGAGATACCTCCTTTCAACTTCCCCCTCTCTATGAGTTGACGGGAGAGGAGGGCTGAGGGAGGGGGAGGCAGGATAACTCAAAGGTCAGAGCACTGGTTCTCCCCAAGTTAAAGCTTTTAATCATCGTTATACAAGTGGGGTTGCCTTGCAGATAGGTAAATGGTTGTGTTTTTTGGCTTCGGCACAGTCCCCTGGTTGATACAGTATCTGATTGTAATAGGTGTCTGCCCTCTTTAGGGGCTGAGAAGGTAAAACAGGGAGGGACAGGAGACGGGAGCCAGCCCCCAGATACTGGCCCTAGAGAAGCTGAGGTCTCTTTACACCTCGCTCCCTAATGACCGTGGTCCTAGTCTTCCTAAAAAGCCCATTGCAAATTCACAGTGGGTAGAAGCCATTAGGTGCCCGAGAAATCCATGACTTCTATGGATTTGAACCCGTAACTTTCCTGTCCGTTTCCCAAGGCGCTAACTGCTGCCGCAAGAGGGCTAGATAGAATTGAAAAAGGGGAAAGAATTGACTGAATGCAAAAATAGCATACATTGACAAAGTACAGAAAACGCATACGGATGGAAAAGAAAGAAGAAGAAAAAAAGACTGAGCATTTCGATTTATTTACTGTACAAGATTCAGCCCTATATGTATTTCATACAGTAGTAGTAAGTAGTAGTAGTAGTAGTAGTAGTAGTAGTAGTAGTAGTAGTAGTAGTAGTAGTAGTAGTAGTAGTAGTAGTAGTAGTAGTAGTAGTAGTAGTAGATCCAGTAGTAGTAGTAGTGTTCTTGTTGTTAATATTAGAGTAGTGTTACTTTTGCTGTTATCGTCATCATCATCATCATTATCATCATCATCATCATCATCATCATCATCGTCATAACCATCTTCGCCATTGTTGTTGACGCGTACAAATCTAAGCCTGGAGGCATATCACACACACACACACACACACACACACACACACACACACGCAGGCACGCACGCGCGCGCGCGCGAGCACACACACACACACACACACACACACACACACACACACACACACACACACACACACACACACACACACGGATAGCCTAGTGGTCAGAACATTGCGCTGGCAATTTGAAGACCCGGGTTCGAGTCCGGTCGAGGAAATTTTCTTCCTGGAGTTAACATCAGTGCTGACTCCACTCTCCCCAAAAGTCCTTCGGATGAGATTTAAAAACCGAGGCCCCGTGTGCGAACGCACGCAGAACATCTGCGCATATTACGTTACAAATCCTGTTTCGCTTTTCTAAGAGTAGGCATCGTAGTGCCGGTGGGGAAACAGATGATATATATTGTAAAAACTGCATGCATCACGGGACCGATGAAAAACAAACACCATGATTGCTTACTTTCTGTTGTACCCTTCGGATATAAAAGAAAAATAACAACAAACATAACACACACACACACACACACACACACACACACACACACACACACACACACACAGGAACCCAACGGAATGCCAAGACAACGGCAAGTCTTGCTTGTAGCTCACGAACGACAACTCTTCTCTTAACTTGCGATTTGTTTGCGTTTCATGGCTTTTCTCCCTTTAGCAGCTTTCTTCTTCATGTCAGTAATGTCACTTTTCGGGGGTGAGAGAGAGAGAGAGCCCTCTTTCTGTCCTTTTTTCTGTCACTCCTTTTGGTTGTTGTTTCCGGTTTTTTCTCTTTCTTTTCATTCTTGTTTTCTTTCTGTATTTCTTACTTTCTCTCTGTTACTTATCCTCCCCCGTGGGAATGCCAGCTGCCTGTCAGTATAAATAGCATCCCCACTTTCTGGACATTCTAGGAATTCCTACTATAGGAATTCCTTTTCTATACTTCTCTTTATTTCTGCCTTGTTTCTTTCTTTCCTTTCACACATTTCTTGTCTATTTTCTGCCTTCTTGGTCCATTTTCCTGTCTTTTTTCCAACAAGGCTGAAAAGAAAGCGTTTGCTCCCATCCTGATGCTGGATGCGCTGGGTTTGACTTGTCAGGCGCTTAACGGCAAGTGCAACGAATTTTCGCTCCTATGACAGACAACAATAGCTAGAAGAAGAAGAAGAAGAAGAAGAAGAAGAAGAAGAAGAAGAAGAAGAAGAAGAAGAAGAAGAAGAAGAAGAAAAGAAGAAGAAGAAGAAGATCAACAACAGCAAGAAAAAGAAGAATGCAGCATCAGGCCTACATCACAATCAGACAGACGCAGCGGTGTTAACAGCATTTTATTATGGGAACCACAGGGAGTGGAACTCAGATCTGCAGCAATAAAAGTTTTGCGGCCCACTCACTACCTGACCCCTTAATACGTTCAAGATTTTGATAGATTAAGCAGGAAGGCCACAGGCCACGGGTTCGATCCCTGTTTGAATATAAATTTTCTCCCCGGGCTCGTCCACTAGGCCTATATCTTTCGGATGAGAGACTTCATATTTTCTTCTCTTTTTTTCTTGTCGTTCCTCGGCTGGTTTGACGAGAAAAATCGAAATGATTGTCCAAGTCATAGGTAAAAATCTCACCATGGGTGTATCTCTGAGTTTAGCCGAGGAACAAAAAAAAAAGAAAACGAAATCTGCACTTGTTGTCAAGAGTAGCCCTGTGGAGGTCAGTGACACTAGCAGGAAGGAAATGGCAATGTGTGGTTATTAAGGCCTGCAAGCAATAACTAACTGAAGGACTGACAGCTGGCTGTTGCACAATGCACTGCCAGGCGGAGATGAAGAGGTGATAATTATTATTATAGAATAGAGCTGTGTGACACGGCCAGGAAGCCTGAAGGACTGAGGGAGAGGAAGTCTTTCACTCACTCACCAGACACACGCTACAGCCGAGTGGTTAAGATCGCTTGACTTTGACCACCGCCATGGCGCAGTGGTTATCGCCTTGAGTTATGGACTGAAAGGTCGTGGGTTCAAATCCCATAAGAGTCATAGGGATTTTTCGGACTCCAGCCGGCTCCTTTCCAGAGTGAGTGTGCTGTGAGTTCATTTGGGAAAACAGGGACTACAACAGTCGACCTTCATCCACTTTACGGATGCGAGTTTGAGAGTCAAGCTCAAATTACCTGAGCTCTACCCAGGGAAAGCATCCCAAATTTGACATAGAGAAATCCCATATGACTGAAAGTTGTATACAATACAACACAAATTCAATTACAATACAACAAAACGTGTGTGCGTGCGCACGCATACGCACTCACGTTTTGTGTAAAAAGAGAGTGAGTGTTTTCATGGGCTTGCTTGCTTGCGTGGTTAGGCCTAATGGTTAGTTGGTTGGTTGGTGTTAGTTGGTTTTCTGTTGGATTGGTTTTACTATGAGGTTGACTTGGCCCAAATACAGCAGTCTAGACTTTGCAGACAGCGAGACAGGCAGGACATACTCAGCAGGAGACAGAGACAACAGACAGATACTAAACTGAACAGAGCACACAGACAAAACAGACAGAGATACTGAGAATACCTTGACACAGAGCCACAGCCAAGAAGACAAAACCGCGGAGAACAAACTGCTTACCCGCAGCCAAGTAGGAAGAAGCCCACATTAATTAGATAAGGTCACGCAAACAAGACGTCAGGGATATTCTGGGGTCCCACTGCAGCACAATTAGTACACACAAACCACCACATCGACCCAACAGCTTAAATTCCCATGGAGTGTGTGTATGTATGTGTGTGTTCTGGAAATACTTTGTGCTATTTCAAAAAACAGCATGGTCTGAACTTCGTTGAGGTTTTCTGCCAAGTCATGTTTGTGAGTTTTGACATTTCAGTGGGTTTTTTTTTTTTATAACTGCGTTCATTATTTTGATTGTGGTTGGTGTTTGTGGTCAAGTATTCTATGATGATTATTGTTTTTTGTGCTGTTAGTACATTGTGACGTTCTTGTGCGAAGGATGTAGAGTATATTGTGAGTGTTGCAGATAACTAATTAGGAAGCAAAGACAATGACGAAGTATGTCACGTATTACAATTATATAATATATATATATATATATATATATATATATATATATATATATATATATATATATATATATATATATATATATATGATGCTGAATCAATGTGGGATTTTCAAATTTGGTTTTCGAATTTTTAGTAAAAAGGTTACTGGGCGAAAATGTAGCCATTGTTCTATTTAAGCCAGCTTGTAACAATCAACTCAGAATTTTTTATCGTCAAATATTAATTTACTGGAATAAGGTTAAAAGTAGATTTTGAAAAAAGGCAAAGGATAATGGAAACAGCCCAACCTATAATAACAAAACCCTAATTTGTATAAAATCGTAACCGAAGATCAGTTTTAACAAGAAAAGATATTTTCAAAAATGAAAAATAACTCGAAATGTGAGAGAGACAAAGAGAAGAAGAGCAGGGAAATAGAGGGCACACACACACACACACACACACACACACACACAACACACACACACACACACACACACACACACACACACACACACACACACACACACACACACACACACACACGACGAGAGAGAGAGAGAGAGAGAGAGAGAGAGAGAGAGAGAGAGAGAGAGAGAGAGAGAGAGAGAGAGAGAGAGAGAGAGAGAGAGAGAGAGAGAAAGAAAGAGCCACACCCACCCACCCACCCACAGAGAGAGAGACACAGAGAGAGAGAGCCCACAAACACACACAGAGAAAGGGAGAGAGGGGTCAAAGCAAGGCAATTTTGTTTTCCAGGATAAAAAGAACCCATATGCTTTTTTTTTTACATCCAGTCCTTGAGCTTATAGGGTTTAATATCATACTATAATAAGGCTAATATAAAAACCATGAAACCCCCAACCGACATCATTATTACAAACGAAACAAAAAAGTATTTCAAAAACATTATTACAACACTGACAAAATTCCATACATCTAAAAAAAAAAACCAAAAAAAATGCAGATATGTATCTGAAAAAAGCAAAAAACGGTATACTGTTTTAAACACATGCACCCTGTCTCTCTCTTTCTTACATACACACAACTGGATACTCGAGACGATAAGAAAATACTTTAAAGGTGAATAAATATGACAGACCGTAGAGCAAAAACAAAGAAAACTGCTGATAGAGAGAGAAGAGAGAGGTATAAAACTTTTTTTTTTAATCCTCTTTACCCTTATATGAAAAATACAACCCTATAATACAATCAAATATTGTGTTACACGACATTTCTTGAAGCTTTAGTTGAATAATAACAACAACAATAGCAAACACTCTAACTTTGATGCCATTCGTAGTTATATCTCTGTATGAATAGAGAGTTCTCGCCATTTTCCTAAACGGATTACCATTGTCTTCCATTCTTCATTTGTTTTTTTTGGGGGGGGTGGGTTTATATTCATTTACCTATTTTCTTCATTTATTCAAATATCTACTTATCATGAATTTATTGTTAAGCAAGTGATCGGGGAGGCAAACAAGAGAGATGCACATGTAAGAGCATTGATGCAAGGGAGATAAACACTCAATGCAGTTGACAGGATTATCGACATCCAGCACAGACGCGCACATAAAATTAATGTGATAGCCTGTGTTGCTTATTTATTCACTAATCTATTCGTTTTTAGATACTTGAGGTTTGTTGAGTGACTGAGGATGGCCCAGTGGATTGAACGATTATTTTGATAAGCGTGTTGTGGGCCAAAGTTGAGAATGGCCAAGAGAATTAGAGTTCAATTCTCTTCATTACGGAGATCTTGTAAGGTGAGACGACTGTTAATTGTTGATTTTGTCGTGTGTGTGTGTGTGTGTGTGTGTGTGTCTGTTGTGTGTGTGTGTGTGTGTGTGTGTGTGTGTGTGTGTGTGTGTGTGTGTGTGTGGTGTGTGTGTGTGTGTGTGTGTGTGTAGTGGAATTCTGATAGGGGGTGATGGTGGTGATAGTAGTAGGGTGGGGATAGTGGTGGCGGCACTGTACTTTCTTGTTGTAGTGTAATGGTGTGTGGTGGGGGGGGGGGGGGGGGGGGTAATGGTATTGTATCGTCTTGCGCCACACGATATCTAGATCTAATGTGGTATAGCTCTGATGTGGTGGTGGTGGTGGTAATGATGGTGGTGATGATGGTGATGATGGTGTGATGATTGTGGTGGTGGTGATGATGGTGGTGATAATGGTGTGATGGTGAGATGGTGGTGTGGTGTGTGGTGTGATGGTGGTGGTGGTGATGGTCATGTATCTTCTTGCCTCAGCCGACATCTGTGGCATGATGTGCTGTTCCTCTTGGAGCGTTCGTGTTGTCACATGGAATGCATTGTTGTGGTTACTGTTGTTGATTGTGTTGTTTTGTTAATTGATTTGGTGTCCTTGTCTGTGAGTATAATTATCATGCTGGAGGGATGATAACATGATTTCGCATAAGTATATTTTGTTGCCATGAAAAGTTTGAAGGGGGGGAAGGGGTTTTGTTTTGGGGGATTTGGGGGGGGGGTTGGTTTGTTTGTTAGTGTTTTTAAGAGGTTTAGTTTTGCTTTTGATATTTCGTTTTGTTTTTGCTGTTTGTTTTGTTGCTTTGTCTGTTTTTGTTTATACTCATTTGGTACTTTGGTGTTGATCATGGAATCAAGTTAATCTTGTCTTCCCAAAGACTGTGACATAAATTGCCTCTTAAAGTGATATGGGTTAGGGCAGAGAGGAGTAGATGAGGATATGTCCTACTAGATCTATAGGTTAAAAGATAAAGTGTCCAATAACCTTGTGGTCGAAAGGGAGCGAGGCGTCAGAGCCCTCGGCTTCTCTAAGGCCAGCATATTGAGGGCGGCCCCATCATCCTCTCTCTCCCTCGCTGCTTTACCTTCCCTAACTTAAAGAGGGGAGGTACCCATTTACAGCTGGGTGAACTGGGGGACTTACTGAAACCAAGGCCTACTAACTTCAGCCAAATTTCAAATCACATAACTCTGCCAACATCTGTCTGTAAAATATTGAAGTGATGGTCAATGGGAAAAGATCGTCTTGTTCACTTTCGACCTGTTTTGATTTCAGCGTGCCGATCTCTTATTTTCTGCATAGAATCTCAACGTTAGGAAATTATATTTTTGTTTTTCACCTTCGTGGGATGGTTAAGTATTTTTGTCTTGACACACATCTACCCCCAAACAAACACCTCCTATGGCATTTCTTTATACTTCCATTGCATCATCTGTTTTATTGTGTGGTATTGTGTAGCGTTTATTCACACGGTAACTCAAAATTCCCGTTCCATTCAAAAGAACAGCAAAGTGATACCTAACTCGGAAAAACAAAATCTTTAAAAAAAAATGTTAAACGTTCAGGTTTCAAGCAGAAATTAGCCATAGTCGGCACACTGATATCTCTACAAAGAGGTCAAAGGTGAGTTACACGATCTTCGCCAAATTGAGGGATCACCGTGAAAAAAGGGGGGAAGATAGACAGATAGGCAAAGACAGTTGGAGAGAGAGAGAGAGAGAGAGAAGAGAGGAGAGAGAGAGAGAGAGAGAGAGAAGAGAGAGAGAGAAGAGAGAGAGAGAGAGAGGAGAGAGAGAGAGAGAGAGAGAGAGAGAAAATAAGGACAACCTGATACTAAACAGTTATGCAAGCTCACATACAGTCATAGGGTCACACGCTCTTTCCTCTCCTCTAACTCAGTGGGGGTCAGCAATAGGTTAAGTGAGGAGCCAGGAGTGGGTGGAGGGGAGAGGCTTCCTCAGATAATTAACACACTGACACCAAAAGGCAATCACTGGCAAGACAGATTGTTTTGATCCTGCAGCTATACTAGGCTAGTCAGTCTGAGATGGCTTGTGTCACGCCGAAGTTGGATGCGCTGGGCCTGACTTGTCAGCCGCTTAATGGCAGCACAACGCATTTTTGCTCAAATGACTGGAACTTGTTTTCTGAGTGTTCGAAGAAGATGATGATAGAGAAAGAAAGAAAGAAAGAAAGAAAGAAAGAAAGAAAGAAAGAAAAAGAAAGAAAGAAAGAAAGAAAGAAAGAAAAAAGAAGAAAGAAAGAAGAAGAGAAGAAATGAAAGAAAGATGATGTGATGATGATGATGATGATGATGATGAGATGAGATGATGATGATGATGATGTGTTTATTTCTTGGTTTGTTTAATTGATTGTTTTGGGGGAGTCTTTTTGTTGTTGTTGGATAGGGTTGTTGTTTTTTTTCTTTTTTGCTCGGTGGGTTTTGCTGGAGGTTTTTGTTTATTTTTCCTCTGTGTGTGTGTGTGTGTGTTTCTTTGTTTGCTTGTGTGTACATACACACGCATTCCATCTCTTCTTGTCTGTCTCCTGTAGTCTGCCAGTCTCTATTTTGACTTTCTCTCTTATTTCTTGGTGCGTCTCTCTACACTTTTTCCTTGGCACACAAACGCATTCTCAGCCTGTACACACACACACACACACACACACACACACACACACACACACACACACACACACACACACACACACACACACACACCACCACCACCACCACCACCACCACCACCACCACCACCACCCACCCACCCATCCCATCCAATCCCCCACCCCTGACCCCCTTACCAAACTTGAACTGCAATATTGATTCAAGCGCATAGCAACAGTAGGCTAGTAGTACCAACCTGCAACCCACTGTTTTGTTTGTGGTGAGAGTCAGGTACTGGAAGCTCTTGACGACTATCTCAGTCAGTCAGCTGCTGTAGCTTAGTAGCTAGTAGTATAGGTAGATACTGAACAAAGGGGGTCAGAGGAGCAAAGTGCTACTCTATCAGAAATACGCTACAGGCATACATACTACGCTATGCTATATGTACGTTATACTGTACTGTACTGTACTGTACTCGTACTGTACTGTACTGTACTGGCTGTAGCTGTACTGTACTGTACGTACTGTGTGTGTATGACTGTCACAAGAGAGGGCTGTACCACAGTACTAAGCATAAACTCCTCACTACATACCTACATCATGACTACAGTAACTGCATACGTACATGTACTAGTACTGTCTGTACTGCATGCATACGTAACATACTACACTACACTACACTTACTACTACTCTCACTACTACTACTACCTACACTACACAACCACACCACCACTACTACACTACATACATACACTACACTACACTACACTACCACTACACTACACTCACACTACACTACACTACTACACTACACTACACTACACTACACTACACTACACTACACTACACTACACTACACTACACTCACTCACTCACTACACAACTACACTACATACACTACACTGCACTACATACACTGCACTACGTACACTGTCTCATACTGTCGCTACTGCTACGCTACTCTACATACACTACACGACACACACACACTAACACTACACTACAACTACACTACACTACACTACACATACACTACACACCCTACAACTACACTACACATACACATACACTACACTGCTACACTACACTACACACTACACTCACACACACACACACACACCACACCACACACACACACACCACACCACACCAACACCACACACTACACACTACACTACACTACACTACATACCTCTTTGTCTCTGTGTCTCTCATAAAACAGACACTGGCCTGTTATGAGACTTATCATAATCCTGTTTCCTTGCGCAATGGCATATGCTCGATCATGAATACTACGCCTATGGCTCTTTCCCCTCAAACCTAACGATTGTATTGTGGCCCCAAACCGATGTATATTATACCCATTTACAAGCTCTCTCTCTCTCTCTCTCTCTCTCTCTTCTCTCTCTCCTCTCTCTCTCTCTCTCTCTCTCTCTCTCCTCTCTCTCTCTCTCTCTCTCTCTACACACAACACACACACACACACACACACACACACACACACCACACACACACACACACACACACACACACACACACACACACAACAAAGATGGAGAGGTTTAGGTAACAGCAGTAGAAGAAAACAAAAGTTCCCTGTGAGTTTTCCCGATAGCAACAGAACTAAGTTTAGACTGGTGACAAATTCTTGGTTTTTCCTGTGAACGCTAGTGTTAAAAAACAATGTTTTATTTCACTGGTGTGTTCTGGAGACACCCGTTCTATGAATTTGGTCCATGGGGAAAATCTATAATACACCATCTTTTTCTGGTTGTAACATAATGTACGGGTGTTGAATGAAAAAGTAACTGGACATTTCTTCTTCTGCACTGATTGTTTTCAATTTTTCTTTATGTAAAAAATAGTTTTATTTGGGACAGTTTTTTGAGTGGTTTAGTGTGGTTCAGGTGAAGGCAAAGAAAAAGAAGTAGAAGAAGAAGAAGAAGAAGAAGAAGAAGAAGAAGAAGAAGAAGAAGAAGAAGAAGAAGAAGAAGAAGAAGAAGAACAACAACAACAACAACAACAACAACAACAACAACAACAACAACAACAACTAACAACTACAACTACAACAACAACTACAACAACAGCAAAAAGGAGAGAGAGAGAAAGAGAGAGAGAGGGGGGGGGGCTTTTCTTTTTGGGGTGGTGATGGTGGTTATTGATGTTCAACCTCACAACTATGCGAATGAATGGGTATGAAGTAACTACTGTGGGGTATCAATGACATAAACTGTGTACTTTTTGTGAATTGCTCTACATGTATCATTTACAAGATTATCACATTAGGATGAACAGTTAAAGTAAAAAAAAATTGTCAAGTCAAGTCAAAACACTTTAATCATCCCTGAAGGGCAATTACAAATTGGTTATAAAGGGCGATCAGGAATGCAACCCGCAGCCTCTAGAATGCAATTTAAAAAAAATATTTTATGCGATGGATTAGTGGACAGTTGAAAAGTCAAAGGACCAACAGTTAAAAGGAGGCCGGGGAAAGGTATGGGGGCAGGCAGAGCGGAGGTGAAGGGAGCTGGTGGGGGGGGGGGTGGAGTGGAAAGACCAGCTGGCAAATGCTAGAGGGATTGTTAGGTATTGATCGATCATGTGTGAGTGCGTGCTTGTGTTTGTATGTGTGTGTGTTTATGTTTGTGTCTGTATCTGTGTCTGTCTGTCTGTCTGTCTGACAATCTGTCTGTGTCTGTGTCTCTCTTTGTGTTATATATATATTATATATATATATATATATATAATATATATATATATATATATATATATATATAATATATATATATATATATATATATATATGTATTGTCTGTGTCTGTGTCTGTCAGCCGCCTCATTATTTGAATACATGTCTTTTGCCTATACGTGCCTTTATGTCTATATATACATCTACATCGAACCATCCAGTATGTCTGTGTACGTACATACATACCTTCGCGCGTGTCTCCATCCAAAGCCTGGGACCTGCAGTAGCTTAGTAAAGAAGCCAACGCCATGGTGTAATGCCAGCTGTGATGGTGTAATGGTAGGGAGCCTGGATGGATGGCAACAGTACCCATTTTAGTCTGGCCTCTGTCTGTCTGCAGGCTTGTCTCTCTCTCTCTGAGTCACAGCACTGAACACGACAATGGCCTGATCAGGTAGGTAAGTAAGTATCTATAGGTCCTAATCTATAGATCCTAATTTATAGATACTTACTTACCTACCTATCAGGCCCCTAGAGTAGGGGGTCACTGTTGTTCAAGTGGGCTCCTGATACAAGTCGAAAAGTCCAGGTTGGAGGTATGTTATGGTTCGATTCCCGTTTGTGCCCAAAACTCCCCCCCTGCCCCCCCCCCCCCCCCCCCCCCCCCCCTCTTCCATTCACTAGACTGAATGGTGGTTCTGGTGTTAGTTTATCGAATGAGATGATAAACCGCATTTAGTACAACACGCATCTAGCGGACGTGAAATAACCCACGGCAACAAGAGAGTTGTCCTGACCAAAATGCTGTAGATAAAAGCCACTTAACAGGGGAACAAAATTTGATACACCTGCAGACAGAAAACGAAAACAAAAAATGGGTGGCGCTGCTCTTGTGGTGACACGCTTTCCTCATAGAGAGCAACCCGAATTTCACGCAGAGAACTCTGCCGTTACTTAAAGCGACTTAATGTATCGGACTTGTGACCTGAAAAATGGGAAAGCGCGGGTTTCGAGTCCCCGCTGAGTCTGAGTCGCTGTGAGACTGAAGGCGAGAATACAATGACAGTACAGGTAGATAGTAGGGGACACCGATAGTAGGGGACACCGACAGTAGGGACACCGACAGTAGGGGACACCGACAGTAGGGGACACCGCTAGTAGGGGACACCGCTAGTAGGACACCGCTAGTAGGGGACACCGCTAGTAGGGGACACCGATAGTAGGGGACACCGCTATAGGACACCGCTAGTAGGGACACCGTAGTAGGGGACACCGATAGTAGGGGACACGATAGTAGGGACACCGCTAGTAGGGGACACCGCTAGTAGGGGACACCGCTAGTAGGGGACACCGATAGTAGGGACACCGATAGTAGGGACACCGATAGTAGGGGACACCATAGTTCAGCGGATAGTGCATCGGATAAGTGTCAAGGGAGGAAAAGACGAGGAGCCGGGAAAAGAAATGGTATCTATGCCCTTATTGAAGATACTCTGGGCCATATGCTTTGTCTGTTCTTTCTTTTTTCATTGTTACTATAAGTAGTAGTAGTAGTAAGTAGTAGTAGTAGTAGTAGTAGTAGTAGTAGTAGTAGCAGCAGCAGCAGCAGCAGCAGCAGCAGCAGCAGCAGCAGCAGCAGTAGTAGTAGTAGTAGTAGTAGTAGTAGTAGTAGTAGTAGTAGTAGTAGTAGTAGTAGTAGTAGTAGTAGCGGTAGCAGTAGAAGTAGTAGTAGTAGTTGTTGTCTTTTCCGATCTTTTATACCTTTTCCTGCTTTTTCTGTCTTCTGTTTTCCGAGTTAAATCCCTTTTCTGTCCAACCCCCGCCACCCCATCCCAACCCCCCAAAAAACCCAAACAAACAAAAAACAAAAACACCACCACCATCACCCCTCAACCACACAACAGCCTCGACACTGGGGTTTTTATGTCCATGATCAGTCGGTGCTTATTAAGGAGTCGCAGACTCCAGGGTTTGTGTGTGTGTGTGCGTGCGTGCGTGCGTGCGTGCGTGTGTGCGTGCGTGCGTGCGTGCGCATGTTTAATGCTTGCCTTATCAAGGTTCTCTTACACATTTGCCCACTGCACGTTATTTTGTATCCGCAGACATCAAGGGTTTTGACAGCAGGTGAGGCGAGAAAGTGGAGATGGGCCTGTTATGACCCGGCTCCGTATTGGTGTCTCATCGACGATATGTGCCAGTTAGTCAGTCAGTCAGTCAGTCAGTTGGTCAGTTGTCAGTCTACCGGTCAGTTAGTCGGTTGCTTGGGCAGTCATTTGGTTAATCAGCTAGTTGGTTTGTTACTTCGCTGTTTGCTCAGCTGGTCAATCACTCAATCAGCAGTCTTTCAGTCAGTCAGTCAGTCAACCAGTCAGTCACTTTCAGTCAGTCAGTCAGTCGTCAACCAGTCAGTTACCATGGTCAGTCAACCAATCATCAGCCAGCCAGTCAACTTGTCAAACAATCTGGCAACAAGTCAGTCAACCAGTGACTTAGCATCAAATAGCCAGCCAGCTAGTCGGTCCAATTGACCAGCTGGTTGGTCAACCTATCAGCCAATCAGCTACCCAGCCAATGCAGCCAATCAGTCATTCAAAGCAGTCGACAACCAATCAGTTAATCGGTCAGTCAGTTATTCGGTCAGTCAGTCAGTCAGTCAGTCAACACGATTTACAAAACGAGCACATCAGTAACAGAAGCAGAGGTAGAGAAGACAGATGAGGCGGAAATAGGAATCCATGTGAGTGAGTGAGGTGGTGAAGGCGGGGAGGGGGGGGGGGGGGGGCAGGAAGCAAGGGAGGTTAAAGGAGTAATTATCAGTTATCGATCACACCCCCAGGTTTCTACATAAGAGCTGAGACAGAGAGAGACAGAGAGAGACGAGAGAGACAGAGAAGAGAGGAGAGAGAGAGAGAGGAGAGAGAGAGAGAGAGAGAGAGAGAGAGAGAGAGAGAGAGAGAGAGAGAGAGATGTAAGTAGCTTTGTGTCTCGCTCCATTCAGTAGCCTAGTCCTCAGCTAATGCTGCTCGTTTTACTGGAGTCAGACTGTGACGGGGAAAAGGTCAGGTACGCCACGCACAGAAGATGCGGGTAGCTGGGATTTCTGTACTTATTGTTTATATCGTTGGTGTGCTCTACATGTATACAGGTGTATGTCGGTATGTTCTATTCGACCGAGAAAATTCTGCCAAGCGTTGTGTTGTGTTCCACTCTTTTTTTTTTTTTTTCTTTTTTTTTTTTTTTTTTTTTTTACTTGACAACATCTAGGTTTTTGGTGATGAAGGTAGTGTATACAAAAATGATTATTGGGTTTGGTATCTTAGCATTTTTGGTTTTTTTAATTTTGTTTTCATTTTTAATTAATGGGGCATGGTGTAATTTGTGTTTTATAATTTTTTGCTCTTGGGCCTGTGTGGTCGGCGGGGCTATAAACAAATGATTGGATTGGTTGGGTTGGATTGGATTGGATTGGTTTGCGATCGAGCAAGTAGGTGGGTAGGTAGATTAGATTCATAGGTAAGCAAACATCTAGGCAGGTAGTTCGTAAACAAGACGGAAAAAGGGGGGTGGCGGGATTATGGACGGTATGGCATGTAAAAGTAGGTGGTAGGTAGGTAGGTAGGTAGGGTAGGTAGGTAGGGTAGGTAGGTAGGTAGGTAGGTAGGGGTAGAGCAGGTAGGTAAGGTATGTAGGTGGAAGGTAGGTATGTAGAAGGAGGCATCATAGGTGGGTAGTAGAAGGCATTATGTACCTGGGTGGGTAGCTTAGGTACTGTAGTTAAATAGGAAGGTATGTAGGTACATAGGAAGGTATGTAGGTAGAAAGGTATGTAGCAAGTAGGTATGAAGGAAGGTAGGAAAATAGGCAGATGGGTGGGTAGGTAGGTAGGCAAGGAAGATAAACATTTTGTATAATTTGTAAGTTGTAACCTGGGAAAGTAAGTAGATCAATAGAGAGATGTGTAGGTAGATACGTAGGTAGAAACGTGCATGTGTAGCTACCTAGAAAGGTAGACAGATAAATAAATGGGTACATGTGCGCAGACATCAGTCTCTTTGTTTATGTATGTACACTGTTGTTGTTTTGGGTACCTGTTCACATGTGTGTGCTATGGGTGTGCTCATTTGTGCATAATGATTGTGCATACTTTAAATTTGCTCAGCTATAGTTCTCTGTTGGGCCAATACACTCAAAACAGATTGTACACTTATTTTAGCTAATGGTGTTGAAATCACACTCGAATGTAAGAAGATTTTTTTAAGCTACAGAAACAAAAGGTTCTCATATTGCAGTGTGTTTTAGCAGGTAGGCCTATTACTGTATTAGCAGGCATTCCTACTGCTCTTGTTCTATGGTTATGATGTGTATAGTTTGTTGTACTTTGTTATGGTCCTAGTGGAGAGTAGAAGTTGATTCTTTCTTTTATTCTCTTTCTTTCTGTCTGTTTTTTTTCTCTTTCCGTTCTTTCTTTCTTTATTTTCTATCTTTTTTTTCTTTTTCTTTCTTTCTTTTAGTTTCTTTCTGTCTAATTGTCTGTCTGTCTGTCTGCTGTTATCTGTATGTATGTATTTTGTTGTTTTTTTATCCCACTTTATGTCTGTATGTATTATGTATGTATGTATATATGTATGTATGTATGTATATATGTATATATGTTATGTATATATGTATGTATGTATGTATGTATGTTTGTATGTATGTATGTATGTATGTATGTATGTATGTATGTATGTATGTATGTATGTATGTATGTATGTATGTATGTATGTGTGTGTGTGTGTGCGATGTGTGTATGTGTGTGGTACGTTGTAGTAGTACACGTACGTACGTACGTATGTATGATGTAGTATGTAGTAGTATGTATGTATGTATTATGTATGTATCTTGTATCTATGTATCTATGTATCTATGTATCTATGTATCTATGTATCTGTGATCTATGTATGTATGCATGTATGTATGCTGTTGCCTTTGCTTTTTTCTTTCTTTCTTTCTCTTTCTCTTTCTTTTTTCTTTCTTCCTTCCTTCATTCCTTTCCTTCTTCTTCATTCATTCATTCTTCATTCATTCATCTTTATCTTTCTTTCGCTTCCTTTTTTGTCTGTTTTTTTCTTACCTTGATTTAGTTGTGGTGACTTTGTTTTGGTTTTGTTTGTTTGTCTGTTTGTTTGCCTTTATGTGTTTTGTATTCCTCGGGCTAAACAATTTAAGTTATGTGCGACCTTGAAGCCTTCACTGTCTAAACTGTATGCTAATGTCTGCATATACACACCATCGTTCATTCGCAGGCTGAAATGCACACACACTATTACACACACTACATGCTACACACACTCACACACTGCACACTATACACTCGTACACACACCACATACACTACACACTATACACACACACATACACTACACACACACTTAAAACACTTACACACACACACACACACACACACACACACACACACACACACACACACACACACACACACACACACACACACACACACACACACACACACACACACTGCGCAGGTATCCTAAGTACCAAGTGTGTGTCATTAAATACTCCCTTTACAGTTATTATACGTGCACGATCAGGGCAGGGGCCTATCTTTTATTCAACGCCAGTGGGCAGACCCAGAACTAAGGCAGAGGGGGTAAGGAGCAGACTGGCTTGTTGGCTGGTTGGTTGGTTGGCTGTGGTTGGTTGGCTCACTGGCTTGCTTTTGGCTAGCTGGTTGGTTGGTTAGCTGGTTGGTTGGTTGGTTGGTTGGCTGGCTAAATGATGGCTGGCTGGTGGTTAGTTGGTTAGCTGGCTGGTGATTGGCTGCTGGCTGGTTAGTTGGTTGCTGGCTGGCTGATGTTGCCTGATTGGTTGGCTGGCTGGCTGGTTGGTTGGTTGGCTGCTGGCTGACTGGCTGGCTGGCTGGCTGGCTGATTGGCTCGGTTATTCCTCATGATTGTTCTCGCTCATCTGCATTTTGCTCTTCTCTCTCTCTCTCCTCTCTCTCTCTTCCATCTCTCTCTCTCTCTCTCTCTCTCTCTCTCTCTCTCTCTCTCCTCTCTCTCTCTCTCTCTCTCTCTCCCCCCCCCCTCTCTCTCTCTCTCTCTCTCTCTCTCTCTCTCTCTCTCTCTCTCTCTCTCTCTCTTCTCTCTCTCTCTCTCTCTCTCTCTCTCTCCTCTCTCAACACACGCGCGCGCACGCACACAACACACCACACACACACACACACAACACACACACACACACACACACACACCTAACAAATATTTCACGCCATAGGTAGGTACGGGTAGGTGTGTGTTACTGGCACAAGTCCCAACAGCAGACAATGGCGGCATTGCCAGGTGCCCGTCAATACACAGACTGGGAGAATGATGATGATGATGTGATGATGATGATGATGATGATGATGATGATGATGATGATGATGATGATGATGATGATGATGATGAGATGATGTTCATTCAATGCTCATTCACTGCTACCCCCATGTGGGAATACCGGAGACCTGTCAGTATAAATAGCATCTCGTCTTTTGAAAATTCTGTGCCTGGACTTCCCTCTTTTCTGTCCATCTCTTTGTTTAGAACTGTCTTGTTCCTTTTCTTACCGTCACCTCTTCTTGTCTATGTTCTGCCATTTTGGTCTGTTCTCCTGCCTTTTTCTCCAAGAAAGACTTCAAAGATAACCATTTTCTTTTATGCTGAAGTCGTATGCGCTGGGCCTAACTTGTTGGGCACTTATCGGTGCCCCAACGTACTACAATTTTTACTCATAAAACACGACTGACAACAACACCTGTCTGAGCGCTCGAAGTCGAAGAGAAGAAGAAGAAGAGAAGAAGAAGAAAGAAGAAAGAAGAAGAAAAGAAGAAAAGAAAGAAGAAAAAAAACACAACACAACAACAACAACAACAACAACAACAACAACAACAACTACTACTACTACTACTACTACTACTACTACTACTACTACTACTACTACTACTACTACTACTACTACTACAATCCACATCTATATTACAGGAATGGAGTACCTGGTTAACTTGTGGAGGAACACCTTTATTCAGTCGTACAATATAAATTATATATACGTATAAAATATTATATTATATTATTATATATATATATATTTATATATATAATAATTATCGAGGGTGTGAATAGATCTAATCCGGGTAAACTCTCGATCTATGTGTGTATGTGTGTGTGCTTGCGTGCGTGCGTGCGTGCGACAGAGGTATACTTGCACATTTGGCAAAAGTCACAGTCAGACAATCACGGCATGGTCTAGGCCTAGTAGCTGGCTCTCAGCAACTTGTTTGATGGTGATGGTGATGATGATCATTCACCGCTAGCTAGAAACCTACAGACCTGTATCGGTAGCAATGTTGTTTGCCAGGGAACACCTTTAGTCAGACACACACGCGGATATGGTCACTTAGTGTGTGAATAGTTTCTCAATGAATGCTTTGATTTCTTGCTTGGTGTGTCGCTGTCTGTCTGTCTGTCTGTCTGTCTTGTTTGTTACTGTCTGTCTGTCTTTTCTCTGTCTGTCTATTAAAAAACTTTTGTCCGTCTGTCTGTCGGTGCCTCTCTTTGTCCCTGATTTCTCTTTGTATGTCTGTATCTCTGTTTCTGTCTTTGTCTGTGTATCTAGATCTATCGTCCGTCTCTGACTGTCTGTCTGATTGTATGTCTGTCTTTCTCTGTGTGTGTGTGTGTGTGTGTCTGTCGTCTGTCTGTCTGTCTGTCTCTGTCTGTCTGTCTGTCTGTCTGTCTGTCTGTCTGTCTGTCTGTCTGTCTCTCTCTCTCTCTCTCTCTCTCTCTCTCTCTCTCTCTCTCTCTCTCTCTCTCTCTCTCTCTCTCTCTCTCTCTCTCTCCTCTCTCTCATCTCTCTTATCCATCCATCCCATCCATCCATCCATCCATTCCATTCATCCTTCCATCCATCCATACCATCACAGCATCTCTTCATCTTCTTCAGCATTTAGGGCCTACAGGGCTTTACACTGGCTTTTACAAGGGGCCGCTTGTTGACAGGGCGGGTGATGACAGCGATAATCAGAAGGTTACAGCGATAATGGGTGCCAGACTCGGAGCCTGAAGTGTGCTGGCACTATACTACTAGTGGAGCTGTTGTATTGTATCTATAGAGTGAGACAAATCGAGGTAGATTCTAGTAATCAGCAAAATTAAGGGAAGAAAAGGTAGGGTCTGGTGTGGGGTGTGTGGTGTGTGTGTTTGTGTGTGTTGTGTGTGTGTGTGTGTGTGTGTGTGTGTGTGTGTGTGTGTGTGTGTGTGTGTGTGTGTGTGCGTTGGTGGAGAGGGGGGGGGGGGCATAGGCGTTGACGTTTTGGGGATGATAGGAAGATTCTTGTTTGTTTCCCATATTCTGACTAATATAAGTTGATTTTAAAGTATGAGTAAGTTACTATATTTGTTTTTCATAGAGAGAGACGGAGGGCAGACAGACAGATAGACAGAGGCAGAGAGAGACAGACAGACAGACAGACAGAGAGAGGGGGAGGGAGATGGGACAGAGACAGAGAGATAGAGACAGACATAATATAAGCAGAGACAAAGACACATACATGGACAGAGAAGGGGGAAGAGACAGATAGAGGGACAGGTAGAGAGACAGACAGACAGACAGAGACAGAGAGAAATATACATCCATAGAGTGATGCACATTCTAACTCAAGCAGAAAGCAATAAATCATTCACTCGATCAGGTGAGAGAGAGAGAGAGAGAGATACGAGAGAGAGATAACATGAGGGAGAGAGAGAGAGAGAGAGAGAGAGAGAGAGAGAGAGAGAGAGAGAGAGAGAGAGAGAGAGAGAGAGAGAGAGAAGCAACCCCCCTTCCCCCTGCAAAAATAAAAAGCAGCAAAAAAAGAAGAAAGTGTCATACATGACATGTATGGCCCCGGGGCGGACAAGGCAAGCGTGTAGCGAAGGCCCCTGTTCCAACCACACAGCGACCCTGACCCAATGGGCCGTCCTCAGCAAACAGCCCCAGTGTGGGGCCCTGTTCAGCTCGACCGCAACAGTTTCTGAACATTGAATCTCAGTGAACTCTCCTCTTCTTCTTCTCCTTGTCTTTAGTATTGTTCTTGATCTTGATCTTCTTGTTGTTGTTGTATGCTGCGTACGTTTATGTTCCCGTAATCCGTCGAAAGCTTTCACGAACTATGGTTTCTTTAACGTGTATGGTTGATCTTTTGCGTGTGTATGATTATAAACGAAGGGGGAATTAAGACACTTTCAGATCTGGACATGGCGATTGTAAAAATCCCCACTTTCCATTCACCACATGATGCCAAGATTCGAACCCAGGACTTCATGGACCTATGGGATTCAAGTCAAATAGTCTTAACCACTCAGCTATAGCCACCATCCCCTAGTCCCCACTTAAAACCACACAGTTACCCTAACCTTAAAGTCAAGTGTCCTGTATGCTTGCATGAGATATTATGTTTATATGTTTACTGCTTTTAATGTATGGCTTGTACCCGCTTGAATTCCTCTTTCTATGAGATAATAAAGTGTTTTTTTGAAGTTGCTTCAAGAATTTACTATATTTAGGGTGGCCTTGGGGTTACTACAGTCCCTAAATGGAATATCTCCTCTGGGACTATAATACAACTTTTAACAACAAGCTGACTCTCACCCACTGTCTGTCCTCACTAAACAGTCACTGTACCAGACCCTTTTAGCTTTTCCTCAACGTTTTGTGACTATAACACTGGTGAGGTGTCTCAAGCTAATGAGACCAATGAGTGAAGTAATTAATGTAATTTAGGAAACAAAGACACAAAAACATAAAACAAAGATAACGAAAAACAAACAAAAAGATATATCTCTGAAAAAATTGTGTTCATGACCTCTCTGTCTCTGCCTGTCTGTCTCTGTATCTCTCTCACATATATATATATATATATTATACATAAATCTATATAGGTATAATTTACATATATACATGTATGTATTATGAGTATGTACACACCCATATATTTACATACAGAAACGTGTGCATACACACACACATTTATTTACTCACAGAAACGTGCGCACGCACGCACGCACACACGCACGCACGCACGCACGCACGCACACACACACACACAAGACAGACAGAAAGATTGCAAGCAGAGGAAAAGACACTAAATAATTCAGTCGATCAGGTGAGAAACAGCACAAAGAAGAAAACGGACACCACTATTGTGTGACCCTTGGGTCACATTACACGGTGACCCTGACCCCAGGTCACACCTTACGGTGACCCTGACCCTGAGGTCCTATCACACTGTGACCTTGACCCACTCTGTGTCTTTACTAAACAGCCACTGTGTCATGCAGTGTTCAGCTTTTCCGTAACGTTTTCTGACAAAGAGGCAGGTATCAGAAATAATGAAGGTAAATCGATTGGCGGAAAAAAATGTCTGTGTGTGGGTGGGTGCGAGCGGGATGGTGCGTGCACACACACACGCGCACGCACGCACGCACACACACATACATACATACATACATACATACATACATACATACATACATACATACATACATACATACATACATACATACATACATACATACATACATACATACATACATACATACATACATACATACATACATACATACATACACGTACGCACGCACGCACGCACACATGCACACATGCACAAGTTGTGCACTTGTTAAAAGCATGTTCTGCCTTTGGGAAGAGTAGGTCATCATGTGCGGGTGGGAGCAGATAACAAAATATCTACATACTGCATACACCTGGATTGAATAGTAAAAAGCACATAAGTACTTACTCGTTATGTTCGAAATGAAAGGACTTAAATATGGTTTTTGAAGAAAATGAAAGCACACATACAATGTGTAATATTTTTTTAGAAACAAGTTCACAGTGCTTGCAGCCGTGGAAGTAAAGCCCTCATTTGAGAAGCATGGTTACAACTACTTTTATAGCCGAGTTATATTCCCACTGAAGAAAAAAAGTATGTGGCGCTTTTATTTGTTTTATAAAAGCATTTACTGAGAAAGACACATACGTTACATACAAAAAGATGTTAAGTGCAGCAACAATGGAATAGCTTATAAAGTGCTCACTGTTCAAGTTTGGGTTGGTTTTGTTTTTGATAAAACGAAAAAACTATGATCCCGTACACAACAGTGTAGGTTTTCAGTTTTCTTGGAGACAGGATAGATCAGTGGTCAGAGCACCTGCTTTCCCCGCACTCAGGTTCAGCAGCATTGAGTGTGGTCCCAAAGTGGATGGGTCACCCTTTCTATCAATCCGCCACATCTGTGAATGGGTACCTGCCCTCTGTAGGGACAGGGAAGATAAAGCAACAGAGGGATCGGAGATGGCCACCGCTCTCAATAATTTATACTGGCCCCTAAAGAGGTTGAGGTCGCAGACATCTCGCCCCCCAACTACTGTATAGGTTATAGGAACACCTTTCCCTTTCTTTGGCTTTATTAATGGGGGGTCATCTGGTGAAGAACATTAATGCATTTAGACTTCATCTGCAAATATATCCACGTTTGCAGATGGTCATCCATCTGATGAATCCATATGTACACTGATGTGGTTGTTCTTGTGTCACAGACCGCTTATAAAGCACATGCATCAAAGGATCTTTAGCGTGCATGTTTGATCATCTGTATACATGTATGCACACAAAAAGAGGTGAGGTACCGATACATCCACACGTAAGTTGACAAGAGTTTTTATTGGATAGAAAAAGAGAGACAGGAAAAAAAAGAAGAAAAATGTCACCAAGTGTCGATTTTTTCATCCCCGACTCCTAGACCATAAAAAGAGAACACAGTCACCTTTTTCCACTAGACAACGACATTAATTAGCGAACATGAAGATGAACTACGGCAACAAAATGCGAACGCACGCAGAACATCTTGCGCACACGTTAAAACCTGTTCCGCTTTTCGGAAGAGTAGGCCATTGTGTGTCGGTGGGAATGGATGACAAAATTTGCAAAACTAGATACACACGGCCGGGACTGGATGTAAAAAAAAACATGAATGTTTAGTCCATTATCCTCGAAGTAAATAAATAAATAAATACAAATTAGCTAGAACTGTTCTAGGCTCGTTTTTTTAAAGAGAAGGGCACACCCTTAACTATTACTATGCAGATTTTTTAGTGGCGCCCTACAGAGGCTGCGTACTTTCTTTTTGATAAAGAAGCAGCATTTCACCAGAGAATTAACTATGTTTGGACTAAACAATACAAAAGCAAAACAATACAGTACAGTTTAAAAACAGCACAATGGAGTAGATTTCATTTCAACAGGCTTCGTTTTAAGTGGGTGCAGACACTTATTTTAAGTGTCACATCCACATTTGACAAAGCTAACACACTATACAAATTTGAGCAATTGTATAAAGATCTATTTATTTTGATCATGCGTGATAGATACTTTGAAATAGGAGTGTGTGTGTGTATGTGTATGTGTGTGTGCTGTGTGTGGTGTGTGTGTGTGTGTGTGTGTGTGTGGGGTGTGTGTGTGTGTGTGTGTGTGTGTGTGTGTGTGTGTGTGTGTGTGTGTGTAGGAAGGGGGGCATGGTGGGCTGGAGGGGTGGGTGCGTGTGAGCGTTTCTTGCGTGCTGTGTGCGCGTGTGCTTCCATACATTTGCGTTAGTGTTCTGTGACTGTACAACTGCAGTACAGGATTATTTCCCTGTCATGAAGGATACGACCTTGAATAAACAGTATAACTGATATCATGTGTATATCTTATATAATAGTTTTTTTAGTACTAGGCAAGGCCCTTCGTGTGAGACTATAACCCGTTCTAGGCCATTGTGTTCCGGTAGGAACCGATGACAAAAACCCCACATGCACATAGGGGGGGCAGTACGGTCGCATTCGCAAAAAAGATCACCATGAGTGAACCTCGGAGCTCTAGCCGAGGAACCAACAAAAAATAAATAAGTACACGTTTTCTTACCTGTACATAGAATGTAGTACAAACGCTACAAACATTATCCTAAAACTGAACGTTTCTGGAAACAAGATAACTCTGCCCCCTTCCTCTCCCTCTCTCTCACACACACGATCCCGTACCAATAGAAAAAGAAGAAAAAGAAAAAAATCGCAGTGACGGTTTGGGACTGACAATGTTAGTGTGAAGGTGTTTCAGTGCGCTGTACCCGCTCGCAATGTTTCGATTGGAGATAGAATTAAAGTGCCTTTTCTTCTTCAAAGTTTAGTCAGTTCAATGTACCAACACCAAGTTAGTGCTTTGGGCACTAAAAAGTTTTTTTTGAAAACTGTTGTTTTCTATCCGTTGACTGATGGTTTCGAAGATTTGTGTCGTTGTAGTAGTGTCGTGCTTTGGTGAGATACCTTGCTGTTTCTTCTTCTGAAGTGTCGAAGCCTTTTTTTCGTGATGGATTTATGTGTGTTCTTTTGGACATGCCTGTGTATGAATTAAGATATCTAAGGCTGTGTTCGGTTTTGTGAGTGAGGTAAGGTTTGAAACAGAATTAGTTCACCTAATTTAATCAGAAGTAGGCTACAACACAGCAACGCAAGAAGTAAAAAAAAACAACAACAAAAAACAACCACCATTAATTTCTAATGAAAACAAAAACTCTAGAAATGATTTGACATGGAGACACTGTAACTAAACAACGTTTGTATACAAACAATGAAAGTGAAATTCAGTGAAAATCTTGTTTTCCCCCCAGAATAGAGAAAAAAATACTTCTTTAGTAAGAGCGATTGAAGGGTCTGATCCGATAAGATTTATAAAGCATTTCTCCTCGTGGATTTCTCCCAATGAATAGTAAGTTAGAGCTGTTGAGAAAAGTACATAATCATTCCTCATTCTAACCGATAGCAGTATTAAGGGTAACTTCTAGCTGGAATTATACTTGCAAATGCTGACCTGATATTGTGTGGCCCTTCTATTGCTGAAAAGAAGTGGTGGTATGGTAGTAGCAGGAGCTGAGGTATAGTCACTGCATTGTAACGTGTTTCGAAGTGAGAAATAAAACTAGTCCTACTTGTTGAGCAATGAATATAGAGTAGGAATGACATTGGACGCAACAGTCGAGTGGATAAGGCGATAGACATCTGACCTGAAGGGTTCTGAAGCCACGGGTCACGGGTTTGAATCTGTCACTGTCTTCTCCTCTCTGTCGCCTCTCTGTCTCCTGCTCTGGCTGTTGTCTGCCCTGCCTCTCTCTCTCTCTCTCTCTCTCTCTATCTCTCTCCTCTCCTCTCTCTCTCTCTCTCTCTCTCTCTCTCTCTCTCTTTTCTCTTCTCTCTCTCTCCTCTCTCTCTCTCTCTCTCTCTCTCTCTCTCTCTCTCTCTCTACCGCATAATCAGTTTTAGAGGGAGAATTTTCCCAATAATGTGCAGATATAGATATATGTATGCACTAATGCCTTACTCCGTGTGTACATGCATGCAACAAGATCAAATACGCACGTTTAAAGATCTCTTCATACATGTTTCTTTAGCGTTTATTGGTCACAAGGAAGGAAGAAAATCAGCATGCACCCTGGACTTTATCAACATTGTGGGATTATTCAAACTGTGAAACATCTGTAACGTTAATGTACTGACAGATGTGGCATGGAACTGGGTTTTTTCTTCCTAAGTTCCTTGGCTAAAGCTCTGAGATTCGCCAAAGGTGAGATTTTGAGTGCGAAACCGTTTTTGCCCACCATGAAGGTAGCCACATTCCTACTTCGGGAGTGTGCAGAGGATAATGATGGAATATTGCACATGCCGTGATACTCCCCGGGGAAGGGTGGGAAAAGTGTAAACATTGATAACATCGAGCAGGAAAGGTTAGGGACAAGGCACGTACCCCGAATACCTTCGAGTGATAAGAGTAAATACTGACCTATTTTGTGATCTGTTTTTCTCTGTGCTTCTCTGTGTTGTCTGTCTGTTGTGTTCTTCTGTTTGTCTCTGAGTCTATCTCTCTATTTGTCTCAGTCTGTCTGTCTGTCTGTCTCTCTCTCTGTGTTTCTCTGTCTCTGTCTGTCTCTGTCTGTCTCTGTCTGGTCTCTTCTCTCTCTCTCTCTTCTCTCTCTCTCTCTCTCTCTCTCTCTCTCTCTCTCTCTCTCTCTCTCTCTCTCTCTCTCTCTCTCTTCTCTCTCTCTCTCTCTCTCTCTCTCTCTCTCTCCTCTTTCTCTCTCTCTCTCTCTCTTCTCTCTCTCTCTCTCTCTCTCTCTCTCTCTCTCTCTCTCTCTCCTCTCTCTCTCTCTCTCTCTCTTCTCTCTCTCTCTCTCTCTCTTCTCTCTCTCTCTCTTTCTCTCTCTCTCTCTCTCTCCTCCCTCCCTCCTTCCCTCCCTCCCTCCTTCCCTCCCTCTCTCTCTCTCTCTGTCTCTCTCCCTCCCTCTCCCCCCTCTCTCTCTCCCTCTCTCTCTCTCCCCCTCCTCCCTCCCTCCCTCCCTCCCTCCACACTCTCACTCTCAAAGCTCAAGGACACACACGCACATAGACAAAAAAACACAGATAGTTCGCAGATTGCAGCAGATGCAAAGGTCAGAGGTGACAGGTTAATAGGATAGCAAGTGTCGGAAACATGGGTAGTTACCCATCAATCCAGTATCGGATCTGGACAGGAGGCCTTCCTGTATCAGCTTTCCGGGCAAACTTCACCCTCCATCTCCCACAGAGAAGAAAAGAGGCGAGTGTGACCTTATAACTCGAACAAGTGGTGTCATACTAGTTCGTCAGTCAGAGAGTGCTACAGTGTCAAACAGAAAAAAAGAGAAAATGTTCAGCAAGTTTGTATGAAGGGGAATAAAAAAAATTTAAAAAGGAAAATGAGTGTGTGTATGTGTGTATGTGTGTATGTTGTATGTATGTATGTATGTATGTATGTATGTAATGTATGTATGTATGTCTGTCTGTCTGTCTGTCTGTCTGTCTGTCTGTCTGTCTGTCTGTGTATGTGTGTATGTATGTATGTATGTATGTATGTATGTACGTACGTACGTACGTACGTATGTATGTATGTATGTATGTATGTATGTATGTATGTATGTATGTATGTATGTATGTATGATATGTAGTATGTATGATGATGTTGTATGTATGTATGTATGTATGTATGTATGTGCTGTATGTATGTATGTTGTGTATGTGTGTGTGTATGAATGTATGTGTGTATGTGTGTGTGTAATTTTATTCTTTTGTTTTCGAGAATTATAGTGTGTGTGTGTGTGTGTGTGTGTGTGTGTGTGTGGTGTGTGTGTGTGTGTGTGTGTGTGTGGTGTGTGTGGTGCGCGCGTGTGCGCCCGCGTGCGTGTGTGCGTGCGCCCGTGTGCGTGCGTGCGTCGTTTGTGTAAGGAGGTGTTGGGGTGGTATTTCGATACACTATGACTAAAGCAAGGAAACACAACGTCATAGTTTGCACGTCTTCTTGCTCAATAATTACTCACAGCCCTCCAGGCAACACAACTCGAAAATAGCCACTTACTGGCGCCTTTCCTGACACATTGCAACACCACAACAATCCCATAATAAGCAGCCACCCACTTCTTCTGCCCCTACCTGTTGAATGTAGCTATTCACCTATATGTATCAAAGAAAGCTTTAACAATTATCATTGTACATAGTTTCACACAAGATACCTTAAAATGCCGTTTTGACTTGACTGCTATTCTTTGTGGTTGCTGTTTCTATTTACCTAACTGGTATAAAGTCTTCTGCTTTTTCCTGCCGTACTATCGGCTGTATATAGTGATCCTATCTACGCTGTTGTTGTATCCTAGTACTTTGGGCTCTTCAGAGTGGAGAGATGGCGGGCTTCCGCTAGCATTGCATTACATTTTATAATCGCAGTGTGAAATGAGTGGGTTAAAATGTAAGTACTTTACCACGACCACATCTGATTCTGGTATTGTTACTTTTTATGTACACCCTTCCTGCCCACTCCTGGGTGGCGGAAGACTTGAAATATTTTTTAAATTCTTAAACATTTTTTTTTGGTAAAAACAACCCTAACAGTTTGTCAGCATGTCATAAGAACGTCAGACTTAACTCTTTGTTGCCGGTGTAGTAAAATTGAGATTTTGTTTTAGCTTTCACAACTTCCAGAGTAGGTTGAGAGGGACAGGGTGAGAACATAGGGGTGAGTTGGACCTGTAACCAGAGATGTCATCTGACTTATTCTCTCTGATATTACGATGATCTGGTGTAACCTGAGCCAGTATATGTGACAACTGTAGAGTGTGTAACAAAAGCTAATTATCTTTCCTTTGACCACAGCACTTCTTAGTTACTCTGAACTTGTCTACTTGACTTATCTACTTGTCTATTTGACTTGTCTACTTGTCTGTTTGACTTTTCTACTTGACTTCTTGACTTGACTCCTTGATGGAACCCGCACCCAAAGTCATTTTCAGATTATGACTCACATTTTCTAACCACTGGGCCTCGCCAGGCTGTTCCACCCTCTATCAGTATTTTTGTGTTAATGCTTCCCCTCCCCCTTCCTTTTTTTGATCACCCTCATGTCCTGCTGCAAAACACACCGCACATTTTCAATATCTCCAGCTCAGACGTGCTTAGGATAGTCATGATGTATCCTCAGCCTTAAATGTCCACGAGGAGCTAATCACTTTGATGGTGTTCAGATGTGTCTCTTCTGAGCTGTTCAACGCAAGATTCCACCTGCTAAGCCCCTCTACTGACGACAATGATCGTTAAGTCCCGGAGCCTGACTGAGTGTGACACCCACCAAGGGTGACCACAACGCCCCTCCTCCCACTGACCTTCTGCCTACAAACCTGCTCCCATGAACTGCCAACCCCACAGGTTTTGACGCTTATCACCACGAAGCACAGAAGTGTATGGAAAACCGAATTTGAGGTTACCACAAGACCAGAACGAATTTGCGCCACTTAGTCAAAGATAATTTTATTTTCTTCTATGATGATCAGCGGTGCTGAGGTTGATGTAATGATGCTATAGAAGTGCATCTGTTTTTGAGACTTCTTTACAGCACTGCCTAGTACCCTTCCTATCCTAGCATATCCCAGCGTCAACCGGATCCGAGAGATACTGACACCTGCAGTGTTGGTCAGGTTCTTTCAGCAACACTCTCAAGTAGCACCAGTAAAGTGGATGAAGCTCGACTGTTTCATCCCAGTCTTCCCAATGAGCCCTTAGCAAACTCTCTCTGGGTAAGAGCAGGTCAGAGTCAGAAAAAAAAATCCCTATGATTCTTAATGAGATCTGAACCCGCGACCTTACAGCCTGCAACCCAAAGCACTAACCACTGCACCATGATAGCTGGTTCCCCACCCCCACCGTCCGACATTTCTAATAGGATTTAAAATATGTTTACGATTTCCCTTGCCGAGTCATGCGCAGATAGAACTGCCAGTCTCTTTTCACATACGTGCACAGAGTGTGTGTGTGGTGTGTGTGTGTGTGTGTGTGTGTGTGTGTGTGTGTGTGTGTGTGTGTGTGTGTGTGTGTGTGTGTGTGTGTGTGTGTGTGTGTGTGTTTAACTTTTTATTTCGAGGATAATGGAATAAGCACTTATGTGCTTTCTTTTTTTTACATCCAGTCCTCGTGTGTATGCAAATGTGTGTGTGCGTGCGTGCGTTCGTGCGTGCGTGTGTGCTGTGTGTGTTGTATGTATGTGTGTGTGTGTGAATACAGGCAATAGTAAGTGGGAAAATCCCAGTGAGAGGTTGACAGCATGTCACCACGTGGTGATCAGCAGATAGTGTTACTTGTCAGGTCTCTGTCTGTCTGTCCTAGCTTTCCCTGCCCACTCCCTCTCAGAAACCTGCCCACGCTAGGCTAGCTGTCAGCTCCGGCACATGTGCCATGTTTGCGTGCGGCACACACGCATGCCACACCCACACACACACACACACCACGCATGCATGCATGCATACATGCACACACATACACACACGCACGCACACACATAGCTATGCACCTTGTACTTTACTTGGTAGCCTGAGGTGATTAATAAATTATATATATAATATATATATATTATATATATATATATATAATATATCGTTATCATATTCTACAACAGGTGTGTGTGCGTGTATGTGTGTTGTGTGTGTGTGTGGTGTGTGTGTGTGTGTGTGTGTGTGTGTGTGTGTATGCGTGTGTATGTGTGTGTATAGGTGAATCTCTCTCTCTCTCTCTCTCTCTCTCTCTCCTACCTTCTTTTCTCTCTCCTCTCTCTCTCTCTCTCTCTCCTCTCTCTCTCTCTCTCTCTCTCTCCTCTCTCCTCTCTCTCTCTCTCTCTCTCTCTCTCTCTCTCTCTCTCCTCTCTCTCTCTCCTCTCTCTCTCTCCTCTCTCTCTGCTTTCGAATGAAATCATGCTTAAAGTCATGTGTTTACATGCGTCAGTGTGCCTATGTTCACATGCATGCGTGTACCAAAGTCATAGTTAAATCCAACTTTTATTTCAAGATGGTACGTTAATTCGATAAGCCATAAGTTTCCATTTTAGTCACCAATCTATCGATCAAAAAAAAAAAAAAAAAGATGGGGGGATAGTACGCGTGTGTGTGGGTGCGTGTGTGCGTGCGTTCATTCGCACCGACGCATGAACACATCTGTTGGCCTGGACATCAAAGTGGTCAGCTCAGTCAGGTGGTGCGTGTCAGCTGTCAAAGTGTCAAACTGACCCCTACAGCATTATCAGTGGTGTGGCCATGTCGCGTTGCTGTCTAGCCCTTGTCCACTCAGGGGCGATTTGCCGATGACCCCGTGTGAACTGCCTGGTCACTTTCACTCACTTTCATTGGTGGTCGAACTGGAAATTATGTAGAGGAGGAAGGGGGAAGGGTGGAGGGAGGGAAGGGTTAGGTTAGGGTTGGTGCGTTTTGAAGAGAAGTAGGTGGGGTCGAGTAGTTAGGATTGGGGGGAGGAGGAGAAAGAGTGGAAAAAGGAGTGATAAGGGGGAGGAGAGAGAGAGAGAGAGAGAGAGAGAGAGAGAGAGAGAGAGAGAGAGAGAGAGAGAGAGAGAGAGAGAGAGAGAGAGAGAGAGAGAGAACAAATTTTAAACAAATTGAACAAATTTTATTTTTCAGAGGGTAGTAGATTAAGCATTACAAGCTTTTTTACATCCAGCCCTCGAAAGAAAAGAAAAAACAAACAAACAAAATGTACAACAGTCCAACAGCAACAATGAAAAAAAAAAGGGAAAATATGCATAATGGCATAGAAATGCATGAGAAGAAGAGAGAGAAGAACAAGGAGACAGGAAGAGACAGAGAGAGGAGACAGAAGGCAAACAACAGAGAAACAGAAAGAGTGAAATTTGAAAGAAATAGATAAACAGAGAGGGAGAGACATACAGAGACAGGCAGACAGACACATAGAGAACAGAAAGAGATGTGAGAGATTAAGAATGGATAAAGAGAGAGAGAGATACAGACAGCAGCAGACAGACAGACAGACAGGCAGCAGCAGCACCAGCAGACACAAGCACAGCAAGGCAGGCAGGCAGGGCGGCAGGCAGGCAGGCAGGAGGCAGGCTAAAAAGACACAGAGATTCAGCGGCTTCGTAACCACAAAAGTATTTGCTGACATCCATGATGAATGCATGGTGCATGAATACTTCCTCTTCCGCTCTCTCTCATCCACACCCTTCCTCTCTCTCTCTCTCTCTCTCTCTCTCTCCTCTCTCTCTCTCTCTCTCCTCTCTCTGTCTCTCTCTCTCTGTCTCTCGTCTCTCGTCTCTCGCTCTCTCTCTCTCTCTCTCTCTCTCTCTCTCTCTCTCTCTCTCTCTCTCTCTCTCTCTCTCTCTCTCTCTCTCTCTCTCTCTGGTGCCCACCTCCCACACACACATACACGCACGCACATACACATACAAGCACACGCATTACACAGATTGCTACTGTGCATAGAACACACATTTTAGTATGTGCTAAAAAAATATATTAAAAAAGAAAAAGAAAGAAAAATCAGACAGGCAAACAAACACAGACAGGCAGACAAAGTTAGAGGGAGAACAAATTTCCCTGAAGCATGACACAATGATTGAGTATGCTGTTTGCATATATATATATATATATA
>CM060316.1:42500714-42508214 GCA_030674155.1 Stramonita haemastoma
ACCATTGAAAACAAACAGCATTTTTAGAGTCATAGCAATAAACAAGCTTTGTAGCTTATGATGGGCTCAGTTTGAGCGATGAAGATTAACATGATAATGATGGCTACTGAGCTGTAAACTGTAAGCCAATAAAAACAAAAGTGCATCAAATTGCTGTCCCAGAGCGAGGGAAAGGGTGAGTCTATGGCACTATAGTCTTTAGGGACAAGCTGGTGTGGGTGCAAGCAAGCACCCACGGAGAAGTCGTTTTGTTGTTTCTCACAGGTGAACATTCTTATCAGCTCTTGTCCCAGAGCGGACTTTGGATGCTTTTTATACTGTTCTGTTGGCCATGATGTTGTGGAAGAAGGGACACAACCTGCTTCTATCTAGGCGCACAGGGTACAATAATGATACATCAAACAGAAGTAAAGAAGATGGATTAGTGCTCCTTTCTGTCGTTCGAAGTTCAGGCAACAAATATTGATTAAATTGTAGTTATTGATATGCTACAGACTAATTTCATTCCTTGACTTTGTGTCTGTCGCTTCATCTCTGTCTGTCTGTCTCTGTCTCTCGTTCTGTCTCTGTCTGTCTGTCTGTCTGTCTGTCTGTCTGTCTGTCTGTCTGTCTGTCTGTCTGTCTGTCTGTCTCTCTTCTCTCTCCTCTCTCTCTCTCTCTCTCTCTCTCTCTCTCTCTCTCTCTCTCTCTCTCTCTCTCTCTCTCTCTCTCTCTGTGGTTTGCGTGCGTGCGTGCGTGCGTGTGTCTATGTGTCTGTGTGTCTGAGTGTGTGTGTTTCTGTATATGTGTCTGTGTGTGTGCGTGCGTGCGCGCGGGTGTGTGTGGTGAGCACTTCAATAGTACGTTTGTGTGTGCGTGTCTGTGCTTAATTATAAACTCGCGCGTGAGATTTTTCTTTTCTTTTTTTTTTTTTTTTGGGGGGGATCCCTTTTTCTCAGCATCAAAAGTTACTAATACTAACCTGATTAGGCTACCAACTGTCTCCTTTCAGCCTTCGTTTGCATTTTCTTGTTGTTGTTGTTGTTGTTGTTGTTTTCTTCTTCTTCTCTTCTTCTTCTTCTTCTTCTTCTTCTTCTTCTTCTTCTTTCTTCTTCTTCGTCTCGTTCTTCTTCTTCTTCTTCTTGTTGTCGTTGTTGTCGTTGTTGTTCTGTTGTTGTTGTTGTTGTTGTTGTTGTTCTCTTCTTCTCTCTTCTTCTTCTTCTTCTTCTTCTTCTTCTTCTTCTTCTTCTTCTTCTATTTACATTTTTTTTTGTTCGTGCTCGGGAGGGGGTGGAGACCAGGTGCTAGTGCTATAAGTATAGTGTAGGTAGGTAGGTAGGTACCTATATGTATGCGATCAAGGCCTTTGCCCTAAAAACCAGGAAGTCTAATGCAGCAGAACCACACAAAACACACACCCAACACACACACACACACACACACACTCCCCAATCCCACCCCTACCCCACCCCTACCCCCACCCGACCACTACCCACCTCCCCTCCCACGCCCCTTCCAACACCCCCCCCCCCTCTCACTCCAAACTCACCTAACTGGGGTGGTCCTCATTCACTAAAGCTGACCCCTCTTCTCCTCCCCCCCCCCCCCCCCCCCCCCCCCCCCCCACCCCCCCCCCCCACCCCTACACACACATCTGCTTTAATGAGGCAGAAGGGAGAAAGGGGGTGGGGGTAAAAGGGAAGAGAAAAGAGAGCAAAGGAGGATAGAGAGAGGGCTGTAGCCTAACTAGCTCGGTAGGGTACTGATGAAAGTGTATGTATACCCACCACCACCACCATCACTACCACCACCATCACTACCACCACCACCACCACCACCATCCACCACCATCACACCATCACTACCACCATCACTACCACCACTACCACCACACTACCATCACTACCACCACTACCACCATCACCACCACCACTACCACCACCATTAGCGCCAGGCAGGTGAAGCAGTTTTTTTCCTATCTTCTGCTCTTGTTCATGAATCTTACCTGTTTGGACTTCACCAGTACGAGCAGATATCTACCTGTTTATTAGTGTGGTCTTCTTCGATCGTGATTGAAACCTTGTTTCAGGTTTTGTGGGTTTTGGAGTATGTGTGTGTGTTTTTCCTCTGTGTCTTGAGATAATTGAATTGGTTCATTTTCTGGAAGGTGTCCAGGAAGTGTGGTTTTGTTTTGTTTTTTTATATTGCTGTAGTAGAGGTTACGGGAACTTCTGATGTTGGACAGAGATGAAGGAAAGTGCGTTTAATAAAGTGTGTTTTTTTTTTTTTGCTTCTTATGTGTGTGATGATAAAACTCCTTCGTGTGATTTTGAATGATTTCTCTCAGATTGAGAAATGGTTTGTTTGTGGTTTGGTTTTTTTTGTTCGTTTATAAAGAAAATTGTATTAAGTTGGATTTTATGGCAAAATGTTGTGATAAAAAATTAATATCATTTTTTATAGATAAATTAAGAAAAGAAAGATAAACATTTATGTGACCAATCATATGACATTTTGAATAATTCCCAGTCTTGTGTGGTGTACTTTTGTCTTTTTTTGTTTGAATATTTGAAACAAAAGATTTTCGAGAAAAAAAATGAATGTGAATTGTTCCAATTATAATGTCAGTTGTCATGTTCTGGGTTTCTACTGTTTAAAATTACACGCTTTGTATTGTCATGCTTTACATTGTCTTGTTATGTATTGTTCTGCATTACATCGTCCATTCTATACTATACTGCATTGCACCATATCTTATTTTGTTCTGTTCTTATCTTTTGTCTTGTCTTGTGCTGTTTTCTCCTCTCTTCTTCTCTTCTCTTCTCTCTTTTCTTTTTCTTTCCCTCTCTTCTCTTGCCTTCTTTTCTTCTTCTCTTCTACTTTTCTTTTCTCTTCTCCTTTTCTTCTCCCCTTTCTCTTCTCTTCTGTCTTCTTCTCTCTTTTCTTTTTCTTCCTTTTTCTCTTTCTTCTTCTTCTTCTTTTCTCTTTTTTTTCTTCCCTCTTTTCTCCTTCCTCTCTTCTCTCTTCTTTCTTTCTTTTTTCTCTTTTCTCTCTCGTCTCTCTTATCCTTCTCATCTCTTTCTCTTCTCCTCTCTCTCCTTTCTCTTCTTTCTCTTCTCTCTTTTTCTCTTCTATTCATTCATCTCCTCCTCTTTTCTCTTCTCTTCTCTTTTTTTTTCTTTGCTTTTCTCTTTTTTTCTCTTCTGTTTCTTCTCTTCATCTACTTTTCCTTTCTCTTTTTTTCTATTCTTTGCTTCTCTTTATCTTGCCTTCTCTTCCTCTTTTTTTCTCTTTTTTTTTATTCTCTTCCCTTACCCTTTTTTTTCTTCTTTTTTATTTTTTTCTCTGAAAATCATGTCAGATTTTTCTGCGTGAAAGTAAGAGAATTTCTGCTCTGTGCAAGCGCAAAACAAAATATAATAAAAATTACAGAATTATAATGCAGGTCACACAGTATTCACATGTTTTCATGTGCATACATTTTTTACGTAGAAGCATAAATTTGTTTTCATTTGTCAGACATAGCAACTCTCTTGTTGCTGTGGGTACTTTTACGTGTACTTGCTGAATGTTCTATGTGAAATCTGATGGGTTTTTTTTGTCTTATTGAAGAAGCTCTCTCTCTCTCTCTCTCTCCTCTCTCTCTCTCTCTCTCTCTCTCTCCTCTCTCTCTCTCTCTCTCTCTCCTCTCTCTCTCTCTCTCCTCTCTCACACTCCTCTCTACACCACACATCACACACACATCACACACCACACAACACACACAACACACACCACACACACACACACACACACACCACACACACACACACACCACACACCACACACAACACACACACACTACACACACTCACTCACTCACTCACTCCGATATTCTTTCCCCATATTCCCTCTCTCCCCTCGACCCCACCCCCCCCGCCCCCCTCTCACACCTTCACCCCCTTCCTTCACCCCCCAACCCCGTCCCTGGCGCTACACTGCCCTTGACCCACTAATACAAACGCTTCATAGCAGTAATAAACCAAGGCGATGCCGGTTTCTCTCTTTCACTTTGTACCTTGCCGACTTTAAAGCCCCTTTTCAGCGAGAACGACATGAAAGCAACATTATGGAGACTAAATTCTTTCTGGACCTATAATCGTAGTAGTGGTCACTTGGGAAAGACTGGAGATGAAGTTTGCCAAGGCTGCGAGAAAAAAAAAAGATAAATAAAACAGGAGGGGCAAGTGGCTAAAGCGAGTGACTAGGACTGGTAAGAGGAAGGGAGGGGGTGGGTGGCGTGGGCAGGTAATGAGAGGAGGGGGGGGAGAAGGGCAAGGAGGAGGAAGAAGAGAAGTGGGGGAAGGTGGGGGGGGGGTGTGCAGTAAAACAGTTGCAAGAAACAAGTTTGCCACCTATGTGATAAAACACAGTAACTCGATTTGTCCAGTTTCGTGGACAATTTTATTCTGCTAAGTCGACTACACAAACGTTTTATTCGTTCTGAACGCGTTAGTACCGACGCATGAAATGAGTTACAGGCATGTTAAGCTTTAGCTAAGAGAACTCTAGAACATGTGTGAAAAAGTGAAAAGATAATAAAACCCTGGGATGCAGCTGAGCACATCCCATGAAATAGAGGATAGATAAGTTTCCCTCGATCTGTTTATTCTGTAGAGGAATAGCATGTCTGTTTGAAATCCAGCCCTGTAATCGCTTTAAATTTCTACAGTCTGCAACAACAACAACAAATAGAGGAGTCTAAATGCTGCTACTTGGTGGTGTGTGGTGGGTGGTGGTGGGGTTAAGTGAAGAAAACAAAGGAGAAGAAGGAAAAGGGGGTAAAGAAGAAGACTGTGTAAAGGTTCAGAGAGAACAATGAGAAATTTCCAGTAACGGTGATCCGCTGAAGTGACTGTGTTTTACCAGTCGGCGAAACAGTCAAACAGGATATGGTTTTGCCGAAAATGATGTGTCACGTATTCGGTAATCGCCGTATCTCTTGTGCATTGTCACCAAGAAACCGGAAAACAAACAGTCAGTGTCTATGATCACTTCCCCTTTTTTAATAATAGTTTTTCTTCGTCGTACAGCGTCCAGTCACCAACCCATGCTGCCTGTCACATGAACTAGAATGTGTTGCGTGCTGTTACGCGCCTGACAGTCAGGCCCAGCGCATCCGACTTCGGTGTGGGAGAGAATTGTTCTTAAAAGTCTTTCTGGGAAAAAAAATGACAGGAAATGGACCAAGAAGGCAGAGAGTATACATAAAGGAGGTGACAGAAAGAAAAGGAACAAGGCAGAAACAAAGAGAGGGAAAGAAAAGAGGGGAATTCCCAGCACAGAATATTTTCCAGAAGGTGGGGGATGCTATTATTCATACTGACAGACCCCCCACATCCCCAAGTTGGAGTTTTTTAATATTGATAGGCACAAGGCCATATTCTAAAGTTCTAAAAGAAGTTACAGTCAGTGTATTATGATGAAGATGCCAAAGAAACAACGAGCAAGCAGACTTTGCCAATGGGATTGGGAAAGAGCGGTTGAGGAATGGAAGGAAAGCTCATTTCACCATGCAGAGGGGTGGGTGGGGGGTGGTAACCTTTGATTTAAAGAGCTAGTGTTGCGTAATGTTGCGTAATGTAAACATGTTTGTTTATTTTGCTCTTCTCTCTCTCTCTCTTCTCTCTCTCTCTCTCTCTCTCTCTCTCTCTCTCTCTCTCTCTCTCTCCTCTCTCTCTCTCTCTCTCTCTCTCTCCTCTCTCTCTCTCCTCTCGTTTGCTCGCTGACTGGCTCTCATAAACTCAGGCTGGGCACGGCCAATGCTGCGATCCTTTCATCCAAGCGTCCATGGCCAGAATAAATCAACACGGCTCTGTCTGTGTCCTCTTCTTCACTTCTTTGCCGCGACACCTCAAAGCCTTTTTCATCCTCACTGGAAGAATTACATGAAAGCAGTACTGATAATGTACACTGCCTTTGATACAGGAAACACTGATCAAAATGCAACAGACAGCTCCGCGCCAACAAATATTTCAGAACTGGTTTGTTTTTCAAAATTCATGATTGGCCAGTTACGAAAGTCAGCGGCGATATTGTACCCCCCCCCCCCAAAAAAAAAAAAATAAATAAATAAAAAATAAAAATAAAATAAATAAAAATAATAAAACAACAACAAAAAACAATAAAATAAAATAAATAAACAATAGGAACTTTAAAATATCTTTTTAAACTGTAATCACTTACCCAATTTGTTTTCTTTTCCTTAATCACACACTTAGACAGCAGCCATTGTTGTTTATCATATCACCGGAAATGCGTTGTGCTGCCGTTAAGCACCTGACAAGTCAGGCCCAGCCCATCCGACTTCGGCGTAGGAGAGAATTGTTATAATTATCTCAAATCTTTCTGGGAAAAAAGCAAGAGAATGGGCCAACAAAGCAGAAAACAGACAAGAAGGAGATGACAGGGGGGAAAGAAACAAGGCAGAAACAAAGATAGGGGTGGTAAAGAGAGACTTTGTGGCACAAATTTCCAGAAGGTAGGGGTGCTATTTATACTGACAGGCCCCTTATCCTAATGGGGAGAAAACTTGTAATCGAATTTTAGCAGTAAGAAACACATTCTTTGTCTTTTATGTATGTAGGTTTGTTTCCAATGCATTGCAGTTTTCATGATATTGTGCAAATCCCTTTTTCCTTTCAAAATAAAAGTACAGCAAAACCAGTGTTTTAAGATAATGTTCATCATTTTATATCATCATCATTATCACTTTATAACTTTGACCTTCGAGGTGAGAACAGGATAAAAAAAAGTCCCCATAATCACAAATTCAAGTTCAAACCACTGCTCTGAAATGTAACGCCTGTTCAAAGAAAGGAAGAGTTAGCCTATAATATTATGCTCGTTGTTCCTAATTATGTTTCTGGTTCCTATTACGAATTGTTTGCTAAATTCAATATTTACTTTATTCCATAGTTATTTTTAGTTGTTTATTTTCTAGTTTATTTGATATCGAATAGTATTTTACACTACACACAGAACAAGGTTTCAAGATCAATTATCCTTTGGTTTGTCCGCTCACTCCTTTTAAACTGCAGTGGCTTCTTGCTATTAGCAAAGAAAATAAAGTATCTCTGCTAAGAGGCAGCAAAGAGAATAAAGCCAACCTAGGTCTAATGGGTAGCACTGGGGTGTAGCTCTGAATAACTTCAGAGAGGGGTTAGTTAGGGGTCAGTTTAAAGCTCGTCAGTTTTTTCCACAGTTAATTGTACTCTTTTTAAGCTGTGGCAGTAAACAACCGACCCTGTGTGGAGATTGTGATGTAGTGTTACCCTTTACACTTAAATGGCCAGACTGAGGGACGAGAACAAACACAGACACAGACACACACAGACACACAGACACAGACACAGACACACACACAGACACACACACACACACACACACACACACACACACACACACACACACACACACACATACATACACACACACACACACAAGCTCATGAATGCTTAATCCATTATCCTCGATATAAAA
>CM060316.1:42515714-42533214 GCA_030674155.1 Stramonita haemastoma
GTGTTCTCCATCGTTAGGTATTGAACGAAACGATCCTCTGAATCACATCGTCAACACACACACACGTGCACACACACACGTGCACGCACGCACGCCACGCACACACCACCACGTGCACACACATACACATACCACACACACATGCACACGCAAACACACACACACCACATACACACATAAACACACACGCTAACTCACAACCCCCCCCCCCACCTCCCCATCACAAAACACACTCGCAAGCACACACATACACACACACACACACACACAACACACACACACACCACATACATACACACACAGTACACACACACACATGTACACACACACACTAACACACATACACACCGCGCGTGCTCGCACGCACGCACACATACACACACTAACACACAACATACACATGTATACATACACACACTACCCCCCAACCCCGCCCCTACCCCCCCCCCCCCAAAGCACACACACACACACACACTACCCCCCCCCCCCCCCACACACACACACACACCACACACCTGCGTCCTGAAGTACCTACCACCGCTGAGAACCCAGGGTCTGGGAACTGCCTCAGCTGAGCAAATAGAGGATGAGAGGTGCCATAAAGTGTGCAGTATAATATCTACAGGTTGTCATCTTAGTGATTAAGTCCTCGAGGGCTTTTTCTGCCCCAAGTCTTTTACACTTTGGGGTTAAAAGGCTTTTGTCAGATTTTACACAGGATTTAGGGGCTGAAATAGACTGTGAAGTGGGTAAACGGTTGGACGTGTATATATGTATGTATGTATGACTTGTTTGATTGCTTTTTTTCCAGACTGGGCTGTTCTGTTCATGTTTTTGTCTATTGGTCTGATGTTTTGTATATACCTAAGGTTGTATAATTATGGTACGATATGCAGGTGTATATATGCATACACGAGTAGGTTAATACATACACGCGCGTGCTCTCTCTCTCTCTTCGCCCTCCCCCCCCCCCCCCCACACACACACACATACACACACATGCACGCGCGCGCGCGCAAACACACACACACACACCATTTGAAAATTAACATTTTGACTGTAAGTGACTTGACTTTGATTTTGACTTTGACTTTGACTTTCACAACACACACACACACACACACACACACACACACACACACACACACACACACACACACACACTCGTCTTAACTTCCCTTACCCACCCCTAACCCTCCAACCCCCCACCCCCAACTCCACGAAACCTCCAAAAACCTCCATCCCCACACCCTTCCCTTTCTCATCAATACAACACCTTCTTCTCTCCTATTTTGTTTTGTACCCATACCCCAACTTTCATTCTTCTTTCTCGCAATACGTATACATAATACATCATCCCTTCATCGGCAGTCACACCGGCACTCGCATGCTCCTATTAACCTGGTCACGGATCCAGTACAAAGAGACTGCCACAGTCTTTTTTTTAGTCTAGGGGGTGGGGGAGGGGGCTGTAAAGGGGGGGGGGGGGGAGAGGAATCCCCCAAACTCCCTGCCAGGTCAGGCTCATACTTTTTTTTTTTGAACAGTGACTGTTGGGTTGACACTGGCGGGAGAAAAAGTCAGGGGGGAGGGGTGGTGAGGGAGGGCTGGGGAAGGTGGTTGGGGGGGAGAGGGAGAGGGGATGGTGGGAGGGGGTAGGGGTGGGATGGGGGATACGAGAGACGAGGGATAGAGGTGGCCGTGGGGAAATCGGAGAGAGATAGGAGAGGGGGTGGGGATGGATGGGGAGGCTAGAAGCAAATAAAACCTCTTTGTGACCTTTGGGGGCAGGGAGGAAGTGAGGGTTAGGCTAGGTGAGTGAGGGAGGAGGGGCGTGGGGGTAAGGAAGGGGGAAGCCGGTTGTGAACTTGAATATCAAAACAAAGGGTTTTTCCAGATCGTTACTACTTTTAAAAAAAGAAGAAGAAAGAAAGAAAAAGAAAAGTTCAGGCGCCTACCAAGCAATGTAAAAATCTGACTAGATTTCATTACTGGCTTGAAGAAGGGAGGTGACAAGCCAGGTCATACGTTGGCCTGCTAAGAAGTAAACCGCGAAGCTCTGGGTTCAATTCCCAGCCTTGCCCTTTCTTCCCAGTTTGACAGGAAAATCGAACTGAATGTCAAATGTTTCAGAAGAGATTCTAAATCAGTCAAACCCGTGTGCGACTTGCGCACATCAAAACAACACAAAGTAGCTGAAAATCGGAAAGAGCAGGGAGGTACATACTGACTGTCCTGGCAAAAATTGGTAGATTCAATTCCCGACTGTATCACCCGCAGTCAAAATGCAGCTACCATAATGGTGGGGAAAAACTGGCTGCTTACAACAACAACAAAAAATACCACCATTAGTGAACCTCGAAGCTCTAGCCGAGAAACAAAAAACCCACTCCCTTTAATAAAATTTGCATCTTTAACGTCCAAATAAAAAGTCTTTTATTCTGGTCATAACAAACGTGAGTCCAGAAGCTATCCTCCCAATGAAATGATGATGACTACTGATGGTGAAACAGCCGCTGTACAGCAGGGCTGAGTGGGGGATGTTGATCCGTGGATAAGCCTTCAAGCCAGCTGTCCAAGATCGTCAGATGAAGCTTTCCTAATTGACCTGTCTGTTAGTGCTGTGCCTACTCCCCATCGTGTGTATAATGAGGCGCATGCAGAAGATCACGCAGGCTCCTCAGAGAGCACATGCTTGGTTAATTAAAACAACTTCTATCACATAGGTTTTTCCCGATGCCGAAATGCAGCTACCGTAATTGTGGTATAAATGGTCACATACGTAAAACCTCACCATTGATGAACCATGGAGCTCTACTAGCCGGGAACGAAAAAAATTCAATAATGAACTACAAGTTGTTGATAGAACACGGCAGAGAATTGGGAAGGACACACAGTCATGGCTTGTTTCAGTCCCGCCCTTGAGAAACTTTAGAAACGCTGTGTGCTTTGCAAGCAATGAGGAACTATGAGTATGATTGTCCATACATTTAAATCATGAAGATTTTGCTGGTAGAACTCTTAAATCCTGTCAGAATCTAGAAGTAATGGGAAAATAACATTGGAAACATACACCATTTTGGAGTCATAGCCACAACAAGCTTGTAGCTTATGCTGCGCTCAATTGGACAATGAAAATTATCATGAACATGACGGCTACTGAGCTACGTAGAGTAAACCAATAAACATTTGCATCCATTGCAATCTTTGCTTATGTAAAAAGAGAAAAGGGGAAACGGCGTACGGAAAAAAATGAATTATAGAACGAACACTCAAAAATTACTGGGAATAGAAACCAGAGAAGGAGATAGACGAACTTAGGAAAACAACATAAAGGCCAAAAATAATGTTGACCAATTCAAATAGAAAAATATCATGGTTATAATCTACAGAAACAGTGGCAATTAGATCTATTGAATAAACCGTGAACTCTACCAAATCATTATTTCAAAATATTGCTACTCATTTTATATCAAAACTATTTCTTGTTTTCTTTTCAACAATCACACCTTTTTGAGCAGACAGAAAACATTTGGAAATATTGTATTCATAACACACAAGTGCTGGACAATGTGCAACTGACTTTTGATTAAACCAGAAAAAGGTAACTTTCTTGTTGACGTTGGTTCTTTAACTTGAACTCATAGCATAAGTAGCACTTTAGACTTCCGATTATCCTCTCATCCAAAAGACTGGCACTCAGAGCACCCCTCGTGGTCTAGTGGATTGGGAAAAAACTGAGGCTTCAGGTGGGGATTCGAACCACATCTACCCCCACCCAACAAACGCACAAGATCTCTACTCCACCAAACCAACAATTAAATAATTCATCTTCGACCTCCTCATTGTTGAATTGTCCCGCCATTATTCATCATTCCATACCTAAGTATTACAGAGCAGAAACTCGAACACACTGTTAAAAAATTGACGGAAGAATGCAGTCAACAAATAAAATAGAAAGAAACTGGGTTCTTTGGAGTACAGAAGAGAATGGAGTGAAAGATGTAGCGAAAATGTGGGGTGGGTAGAAAATGGGGTTAGGGATGTTGGGGAGGGGGGGCGGGTGTGTAGGATGAGAAAAGAAGAGTTGTGAAAGAGCATTTTTCGTGTATGTGTTTGTGTGTGTCTGTCTGTCTGTCTGTCTGTCTGTGTGTGTTTGTGTCTGTGTGTGTTTGTGTGTGTGTGTGTTTGTGTGTGTTTTATATTATGTGTGTATGTATGTGCGCGCTTGTGTGTGTGCGTGTGTGTGCGCGCGCGTGTGCCTGTGTATGTGTGTGCTGGGGGGGGGGGAGAGAAGGGGGACACCAGACAGTAGCCGCAGCAGCAGCAGCAGCAGAACGTCATTGCAGCCTGAAGATGATGAATGCACCTTAATTACAAGGGAGACTGCAGTGCCCTCCTCAGGGGCACCAGAGGTCCCGGAATGGGCCCTCTGTCTGACTGACTGCCTGGAGAGGATGATGTGTGTGTGTGGATGGGTGGGGTAGGGGGTGGGGGTGGGGGTGGGGGAGGTGGAGAAGATTCGTAGAAGTGGGGGCTGAAGTTCATGTCAACCACTATGGTTTGACTCTACTCGGTTGGGTTGGGAAGGGTGGGATTGGATTGTTTCTTCTTTCTTGTTGTTGTTGTTGTTGTTATTGTTGTTGTTGTTCTTGTTCTTCTTCTTCTTCTTCTTCTTCTTCTTCTTCTTCTTCTTCTTCTTCTTCTTCTTCAAATTCTTCAAATTCTTCAAATTCTTCAAATTCTTCTTCAAACTCTTCTTCTTCAAATTCTTCTTCTTCGAATTCTTCTTCTTCGAATTCTTCTTCTTCAAATTCTTCTTCTTCGAATACTTCCTCAAATTTTTCTTCTTCTTCTTCTTCTTCTTCTTCTTCTTCTTCTTCTTCTTCTTTCTTCTTCTTCTTCTTCTTCTTCTTCATTCTTTTTCTTCTTCGTCGTTGAACGCTAAGACAGCGACTGGCGTTGTCTGTCATATGAATGAAAATGCGTTTCGCTGCCTTAAAGTGTCTGACAAGGGAGTGGAAAATCCACTAAACGGGAAAAAAACCCGGACAATTTTCAAAACTGCATACACACAGGGTCCTGGATGTAAAACAAAGCACATGAGCGTTTATTCCATTTTTCACCAAATAAAAGAATAAATAAATAAAGACATAATATATACCATAAAAGGCAAAGAATAAAACGAGAAGATCAACATGTAGAAAAGACATGTGTGTTTGTGTGTGTGTGGGGGGGGGGGGTCTTATTCCGAGAAAAAAAAAAACGATGTAAAAGGGGAAAGAGGAGTAAAAATATTAATAATAAAAAGGGGGGGGGGGGGGGTAAAAGTAATAGGAGGGGCTTCTTTATTATTTGGCACCGTCGTTATTGCGTCAGAGAGACGGCAAGACATGGCCCTGCTGTGTTTGTGCTTTTGTTTGTTTTGTTTTGTTTGTCTGCTTATTTATTTGTTTGTTTGTTCGTGGATAACATTCCCTGCCTTTTGAAGTGGAATCCCAGGAGTGACCTTTATGAATAAAGCATTTGGTGATGCATGGCTGTGTGGGCAGTGCCTGGTCAGCGTGACCACTATCACAGACAGGGGGGGGGAGTGGAGATAGAGAAGAGAAGAGAAGAGAAGAGAAGAGAGAGAGAGCAGAGAGAGAGAGAGAGAGAGGAGGGGAGAGGGAGGGGGGGGGGGCGGGGGGGGGGGGCAGAAAGAGACAGACAGGCAGAGACAGATAAAGAAGAGAGACAGACAGACAGACAGACAGACAGACAGACAGAGACAGTGAGAGACATATAAAGAAGAGAAGACAGACAGATTTTCAGAGACAGACAGACAGATAGTCCTTCGGATAAAACTATAAACCGAGGCGCCGTGTGCGAACGCACGCAGAACATTTTGCGCACACGTTAAACCCTGTTCCGCTTTTTGTAAGAGTAGGCCATTGTGTGCCGGTGGGAACAGATTACAAGATTTACAAAACTGCATACACACGGGGACTGGATGTAAAAAAAAGCACATGAGTGCTTATTCCATTATCCTCGATATAATAAACAAATTTTAAAAAATAAATAGATAAACAGACAGACACAGACAGACAGAAACAGAAACATAAAGAGGTACAGACAGAGAACAGAGACTTAAACAAATGAAAAACCCAAGCAAAACCAAGGAGAGACAAGGAAAGAAGGGGAGGGTGGAGGGATGGAGTGAATGAATAATTATTTATTGTGCTTTAGGTCGTAATTTGATTAAATTAATGGGCATTTATTCTCTTCTTTACAATGGGTGTCATGATTCTATTGGGACACAAGAACACATTACGCTCGACACTTTTTGTCAGTGTAATTATTGTTGTTGTTGCTGCTGCAGCTGCATCACCACCACCACCACCACCACCACCACCACCACACCACCACCACCACCACCACCACCACCACCACCGCCATTATTATCATTGGTAGTAGTAGTAGTAGTAGTAGTAGTAGTAGTAGTAGTAGTAGTAGTAGTAGTAGTAGTAGTAGCAGCAGCAGCAGCAGCAGCAGCAGCAGCAGCACAGTAGTAGTAGTAGTAGTAGTAGTAGTAGTAGTAGTAGTAGTAGTAGTAGTAGTATAGTAGTTCATCACTATCATTATCATCATCGGTATCATTATTATGATATATATTCTCTTCAGTATTATTATTGTCATCAACATCATTATCATCATTGCTGTTGTCAATAATGGTGGTGGTGGTGGTGGTGGTGGTGGTGGTGGTGGTGGTGGTGGTGGTTGGTGGTGGTGGTGGTGGTAAGAAGTAGCAGACGCAGTGGTAGCAGAATGCTTTGTTGTGTAATGATGTTTGTTAACTTAAGCGGAGTCCTGGGGTCCTAGGTTCGTGTTTCAGCAATGTCTGATATTTAAACCATGGTTCTATTTTCCGCCCTGATCCCCTGGGCCAGTTTTTGTAACACTGTAGCCAACGCTTTTAATTCCCTTTTGTATGATTACGCGTGCAGACGCTCAAATATGCAAGTTAAGTATCCTGTTTATATTATATCTTTTTTATCAGCGTTTTGATGGGTTATGGGAACACAAATGTTGATGTGGGTTTCATGACAATCTGCTATGTGGATTCATTTTGTGTGGTGTGTATACGACAGTTTTGTTATGTAAATGATAGCTTCTTGAAAAAAAACTTGACAGTAGAATGGTGTGTGTGTATGTGGGAGGGGGGGGGGGTGAGCTGTGGGTGTGTGTGTGTGTGCGTGTGTGTGTGTGTGTGTGTGTGTGTGTGTGTGTGTGTGTGTGTGTGTGTGTGAGTGTGTGTGTGTGTGTGTTTCTGTGACTGTGACTGTGTGTGTTTGTGTTCCTGTGTCTGTGTCTGTGTTATTTGAATTGTTGTATTTCAAGGGTAATGAACAAGCACCTAAATGCTTATTTTTACATTCAGTCCCCTGTGTGTATGCCGATGTGTGTGTGTATGTGTCTCTACGGCTGCGTGTCTGCGTGCGTGAGCACGGGTATGTTCGTGCGTGACTGAGTGCATGTTGTCTGTTGCATGTTCCAGTGTTTACCGAGCACGTGTCATGTTCAGCCTGGCAGCCAGTAAACCAAGCAGACAATCAGACAAATTAAAACACAGAGAACATGGCTTTCTGCACGGAGCAAAACAAATCTCTCCTTAGCGAGAATCGGCTAACACACAACTTGCGCGCGCCACGCACACACACACATACTCACACACACACACACACACACACACACACACACACACACACACACACACACACACACACACACATACAACATACACATACACATACACATACACATGACCGCGCGCGCGCACATGACAATAGCAATAATATTCACGGGAGAATGAGGCCGTGGAGGAAGCAGATTCACATGGGAGGAGATGTGATTAGGTGGCTTGGGAAATGAGATGAATATCAGGGGATGGACTTTATGACAGAGAGAGAGGGGGGGGTGAGAGAGAGAGAGAGAGAGAGAGAGAGAGAGAGAGAGAGAGAGAGAGAGAGAGACAGACAGACAGACAGACAGACAGACAGACAGACAGACAGACAGACAGACAGACAGACAGAGCAGAGGATAGAGAGAGAGAGAGACTATGACAATGGCAGTGGGTTATTGTGGTGTCAACGCCCATTCACAAGGGGACAGTGGGATGGGGATGGGCACAAAACACATAATCAATGAAAAGCATAATTGATGACAGCCCGAACAGTCATCATGACATAAGGGTGAAGAGAAGAGAGAGAGAGAGGAGAAGGAGGGAGAAGAGAGAGGAGGAGAGAGAGGAGAAGAGAGAGAGAGAGAAGGAGGAGAGAGAGAGAGAGAGAGAGAGAGAGAAAAGAGAGAGAGAGGAGAGAGAGAGAGAGAGAGAGAGAAGAAGGGAAAGAGATCAAATCAAATCAAATCAAATCAAATCAAATCAAATCAAATCAAATTCTTTTTATTTCGAGGATAATGAATAAGCACTCATGTGCTTTCTTACATCCAGTCCCCGCCCTTATTAGGGATAACATAGTATAAAAAACAACCTCTAACTAAATATAAAAAAAGAGAGGGTGTGTGTGTGTGTGTGTGTGTGTGTGTCTGTCTGTCTGTCTGCTGTCTGCTTATCTGTCTGCCTTTCCGTCTGTCTGTACCTGAGTATATGTGGGGGATGAGGGTAGGGGGTGGAGGGGGGCGGTTGTCTGAAAACATTTATCAGACAGATGAGATAGGAAGAACTTATATCATTGTTTGATGATAGTTTACTTGCTTATTTTGATTAGAAATTATCTTGTCTGGCAGCTTGTTTGTTGTTTGTTTGCTTAATTGTTTGTTTTACTTGCTTTTTTGTTTCTTTATTTGCTTTTTTTGTTTGTTTGTTAATGTCGATTGTCTTTTGAAGTTCAACCCAGGAAGCAATCTTTTTGAATTATGCATTGGCACATTGGTGGTTAGACAAAAAAACTTACGGTGATAGATTGGATGTTGAGAAGGGGCGCTTTGACAGAGAGAGACAGGGGGAGGGGGGCGAGAGAGAGAAGGGGGAGAGAAAGAGGGAGGGGAGAGACAGACAGACAGATATACAGACTGACAGAAAGACAGGCAGGTAGGCAGGTAGGTAGACAGACAGCCAGAGACAGAGAGAGATAAAGAGAGACAGAGAGAGACAGAGAAATAGAGCTAGAGACAGACAGAGACAAAGAGAGAGAGACAAAGTCAGAGAGACAGAAACAGAGACAGAGGCATAGAGAGAAAAATAGAGAAAGAGAGAAAGGGACAAAAAGAGAAAGAGAGAGACAGAGATAAAAGCAGACAGAGGTGATGTGTGTGTATGATAGGAAAAGAACTTTGAGTCAGTAAAGTACAAAATGATCAATCTTCCTTTCTATAATTGTTGTGGTTAGTGTTTATTTGACGGCACACATGACTGTTTCTGGTATCTCACTTAACGACAAAGCTTCATTTCATTAGCTGTTGTTTATAGCCCCCCCCCCCCCCCCCCCCCCCCCCCCTCCGGGCCGGGCATCCGTCAGTCTCGATATGGAGTTGCGCTCTAAGATCGAGAGCATAAAGCCTAGGTACTAAGCAAGAATGGAGGTCAAGCTGTTACCCATGCAGCAGAACCCCCTCTCTCCACGTCACTGGAAAGGCAATCGCCGATACTAATGGTTCCAGCGCCGTCGCAGGAGCCACCAGAACGCTGCCATATACAGTCCCGAACCACCTTGGGGACTCCAACTCCCCAACCCTTCCCTAGGGATGGTGTCCAAACACGACAGCTATGTGCATGCTGGGTTGTTTTATTCTGTTGTCATCTGTTCCCACCGGCACACACTTGCTTGCTCTTCTGAAAAGCGGAACGGGTTTTTAACGTGTGGGCAAGATGTTCTGCGTGCATTCGCACACGGGGCCTCGGTTTATAGTCTCATCCGAATGATTTACAGCCCCCACCGAGCACAAAAAGCCATATCGGGGCTATCACCTCGTGTCAATTATAGCAACTCCGATAACTGTCTCGTCAAGTTTGAAATGAACACTATCCAATCCCTTTAAACATTCAACACCTTCAATCTAAACAGACAAAAAAGGGACAAAAGACAGAAACATTAAGCCACAAAGTAGGCTTACTTTAATCAACAAAAACCCTACCCCAAAGCGCCAATAAAACCAGGCAGTGCTGAGGACGCCAGTTATTCCGCTCAATTAATCATTCCCAGATTAATAACAAACGTCAAAAAAGACTAAATGAATATTTCAATTCCACACACACACACACACACACACACACACACACACACACACACACACACACACACACCACACACACACACGCACGCACGCACGCACACACACGCACACACGCACGCACGCACGAGCGCGAAAAATACGATAGGGGCACAAACCATTTCAAAACAAAACAACCTGGCCTTATCCCAGTTTTGTTGTTGTTGTTTGGGTTTTTTTTTTACAATATCACTTACCTGGTCGCCAAAACAAAAGAATACTGGCAAAATAAAAAAGGATGACAGAGAAGCTTTCAGCCACGGCCAAGAAAAGATCTGTGAAAATACCGATATTCCAGAAAAGGGGTTGACATGTAGTAGAGATGAAAGAAGGGAAGGGAAGAGAAGGGGACAAAATGGCTGTAATGGGAGGGGTGTTGTTTGTGGGACTGTGCTTATTGCATCATTGAACCAGCAGGACAGGGAAGTGGGTTTTTTTCGGTGTTTATTTTTGCTCGCTTTTTTTGTGGGGGAGGGGGGGGGGGGTCCTATAGTGTGGGTATGTGTTGGGGAGGGGGGAGTGTGTTGATGAGTTTGTGTGGGGGGGGGAGGGGGGGGGGAATGAGTGTGTGTGTTTTCGCGAGCAAGTGTGTGTGTGTGTGTGTGTGTCTGTCTGTCTGTCTGTCTGTCTGTCTACGTTTGTCTGTTGCCTGTTCGCCTCCCTGCCTGTCCAGCTCTCTCTGTCTCAGGCATTCCTTTGTACTTATCTCGCGTTGATAGCCGCTCAGAGCCTAAAGAGTGAGTACCTAGTGCATCATTATCCTTCTGATTGTTAGTGTCATTCTCTGCCCCCCCCTCTCTCTCTCTCTCTCTCCTCTCTCTCTCTCTCTCCCTCTCTCTCTCTCTCTCCCTCTCTCTCTCTCTCTCTCTCTCTCTCTCTCTCCCCTCCCCTCCCCTCCCCTTCCCTACCCCCCTCAAAGCACTGCACACTTTTTGTTCCGTCTCTGTTTGATGTGATGAGTTGTGTTGTGTTGTGTTCTGTTCTGTCCTCATTGCTCCTCAAGGCCACGGCAGTTAGAACCGGAGCCGGAGGTGCAGGGACAAAAAGGAAGGAAGGGGGTGGTGGTAGAGGGGAAAGGAGAGGCCGGGGGCGAGAGGGGGGTGGGGGTGGGGGAGGGGGGGGGGCAGAAGCGAGGGCAATTGTAATGACTCTACAAATGAATAGCGACATCACAATCACAGATGCACAAAAGAAAGGCGAGAACAGGAAAAAAAAGTGAAGGCCGGAAACAGCGATTCCTGTTGTTTTTTTCCGGCTTTTCTTTTTATCTTGGAGTACTCGAAGTGATTGATGAGGATGAGGAGAGAGGAATGGAATTGGGAGAGAGAGAGAGAGAGAGAGAGAGGAGAGAGAGAGAGGAGAGAGAGAGAGGAGAGAGAGAGAGAGAGAGAGGAGAGAGAGAGAGAGAGAGAGACAGACAGACAGACAGACAGACAGACAGACAGACAGACAGACAGACAGACAGGCAGGCAGGCAGGCAGGCAGGCAGGCAGGCAGGCAGGCAGGCAGGCAGGCAGGCAAGCTAGTAGTCAAACAGACATAAACACAGACACAAACACAGACACAGACACAGACGTACAGAGAGAGTCTATCATTCTAAAGTAACGTATTTTTTTATTCTTCGTCGTCGAACACTCAGACAGCAACTATTCATTGTAGTCTTGTCATGTAAGTAAAAATGCCTTGCACTGCCGTTAATGAAGTGCCTGACAAATCAGGTCAAGGTCATCACATTTTGGTGGGGCGGGGGAGAGAATTGTTATCTTTTTAAGTCATTCTGGAAGAAAACAAAAGGCAGGAAAATGGACCAAGAAAGCAGAAAAAAGACTAGAAATCATGCATTTACAAACCAGCAATCTCATAGTGTGCAAGACAAATAGCATGGCACGAACAGAGTTTAACGTAGCACTGGTTAGATGTAATAGATTAGAAACATCACTTCACCTCACTTTCATCTGTTCCGTAGTCCGATGACCGTAGGGGTACCACTGAAGATTTTGCAACCAGCTTCCTCCACTTCCCACGGCATCCGCCCTCCGTAGCATATCGCTCTATCCAAGGCCCGTCCACTCTCTGATGTTGTCTTCCCACGTTTCCTCTGTCTAGGTACAAACATTACCATAAATCTAATGCCTGGAACTCATCATTGTACAGATTTACGTATTGTACACTTCGATTCCTCTGGAAAAAATAATGCAAAGTGGTTTCGGATTAAGATGCCAAGAATTCGGTTGATTTGAACATCTCTGTCCTGGGAACTGGCGTTTGGAGGAAGGTCTGAAGATGTTTAGGTACTTAGAACTATAGTACAGATAGTAGATCTATATATAGAAATAAAGAGAGTGATAGAAAAGAGGAAATTTCTTGCACATAATTTCCAGAAGATGGAGATGCTGCATATACTGAAAGAGCCCCTGGTGTCCCCACAGGGGATGGTGGCAACAGCTGCTTCTACAGAAGATTGCACAGGGAGTGAACCATTGTCATATAGTCTATATGTTCCGACAGTGGGTCTGCGATTCTGATTCTTTAACTTGACTGAAACACACACACACACGCGCGCGCGCGCGTGCGCGCACGTGATACTCTCATTTGATTAGATAGGCAGGCACATACATAACATTCTTTCTTTCTCTCTCTCTGTCTCTGTCTCTCATTCTCTGTCTCTGTCTCTCATTCTCTCTGTCTCTCTCTCTCTGTCTCTCTGTCTCTCTGTCTCTCTGTCTCTCTCTCTCTCTCTCTCTCTCTCTCTCTCTCTCTCTCTCTCTCTCCCTCCCTCCCTCCCTCCATCCATCCATCCATCCCTCTCTCCCTTCTTCCTCCTCCTCCTCCTCCTCCACCTAGTCCCCTTTTTAACACAGAGAAACTGGTGTCTTTGTTCTTCTTGAATCTTTTCTTTTCTTCACCCTGCCCCCCTCCGCCCCCCCCCCCCCCCCCCCCCTGCCCATCCTCATCAATTCTCTGTCATGCGCTGTGCTGTGTTCTGTGTGTTACCCAAACCAAGGACCAGGTATTGGGTTGACCAGAGTGTGGGTAGAGCAGAGACAGGCCAATGGTCATTATACCCTGCATGCGAACCAATGAATGGCTGGATGGCTGGATGGCCCCTTTAGCGCAACGTGACACTAGAGACGCAGGAAGAGATAGAGTGTGACTGGAAAGAGAACTGCATGATTAAAGGAAACAGACAGACAGATTAGATAGACAGGCAGAAGTGAGACAGACAGGCAAACCAACATACAGGCAGACAGACACAGATATTTATACAGATAGACAGACACAGACAGACAGAGAGACAGTCAGTCAGACAGACAGACAGACAGACAAACAGACAGATAGACAGACAGTCGGACAAACAGACAGTCAGACAGAGAGACAATAATACAGACAGAGAGGTTAACTGAATTGTCGGTCTCCCAAACCAATTAACTAATCAACTCGGTCTTTGTTTTGTCCAAGGACGGCAGAATCAGCAAAGCATAATCATTATTTTTATTGTAGGGTTTTCCCCTCTTAGACCTTGGTCCCTCCGTAGACCCCCCTCCCCCCCCTGGGGGGGATTTATGGGTGCATTTTTCTGAAACTTTGTTTATTTTAACGTTTTATGGTGTATGTTACCCTCATGTAACCAGGTTATTTCAGGATATACAAGCAATTCAATATGGTAACCCTTCAGAAGGAAAATATTTAGGGGGTGAGGTTAATTTACATTATTTATATAAATATATTCTTACACATTCATATCAAATTTGGTACCAAACTAAAGGGTATTAAACAGGCTATCAACATATGTTAATGACACCACTGCACAAGGAACGCCTGTCCCATATTTTAAAAACAAAACAGAAAATTGAAATGAAAACGCCGTATAATCCTGTCCTGCCTTCAACATCTACCTGCCAAAGTGTATAACGTTTATAGGTGTGTGTGTGCGCGCGCATGCTGCGTGCGTGCGTGCGTGCGTGTGCGTGTGCGGTGTTGTGTGTGTGTGTGTGTGTGTGTGTGTGTGTGCATGCGAGTGAGTGTACATTCGAATTTGTTAAAACTGTAAATTGCTGTTGATTGCTTGTTGTGTTGTGTAGGTCGAATGCAAGCGCTTTGAATTGTTTTTACAAGATATAGCGCTATACAAGTTCCATGTATTAGTAGTAGTAGTAGTAGTAGTAGTAGTAGTAGTAGTAGTAGTAGTAGTAGTTGTAGTAGTAGTAGTAGTAAGTAGTAGTAGTAGTAGTAGTAGTAGTAGTAGTAGTATCATTATTATCATTATCATTATTATTATTATTATTATTATTATTATTATTATTATTATTATTATTATTATTATGTTCAGTGACAGGGTGGTGGATGGGTGCCATATAGTCCACAGTAGACTGCTTCTTTTCTGTCCCTTCTCCTGTGAGTGACACCCACCCTCCCATCCAGGGACAAGTTGACTTCCATTTGTGGCCTAGAATCTGGAGAAAAAAAACACACCAAAAATCAGCAAGTTGAGCTTTGTAGACTGCCTCTGTGTTTGAGAAATGAGTTTCCACAACATGCAACTTAGGTTCTGCCTTTACTTTAGCAAAGCATGGAGGAACATCATGTGGCTCATACTGCACTGAGCATTGGCGGTCCTGATAATGAGGAGGAGGTTCTGTCTGAGACAGAAAAGTGTCAGGCATTGTGTCCCCAGTAACCTCTTGAATGACAATGCCATGAGTGGAGTGGGTGGTGTTGGCTCCTGATGGAGTTTCTTCGTTCAGGTCAAAGTTATCCCAGCAAAAATGGATAACCTTGTTCTCTGTCAAACTCACTGTTGAAGGAAGAAGACTTGCGCACTGAAGTACAGAATTGGCCATAGCAGTCTCAAGTCGCACAATGGTTTTGTATCCAGCAACATGACCAAACCTATTCAACAGACTTATGATTTCAGAGCTGCCAGTTACATATCTGACAGACATTCCAAGCAAAATATGTTTAGGCATTTTCCACTTCCTTCCTGTCACAGATTAGCATATGTCCTGAGCAATTAAGGATGCCAATCTGGTGGTTTTGGGTTGCTCCATAGAACTACTCTTTCCAGATAGCAGTGTTTTTGGAAAGTCTGTGAAAATATCTAGAGGTTTAACAGCATCAGACTGAAGAAATTCTGCAGGAGGCCATGGCATATCAGGTGTTGCCCTGAAAGCACCCATAATGTATCGGCGAAGAACATATGCAGATTCCTCAAGACGTCTTTCTTCTGAAGCTGCTGACACAAATGCTGTCTCAACTGCCTGACCCTGGGCAAGTTCATCACAATAAACAAGATCACTGCGGTTGTTCGGAGCCCAGAATTGAATTCTGAAGCCAAAATGTCTCATTATTTTTTTTTTCAGTTTGTAAGTCTTGTATCCTGGGTTGTAGAAGTCAGGAGAATGTTGTTGCATGTATTCACAGTACTTCTCACCTAGCATGGTCATTCTCTCCACCTGTGAACCTCTGATTATTGCATTTTCATCATACTCGCATATGTACTCAAATGCCCTCTCCTATGCCTGTAGCTGCTCAGTAGTTTTCTGGTCTGTTGATGTTTCAGCATGCCTGTCTTCACATCTCAGATAGTCTTTTCTACAACTTTCGTGATAGTGAGCTTCACGTACTACAAGATCTGTATCTTGATAATGAGTGAAAATGTCATCTTGTTTAGTTTTGGCTGCATCCTGTATAGACTGTTCTGCTGTCTTGGTGATACATTTTACAAGTTTTCCAAAACATGGAACCCCTTTTGAAACTTTCTTTTTAAATTTCTTCTTGCAAAAAATGCAACTGTCTTTTGGAAGCAATGGGCCTGAAGTAGCGACAGTCCTTTAGGTTTTAATGGTCCTGCAACCTCTTCACTACCTGTCTCACGCTTTCTTTTCCTGGCAAATTTCACACTTGTAAACCGTGCATAACAGCTTCTGTGATAACCATGGCGTGTAAAGTCAAGGTCTCCTGGAATACAATTACAAATCTCATCTAGTCTATGACATGCCACATCTGAAGAACGTCTCAAGTGCAGAGACTTTTAAATAATTTTTTTTGTGCTTTCTTCAGTTAGTGGAGCTACAGTCTTTTCTGTTATTTTGGAAATGAATTATACAAGTTCTCCCACCCCTGGAAGTTTTTCTTTTGCACTTAAATGTACTTTTGAAGGTCACTGGATGTTCATCTGCCATGTTGAAATGTTCATTTTATACAGGAAACGTCACATGGGGAAGATGAAATACACTTTCAGTGAGAGACTGTACACTTGCCAGTGACTCCACTCTCCTCAAAAGTCTTTCGGATGAGACTGTAAACCGAGGCCCCGTGTGCGAACGTACCCAGAACGTCTTACGCACACGTTAAATCATGTTCCGCTTTTCGTAAGAGTAGGCCATTGTGTGTGGGTGGGAACAGATGAAAATATTTACACAACTGCATACACACGGGTACTGGATGAAAAAAGCACATGAGTGCTTATTCCATTATCCTCGATATAAAAGAATAAAATAAAAATAAAAATAAATAAAATGACCTGAAACATGATGGTTAAAATGGATACTAAAAGTACTACTCAACAGTTTGCCTTATCCCCAACGTTTGTGGTGGAGGACGCGGAACTGAAAAGAACAACGAATTATGACCACGCCTTGTTCTATTTTTAGATGTATGTTATCGTGTGTCACTTGAATGTGCTGTGGTGTGTGTGTGTGTGTGTGTGTGTGTGTGTGTGTGTGTGTGTGTGTGTGTGTGTGTGTTACACGCATGCACACGCGCGTGACTGATCTGCATATTATGTGTAATTTCTTGAGGAAAAAAAAAAGAAACTAAAAAAAATCATGGACTCAAAGCTGTGGTTAACACATCCTCTTCGTTAATGATATTTATGGCTGTTGCAGTACTTACTGTGTGTTACAGACATTCTCTGATCAATAATAACATCTTGATCTAGACTTATTTGTGCATACTTTGTGGAACATACTGATAGTTGGATACATTTCTGGCACCGGACACACAAGGCGTGAGATGAGAAAGTGCCGCTCAACTGATGGTGAGAGAACGGAACAGCGCTCGGCTGTGGTTGAGTGGTAAGACAGATTTCAGCTGCGTGCTGTTCGGACAGCCGCGCATTAAAGTCATCACTGTAGTTTTGTTTTAAATATGTCAGCAAAAAACTGTGCCTATATAATCGGGAAAATTATACTAGATGCTATTCACAATAAAATTATGAGAAGTTAAGCCA
>CM060316.1:42538214-42558214 GCA_030674155.1 Stramonita haemastoma
TCTGTGTGTCTGTGTCTGTGTCTGTATATATGTCTGTCTCTGTCTGTCTGTCTGTCTGTCTGTCTGTCTGTCTCTGTCTCTGTCTGTCTGTCTGTCTGTCTCTCTCTCTCTCTCTCTCTCTCTCTCTCTCCTCTCTCTCTCTCTCTCTCTCTCTCTCTCTCTCCTCTCTCTTACCTCCGTCCATGTCTTTGTTTTCCCTGTCCAAAACACGAGACCTGCTAGTGTATGCTTTCTTCTTTGTTCTTCCCCCTTCTATTCCTCCCTTCTCCTCCTCCTCCTCTTCTTTTTTTTCTCTTGTTGGGTAATTCCCTCTGCGTGATGCGCTTCTGTTCACAGCGCTGTTAGTCGGCTGCTTTGCAGGAATCTGGAAAAGGGATACAGGAATTGTAATTACTCTGCAAATGAACGGTGGCATCACACTGAGAGGTACACGGTAGGGTCGGTCCGGAGAGAATGGTTGGCACTAGTACTATTAATTTAAGCCAAAGGCTTTTAGGTACCAATCATGATGTCAAAGAAGACTGCAGTGACTTGAAAGAGAGAGGGGGGGAGAGGGAGAGGCAGAGAGAGAGAGAGAGAGAGAGTGGGGGGGAGGGAGACTAGAGACACAAGAACATATACATACTAGACCGAACAGGGAAAATAAAAATAAAGGCACGGTGAAACAATAGGAATACAGCAGATGATAAAATTAACATGAAAAAAGATGAAAGATGACGAAAAGAAAAAATATATTAAAGCAACCAAAAACTTGATAAATATTTAGAGAAAAACAGAGACTTTTGGAAGTTAGAGGCGTCATATGAAAAAGGTTACTGTGTGGGCCTCCCTCGATGAAGTATGAGCTTGGGTATACCTCTTTGTTGTCCTGCTTGATTTTGTTGACGTCACTTGTAGCTGTAGAGAGACCGATGCAGGAGAAACAATCCCTTGTCGGGAATGTCGCATTTGTGGGTGGTCTCTGGTCTGTTGGATTTGTTAACGTTTCTTTCTGAAAAAGCCTACTTATGTTGCAATAAAGATCAATACCCATTTCCAACTGTTTTATGACAATCATATTAACACAGCTTATAATCATAAGTGGGGTTTTTTGTTTATTTGTTTGGGGTTTTTTCTAGGTTGTTACACATGAAGTTTCTACTAAAACGTGGTGTATCTCAGGTACTTAGTTCCTAACGGTACTGCCAGGATGGTATAAACAAGTCAGTTTAAGGTACTGGCATTTTAAAATTGGATACGTTTCAGCTATAACACAGCAATTTAATTTGGATGATGGTGTTGGGAGAATGAGCTTTCATCACCTGTTATTGCCTTGCTGCCTTTGTTTTCAGCAGAATGTTTCCTGGAGAAATATAACACATCAAGTGAATGACATGTGGTGTGATCTGAAAGAGGCACTTTTTAATGAAAACAAAGTTCATTTGCCTGATCGATAACAAAGTTTTTCAGTTGTCCTTCCTTTTGCTGTGCGGAATAGTATTATATTAGTGCACAACTGATGGACACAAGAATAACCATGTGCTATGTAGGAATAATTTGTTGGCCTGTAAATACAAATGCATTTTAGATTTTTTCTGTGATAAATGGTTATTGTTTTTCTGTATGGCGTGTCGCCCACGAGAAAGTCTCTGTTTGGGAGGTAATTAGGTATTTGAATGGAATTGGTGTTTAAAGAGAAAGGCGAAAGAACCACTCTGTAGAATCTTGTCAGAAATAATCAGCCCCCGCTGTACCAGTCCCTAACAGACAGACCTTCACGTATCTCCGCCCATTACATTCCCCCCTTTGGCAGACATGACAATAACTGTCCACGCCCTCCTCCTTGACCACTGGTCAGTAATGAACCGTTTGGTCTGTGGGGGCCCCAAGGGGCAAGGGCAGTGGACATTAGTGATGGGGCGTTTCTGTTCCTGGGAAAATGAGAGGGGGAGGGCATTATGCAATAGAGCACTGTTGCCCCTGCCCGACTGGTCAGGGATATTGGGGTGACATGTACATCGCTACTGTGGTGCCCAGTGGACGTGCATGGAGGTTAAAAAAAGAACCAAACTTCGTTTTGTATCTTTTTAAAAAGTTAGTGTGGTGCCAAATTGTCTCTAATTTAAGAAAACATCCACATAGGTAGACTCTTATCATTATCATCCTAACAGAAAGTCGCGAAGTATCTCAGATTCAGTTTTCTATCATGCCTCACTCATGTCCGCTCTCAATTTCAACCTCTGCTTTTATGCCCATGCTCGGTTTGCTGGGCTGAAGGAAGGGTGGTATTTGGAAATATGTGATCATGTTTAAGGAGCTGAACGTATTTTTTAAAGACAAGGTATGTTTTACGTCGTGTAGTGTAGTCCAGAGATATTTTTTTTCCATATGTAAGTGGACAATAAAGGTTATATCTTGTAGTCTTAAGTTAGCAGGTTCATTGTAGATAGCTGTTGGAAAGGCATGATCATGTGCACGTGTCTACTAGTCCAGATATCTGTCACAGTCTGGCTCCACACCTACACTATTGTGGCTGATAGTAGAGGGTTTAGAATAGGGTGTGTTACGTTTATGCCAGGTCACAACCTACACGCTTCCTTTTAAACAACCCCTAAAGAGCAGTGCAAGGTCATTTCTGGATATGGCCTGATGGCAGTTTTTAGCATCGATTGCTCTTTGTGAATGGACGACTGCCTTGGGGAATGTGACAGAGTAAGTCCATAATAGATAGATATAACAGAGTGGTATGATTAGCATGAGAGTACAAGATAGTACCTTTGAAATGTCACAGAAATTGATACATTTTCCCCATTAGTAAAATAAAACGAATAATTATAATATCTAAAAGGACTGAATAAGAAACTGTGTTTAGCAAAACATGATTTGTTCAGAGTGTTTGCGCAGCATCTTTTCCTCTGTCCCTCCCTCCATATCTCACCACCTATTTCAACCCCCACACCCACCTCCTTAGTAACCCCCACGCCTTCACAGCCCCTCCCCCCCCCTTTCATTACAGCAAAACGGCGACCACCCCCCCCTCACCCCCCCCCCCACCCCCCCTAACACCACTTGACCAACTCATGAATAAAAATAGCAAAATGAGTTGGGGGGAAACCAGTCAGGAGCGACAACTGCTGCTGGGAGGGAACAAAGGGGGCAGAATCCTTTAATGCCACAGTGGACAGAGAGGTCATCTCTGAAAACGTTAATCAGATCAGGGGAAGATTAGGGGGCAGTCTGCCTGGACCTAGCCTATCCCGTTAATAAGTGCTGCCGGCCCTCTCCTCAGTCCCCAATCCCTCAGGCCCAGTAGTGGTGGCCTCTAGCATCTGGCCTGGGGGGGATGGGGAGGGGAAAGGGGGGGAGCAAAAAGGAGAGAGGGGAGGAATGGACTGGGATAGGGGTGAGATGGGGGTGGATGGGGGTGAGATGGAGTGGTCAGTGAAAGATTGGGGGGTTTATCTGTGTTGGGAGGAAAAGGGATTTTCTCTACTGTGGAAGTCTAGATCTTGTAGTGTAGTGTCACTTTGACCCGCAGCTTGGTTGATAAGATGGTGTCCAGTGTTGTGTGTGTGTGTGTGTGTGTGTGTGTGTGTTGTGTGTGTGTGTGTGTGTGTGTTGTGTGTGTGTGTGTGTGTGTGTAAGGGGATGGAGGTGGATTTAAACACCTTGTTTGGGTGTGATTTTTTTTCCAGTGAAGGGGGTGGGATAGATCTAGCTTGTAGAGGACTAGTGTAACTTTTTTACCCTGTTCCTCGGCTAGAGCCCTGAGGTTCACTAATAGTGTGGTTTTGTGTGTGCGACCATTTTTACCTATCATTAAGGTAGCCACATTTCAACTTCAGGAATGGTGTCTAAACACGAAACACCCTGAAGACGGATGTGCTGGGCCTAACTTGTCAGGCCGTTAATTTAATGCCACACATTTTTGCTCATGTAACAGACAACAATAATTGCTGCCTGAGTTCTCAGGAAAAAAAAAAAGAAAGAAAGAAAATGCAACACGTGCATAGAGAAATGAAGTTTTTGCTTCGAATTCCATTAAACTGATCCTACAATTCGTGGGCATGATTTTTTTTTCTTCAAAGAAAGTAGGGTGCTGTGACTAATACCATAAAAAGGGGTAATCCGCTTAAGGCAACATGACCAATCGCTTCCATTTCTCGGGCAGTGGACCATACTACCATAGGCTACCTCCAGGCAGCAACCTCATTTATCGTGTGGGCAGGATTAGCAGCGGAGGGGGTGAACAGACAGGAGAGAAATCGGTCCATCACACCAAGGCAATGTTACAGGGAGTGATGAAAGGCCCCGCCGCTTACCCCCATCTCTTTGAACTATAACTCCTGTCCACACAGGATTCACTTAACCTGGATCCCCCCACCCCCCACCCTCCCTTGTCACACACCTAGCTGTCAGCTCAGAGTGGGGAGGGGGGACATTTGTCACAAGTGATGGGGAGAACTTTCAGTCACGCTGTTTATGGTCCAGCCCACCACGAAGGTCTTGTCCTGGAATGTTGGTGGTACTACTGGGCTGCATGCCTGTGAAAAGAGGTTGAGGATTGGAATTCATTTCCTTGCTGATGGGGACAGGATAGATAGGTCAGTGGTCAGAGCGCTCGCTTTCTAGCCTATTCCCCAAGCTAAGGTTAAGCAGTATTGAGCGTGGTTACCAAGTGGATGATGGGTGACCGTTTGCGCACCTGTGCTTCAGTACAGTCCCCTAGTTCCCCCCAGCTCCATGGTTACATGCCCTTTTTAGGGACAGAGAAGGTAAAGCAGCGAGGGAGAAGAGCTGCCACAAGGATATACGGTGTATGTGTGTGTATGTGTCATTGTGTGTGTCTGTGTGTGTGTCTTTGTGTGTGTGTGTCTTTGTGTGTGGGCAATGTGTGAGTGTGTCTTTGTGTGTGTGTGTTGGTGTGTGTGTGTGTTGGTGTGTGTGTGTATGTGTCTGTGTATGTGCCTGTCTGTCTGTCTACGTGCGTGCGTGTGCGCACTTGCCTGCGCGTGTGTGAGAGAGAAACATACATGTATACAAACAGACAGACAGATAGACAGAGCAAACAAAGGAGGAAAGAGAATGAGAGACGCACACAGAGAAGAAACAAGACAGACAGGTGAACAAAGAGGCTAGGCAGACAGACAGGCAGACATGGAGATAGACTGACAAAAAGAAGAGACAGACAGACAGACAGACAGACAGAAAGTCAGGCAGATAACGTAGAGTAGTAGCCTAGTGGTACCAATGGCTGTCAAAGTGGAAAGCGTGATGCCGAAATAATCAGCCGGCAGTGCGTGCATGTGTCACTGCTTTGGCCAAGGGAGAGACAGATCTAGGCCTAGCGCTCAATAGGCCTAGTCCTTGCATGGACAAAGAGAAAGATGAGAGAAACGGAGCTTCTCTGTCTCTGTCTCTTTCTCCGTCTCTCTGTGTCTGACTCTCTGTGTCTGTCTCTGTCTGTCTGTGTGTCTGTCTGTCTGTCTGTCTGTCTGTCTGAAAGCACTATATCAAAAATGTTTAAATATCTCGGAATCTTTTTCGCCTACCAAACCACTTTCCTTTTCAGTCCTGCTACATAGACTGTCTTCCTCGTCGAACGTTCAAATAGCAATAATTGTTGTCTGTCATATGAGCCCAAATGCGTTGGTTGCACAGAGAGACACCATTGTGAGAGATCAGTAGGTCAACTGCAGGGGATGGAGGTAAAGGAAAGAGCGAGTGGGCGGAAAGAACAACGAACATAAACAGACAATGAAAGAAGACACAGAAGGCAGAGAAAGAAAATACCCTCTACCAGAAAGACAAGAGCTAGCGTATAGCCTGGGTAGGGTAGGCCTAGAGCCTGGCACACTGTGAGAAACTAACCACCAACAGTTCACACAGTATTGATCTTACACACAGCCTTGGTCTTAATCATCATCCAGTTGAAAGATGAAAACTGGAAACTACCCAAGAGTTAAGTCATGCTGTGTGTTATGTAAGGGTGCTCTTCTTCTTGCCTTTTTCGTCATGAGTTCAGCTCTGACAATACCTCGTGTGTCTTCAAGGTATGAAGCCGCCGCTGTGGCCTAGTGGTTAGGGTGTTGTACTCGTAATCTAAAGGTTGCGGGTTCGATCCCAGCTATTCCGCTATGGCGTTGTGCCCTTGGAAAAGGCACTTTACGGCTATTTTCTCACCCCACCCAGGTGTAAAAGGGGTACCAACCTTGTGTTGGGGTTAATCCTGCGATAGACTGGCGTCCTATCCAGGGGGGAGTCTATGACTCTCAGTCGCTTAACGCCACAGAAACCGGGATAAGCACCGGCCTGATGAGCCTTATGGCTCGGGACAGACTTTAACTTAACTTAACTTCAAGGTATGAAAGAGAAGAAGGCCTAACACCTTGGCTTTCATTAGTTAGAGAGTAAGGTGTTGGTTTTTATCAATCAAACTTTGCAAAAACAAATTTAATTCGAAGGCTCTATTATTTCATAAACAGGGAAATTCACTCTCTCTCTCTCTCTCTCTCTCTCTCTCTCTCTCTCTCTCTCCCTCTCTCTCTCTCTCTCTCTCTCTCTCTCTCTCTCCTCTCTCTCTCTCTCTCTCTCTCTCTCTTCTCTCTGTCCTGTGTCTATCTTCTGTCTGTCTGTCTGTCTGTCTTGACTCTCCTCTCTCTCTCTCTCTCTCTCCTCTCTCTCCCTCTCTCTCTCCTCCTCTCTCTCTCTCTCTCTCCTCCTCTCCTCCTCTCGTCCCTGTGTCTATCTGTCTGTCTGTTCTGTCTGTCTGTGACTCTCTCTCTCTCTCTCTCTCTCTCTCTCTCTCCTCCTCTCTCTCTCTCTCTCTCTCCTCTCTCTCCTCTCTCTCTCTCTCTCTCTCTCTCTCTCTCTCTCTCTCTCTGTCCCTGTGTCTATCTGTCTGTCTGTCTGTCTGTCTGTGATCTCTCTCTCTCTCTCTCTCTCTCTCTCTCTCATCTCTCTCTCTCTCTCTCTCGCTCTCTCCTCCCTCCTCTCTCTCTCTCTCTCTCTCTCTGTCCGTCTATCTGTCTTCTCTTCTGTCTGTGACTCTCTCTCTCTCCTCTCTCTTCTCTCTCTCTCTCTCTCTGTCTCTCTGTCTCGTCCTGTCTGTCTGCTGACTCTCTCTCTCTCTCTCTCTCTCTCTCTCGTCCTCTCTTCCTCTTCTCTCTCTCTCTCTCTCTCCTCTCTCTCTCTCTCTCTCTCTCTCCTCTCTCTCTCTCTCTCCTTTACCCCATCCTCTGTCACAGTGGGGCCTCCAGCTTTGTAATGAAGAAAAAGACACACCACAACCACACCACACCACACCACACCACACCACACCACACCACACCAGACCCTCCCCTCCCCTTTTTCAGCCTCAGCCTCTCTCTGTGTCGCTCATTTGTCATCCCATTCATCATTCTTTGCAAGCAGCTTTCCAAAACCCACAGGACAAGGAATGAAGGAGGCATTTCATTTCCTCCTGGCTGCTGGCAAAAACCCTGAACAATGTGCACTGTGAAGCAGTGACTTCAAATGGCCAACATGTCCCTCAGCCCACGGTGTGATCCTGAACACGTCAAGTCCAGGGCTGCCCTTTTTCTTCTCTCTTCTTCTTCTTCTCTTACCTCACACACATAGCGGCTCCCTTGATCTTTGGCCGTGGCCTTCCTCTCTTATTTTTTGGAAAATTCCAAGATGTCTTGGGTTTGTGGAGACATACAGATAGATAAGCATTCAATCTGGCAGATAGACAGGCAGACGGATAGATTCACAAGCTTGCAAGCCAGAAGGCAGGCAGGAAGGCAAGCAAGCTAACAAACGTACTGGCAGGCAAGCAGCCAGACAAAATTTAATGGAGAGAAAGATGGGCAGACAGAGAGAGAGAGGCAGACAAAACGATTTTTAAAAAAAACAGGGACAGAGAAATAGAGAAGAAAAATAAACAGAGATACAGAAGAATAGAGAGAGCGAGAGGGAGAGAGAGAGAGAGACTTCAGACTTCAGACTTCAGACTTCAGATGGTTTAATCATTAAGGCCATAGCCCCATATGAAAGGAGAGAGAGAGAGAGAGAGAGAGAGAGAGAGAGAGAGAGAGAGAGAGAGAGAGAGAGAGAGAGAGAGAGAGAGAGAGAGAGAGAGAGAGAGAGAGAGCAACATCGATACTAAAACCAAGACAAAGTGGGAAAAAGAATAACAGGAAAACAAAGAGAAATGGAGATACAAATACTGATAGTCGGACACAAAAAGACAGACTAGACAGAAAGACTAAAAGAGATAGATCTAGCACATGACTGTTTCATAACGTTACTGAAAAAATACTAAAACTATAAAAGGAGAGCAGAAGCAAAATGAAACATCAATACAGAAGAAGGGGACAAGTAATAGGGTAGCACTCTCCCAGAAAAAAAATTAAAAGAAAAGAAAAGCCGGGGTTAAAGCATTCCTACAGTCCCCCCAAGAACAGAGCTGTGTGTGTGGTTTCAAGGGTCTGCGGTGTTGCTAAGGGCAGGCCGAGGTGCCATTGTCATCCGTCAGCTGGGGATGAGGAGGTGGGAGTGGTGGGGGGGGGGAGAGTGGGGGTAAAATGGTGGCTTCTTTTTCTTCATTGCTTCCATTTTAGTGCCTTGGCTTTCCTCTCCACCATTTACTCTCCTAGCCTAGGCTAGCTTGTCCTCTACCACTCACTTCAGCTACTGTCCTCCTTAACACTAATCTATTCATCCTTCTCACCACACCTGTCTCCTCTGCCTTCTGCCATTCTAGTCCACCCTTCCTTCTTCTTCCTCCTTCTCTCTTCTTCTCTCTCTTCTTCTCATTCTTCTTCTTCTTCTTCTTCTTCTCTTCTTCTTCTTCTTCTTCTTCTTCTTCTTCTTCTTCTTCTTCTTCTTCTTCTTCTTCTTCCTTCTTCTTCTTCTTCTTCTTCTTCTTCTTCTTCTTCTCCTTCTTCCTCTCTCTTCTCTTCTTCTTCCTTCTTCGTCGTCGTCGTCGTCGTCGTCGTCGTCGTCGTCGTTGAACGCTCAGACAGCAACTATGGTTGTCAGCCATACTTATAAGCGAAAAATTAATGCGTTGCACTGCTGTTCAGCGCCTGATAAGTCAGGTCCAGCACATCCTATTTCGGCTTAGGTTTTCCATACATGCATTTCCATACCTTTGGGGGTCTTTTTTTGTTTTTCTTTTGCTTTTATTTTTTCTAAACTGCTGTCCCACGTTATTCACCTCCTTCCTTTATAGTTAATAGTTAAATGTGATTGGGAAACTTTGTTTTCTTTGTCAGTAAGTTTGTCTATCTGTCTCTATCACACTGTCTCTGTTTGTTTGTCTGTCTGTCTGTGCACGCGTGTGTCTGTGTGTGTGTCTGTGTGTGTGTCTGTGTGTGTGTGTGTGTGTGTGTGTGGGGTGTGTGTGTGTGTGTTTGTGTGTGTGTGTGTGTGTGTGTGTGTGTGTGTGTGTGTGTGTGTGTGTGTGCGCGCGCACGCGAAGTTAGTTCTTTGTGACAAACCCCGCCACCCTCTTCACATTTTCCCATAACTTATCTGAGTGGACAACAAAGGTTATGTCGTATATGTTGTATCTTGTGTGTGTGTGTGTGTGTGTGTGTGTGTGTGTGTGTGTGTGTGTGTGTGTGTATGTGTGTGTGCCTGTGTGTGTTCTGTGTGTGTGTCTGTGTGTGTGAAGTTATCAGTTCTTTGTGACAAACCCCGCCACATTCTTCACATTTTCCCATAAATTTTGTGAGTGGACAATAAATGTTGTCGTAAAATGTTATATCTTGTGTGTGTGTGTGTGTGTGTGTGTGTGTGTGTGTGTGTGTGTGTGTGTGTGTGTGTGTGTGTGTGTGTGTGTGTGTGTGTGCGCGCGAGTGTGCGTGAGTGAATGTGTGTGTGTGTGTGTGCATGCTTGAGTGTGTATCTGCGTGTATTTGTGTGTTTGTATGTCTGGTTGTGTGAAGTCATAAAGTCTGTGATAACCCCCCCTCCACCTCCACCCCCATTCCCACCCCCACCCTTGTTGCCCTCATCTGCAGCAACCCGCATCCTCTATGTGCTGTACCACCCCCACCACCCCCACACCACCTTGCGTCGCTTTCTTTTCTTCGTCCGTCAGTCACTGTCAGTGCTGTGGACCGACCGTTCATTCATGGAGTCCTTTCTTCCTACCCCTTCCCTTCCCTCCCTTCTTCTTTGTGGCTGGCCTATTAATTTCTCTGTCATTTCATTCGTGTTTTTTATGTTTAGGCATACTCTTATGTTTTCTGTCTGTTTTTTCTGTTTGTTTGTTTGATTCTCTTGAATCTGTCTGGTTGGCTGGTTGGTTCTGTCTGTTTCTGTCTCTATCAGTCAGTCTGTCTATACATGCATGAAGAGAATTAAGACACTGGCATGTCTGCCCTTGAAGTTGACATGGGAGATCGTAAAAATCACCACCTTTAATTTACCCAGACACCAAACCCACAACTTTATGAACTCATGGGATTGAAGTCGAATGGTCTTAACCACTTAGCTGTAGCGTCAGTCCTACGGCTTCTAAATGGAGGCTTTGTAAAACATTTCTGGAAGTTTTGTCCAGTTTTTGTGGCTTCTAAACTGTACATTTCTTCAGACATTTCTGGATTACTTGTTGTGTTTTTCGTGGCTTCAAAATGTTCGTAAAACTTTCATTAGATTACTTGTTGTGTTTTTTATGGCTTCAAAATGTTCGTAAAACTTTCATTAGATCTAGACCTAGATTATTTGTTGTGTTTTTGTGGCTTCAAAAACTTTCATTAGAGTTCCTTTTTTGGTAACATCAGAGTAAAACTTGTGGATCTTGATTTCGTGTGAGATGTCTCAGAATCATGCCTTTTGACTTTCTGATCTTAGAAAGTTGGAATTGCTAACATTCTTTCTTCTGCAAAGAACTTGCCATGTTTTTGTTTTGGTAGTACTTTTTATAAAACAAGATCAATGGTTAATTAAAGGTTTTATATTGCAGATTGTCTCACCACATCATGCTTAAAATCGATCGTTTGTGTTCTTTTTGTGATGTCACTCAATGTGTGTTCGTTTGAGTGTGTGTGTGTGTGTGTTGTGTGTGTGTGTGTGTGTGTGTGTGTGTGTGTGTGTGTGTGTGTGTGAGTGTGTGTGTGTGCGTGCGTGCGTGTGTGTGTGAGTGTGTGTGTGTGAAATATTTTCTCACTTCTGGTCTTCTTTAATTAGGCTACAGCAGAATTACGATGAATGGCATTCGTGTATGCATGCTCTGTCTCTGTCTCTGTCTGTCTGTCTGTCTGTCTGTCTGTCGTCTGTCTGTCTGTCTGTCTGTCTCTCTCTCTCTCTCTCTCTCTCTCTCTCTCTCTCTCATCTCTCATCCTCTCTCTCTCTCTCTCTCTCTCTCTCTCAAACACACACGCACGTATGCACACACACACACACACACACACACACACACACACACACACACACACACACACACACACACACACACACAACACACACACCACACACAGTGAGAGAAAGAAACAAGAGACCATTCCGTGCCAAAGACAGAACAGAGCTGTGAATGAACACTGTGTGACAATGACTTGGAAGAGTCACACTGTAGTAGAGGGGATGGGGTGGGAGGGGAAAGAAAAAGGGCGGGAAATGGTGGGTGTGACAGGAAAGTAAGGAGTGGGGGAGGGGGGGAGGTGTCAAGAAAGGCAACTCCAGCGGAGATTAAGTGTTAGGCTAAGCTACTAATAAGGCGAGGCCTATGCGAAGACGAACCCGTTAGCCTGGCTACTATACTCTCTTGGCTAGTTAGGCTACTATGGAAGTAGTATAGTAGCCTAGTAGTAGCTCTCAGAATGGAGGTGAGAGAGTGAATGGAAGAAAGAAAAGGAAATAGGAACAGGAGAGAGGGGGCAGGGGTGGGAGAGAGGATGGAGGCGGAGTTAATAGCATTTTTGCTTTTTTATTGTTCGACTTTAGTCGTCTGATGTATGGTACCGATTGCTGCTAAACGACTCTTTTCTTTCTTTTTTTTTGTTTTCTTGTGTTTTCTTCCCCCCCCCCCCCCCCTCTGTGTGTGTGTGTGTGTGTGTGTGTGTGTGTGTGTGTGTGTGTGTGTGTGTGTGTGTGTGTGTGTGTGTGTGTGTGTGTGTGTGTAAAAACAGTGGAATATGGGGGTTGGAGCAATCCTGCTTCTTGCTTTTTTTTTATATTTTAAGATAAAGCACCGGTCGAAGAAGTGGGGAGAGGTGTGTGTGGGGAGAGGGGGGGGGTGGTAGTAAAATGTTCTTGTGCTTTGAGATATGTTTATTTAGTTCCTTTGTTTCGTCTCTTTCGTTGCTTGTTTGGGTATGTACATGTTTTAGGAATGGGTAGCCTAGTGGTTAGAGCGTTGTGCTCCTGATCTGACGGTTTGGGATCGAGCCACCATCAAGGCTCTCGTTCAAGGAGATTGTTTTCCCTGGAGTTAACACCAGTACTAGCTCCACTCCCGTGAAAGTTCTTTGGATGAGACTAAAACCCGAGGTCCAGTGTGTAGATGCGAGCAGAACATCTTGCGCACACGTCAAAACCCGCTCAGCTTTTCGTAAAAGTAGGGCATTTCGTGCCAGTAGAAATGGATTGCAAATGGTAAAAAAAAAACCTGCATGCCTACTGGTGTCGTGTTTAGACATCATACCCGAAGTTGGATTGCGGCTACCTTAAGTAATGGTGGACAAAACTGGTTGCACATGCAAATTCTCACCATTGGTAAACCTAGCCGACGAATGAAAATAAAAATTTACGTGTTTGCTTGCTTGAGTGTTTGTTTTTTTGTTTGTTGGAGAATTAGAAGCGCGTGATTTCGAGCAATTTGGTCACTGCTGTAGTTGTAGAACCGTTCTGCCAGTAAAACTACAATGGACAAAGAAGGCAGAAAATAGACAAGAAAGGAGTGGCAGAAAGAAAAGGAATAAAGAAGAGACAAAGAGAAGGATAGCAAAGAGGGAATTCCTAGGGCATAGGGGATGGGATAGCTCTGTGGTCAGAGCACTCGCTCCCACCATACCAAGGCTAAGCAGCTTCGAGCGTGGTTACCAGTTGGTTGGGTGACCATTTGCCCGCCTTGGCTTCACTACAGTCCCCCAGTTCATCCAGCTGTAAATGGGTGCCTGCCCTCTTTAGGGTCAGGGAAGGTAAAGCAGCGAAGGGGAGGAGATGGGCGCCGCCCTCAATATGCTGGCCCCTAGAGAAGCTGAGGTTTCTGATGCCTTGCACAGATCACATAAGTTATGGGACACCTTTACTTTTACCGTATACCTAGCACGCAATTTTCAGAAGGGGAAATGCTATTTAGACATCCTAACGGTGGAGCTGCTCTGGTGACGACGCGCTCTTCCGGGAGGGCAGTCCAAATTTCACGCTTAGAAGAGTAGTTGTGACTGAGAGAGGTAGAGACCTATACGGTACAATGAAATACAGATAAAATGCAATACCTTCACCTTCACTTTCACTTATCCAGAAGTCTAGTGGACCATTGGGGCACCGCTGAAGGTGTTACAACCAGCTTTCAGCATTTCTCGCGGTTTTTGCTTTCCGTATCGCATCGTTCCACTCGAGGCCAGTCCACTCACTGATGTTGTCTCCTTCCTTATACTGTGCTCTGTTTGAGCCTAAAACTGTTCCACCCACCCATTAGACCATGAGTGGTGGTCTGGGTGCTAGTTTTTTTTCGGATGAGACGATAAACCGAGGTCCCGCGTGTTACTCATCATTATTTTGCGCACGTAAAAGAACCCACGGCATCAAGAGGGTTGTCCCTGGCAAAATTCTGTAGAAAAAAGCCAGTCTGATAGGGAAACAAATTCACTTGTAGACAGGAAAAAGGAAAATTGTGGGTGGCGCTGCACTTGTGGCGACGCGCTCTTCCAGGGAGAGCAGCCCGAATTTCATGCAGAGAAATCTGCTGTGACATAAAGTGGTATACAATATTCAATACAACGTATGTAGGACAGTCTTGGCCGGTCTAGATGTTCGTGTGACGTGCGCATACCACTTTACTTTGCAGGGTTTTTTTCCCCACTAAAGTCAGGAGCTCTTCATATGGCTGTAGGGCAAAACAATATTGTACAACACAATAGATCCGGTACCATGCAGTACCATACAATACAGGATAACAAATCATTCGCATTACTTTATTAGTCACATTAATTTAGGCCTCCACCCCTACTTCCTGTCCCCTAATCACCCCCACCTCCCTCCTCCTCCTCCCCCCCCTCTCACCCCCTGCCCCATCTCTTTCGTTTAGGCCCCCACTGTAATGTGTGCTAACGTCAGATCAGCCTCACCCTTCTACAGAGAGCTTTTTTCCTAGTGTGGTTGTTTACTGCTCTTTGTCACTGCCTCTCTCCCTCTTCCCTCACGCCCCCCCCCCCCCCCCCCCTCTCCCCAACGGCCAAGGCTGTTCAGGCACGCTTGATCTGGCACCACAAACTTTTTTTGTGTGTGTGTCTGTCTCTCTACTATCTGTGCCCTCCTGAGAGTTTGCGTGAAAAAAAAAGACAAGACGCCTCTCTCCCCCCCTCCTCGTCCCAATTCCCCCATTCTCTACCCCTTCTCCTTCCCCTCCCCCCTCCTTCCTCTACCTTTTATTTTCTTGTCCCTGAACCCTCTCCTCCTCTTCCCCCCCCCTCCCCACCCTCCACTCCCGGGGAGCCCCAAGCATCAAGACTTTGTGAACTTGTGAAACTGTGTGCAGGCATGTGTCCCCCCCAAAAAAAAACCCACCCCACCCCTCCCCTCCCCCTCTCTCTCACTTTATCTCATCCTCTCCCATCCCCCTGGATTCCCCCCCCCTCCCACTCCCTCCCCCCCACCACCTTTTACTACTAAGACTTGGGCAACAAGAAAGGCGCGTGGGAGAGGGAGGGAAGGAGAGAGGGAGGGATGGAGTCGTCAAGTGTTGGAGGGAGGGAGGGAGGGGCAAAAGAGAGAGAAAAGAAGAGAAGAGAGAGAGAGAGAGAGAGAGAGAGAGAGAGAGAGAGAAGAGGGGGAGGGGGAGAGGGAGAGGGGAATGGGGGAAAGCACTCATCGTACCGTCAGACTGCTGGGTGAAGAAACAGAAGCAGTGTTGGTTGTCCAGAGGTTGGTTGCTGTGTTGGTGGCCATACATGCGGAGATTGGCAGGCAGTGTATGGCTCTTGGCTTTTGAAGTGTCACCCTGCTTCTCACGTTCTGTTAACACAGCTTGGGCTGCCCTGCTGCCTCTGTGTGTGTGTCTATGTGTGTGTGTGTGACACAGTGGCAATGCCAAACTATCACTTTTTTTTGTGTTGGGGAAACATATCTTCCTTCGTTTGTTTGTTTTTTTCAGTGCTTGAATAATTAATATCCTGTGGTGGGTTATATTATTATTTGACAACTTGTGTGAATTCGCGTTGAAATTTTCAAAGAAGTGTTGGTGTCTTGTTTTGGGTTTGTTTGGGTTTTGTTTTGTTTTTGTCGAATGTGTATGTGTTACGGGGTTTGTTTTTCATTTGGAGAACCGTGGATATGCACACACACGCCTCCAGTGCTTTTATTTTTTTAGTTGTTGAATGGTGACTGCCGCGAGTAGATTCGGAAAGTGATGCCTTCATATTGAGAAGTTTGGAAAGTTATAACTTCATAAATGATTGAAAAGTGCCTGTAAAGTGCTTTTATGATTGTGTGACCGTGGCGGTGCTATTATTGGAGTATATTTATCATATTCGGTGCGGCAAGTTTTCTCGTTTGTGGCCCACGTGTTCGTGTTTGTGGAATCAGTGTGTGAGAATGCATGTGATGATGCTTTGCTACAATATTGTGGATATATAGCTTTTTAACCAATGTGCATTAACTACGAGGATTTTACTCTAAAGGTTGTGGGTTTCTTTTTTTTCACCTGGAGTATTCCCTGTTTGTGTCCAGTGTCTTTTTTTTTAATAATCACACAAGCCTCTGTTCCTGTGTCTTGGAGTACAAAGTGTTCATTCACTGAGTGTGAGAAAACATCTGGACAACGTCACTCACTTGGCAAAACAAAAAAATCCTGGCAGTTTTCAGACAAGGTCGCCCCCCCCCCCCCCCCCACAATCTTTTGTGTTGTAAGCTGACTAGGAGACAAATGGCTTAAAAAAGGAGGGAGAGGGGACTGGGGTTAAGGACCACCCTTGTCGCTGCTCAAGCCAAGATGGAGGGGTGCCTGGGGAAGAAGAAGAGGCGATCTGTGGGCAGATACCTCTCCCGCCGCTGGGGAAGTGTCAAGGTAATGACTATCATTAGCGGTCAGAGCTAGTTAGGTTCCAATGTCCAATGGAGCAATTTTGTTCTGAAATTAAAGAAAAAAAAAGAAAAGGAAAACTTGAATGATGGAAACATTCCAATGCAAAAAAGGTGAAAAAAAACAGAAACAAGCAAGAAGAAGAAGAAGAAGAAGAAGTAGTAGAGTAGTAAGAAGTAAGTAGTATAGTAAGTATAGAAGTAGTAAGTAGTAGTAGTAGTAGTGTAGTAGTAGTAGTAGTAGTAGTAGTAGTAGTAGTAGTAGTAGTAGTAGTAGTAGTAGTAGTCAAAGAAAAGAAGAAAACCAACTAAATTTATTTAACAAACAAGCAACGTTTGGCTTTTATCAGTTTCTTTGAATGAGTTTTGGGTGACTAGTTTGATGCCTTCAGTAGAGAAAGAAAGAAGTCAACAGGGTATGAATGATCAACAGAAAGACCAAAGTGCTATAAAATCCTGGTAAAGACTGACTGACAGCTTGCCTCCAAGCCTGGAGAATTATTTCGCTGGCATCTGTCTGTAATATTGCGTAGAACTTTTATATCATACCCTTCTCTTTGTCTACCTGCCACAACCTATGTCATGATTTTTCTTTGGTCATGTTCTTTGTCTTTGTCTCTGTCTCCCGTCTGTCTGTCCGCCTGTCCGTCCGTCCGCTTGTCTGTCTGTGTCTCTGTCTGTCTGTTTGCCTGTATGTCTGTCTGTCTGTCTGTCTGTCCTTTCTTTCTGTTCTGCCTGTATGTCTGTCTGTTGTCTGTCTTGTCTTGTCTTTTCTTCTCTCTCTCCCCTCTCTCTCTCTCTCTCTCTCTCTCTCTCTCTCTCTCTCTCTCTCTCTCTCTCTCTCTCTCTCTCTCTCTCTCTCTCTCTCTCTCTCTCTCTCTCTATCACGCATACATAGTCTCTCTGTACCGTGTGCCATGTGGTGTGTGGTGTGTGTGTGTGCGTGCCTGGTGTGTTTAAAGAGAGAGAGAGAGAGAGAGACAGAGACAGAGACAGAGACAGAAGAGAGAGAGAAGACTCAGAGAGAGAGACTCAGAGAGAGAGACTCAGAGAGAAGAGTGCGTGCGTGCGTGTGTGTGTGTGTGTGTGTGTGGTGTGTGTGTGTGTGTGTGTGTGTGTGTGTGTGTGTGTGTGTATGTGTGTGTTCATGTGTGTGTTTATGTGTGCGTGTGTGCACGGATGTGAGTGTTTATGCGTGTTTGCGTGTGTGTGTATGCATGTGTGTGTGTTTATGCGCGCACGCGTGTGTCGGACCACGTGCGTATGTGTGCGCGCTTTTAATTTGAAACAGTGTAGCACAGCAATATCCCAGAGAAAACACTTCTTGACATTTGCTGCTGCCTCTGTTTAGCAGGTTAGGCCACAGCTGTGTAAATCCTTTGTTCTCTCTCTCTCTCTCTCTCTCTCTCTCTCTCTCTCTCTCTCTCTCTCTCTCTGTCTCTGTCCTGTCTGTCTGTCTGTCTGTCTGTCTGTCTGTCTGTCTGTCTGTCTCTCTCTCTCTCTCTCTCTCTCTCTCACTCTCTCTTCTCTCTCCTCTCTCTCTCTCTCTCTCATCTCTCTCTCTCCCTCATTCTCTCTCTCCTCACTCTCTCTCTCCCTCACTCTCACTCTCACTCTCTCTCTCACTCACTCTCACTCTCACTCACTCACTCACTCACTCTCTGTCTTGCTTGGTTTGCCCAGTGTGTGTGTGTGTGTGTGTGTGTGTGTGGTGTGTGTGTGTGTGTGTGTGTGTGTGTGTGTAATGTATGTGTATCATTAATTTTGTATGTGCGTGAATGAGTCTGTGCGTGCTTGCGTATGCACCTACATATATACATGCATGTTTGCATGCTGATCTGTAAAAGGGCACTTGAGTGTGCGTGTGAAGAACAAAGTGGTTTTTTAAACCTGGTTTACTTCCGCATTCATCCATTCATCCAATTTGTCAGTCTTTTATTCATTAATGAATTCATTCACTCACTCCCTCACTCAGTCAATCACACCCCTCACCGAGTCAGCTAGCCAGCCACTCACTCATTCATTTACTCATGAATCTCCTCATGCATGCTCTGCAATCACCATCAGTCACTTTCCTCACTATCCTTCCATTATCATTCTTTTCATCTCACCTCGCTTCCCTGCCACACACTTACAGAACTTGGTCCATATCCATAATAATACTCGCCCCCCCCCTGCCCCCCCTGCCCCCCCCCCCCCTGCCCCTCTGCCCCTACCCCCCTACTCCAACTCTATGCTAATACGCGTGACCAACATGTTTTCAGTGGCACTGATTTTGCAAAAGCTGCGAGTTTTTCTTGGCACCCTAGTCTATGTGGATAAGTTCCACTAGATGGGTAGGCTAGTAGTAGGCCTAGTGGGTTTTGGTTGGTGGTGGTACCTCTATTAGGGCTATGTGCCCCTTTGGTATGTCTAGGGGTCTGTTATAATCGTTCTCATCACTCCTCAACGCACTAATTGCTTCCATCATCATCGTCAGCACCGCTCTAGGGCCGCCCTCTGACTCTACTCCCTTTGCTAGGCCTACTACTGGCAAGGTGGATTCTAGGCCTACTGAACATTCTCATTTCTGCTGTGTGGCGTCGTTGCCTATGTTATTATTGTTTGTATGTGCTGTGTTTGTTTGGTTTTTGACTGTGTCTGACTGTTTGATTGTTTTGTTGGAGGGTTGGTTGCGGTTGGTGGGTAAATGGGTTGGTTGGTTGGTTGGTTGGTTGGTTGGTTGGTTGGTTGGTTGGTTGGTTGGTTGGTTGGTTGGTTGGTTGGTTGGTTGGTTGGTTGGTTGACCAAGTGAAAGGTTTGTCTTTCTGTCTACTGGCTGAGAGCTGTTTGTCTGCCTGTCTTAGTCTTTCGATATCTCTGTCTTGTCTGTTTCTATATGGTCTCTCTGTGTTTGTCTCTCTCTTGTCTTTTTCTGCCTCCATGTCTGTCCTGTCTGTCTGTCTGTCTGTCTGTCTGTCTGTCTCTGTCTGTCTGTCTGTCTCTGTCTTCTCTCTCTCTCTCTCTCTCTCTTCCTCTCTCTCTCTCTCTCTCTCTCTCTCTCTCTCTCTCTCTCTCTCTCTCTCTCTCTCTCTCTCTCTCTCTCTCTCTCTCTCTTCCCCCATCCTTAACTCTCTATCCTCTCAACCACTCCCCCTCCACACACACACACACGCCTTCATCCCTACCCCCCCCCCTTCCCTTCCACCTCCTTTCTCTTCTTTGTACCGTTTACTTACGTCTTTCTCTTCTTCTTCTGCTGCTGCTGCTGCTGCTGCTGCTGCTGCTGCTTGCTGCTGTTGCTGCTGTCGTTGTATGATGTGCTGCTACCATGACTATGGCTGACTACTGCAGTCCGGTTTTTATCAGTCATAATATTCTCGCCGGAGTTATTCCTGATGCTCTCCACAGCGTCTTAGCAGTCTCCAAGACTCTTCTTCACAGGGTCTTAGTCCATCATTAGTCAGGCACCCACGTCATTTTCCTATTGATTAGTCACCAAGGCACCACCAGCAGCAGTAGCAGAAGTAGCAGCAGTAGTAGTAGTTATAGTAGCAAGCAGTGCTAGGCCTAGTGGTAGCAACAGTCCTACTATTATTAGTGAATTTTTACGACTTTGTGCTCGTAATGTGCAATCAGGGAAGGATTCTTTTTTTCTGAACTGAAATATAAAAAAGATACTTTTTAATGAGTTTGTATTTAAAAAGGGCTGTTGGATGATGAGGTTTTAAGTCTGGTTTTGTAAAATATAAAAAAAAATATGGATTTTTTACGTCATTTTTTTTAGCAGGATGGTTGTCAGGGATTTT
>CM060316.1:42568214-42576210 GCA_030674155.1 Stramonita haemastoma
ATGTATATTTTTTATTTTAAAAAAAATAAAACGAAAGGAAGAAGAGCATGAAAGAACAAAATGCATGACCCCTGTCAGGACAGTCTAAGCTGTTATCAGGGTGGCTGATGGTTTTGATTTAGGATTACCGTGTGATGCTAGAAGCCCTTGAAGAACTAATGATGCTGAGAGAATAATGAAGACAGGCTTCCTTGGTACATTCTCACCTGCTGGATTGGTGGTGTAGTTGGGAAATTTGCAGACAAGAAAAAAACAAAACAAATCGATACCTGTGGTAACATGCTCTATCTCAGCGAAGAGCAGCCTGAATTTTACACAGAAAAATCTACCGTGACTGAAAGTGGTATACGATAGAAACTACAATAACAATAGGGAGAAGCAGGAAAAAGAAAGGGCACAATAATAGTTCCATGAAGTGATGTTGCTCTTCAAGACGTGGGTAGTGTTGTTTGCTTGTGCTTTGCTCTCCAGGGAAAGCTGAGACTGACCATGGCCTGACCACAGAGAGCGGTGATCTATCTAATGAACGTCTTTGTCCAGCGAAAGAGGACACTGACTGTCCTTTCCAGTGCGCCACAAGACAGCATTGTCTGTGCCTTCCAGCCTTCCATCTTTCTCTCTTCCTCTGCTATTAACTGCTGTCTCGATTTGTGGTCTTTCATTACCAGGCTGTAGTCAGGGTCAAGGAACCTTTGACAATTATTAAGTCTCCTCTGGCTTTCCTTTTATCCTTTATACCAGACTACTTTCCTTTTTGATTTATGAATAGTTTAGGGGGTAAGATGGCCAAGTGGTTAGACAAAAGCACTGCGCTTGTGATCTGACAGCCCGGGATCACGCACGCACACACACACACACACACACACACACACACACACACACACACACACACACACACACACACACACACACACACACACACACAGAGTAATTGACGAAATTATTTATGTTCTTAAGATAGATGGTTTGAGGGGGAAAAGCAAATAAATGCTTATTCAATGTACTATCTCAGTATCTGGAAATAAACATTTGACTTCGACTTACACACACACGTCACACACACACACACACACAACACACACACACACACACACACACACACACACACACACACACACACACACACACACAACACACACACACACACATTACTTACACCACGCTACATGTTTTTTATTACAAGTACTGACATATACCTGAAACAAACAAAAAAACAAAAAAAGCGAGAGAACGTCCTCGTCAACAATATTCCCCCATTCAGCTTTTCCAGGTTGCCCCCCCCCCCCCCCCCCTTTCTCCTTATCCACTTAGCCACTGACTACTGTCCACCCCCCTGTGGCAGTGAAATCTCCTTTAAGTCTTGTTTCTTGTTGTTTATAGCCTAGCTGACCACCAAGGCCAAATCAGGACTGTCCTTTTAAGCCTGATACAGAAGTTGGGGAAAACTCATCAAGATAATGATTCCGTCTTTCTGCCACGCTCTGCCCACGACAAAGACCCAGGCAGGCAGGAAGGACGCAGGTTTAAATCATCGCTGCTTTTAAATATGGATGGAGGTCAGAATGCCCTGGAGGCTGGGGTAATTATTTAGTGACACCAACCGGGACCATGGGGACATACTACAGGGTCAGCAGTGCTGAATGCTAGGCCTATCAGGGTAGTGTAGCCAGGGAAGGGGTATGGAAGGGGAAGTGTGTGTGTGTGTGGGGGGGGGGGGGGTTAAGGAGATGTGAATCGTTGCATGAAGGGCCTGTTGTTCTGGGAGACGTGGGTCTGTGTTTGTGACTGTTCTCTTGGGAAAGGCCGAGGCTTGACCAATGCCTGACCACAGCGGTGATCTGATGAACGTCTTTGTCTGGACAGTGCTAGGCCTAGAAGAGAGCATTGTCTGTCTGTCTTTCTGTCCCATTCCAGTGATTTCTCTCCTCTTTCCCCCGTGATGTTATCTGCAGTCTTCGTCTTCGCCATTCATTACCATGCTTGACAAGTGTCCGGATCTAGGAGGCTATTTCGTCTGTCTTTTGCTTGATCCTAGATTTCAGATCAAAAGCTTTTTAAAATAATATTTTAATAGTTAAAACGCATCCCGTATTACTCTGTATTCACTTGGTGTATTACTTTTTGTAAGATTTTAGTCAGCTTTGAGTAGAGAGTTTAATGTGCCCTTATCAATAGTTATGGTTTCACTATGACTAGAACTACAAGTGTCCTCTTTGCTTTACTTGTAAAGAACCGAGGCATACATAAAAAAAACTGTACATAGATCTCTCCTTCGTCTGTCTCCTTCCTTCCTTTTTTATTTCTTCTTCCTCCTTCAACCCTCCCTCCTTCCTGCAACAACAGCACATGTCCTGCATGTCATACCCTGCTGATTGTATCAGAGACAAGGTCTACAGAGTCAGAAAGACCCTGGCTGTTCGACATCCTTTACGTGTCACGATAGCATCTTTAGTAGGTTACGCTTCCACCAGCTGTGAAGGGAGCTAGGCTAGGACTAAAGCTAAAGTTCATGTCCACTACTCTTCGCGCGATCAGAGTGTGCATGTGGGGCCCGGCTGCAGCAATACCGAATAGAAGGGTGCTTAGTTAGCTACATACAAATAATGTTTTATTTCTCTCCTGTCTGTGGCTACGGCTGGTGTCCACAAGTCTTATATTGTTTTTTTGTTTATTTACCAGAGATTCATATTTATTTTTAAATCAACCGCAGCAGCAACTGTATACTCTAGCAGCCGTGAAATGTGGCCAGTGTTAAAGCTGACAAAGGCTTAGCGTGTTTTACTTCATCTTGTTAGTTCATTGAAGTCGTGGGTTCGAATCCCTGGAGCACCCACCGTCAGGTGTGAATTCAAAGTAGGGATTTTTACGACCTCTGAGGTCACCGTAAAGTGCAGGTCTGTGAAAGTGCCTTAACTTTCTTCATGTAAATAATTTATGCGTGCAGAAGCTCAAAGTGTGATAGTTAAAGAGCCTGTAGTTCATGTCAGGTGTTGGGTGGGTTCAGAATCTCTAACATACCCAGTATGCTTCCTTAACCTCAGAGGGTGGGCTCCGCCAAGAGACAAAGCCTGAAAAAGTTATATAGTGCCCCAGCAACTCAAGAGAGAGAGAGAGTGAAAGAAAGAGAGTGTGTGTGTGTGCGTGTGTGTGTGTGTGTGTGTGTGTGTGTGTGTGTGTGTTGTGTGTGTGTGTGTGTGTGTGTGTGTGTGTGGTGGTGTGACGCAGACGCATGGGAAAAGAAAGGAAATATCGTTGTATGTGGAAGAAAACAATTTTTTGTTTGGGGATTTTTTTTGTTGGGGTTATTTTTGGACAATGTTGTTTGTTCTTGGCTTTGTTTGTTTTTAGTTGCTTTTTTAAGGAAACACGATATGGATGGGGGGGGGGGGGGGGTTGCTAGCTTAACATGCTCCACGTCGCTAGGCCTATCAAACAGCTGATGAAAGGAGGGAGGAGGGGGGATTTAACTTACTTTATCATGACGTCTTTGTGCTGATGATGGCCCTGATTAGACACACGGGTCTTGTCCGGTCCCAGGCCCTCTGCGCTCTGCTGATGGGGGATAAGACAGACACAGCTGTGACAGAGTTTCTGACACCCACGGTCTCTGCTGCTCACTAGGCCTAGCTTACCAGGCCTGCTGTGGGTGTTTTTATCTTTTAGGCCTAGTATTAGCAGCTGTAGGCGCTTCTGCCTCTGTCTGGCAGGTTACGTTGACTAGGCCTATGACGGAAATGTGAAAACGTGTGTGCATGCATGAAGACAGATACAAGTACAATGAACATGTGAGGGGGAGGGGGGAGAGAAAGAGAGAGAGGGGGGGGAGGGGGGTTGAGAGAGATAAAGAGAGGGAGAGAAAGCAGGGGGGAGAGAGAGAGAGAGAGAGATGGAGAGGAGAGAGAGAGAGAGAGAGAGAGGGAGAGAGAGAGAGAGAGAGCGCGTGTGTGTGTGTGTTTTGCGAGCATGTGTGTGGTCCGCGCACGCGCGCGCGCGCACGTGCGTGTATATATAATAAAAAAAAAAAAAAAACAGGATAGAACTTTTGAGTTCGGTTTCTAATACTGTCACAACGCTGTCTACCCCTGCAGTGTGGCAAAGAGTGGAATGGAATAGCCTAGCCTAAAAGGGGACATTATTTTAAAGCTTACTAGCCGATGTGGCATGGCACCGAACCGAACCCCCTCCTGAGTGAGCCTAGCCTAGTAGTAAACGAGGAGGAGTCCGGGAATCAGGGGATGATGAAGTCTTTGTGCTGATTGATGGCTCTGATTTGACACACCGTACAGGACCTGCCTGCCATCTTTAACCGCCCCTCCTTTTCTCCCTTCTCTCTCTCTCTCTCTCTCTCTTCCTCCTCTCTCTCTCTCTCTCTCTCTCAGCGATGGTCGATAAGACAGAACAGCTGTAGGGGCCACTAGGCTTTTAACAGAGTTTTTTTGAACGGCATTTGCTCACAATGGGTGTTTATATAAAGGCCCTGGGTTTTTTCCTCCCTCCCTCCCTCCCTCTTGGCGGTTCCCTTTACGGAAGTCTTAGAGCCTTGACTGTCTTGTAGTAGAGCAGCTAAGAACAATTTATCCTATATTGTTCGTTTCTAGTAGAAGTTGAAATTTGGTAGTGGGTACCTAATTCTTTTTAATCATATTAAAAGGGAAACACGTTAGGGGACCTAGGAGGGGTTTGAGCACACATTTAATTTAGGTCGTGTGTCATTTCCGTTTTCTAACAGGTTTTCCCACATGAAAACCCGTAGTGAGTCTTCTAAAAACAATATATTATAGTTTTTGTCAAGTGTATGTCATAGAGCATATGCAATACAATCAACCAGTTATATTTTTAGTTGCATTGATAAACTAGGTCAACTAAAATTAGGTCAAAGTACGTTGAGGTAGCTTTTTTGTCTGTTTACAGATTTAAAGGGCTATAAAAAAACAATTTTGTTAAATCCAAAGAATAGAGATCAGCTTGTAGCCCTTTGTAAATGCTTCCCTTTTTTTGTAAGTAAAGAAAGCTTTATCTAAAGATAAATAAGTAGGTCAAATTTTTTTCATAACATTTGGCCTATTTTGATTTTATTGTGAACCTTTTTCAGAGGTTTTTTGTTATGTTGGTTTGTATTGGGCTGGTTTTTTTGTTTAAAAGGAAAGAAGAAGTGTGTATTTTTTTATTCCTTTTGCTCATTTTCACACACCACTGATGTCTTCCAAATATTTTTAAAAGACTTGACCTAATTAGGACTGATTTGGGAAATAAAAATTCAGTAACTTGGTGGGCTGTTGTTTTGGTCAAGTGAGCTGCCTTACTAAAGAATAAGAACTCCGAAGATACAATTCTGGCTAATTGATGACAGCAGTCCATCCTGAACCCTTTTGAGCCAATTCCAGAGTTTTGAATGCAGCCATTTCTATGTGAAGACCTCCTAACATGATGACGAACGTCTTCCACCAAATAGTCTGGCCAATACCACTGAACTGCTTTTGCTAAAGCAAACAATGGCTGGTCCATGGCAATCACAGGTGTTTGTCCGGGGTTTTCAGATGCTGGGTAGCTGTTTTTTTTACTAGAATCATTGCATGTCTTTTAAAGTAGTGGAATTTGCATTCTCTGCAAGGAGAGGCATTTATCTCAGTAAGCATTCCGTTTGGTATTACCTTTGATAGATGTTAGTGCTATGTGAATGTACGTTACGTTATTTGTTACCGTACTACTTATGTTTGCTAGTTATGTTATGAATTTTGTTACAATATAACTCAACACACAAACCACATACACACATGCGCGGGATGCAAACACACTGGGATATTTAACTTCACCCGCGCACGTTCGCGTGCCCTCGAACACACACCCCCACACACACACACACACACCACACAACACCACAACACACACAACACACACCACAGTTTTATATTACTGTTTTGGAAGGAAGTTAAACTGAAGAATAGGCACATCCCGAGGAATTGGGATGTCATCTTGTTGTTGAGAAATGCATGGTATGACCCATGACAATTCATCTTACGTTCACAGACCCGTCTCCAGTGGCAAGACAGGTATACTCCTTTATGCAACTTTGAACCTCAGGACTCATGCTTGGCGCAAGTCCCCAAAGAAGGAAAACCAGCTGCTCTCTGGTGGTCAGGCACAGGAAAAACGTTGTTTCTCTGATGGCAAAAAAGGAATGGTGTGATGGGGGGGCCATTTGCTTCATCACAATCATCAATAAGGGTATCTGTTCTGTTCACCATCATCACCAGTAACAAGTGCTGAAAAAAGGAGATGCTCTTCAGAAAAGACCCTGATGATTTGTTTGAGGAGGGATTTGATCGTGTTTCAACCAGGCCAGCCACAAATAAACCCTTTCCATATTGGTTGGTACAAACTTTGCATCTTCAAATCTTCTCAAATTGGTGTGCTTCGAGATGAAAAAACTGACAGTACCCGTCATACGAGATGCTAAGTCCAAGATCAGAAAGAGTGTTAATAAGTTCTTTCTTTCTTTCCGCATGCAGCTTCAGGGTCCAAGGTAAATTGGAAGAGGGTTTCTTTTCCCTTTTTTTATGCCGCTGAAAGTTTGTTTTCTTTGAGACTTTCGACAGTTGAAACAATCAGCTGAGAGAGGGTGAGAACAGCTTGCTTTGGATTTCACCCATACTGATTGTTCCATAACATTGGACCATCCGGATAAAGCTCATTAGTGCTTTCAGTGATGCTGGGACTGAGTCCTTCTTGACAACTTCATCAAAAACACCCCCTTAAATTCCCCCTTCCTTTGAAATTATACCTTCCTTAGATCTGGGGCTGCTTTGACTAGCGAGAGCTCAGAACAAATTGCATGCTTTTTTTTAAAACTTCCAAGACTTTGTCAAAGACGAGGATGACTTCTCTCCCTTGGTTGGCACTTTTAAATCGGTATGGCTGTTCAATTTTTTCTCGCAGGCCTGAAGAATGAACTTCCATCCTTTAAACCAAACACAAGAGGCCGAGAGGATACGACGATTTAGGGATGCCAAACTAAAAAAAGGGGGCTGTGTGGAGGTCATCTCTAAGCTTTCATGTAAGCGACAACTTCAGCAAGTGCAATTGCATAGCTGTTGATTTGCTTGTTGTCTCTTTTGCTTCTGGTGTCGGTTTGCTGGGAAAACGTCTGTAAAAGCAGATAGACATTTTTGTGATAGTGACAATCCCTTGCCACCATGCTTTAACAGCAAGTTTCTTAAGCAACTCCCCATCATTAAGTTGTTGAGCGAGCACGAACTTTCACATCCAGAGATAAAGTAAGTGCTTGATGTACTCAGCTTATTCAGATGAATCTATGGCAGAAGAAACTGTGATTTTTTTCCTGTCTTGTATGCCGGCAGTAGATTCAGTCCGCAGTTTCCCTTTTTCACAGGACTAGATGTATCACATGTTGGCTTTCTCTTTCTGTTTAAAATATGTTGCTTTTTTTGCACGACAGATTGGCCAGGAGGCCTTATGCTTTTTTAATGTCTCCTCAAAAACCAGTTTCCTTCATCCAGTTTAGCAGTGGAACAGACACTGGGATTCGCCAAGGGTTCCTGAAAAGCTGCCAAATTCTGAGCAAAATTAGATATACCTGCTCCTCCCTTTCAATCCCTTGGGGACATATCAGAGGTGCTTGGGTTTGATTGACCAGCAAACACACAGGTTCCAGTCAACAGTGATGCCTTCCCTTCTTTCCTGGAAAAGAACATGTGATGGTCTATTCCTTATAATCACGAGACATCACAACTTTTTTCTGCTTGGGTTTTTCAACTGAACGAGGCAAAAAAAAAAAAAAAAAACCCCAAAAACTTGGTTTTTTTCTGACACGAATCAATGGCCATAAATTTATCAAAAGCTTTTACATACGCGATTCTACCTTTTACAGCACATCCTCTGACACAGTCAATGTGGTGGTGTGTTTTTGTGGTGTTGTGTTGTGTGTGTGTGTGTTTTGTGTGTGTGTGTGTGTGTGTGTGGTGTGTGTGTGTGTGTG
>CM060316.1:42576310-42578810 GCA_030674155.1 Stramonita haemastoma
GTTCCCAGTAACCTAGTGTAAGGGGCCGAGGGAAAAAGAAAAAAGGCCAGGCCAAAAGTAAGAGAAGTCCCACTTTCTTTCTTTCTTTCTCTATTTTTTTTTTCTCCGGAAGGCTGCTTTACCACGCTCTTTGCGGCAAGGTCAGCGCTACAATAGCACTCTCCAGATGGCCGAGTATGGCCCTACACACACTTGAGAGGGAAAAAAGCCTAGGAGTGGTCGTTGCCCTCTACTTGTTGGAGAACAAAGCTGTGTAGGCCTACACCAATAATGTGCACGCACACATACACACACACGCAAGCATACACGCGCATACACACGCTCGAGTACGCGGGCTTGCACGCATGCACTTACACACCACACACACACACAAATACACCACACACTCACACACACACTCACACACACACACACACACACACACACACACACACACACACACACACACACACACACACACACACACACAGAATCTTCCACACATGCTCAGTAGTAGCCTACTTATCCGTTGTACAGTTTGACCCAATGGTTGATGCATGTTTGGGAATTTGTTGTGTATACCTCTCTCTCTCTCCCCTCTCTCTCTCTCTCTCTCTCTCTCTCTCTCTCTCTCTCTTCTCTCTCTCTCCTCTCTCTCTCTCTCCTCTCTCTCTCTCTCTCTCCCTCCCTCCTCCTCCTTCTCTCTCTCCTCCCTCCCCTCTCTCTCCCCCCTTTCTCTCCCCCCATATCTATCTCTCTCTCTCTCCCTCCCCCCTTCTCTCTCTCCCCCTATATCCCCCCCCCTCACGCGCACCACACACATACACCCGCACACACACAGACACACACAGACACACACACAAGACACACACGCATGCATAGACATCCACAGACACAGACAACACACAGACACACACAGACACACACATACACACACACACACACACCACACACACACACACACACACACACACACACACACACACACACACACACACAACACAAATAATGTGGTACTTGGAGAGATAGTGAAAGTGGTCATTACCGCACATGTAACAGACCATGAAAACACAGCTGTATAATTAGATGCCGGTCAGTGGAAGTCGTGTGTGTGTGTGGTGTGTGTGTGTGTGTGTGTGTGTGTGTGTGTGTGTGTGTGTGTGTATGTGTGTTTGTGTGTGTGTGTGTGTGGAGTGTGTATGTATGTTTGTGTGTGTGTGTGTGTGTGTTGTGTGTGTGTGTGTGTTTGTCTGTGTGTGTCTGTGTGTGTCTGTGTGTGTGTGCTGGGAGCTTAAACCGTGCATCTCGAAGTTCGAGATGAGCAATAAAATAAAAAAAACCGTCTTGTTTGTGCATGCTACAATTAGAGCCGGCAAAGAGAAACAAAGATGGAAGGCCATTAGGCCTAATTCTAATGTTTCAACGTTCTCTCCAACAGAGCCGGCCACCATACACATAATGCTTCTCTCACACACAGTAGGTTAGAACACTTGAGATCAAAGACTAAGTTAAAGTTGGCAGTATTGCCTATTGGACAAAGAGAACAAAGCAACTAACTTAGTAACTAGACTATAACGCATTACAGTAGGAGGGTGTGTATACGTACGTTGGTACTTTGTTTTTTGTTCCAGTGCACTTAGTCACTGCCTGAGCACTTGAGTGTACTATGTATACGGTTGGGGTTCGAGCATTAGTTGCCTGTCCCCCGCCCTGTCTGTGAGTTCTATTGTTTATGGACCTGCTGTGTATTGATTTTGTTTAATAAAGGGTTGGCTTGCGCGCGACCTGTCTTTATGTATGTATGTATGTATGTATGTATGTATGTATGTATGTATGTATGTATGTATGTATGTATGTATGTATGTATGTGCGTGGTGTGTGTGTGTGCATGTGTGCGCGTGGTGTGTGTGCGTGTGCGGTGCGTGTGTGTGTGTGCGCGCGTGCGCGCGCGCGCGCGCCGCGTTAGGAGTTTAAGCCGTTGAACGAAAAAAAAACCCAAACCAACCAAAAAACCCCCTCCTTGTCAATATCCCTCTAACACTTGAAAAGCACGCGCCTTCTTAACAAGCCTGATAAATAAACAAAACAAAAACTGAAATCATCTGCCATAACACTTTTCATTACACACAAGGAAAAACAAGCGAAAAAGGAGCATAGAGAGAGAGAGAGAGAGAGAGAGAGAGAGGAGAGAGATGAGAGAGAGATGGAGAGAGAGGAGGGGAGAGAGAGAGGAGAGGAGAGAGAGGAGAGGGAGAGAGGGGAGAATTTCTCAAAGCAAAAAATAACAGTCAAAAGAAAACAAATAAATAAAAATTAATATCATTCTAATGGAAAAAGAGAAAGAAAAATTATTCAAAAAGACAATACAGAGCTGAAGGGAAAACCCACAAAAACAACAAAACTGACAAGACTAAAACAAAATATAAAAATGCAAGAGACTTGGGGAATAAAGGAAAGGGAAAGGGGGAGAATTTGAAAGAAAAGTTAACCAAAAAAAAAAAAGGAGAAAATGAGCGAAGTG
>CM060316.1:42583810-42588810 GCA_030674155.1 Stramonita haemastoma
CTGAGGTCACCGTAAAGTGCAGGTCTGTGAAAGTGCCTTAACTTTCTTCATGTAAATAATTATGCGTGCAGAAGCTCAAAGTGTGATAGTTAAAGAGCCTGTAGTTCATGTCAGTGTTTGGTGGGTTACAGAATCTCTAACATACCCAGTATGCTTCCTTAACCTGCAGAGGGTGGGCTCTGCCAAGAGACACAGCCTGAAAAAGTTGTATAGTGCCCCAGCAACTCAAGAGAGAGAGAGAGAGAGTGAGAGAAAGTGAGTGTGTGTGTGTGTGCGTGTGCGTGTGTGTGCGTGTGCGTGTGTGTGTGTGTGTGTGTGTCACGCAGACGCATGGGAAAGAAAGGAAATATCGTTGTATGTGGAAGAAACAATTTTTTATTTTTTTGTTTTTTTTGTTGGGGTTATTTTTGGACAATGTTGTTTGTTCTTGGCTTTGTTTGTTTTTAGTTTGCTTTTTTAAGGAAACACGATATGGATGGGGGGGGGGGGGGGGGGGGTTGCTAGCTTAACATTCTCCCACGTCGCTAGGCCTATCAAACAGCTGATGAAAGGAGGGAGGAGGCGGGGATTTAACTTACTTTATCATGACGTCTTTGTGCTGATGATGGCCCTGATTAGACACACAGGGTCTGTCAGGTCCCAGGCCTCTGTGCTCTGCTGATGGGGGATAAGACAGACACAGCTGTGACAGAGTTCTGACACCCACGGTCTCTGCTGCTCACTAGGCCTAGCTTACCAGGCCTGCTGTGGGTGTTGTTATCTTTTAGGCCTAGGTATTAGCAGCTGTAGGCGCTTCTGCCTCTGTCTGGCAGGTTACGTTGACTAGGCCTATGACGGAAATGTGAAAACGTGTGCATGCATGAAGACAGATACAAGTACATGAACATGTGAGGGGGGGGGGGGGGGGGGGTAGGGGGGAGAGAAGAGAGAGAGAGGGGGGAGGGGGTTGAGAGAGATAAAGAGAGGGAGAGAAAGCAGAGAGAGAGAGAGAGAGAGAGAGAGGCGTGTGTGTGTGTATGAGTGTGTGTGTGTGTGTGTGTGTGTTTGCGAGCATGCGTGTGTCAGCGCACGCACGCGCGTGCACGTGCGTGTATATATAATTTTAAAAAAAAACAGGATAGAACTTTTGAGTTCGGTTTCTTATACTGTCACAACGCTGTCTACCCCTGCAGTGTGGCAAAGAGTGGAATGGAATAGCCTAGCCTAAAAGAGGACATTATTTTAAGCTTACTAGCCGATGTGGCATGGCACCGAACCGAACCCTCTCCTGAGTGAGCCTAGCCTAGTAGTAAAAGAGAGGAGTCCGCAATCAGGGGATGATGAAGTCTTTGTGCTGATTGATGGCTCTGATTAGACACACCGTACAGGACCTGCCTTCCTGCCATCTTATTACCAGACCTCTCTCTCTCTCTCTCTCTCTCTCTCTCTCTCTTCTCTTCTCTCTCTCTCTGCTCTCCCCCATCAGATCAAAGACAAACAGCTGTAAGCTTACTACAACAGAGTTTTTTGACACGGCAGTTTGCTCACAATGGGTGTTTAGTATAATAGAGCCCTGGGTGTTTCCTCCCTCCCTCCCTCCCTCTTGGCGGTTCCCTGTTACGGAAGTCTTAGAGCCTTGACTTGTCTTGTGCGTGCTGGTGCATGAACACACATAGCAGACACAGGTACAGAGAGGTAGGCCTAGCGACAGGCACACAGGCAAACAGACAGATACGCGTACATGCATGAACGCTCTCTTTGTCTCTAGCTCTGTCTCCCTGTCTGTGTCTCTGTGTGTGTCTCTCTCTGTGCATGCATGCATGTGTGTGTGCGTATGTGTGTGCATGTGTGTATGTGTGCGCGCACACATATGCACACACACACGCACGCACGCACGCACCGCATAACCAGGAAGAAAGAAGGCAACATATTCCGAACATTAAGGCAAAATCATATAATTCTTAATAATCCAAGTGGCTGACTATACAGTAGGGTGCTAGAAAGACATGACATGATATGACAGTCATTCAGCCCTATGAAAAACTAACGACTTTGCACAGCTGCATATCGTCCATGTATAATGCATGGATACAGAGTGGACCGGTACAAGATGATTCCCATGTGACAAATGACAACCCTCTCCCACCCCACCCCATCCCCTCCCTCTCCCCTCTCATCCCCTCCCTGCACCTCCCCTTCCTTCACCCACCCCCACCCCCATCCCCACCTCTCCATCCCTCGCCCTGACCCCTCTACTCTCAGGCTCGTGGCTGTCCCAACACTGCATGTCCGCATTCTCCCCCCACCCCCTCTCTCTCTCTCTCTGTCTGTCTGTCTCTCTCTGTCTGTCTCTCTCTCTGTCTGTGTGTCTCTCTGTCTCTGTGTGTCTCTCTCTGTGTGTCTCTCTCTGTGTGTCTCTCTCTGTGTTTCTGTCTCTGTCTCTGTCTCTGTCTCTGTCTCTCTCTCTCTCTCTCTCTCTCTCTCTCTCCTCTCTCTCTCTCTCTCTCTCTCTCTCTCTCTCTCTCTCTCTCTCGTCCCCTCTCTTGGACACGGACACGGGTCCATGTTTGTCCAAAGTGTGTCCTTTGAGACGTCTGGACATTTGTATTGCCCTGCCCTACCCTGCCCTCTGAGTGAGAGAGAGAGAGACGGAGATGTGTGTGTGTGTGGAGAGGAGAGAGAGAGAGAGAGAGAGAGAGAGAGAGAGAGAGAGAGAGAGAGAGAGAGAGAGAGAGAGAGAGAGAGAGAGAGAGAGAGAGAGAGAGAGAGTGAGAAAACCCAATCCAATCCAATCCAATCTTTTTGTTTATAGCCTCGCCGACCTCACAGGCCATATCGGGGCTGTCACCTCGAAAGAGAGGGGGACAGACAGACAGACAGACAGACAGACAGATACAGACACAGGCTGACAGGCAGGCGTGAATACATTTTTACACACGAAATGGATGTGAGGTAGCCTAAAGAGAGATGGAATGAGGATTCCAATCCCTTAACGCATCATTCAGCTCAGGACTATGAAGATTAGAACCGTGCTGCATTGTCCGCTCGGCTATAAAACTAGGAAGACAGTAACTTAATAGATAGGCGGATAGCCATTGTTCTTTTTCTTTTTGTTGCTCTCTTTCTCTTTCTGTGCCTCCCTCTCTGTCTCTGTCTGTCTGTCTGTCTGTCTATCTCTGTCTCTGTCTCTGTCTCTCTGTCTCTGTCTCTGTCTCTGTCTCTCTCTGTCTCTCTGTCTCTGTCTGTCTGTCTGTCTGTCTGTCTGTCTGTCTGTCTGTCTGTCTGTCTCTCTCTCTCTCTCTCTCTCTCTCTCTCTCTCTCTCTCTCTCATCTCTCTCTCTCTCTCTCGGCCGTCGGAGAGAACACAATAGAGAACAAAGTGAAAATGGACAGTGGGAAGGGGTGCAGGGGATGGGAGGGGATATGATGTGCATTATTTGGTTATGAGGAGAGAGACATGGAGGAAGGGGGAGGGGAGAAAAAGCTAAAGGGCGGGACTCCTGACACAGTCATTTCCACCCCCCATCAGTCACCGTGGCACTGACCCCTGGCCCTGAAAGTCTGGCACCTCTGCCACTCTGGGCTGTCTCCTCTCTGAGGTCAGTTGGTGCTTACGAAGTGTTTCTCAGTGAAATTTACTCTCACACACACGGCGCGCGCATGCGCATGCGCGCGCACACACACACACACACACTTTCACACATACACACACGCACGTACACACACACCGCACGTACACACATACATGCACACACACATACACACACACGCGCGCGCGCGCGCGCGGGTAAAATTCTAAAACTTCTAGGCATTTCATGCGGCCAAGAAGCTCAAAAGTGACTGAGAGGATCTACAGCTTACGGCTGCCTTCGTTGTTGAGTATTGAGACTTAGGTTGTCCCTCTGACGACTGCAAGACAAAAGAACATTGAATGCTTCCTCCCTTGTGCTGCTGTTCAGGCTTTGTTCTTTAATCTTTGCTGTTCATTCTTTAGTGCTTTGTCTTCTTCTTCTTTGTCGTCAAACACTGAGACAGCATCTATTGTTGTCCTGTCATATGAGCGAAAACGCGTTGTACTGCCGGAATGGCTACTAAACGCCTGACAAGTCAGGCCAAGCGCTTCTGACTTCGACATGGGAAAGAATAATTATCTTTATTAGTCTTTCTGGTGAGGGAAAAAAAGCAGTAGAATGAACGAAGAAAGTTTGGGTTTTTTTTTAAATAGACAAGGATGTAACAGGAAGAAAGGGAACAAGGCAGAAACAGAGTGGAATAGAAAAGAAGGAATGCTTGGCACAAAGTTTCCAGAAGGTGGGGATGTTATTTATAGTGACATGACCCACCCACCCCCACCCCCCCCACCCCCGGCATTCCCACGGGGGTGGGCTTTGTCTCAAATGTGAGGGGCGAGGGATGCATGCCTTGCAGCTCTATCTATCTACACCTTTGTCTGGGGAAATTAATTGCCAGAGCTTACTGTTAGTCTGCATGCAATATGTATCAGTGGGGGATGCACGCACGCACTCACAAACATGCATACACACACGGGCGAGTGTGCACAAAGATACCTGAATCTGAGAACTTGGAATCAATTCAGAGAGAGAGACAAAGACAGAGAGAAGGAGAGACAGACAGACGGACAGATAAAGAGTGAGAGAGAGGAGGGGGGGGGGGGACTAGATACAGGAAATGATTTTTTTTTAAACAAGATCAAAAACTAAAACTAAGTAGACTAGACGCAAAGGGGAGGGGAAGGGGGTAGGAAAGAAACAAAAAAAGCAAGAAGAAAACCAAAAGGAAACAAAGCAGTAACACCAGACATTTCAGTACAGGATAAGTTCAATCCTCCTGAAATTAGGTCACGTATAATATCACATGCAATATCCACTTCTTTTTTTTCAAAAGGGGGAACAAATGCATGAAATCGATCATTGTAAAAGATGGCATACGCGAAATCTACATTTTTACCTAAGCTAGGTCAGCTTTTCCATGGATAAGAGAGGGGGAAAAACACGTGTGTA
>CM060316.1:42591310-42608810 GCA_030674155.1 Stramonita haemastoma
TACATTAGCTTGGCTCTCGTAATAAGATACGTGCACTTTAAAAAAAAAAAACACCAAACAAACTTATGACCCCGCCTCTTTGCGGCTTGACTGAGCAGCTGTCATATACTCCATGATGCTTGATTGACTGCCGATGACATGGAATTGACAGACAGCCTTTGATCATTAAAGGTTATTGGAAAAACCAGGGATTAATTGATACTGGGGATTAAGTGCGAGTCAGCAAAAAAGAAAAAAATGATGATAATAGTGGATAATTGGCTGTGCGGGGGACAGCTAAGGGAAGCTTTATATTTGTACATTTGATATGTGTGTGTGTGTGTGTGTGTGTGTGTGGTGTGTGTGTGTGTGTGTGTGTGGGATGGAGTGGTGAGTGAGGAGAGAGAGAGAGAGAGAGAGAGAGAGAGAGAGAGAGAGAGAGAGAGAGAGAGAGATCATGTTACTGTTTTTATGTATGGCTTGTAACCCATGTGAATTGTTCTGTTTGTGAAAATAATTCTTAAGTGTTTGAATTAAATTGAATGTTGTGAAAACCCTCCCAGGCCTGTTGATGCCAATTCTACATTCTGACCCCTCTGCCCCCCCCCCCCCCCCCCCCCCCCCCCCCACCCCACCACCACCACACCCCCAAGCATCCCCCTGGACACATACACTCTCACCATCTAGGCTATAGCCTATAGGCCTGTCCCATTTCCTCACCTCTTCTCCCGCTTGCAGAATCCCCCCCTGCCCCCACCCACCCACCCACACACACATGCGCACACACACACACACACATACCCCCCCCCCCACACACACACAAAATACACACCCACCCAGCACACACACACACACACATAATATATATATACACACACATACTCTCATGATTTTTTTTTAGTGAGGGCAGGGTGAAAAAAAGTTGTAAACTTAATCTTTTACCCTCAATAAAGATCATTTTGACTTGACTTGACTTGACTTGACACACACACCCACGCGCACACACATACACACACTCAGAGTACCTCCCTCCTCCCCAAACCTTTCTGACCAGAGTGTCTGATCTCATGGTTTTGTTTACCTCCCTTGCTGGCGACAGCGTGTGACGCAATGCTGTAACTTTGGGCACTGACCCAACCATCAACCACATGCTGCCCTGGTGTTCGCAGCCTGAACACTCCCCTGAGAGTTTTGCCAACCAGGGCAGAAATCAATTATACCAAATTCTACTTTTCGGTTTTTTTGGAGGTTTTTTTTTCTTTGGGGGGTGGTTTTTTGTTGTGTTGTTTTTTTTTGGGGGGGTTAAAAAAAATGTAAAAAAGGAAAAGAAAGAAAAAATTGGAAAAAGAAAACAGAAAAACAAACAAGAGAGGAAGAAAGAAACAAAATAAAGAGAGAAACAAAGAGAGAAAAATGAAAAGTCTGCAACATTGATATGATTATGTTATTGAGAGAGAGAGAGAGAGAGAGAGAGAGAGAGAGAGAGAGAGAGAGAGAGAGAGAGAGAGAGAGAGAGAGATATGCACACAGACACACCCAAACGCAGGCACGGACACACCCACGCACACAATTACACACAAATGCACACACTCACACACACACACTCTCTCTCTCTCTCTCTCTCTCCTCTCTCTCTCTTCTCCTCTCTCTCTCTCTCTCTCTCTCTCTCTCTCACACACACCACACACACACACACACACACACACACACACACACACACACACACACACATGCACAGTGTCCAAACTTGAAGTAAAGACATAATTATCATATGCTAGTACTTTCAGCCTAGGGCAATAAAAAAAATCACAAAACACAAAACAAAAAAACCACCATTGCCACCACCACCACCACCACCACCACCACCACCACGAACAACAACAACAACAGCAACAACAAACCAAAGGCTTGGACAGTCAAGTCTGTTTACCCTGTTTTCCTCTGTTAACAACACAACAACAATCACATCACATCACATCACATCAACAACGACAACAACAAACCAAAGGCTCCAACAATCAAGGCTGTTTAAATTTACTGGCTTTCCCCTGATAGTGTTAATAGGGTGTGAATTCTTAATCCAAAAGGTCTGGCCACGCCTCTTTGCCACTTGACTGATTAGCTGTCATCAGCTCTTTAATTAACGCTTGGTTGACTGCTGACTGGTGGCATGAAATTGACAGCCTTTGATGATTGATTAAGGTTATGGGAAAAGCCAATCATGAAAACTGGGGATAAATGATTGAGGAGTCTGCAAAATATTAGAAAGGATTTCCGACACGCAGAGGAATGATAGATAATCAAGATACAAAAACATAAAAGGCATTATGCATTTCATGAAAGAGAGATTTTTATTTTTTATTTTTTATTTCTTTTATATGGAGGATTTCAGGATAATGGAATAAGCACTCATGTGCTTTTTTTTTTACATCCAGTCCTCGTGTGTATGCAGTTTTGTAAATCTGGTCATCTGTTCCCACTGGCACACAATGAAAAGTGAACTGTTAAACATGATTTAACGTGTGTTTAAGATGTTCTGCATGCATTGCACACGGTTTATAGTCTCATCTTTTGGGGAGGGTGGAGTCAGCACTGATGTTAACTCCAGGGAAAAAACCCTTCCAAAGAGGGGGGGGGAGAGAGAGAGACAGTGTGCGTCTATGTATAAGTGTGGGTGTATGCCTGCGTGGGCGCTGCGCACATGTGTGTGTGTATGTGCATTATAGGTGTAATCAAATAGACATTCCCAGACATCTTGTTACTCTGGCCAGTCCACATTATACCCCCTACATCCCCACCCTTCCATCTCCATCAGATTTCCTCACCTCTGCTTCTATTTTCTTCCACCCATCCCCTCCCACTCTCAGCCCCCCCCCCTCCCCCCCTCCTCCTCCTCCTCTAACCTTTCTATCCTACTTATAGCCTAGTTGTCAAGCACTATGAATGTTCACATTTTAGTAGAGATATTTCCTCTTGCACAATGATACTATGGACCATGACGATTATTCCTAGAAAGGGAAACACGATCTCAGCACCCTCTGTGAGGAGCAGTGATCGATAATCGATTTCGATCATTGCTCTTTTGACACAAGCAGTACACCATAGAAAGAGCCCACACCTCACCCTCCAGCAGCAGCTGGTCAGCCTGCTTGCTGGCATGTGTCAGTCATCACTCCAGGCTGTGTAACTGCTAGCCTGGGTACCCATGTTAAAAGTGGCACTTTTTATTTTATTTTTGCCTTCATATTATTTGTTCTGTACATGTTCCATGTTGTAAACATCCCCCGAAAATCCCCCGAAAATAGAAGATCACCTTCTCAGTGCATTGAGTTTGGATTATATTATTTTGCAGTTAAAAATGCTGTTATGGGAAATATTTTTGTGAGGGTGTAAAAATATAGGTATCACCTACCAAGGCATCCCACCTGAAAGAAAGAGTCTGCCTGCCCCCCACACACTTGCATGTGCACACAGGCTTCCTCTCTCTCTCTCTCTCTCTCTCTCTCTCTCTCTCTCTCTCTCTCTCTCTCTCTCTCTCACACACACACGCACGCACGCACGCACGCACGCACGCACGCACGCACGCACGCACGCTGTCGTTCACACACACACTCACACACACACACACACACACACACACACACACACACACACACACACATGCATGTATGCATGCACACACCCACGTACGTACAAGCAAATAGTATCAACAACATAATGTGTGTGTGTGTGTTTCAACAGCACAGCGCTTGCATGCACGCGCGTGTGTGCGTGCTCACACGCTCTCTCTCTCTCTCTCTCTCTCTCTCTCTCTCTCTCTCTCTCTCTCTCTCTCTCTCTCTCTCTCTCTCTCTCTCTCTCTCTCTCACGCACGCACGCACGCACGCACGCACGCTATGTCGTTCACACACACACACACACACACTCACACTCACACTCACACACACACACACACACACATTTCTATTAATGCTTATGGAAAAAAAAAGGAAAAAAATATAGGTCTGTATCTATAGATGTGTATGTGCGTGTGTGCGTGCGTGCGTGCGTGCATGTGCACACTCTACCCTTTACACACACGCACTCACGCACGCGCGCGCGCGCGCGCGCGTTGACTGTGTCAAACGAGGTGCTTGCATGCGCGCGCGCGCGCGTGTGTGTGTGCACGTCACGTGCGCGCACACACACACACACACACACACACACACACACACACACACACACACACTACGTTGTTCGCACACACACACACACACACACACACACACACACACACACACACACACACACACACACACACACACACACACATGGGCGCACACGCGCGCGCGCGTGTGTGCAAGCGTGCGTGCGTGTTTGCGCACAAACACTTTTCTGTTAATGCATATCTAAAAACAAAATAAAAAATATAGGCCTATATCTATAGAAGTGTGTGTGTGCGTGCATGTGCATGCGTGTGTGTGCATGTGTGCGTGCATACATGTGCGCACTCAACCCTTCACACACACACACACACACACACACACACACACACACACACACACACACACACACACATGTTGACTGTGTCAGAGGATGTGCTGTAACGGTAGAATCGCAGTATGTACATAAGCTTTTGATAAATGTATGGCCATTGATTCGTGTCAGAAACCAAGTTTTGGGGTTTTTTTTTGCCTCTGTTGCAGTTGAAAACACTCAAGCAGAAAAGTTGCTGATGTCTCGTGATTATAAGTGAATAGACCATCACAGTCTTCTTATTCCAGTGAAGGAAGGTGAAGGCATCACTGTTGACTGGAACCTGTGTGCTTTATGCCAGAGTCCATCAAACAAAGCACCTTTGATATGTCCAGCCAAGGGATTGAAAGGAGATGGAGCAGGGTATATCTATGTTGCTCCAAATTTGGCAGCTTTTCGGGAACTTGGTGAATCCCCAGTGTCTGTTCCACTGTCTAAACTGGATGAAGGAACTGGTTTTGAGGAAACAATAAGAAAGCATAGAGCCTCTTGGCACAAATCATGTCTTGCAAAAGTAAGCAATACTATTTTAAACAGAAAGAGAAAGCCAACATGTGATACATCTAGTCCTGTGAAAACAAGGAAACTTGCGACTGAATCTAGCTGCATGGCAGACAAGACAGGAAAAGAAGTCACATGTTTCTTCTGCAATAGATCATCTGACATAGCTGAGCTACATTGAGCACTTACTTTATCTCTGGATGTGAAAATTCGTGCTCATGCTCAACAACTTAATGATGGGGAGTTGCTTAAGAAACTTGCTGTTAAAAGACATGGTGGCAAGTGATTGTCACTATCACAATAAATGTCTATCTGCTGTCTGCATTCCAAAGATGTGTCCCAGCAAACCAGACACCAGAAGCAAAAGAGACAACAAGCAAATCAACAGCTCATGCAATTGCACTTGCTGAAGTTGTCGCTTACATTGAAAGCTTTAGAGATGACCTCCACACAGCCCCTGTGTTTAGTTTGGCATCCCTAAATCGTCTGTATACCTCTCAGCTCTCACTGTTTGGTTTAAAGGATGAGAATGTTCATTCTTCACACCTGCAAGAAAAAACTGAAGCAGCCATACCAGATCGTAAATGTGCCAACCAAGGGAGAGAAGTCATCCTCGTCTTTGAAAAATATCTTGGTAATGCTTTAAAAAAGGCATGCAATGTTGATTCTGGTGCTCTGCAGCTGGTCAAAGCAGCCCAGATCATAAGGAAGGACATATTTCAAAGGAAGGGGAATTTCAAGGGTGCATTTGATGACAGTTGTCAAGGAGAGTCAGTCCCAGCCTCACTGAAAGCACTAATGAGCTTTATCCTGGATGGTCCAAATGTTATGGAACAATCAGAGCATTAAGTGAAATTACAAAGACAAGCTGTTCTCACCGTCTCTCAGCTGATTGCTTTCAACTGTCAAAAGTCTGCAAAGAAAACAAACTTTCAGCGGCATAACAAAGAAGACAAACACCTCTACCAATTTTCCTTGGACTGAAGCTGCATGCAGAAAGAAAGAAAGAACTTATTAACACTCTTTCTGATCTTGGACTTAGCATCTTGTATGACAGGGTACTGTCAGTTTCATCTCAGATAGCACACAAAGTTTGCAGAAGATTTGAAGATGACAAAGTAGTTGTACCAACCAATATGAGAAAGGGTTTATTTGTGGCTGGCATGGTTGACAACATCGATCATAATCCCACCTCAACAACATCATCAGAGTCTTTTCATGGAAGTAGCATCTCTCTTGTTCAGCACATTGTTACTGGTGATGATGGTGAACAGCAACAGATACCACTTATTAATGATTGTGATGAAGCAAATGGCCCACATCACACCATTCCTTTTTTGCCATCAGAGAACATCAACGTTTTTCCTGTGCCTGACCCACACAGAGAGCAGCTGGTTTCTCCTTCTTTGGGACATTGTCAGCCAAGCATGAGTCCTGAGGTTCAAAGTTGCATAAAGGAGTATACCTGGATAAAGCATGTCTTAGCTGCACTGGAGACAGGGTTTGTGAACAGTAATGATGAATTGTCATGGGCTGCATACCATGCATCTTCTCAACAACAAGATGACATCCCAACTTCCATCATTGGACTGCTGCCTAGTTCTTCAGTTTAACTTCCTTCCACAAAACAGTAATATCAGACATGTGTGTGTGTGTGTGTGTGTGTGTGTGTGTGTGTGTGTGTGTGTGTGTGTGTGTGTGTGTGTGTGTTCGAGGGCACGTGAGCGTGCGCAGGTGAGAGTAAATATACGTGAGTGTGTTTGCATGCGCGCGCATGTGTGTATGTGTGTGTGTATGAGTTATCATTGTAACATAAATTCTATAACATAACTAGCATAACATAAGTAACACAGGTAACTTGAATAACGTAACAGTACATTCACATAACAGCTAACATCTATCAAAGGTAGATACCAACCGGACTGCTACTAAGATAAACTGCCTCTCCTTGCAGAGAATGCACATCCCACTACTTTAATAAGACATGCAATGACTCTAGTAAAAACAGCTACCCAGCATCTGAACCCAGGACAAACACCTGTGATTGCCATGGACCAGCCATTGTTTGCTTTAGCAAAAGCAGTTCAGTGGTATTGGCCACCAGACATATTTGGTGAAAGACAGTTCGTCATCATGTTAGGAGGTCTTCACATAGAAATGGCTGCATTCAAAACTCTTGGAGATTGGCTCAATGGTTCAGGATGGACTGCTGTCATCACATTAGCCAGGATTGTATCTTCTGGAGTTGCTCATTCTTTAGTCAAGGCAGCTCACTTGACCAGAACAAGGCATGCCCACCAAGTTACTGCATTTTTATACCCAAATCAGTCCTAATTAGGTCAAGTCTTAACAATATTTGGAAGACATCAGTGGTGTGTGAAAATGAGCAAAAGGAATAAAAACAAGGACACACTTACTTCTTGCCTTCTAAATAAAAAGCAACCACCCAATACAAACCAACATCAACAAAAAACCTACTGAAAAGGTTCACAATAAAATCAAAACAGGTCCAAATGTTATGAAAATATCTTGACCTACTTAGTTTATCTTTCAGATAAAGCTTTCTTTACTTACAAAAAGCAAGCATTTACACATGTGCTGCACAGCTGATCTCTATTACTTTGTGATTTAGCACAAATTGTTGTTTATAGCCCTTTAAATCTGTCAAACAAGACAAAAAAGCTACCTCAACGTACTTTGACCTAATTTTAGTTGACCTAGTTTATCAATGTCACCTAAAAATATAACTGTTGACTTGTATTGCATATGCTCTATGACATACACTTGACAGAACTATAATATATTGTTTTTAGAAGACTCACTATGGGTTTTCATGTTGGAACCTGTTAAAAAACGGAAATGACACACTGACCTAATTAAATGTGTGCTCACACCCTCCATAGGTCACCCTCAACGTGTTTCCCTTTCTAATATGATTAAGAAAGAATTTAGGTACCCACATACCAAATTTCACACTTCTACTCCGAAGTGAACAATATGAGGATATATTGTGTCTTAGCTGCTCTACTATTAGAACATCTGATCGGATGGCTTTATTTACCTCCCCTGCCGGGCCACAGCCTGTGACGCAATGTGATGTTTCGTCACTGACTGAGAGATCAACGACATGCCGGCCTGGTGTCTACAGCCTAAATGTCTCCCCTAAGAGTTCTTGCTACACGGACAAGAATAGCTCACATGCACACCAAATTCCACTTTCCATTTTCGTTTTTAAAAAAAGTAGTTGCGTGTGTGTGTGTGTGTGTGTGTGTGTGTGTGTGTGTGTGTGTGGTGTGTGTGTGTGTGTGCGTGCGTGCGTGCGTGCGTGCGTGCGTGCGTGCGTGCGTGCGTACGTGTGTGTGTGTGTGTGTGTGTATGTGTGTGTGTGTGTGTTTGTATGATTCATTTTCGATGAGTGTGTGTGTGTGTTTGTGTATGTTTTGTATGATTCATTTTCGATGTTTAAACAGATCTGTTTTAAATGTGCTCTTTTTTATGTGTAGATAGGCATGTGTTAAGTTGTTTTCTTCTTCTTGTTTTTTACCATCAGTTGGCCAACCTGAAGAAGGTTTTAAATAAACCGAAAATTTGTTCTGCCGAACACTTGGGTGTTGATGTGTTCTTACTTGTTGCATAAGATTTTCTTAAAACTTTAAAGTAGATAAATCAGTAAATGAATGAAAAGGTAATGAATGGGAGAGGAGGGAAGAAAAGAAAGTTTAAAGAAAATGAACATGATCGTGACATGAAAGCAAACCTCTCTCTCTCTCTGTCGCTCGCTCGCTCGCGTGTAAAATTCTACATTAATATGATTAGAAAACCAGAAAACAAATGGAGAAAGACATGTAAACAAATATCAAAGTATTTACGTTTACGCCTTTGCTTACTAAATGAATGAACACATTGAAATAACAACCACAAGAAGAACAGTACATCAACATTAACAACAACCACAACAAGAACTTATATCCACATCATCAGTAGCAGCAACAGCAACAACAACAACAGTGCGGAAGCTCGTTTTGGTACCAAGCAGTGTTTGTTCCTTTGCATGTTTGGGTGGTTGGTTGGGGTTTTTGGTGGGTCTTTTAAATTTTTTATATTTCGATCAAAAGAAGACGATCTTTTAAGACTACTTTTTACAGCAAAAATTGACAGTAAACCCAACGAAAAAAATAACACACATACTCACAAAATAATGTAATAAATCTTTATATATTTTTTTAAATCTTGAAGATAATCACAATCCCGTTTTGACACTAAGTAAGCCTACTTTTGCTCGCTCGTTTTGCTTATTTGTTTGTTTTACATCCACATCTCCAATTTTTAAACACAAAAAACCCACAAAGTATTTTGCATTTACAATATTTTGTGTTTTATGTATGTGTGCAGCCGGAGGAGCCCCGTATCATTCGACACCAGTTTCGGTTGTACCACTTTCGACGGCCGCATACCTGTTTCGTTTGTAAGCAGCTTGTGTACAACCAAGGCTCAGCGTGTCAAGGTAGGCAACTTGCTGTTTCTCCTAAGACCTGCCTATTTTTTGTCAAATGATAACGGTGAGGTTGTCTCCCGTATAACGCTCGTGCCTGCTCTCTCTCTCTCTCTCTCTCTCTCTCTCTCTCTCTCTCTCTCTCTCTCTCTCTCTCTCTCTCTCTCTCTCTCTCTCTCTCTCTCTCTCTTGTCAAATGACCATGGTGAGTTGTCTCCCGTATAACGCTCGTGCCTGCTCTCTCTCTGTCTCTCTCTCTCTCTCTCTCTCTCTCTCTCTCTCTCTCTCTCTCTCTCTCTCTCTCTCTCTTCTCTCTCTCTCTCTCTCTCTCTCTCTCTCTTCTTCTTCTTCTTCTTCTTCTCTCTTTTCCTCCTCCTACGTTTTCTTCTTTCATCTTCTTTCTTCCGTGCATCTTTCTCTCTTCCTCTTTATCTTCTTTTAGATGTGTCTTTCTGCCACTGCACTCTACTACTGGTTTGTTATTATTTCTTTATCGCTATCATCATCATCATCATCAGTATACACAGAGATAATGAGAAGTTGATTATTACGATAGGAGCTATGATGATGATAATCAAAACCTTGTTTGACGTGCGCTATCTCGTATGATTAACAAACATCCTGAACGCTTATAAATAAATAAAACTGCAACAACTTGTGAATGAATATTACCAAAAGACAGATGTAACACCCGCACTATGTGTGGTTGTGTGTGCGTGTGTGCGTGCGTGCGTGCGTGTGTGTGTGTGTGTGCACGTGCGTGCGTGCGTGCGTGCGTGCGTGCGTGCGTGTATATGCGTGCCTGAGCTTGCGCATTAATTTGTTTTGTTAACTTACCTGCAATACTTTTTTCCTGCATGCAAATTCGGCTCCAGTTTATGAATTATTCATGAATGAACCAAAATATTATTGATGCATTATGGGGGAGGATAAACGTTGCATACTAGACTCAGTGATGCAGATGATCGATAATCGATCTAACTGATCCACACACACACACGCACACACACACCACCACACACACACATACACACACATACACACACATACACACAACACACACCACAACACACACGCACACACACACCACACACACACAACACACACGCACACACACACGCACACACACGCACACACACACACACACACTCACACACCACACACACACACACACACACACACACACACCACGCACTCACACACACCACGCACGCACGCACGCACGCACGCACGCACTCTCACACACACACACACACACACACACACACACACACACACACACACACACACACACACACTTGTTCACCTTCAAATCCAATCGACCCACTCATGATGATGTTTATAGCCCCTGCCAACCAACCACAGACACACCATATTATATTATCAGGGCTGTCACCTAACCTCGTTAAGAATTCACGCTCAGTTAGAACAGTGCACCTTTATAGCAAGAAAAAATAGGACAAAGACTGACTGACACCAGTTAGTTTAGTCAATCGCTGCATGTGTCAATGCCCTTAGTTAGCAACTTAACTCTTTTTTTTTAATCGTTGGAGCGATTAATAATGATCTAGGAACAAGGCTTTGTCAGTGCAATGCAATATAAAAACACAGTGTAGAAATTCGACTCCGGTGATATGTTGTAAAACGTTTAAATGGCATTCCAAAAATAGTAAGAGGTGAAGGGAGGGTAACGGAGAAGAAGGGGGGGGGGGGGGAAGTTAGGTAGGGGTGGGGTGGAAGAGGGTAATGTGTGTGTGTGTGTGTGTGTGTGTGTGTGTGTGTGTGTGTGTTTCTTTTATTTCGAGGATAATGGAGTGTGTGTGTGTGTGTGTGTGTGTGTGTGTGTGTGTGTGTGTGTGTGTGTGTGTGTGTGTGTGTGTGCATGTGTGTGTGCATGTGTTGTGAATGTGTGTGTGAATGTGTGCGTGCGTGTTTGTGTGTGCATATGTGTGTATGCATGTGTGTGTGTGCATGTGCATGTATGTATAGTTGCTGGACCCCCGTCCTACAAGCCTGATCGGTTTTAGTGCAAGCGGCAGGTAGGGCCTACTGACTTTTTTCCTCACTTCAGTTCAAAAGCTGACTGCGGCATTTTCAGTGCTGCACGCAACAAATATACTGCGCCATAAGAATTATCCATTTTATATTCCCAGCATGCCTTCGTCGACAGGATAATGACTACTCAGACATCACTTCCGGTGACCGACAGATCTCCCGCCGAGATATGAGATAAGATAAACTGCCATGTTGGTGGCAGCATGAAGTGGTGACTCAGATAAAGAACTGTGTTTGTGATAAACTTACCACTCTTTTAGGATTCTGATCAAATGCTCTGTTCAAACAGAATATTGCTTTTATTTATATGTAAATATATATAAAGATTTATTATATGTATATATGTATGTATGAACATATATAAACATATATATATATATATATATATATATATATATATATATATATATATATATATATATATATATATACAACTTAGAAAAAGGAATTTGGATACTTGTATATGATGAAAGTCAGTATGGAACTGAAAAGCAAGAGAGAGAGAGAGAGAGAGAGAGAGAGAGAGAGAGAGAGAGAGAGAGAGAGAGAGAGAGAGCTAATAGATTATAGCCTAATAGCTGTAGTCTTGCATTCACTGTATAGTTTTTAAACATCAAGCCTTACGGTGATTTCTCTTTGGACACACCATCACAGCAAGTGGAATATTTCGTCTGAAATAGACAACAGCCTACACCACATCAGCTCATAATTGTATATACTTGACAGATGTTTCACCAATGACTACAAAACCTGATAAAAACTATAACCACTACGCAATTCATTCCGCCCCCCAAAATAAACTATTCTCCAAGTATCTCCCCCCCCCCCCCCTAACATCTAAGAACAGAAATGATAACAAGTGACGTTGCAGACAGTGTTAGCCTGAGGCTCCAGACAGACGGACGGACCGGCAGACAGACAGATGACAATCAGTGTGCAGGTCAGGTCGACAGACTGACCGCAGGGCAAGTGTTTGAACATGAGGGCTCTAACTTCAAAGGTCCGCTAAAAGTCGCCACACTTTTCGCCCTCTGCTCTTTTGTGTTATGAATAATGAATATTATATCTAGATCTATCTATACATGGGTCGTTTCTATTTTCTCCCCCTCTTGTTATTTTTGTCTTTATTCCCTCTTTTGTCTGTCTGTCTGTCTGTCTGTCTGTCTGTGTCTTTGCTTCTCTTTGTCTCTTTCTCCCATCCTCTCACCCTCTCCCTCTCTCATCTTCTCACCCCCCCCCCTCTCCTGTTTCCCTTTCCCTCTGTCTCTCTATCTCTGTCGATATCTGTCTGTCTGTCCCCCCTCCCTCTCTCTCTCCACTGAATAACATTGTCCATTATATATATAATTATTAGAAACATAATTTTTACGATTGTAATCATAAGATTGATAAAGATGTTAGGGTATATATATCCCAAAATATGTGCCTTACAGCGGATAGATTCCGTTATGATTTTATTCAGAATTCAAGGCATATATTTCCCTTAGAATGAAGTTTATTGATGAAATGTGCGAGAACCAGCGAAAATGTTGTGTGTGTGTGTGTGTTGTGTGTGTGTGGTGTGTGTGTGTGTGTGTGTGTGTGTGTGTGTGTGTGTGTGTGTGTGTTGTGTGTGTGTAGTGTGTGTGTGTGTGTGTGTGTGTGTGTGTGTGTGTGTGTGTGTGTAAAACATCCAATTTATAAATATGCTATGCTAATTCTTTTAAACATCTGGGATGTTTTATGTAATTATTTTTATTGGTAGTTTCTCCCCCCTCCCCCCCCCCTCCAATAAGGATATTAGTTATTTTTTTCCCCTTTTATCCAAATGTATGATTTATATTACATGTATAACTTTGGCAAATGGTGGTTGATTGATGTTTTCAGTTGTTTATTTCATTATGATCTTTGTTTGCTCTTTATCTAATAACGCTTTTCTTTTTCTTAATAATCAAAATCATATTATTGTAACTTCTGATTTTCGTCTTCTGAATGAGTGCATTTTTAGTACCTTATCATATATAGTGTCCTTATTTTTGTATGTTGTTTGGTACTGCGTATGGTTTTATTTTTTGTATCTTTTTATCTTGATGTTATCCCTGAAAAGGGCGGGGAGTGGATGTAAAAAGCACACGAGTGCTTATCTATTATCCTCGAATAAAAGAATTCGCCTTGCCTTCTCTCTCTCTCTCTCTCTCTCTCTCTCTCTCTCTCCTCTCCCTCTCTCTCTCTCTCTCTCTCTCTCTCCTCTCTCTCTCTCTCTCTCTCTCTCTCTCTCTCTCTCCTTCTCTCTCTCCTCTAAGCTTGCCTTTCTTTCTTCATTCACTTTGTCTAATGCCACGGTTACTCATCTTCATTATGCTGTAGTTTTCCTTTTCTATTTCAATAGCAAGACTCTTGGCTTTCAAATTTTCCCATACCCTGTCTATCATTAAAGCAGAAAAGGTTAACAATGGTCAGCAGACAGCTGATCTCTTAACACCCTCCTCTCTCTCTCTTCCTCTCTCTTCTCTCTCTCTCTCTCTCTCTCTCTCTCTCCTCTCTCCTCTCTCTCTCTCTCTCTCTCTCTCTCTCCTCTCTCTCTCTCTCTCTCTCTCTCTCTCTCTCTCTCTCTCTCTCCTCTCTCTCACTCTCTCTCCTTACCTATTGATTTTCCAAAGTGTTAATTCAATCCCTTTTGCTTGTTTTAAAGTCTATTATATACAGGTTTCAGTTTACACATACGTATACATCAAGGTCTAGATTTTTTTCTTGCTTTTGTTTTTATAATTCTTTTTTCCTTTTTCACTCCCTCTCAACTTACACACGTACGCTCTCATTCTTCCAGCTTTGGTGGATATGTCTGTCACCCGCCTTATAGCGCGTAAATGAGTATCAGTTTACTGGTGGTGTGTGACTGTTTAGGTATTCAATGCTCAGCCTGTCCACCATGTCACATGCAGTGGCCTGATCTGGTTTGATGTGTATAGGAAGACCTACACTTCACCCCATATAATTATCGCATGGAATGGAACGTCTTCTTGCTTTTCGAAATTATTTAAACAGAAAACAAAACACACAACAAAAAAAAGAAAATGAGTTCGGTTGCATCGCTACGAAATGTGTGTAACATGGGAAAATCTTGTACACTGTTAACAAGCGTGAAAAAAACCCAACAAGTTGCGTGGTCTTTTTTCTTTCTTCGCGTGGCTTATTTTTTCCCTAGTAGGAAAGCAAAACTTATGCCTCATGGCCTAGTATGCCATAAGCTTAACTGAGTATGCTAAAAAAAATAATAAAAATCTAGCACCCTCATCCCCTCTCCCTTCCCCTCTGTCTTCTACACCGGACATTACTAATTCCCTGCTGTTTAAGTACATGCCATATGGCAGCAACTGGAGCAACCGGAGAAATATTTAAGCATACAAATATCCTGCACTTTTTCTTTTTTCTTTTTTTTTTTTTTTTTTTGGGGGGGGGTCGTTAAAACTTTTTTCAGGGGTGGGGGTGATTAGGGTGGGGGCGGTGTTTGTTCGAGGGTTTTTGCGCTAATTCTTAAAGTGCAGGATTTTCCTGCAGCCATTTCTCGAGTGATGTTTTGGACATATGTGCAATTCAGCAGCTGGCTGTTTGATCCTTTTTCTTCTAAACAACGAAGCGGCTTGCACAAGTTTTACTTCACAGGACTACACAAGTCCATGAAGCCATGCTGAGAGTTCCGACTGCTCGCGCTCCTATGTGTGCACACGTTGGCATGTATGCACGCAGGAGCTCACGTACGCACATAATTATGTATGCATGATGAAAGCACATGTGCAATTAACACACACACACACACATACACACATATTCTCACATGCTCTCTCTCTCATCTCTCTCTCTCTCTCTCTCTCTCTCCTCTCTCTCTCTCTTCTCTCTCTCTCTCTCTCTCTCTCACTCACACACACACACACACACACACACACACACACACACACACACACACACACACATTCCCTCACTCACTCAGAAAACTCCCTCTAAGCCTATTCAGCCCCCTATTTACTGTTTTTATTCTTAAGTCCCAGATAAGACCATTACCATTAAGGTGACATATATACTATATTTGCACAAAATCTACCCACCCTTACTTTACAGGTACAAAGCTGCACGCGACTGATACCGAAAATGATGTGACAGTTTTCCACTTCGCTGGCTTCGGGTATAGTGTTCCGTTACAGTGAGCGTGGCTTGTCAACTGTCATTTGAGTCAGTCATGGTCCATTGGTGGAATGAAGTCAGTGAGGTGGAAAGTGGCGGGTACTGTACTGGTGTAGGGGTGGGGGATGATAGGAGATGGGGTGCTGTGTTTGAAAAAGTAAAAGAAATAAACAGAGAGAGAGAGAGAGGGAGAACTCGAACTCGAACTCGAACTCGAAAGATTTATTCACAAAAGGCCATTGGCCCATACATGAAGGGGGTTGCCAAACTGTTTAGTATTTGGTGATGGATAAAAAAAACAACAACAGTAACAACCAAAAAAGAAAAAAGAATTAACAGAAAAATCAGTTACAAAAAAGTGACTTAGGATAACAAAAATCTTAGGAGAGAGAAGAGAGAGAGAGAGAGAGAGAGAGAGAGAGAGAGTAGAGAGAAGAGAGAGAGAGAGAGAGAGAGAGAGAGATTATTCTTTATCGAGGATAACAGAATAAGCAATCATGTGCTTTTTCATCCGGTCCGTGTGCATGCAGTTTTGAAATATTGTCATCTGTTCCACGGCACACGATGGCCTACTCTTACGAAAAGCGGAAAGATTAACGTGTGCGCAAGATGTTCTGCGTGCGTTCGCACACGGGCCTCGTTTAAAGTCTCATCCGAAGGACTTTGAGAGAGAGAGAGGGAGGGAGAGCTGAAGATAGACAGAGACACACAGAGAGAGACAGACAGTAGCTCAGAGAGACAGACAAAGGCAGACAAAGAAACAGATATTGACAGATGGGGGGGGGGGGGAGAGACAGACATAGATTATAGACAGAGAGAGACAGAGACATAGTCAGACAGACAGACAGAGACAGAGACAGACAGGTAGTCAGAGAGAGGAGGGGGCAGAGAGACAGATAGTGGCAGAGACAGCGACCGAGACAGAAGCAGACCGACAAAAAGGGAGAAGGGGGATGTAAAGACTCTGATTATGAATGTAAATTGCTGAGACATTTGTAAGTGGTCTCATGTAGTACTTACCCAAAGACGACGGAGAAAATTGAACATGGCACTGTTGTCCAAACCTCTTAGGTTGATAGTAAATTACAAAGCGATAAATGTTCAGAGTACTGTTATTGGAAAAGATAAGTCGAACCACAGTTAGTTCACTTCAGTAGTTGGTTGGGGGGGTTTTTTGGGGGGTCGGTGGCTTGGTTTATGCTTTGTAAGTATAATAGCAATATGTATGTATGTATGTATGTATGTATGTATGTATGTATGTATGTATGTATGTATGTATGTATGTATGTATGTATGTATGTATGTATGTGTGTGTATGTGTGTATGTATGTATGTATGTATGTATGTATGTATGTATGTATGTATGTATGTATGTATGTATGTATGTATGTATGTATGTATGTATGTATGTATGTATGTATGCACACCCTGCGGCGCGTGTGTCCGTGTGTATGAGCGTACCATTGGGAGAGGATGTGGGTTGTTTTGTCAAACAAAAGGAGAAAACATTATGCCAATAAAACAAAACTCACATTGCCACATTCACTAATAAATCAACGAAGTAAAGAAATGGGATGGCTGGAGCAGTGGAGGAGGAAGAAGACAAAACAAACAAATAAACCAGTGAAAAGAGAGACAGACAGAGACAGAGAGAGCCTTTTTTTTTATTTTACCTTTACATCTATTCGTTTAATTCGCGTGATTATGTGTTTCTCTACGCGTTCTGTTTGTTAATACGGCAGGCATATTTACTATGTACTAATTATATTATATATTATTATTATGTATATATATATAAAT
>CM060316.1:42613810-42623810 GCA_030674155.1 Stramonita haemastoma
GTCTGTCTGTCTGTCTGTCTTCTCTCTCTCTCTCTCTCTCTCTCTCTCTCTCTCTCTCTCTCTCTCTCTCTCTCTCTCTCCTCACTCTCTCTCTCTTGCCATAATTACAAGGGCGCAGTTGTGTCCGTATTCGTGTTGTGTTCGTGTTTTGTAGAGTGCATGTTAGAAGAGACGGAATTTTACGAAGCTTCCTCCTTAGCATATCTGCATATATGCTAGAGCCTTACTACGTTTTGTTTAAAAACAAGCATGCATAAATAAATAAAGGGGTTTTTACAATCTCCCTCAATCATAGGCGTACCTAGAGCTCCGTTCCCTTTCCTTTTGTACACACTTCAGATCAGATATATGCATGTAAGTTAAAGATGTTGTTATTCTTGTCACGTCACTTGAGTGTTTATTCCATTAGACCTCGAAATAAAAGAATAAATAAAATGACATAAATGAAATTAAAATCAACTCCATTCATGTCAATGTTTGATGGGCTCTTTTACCGAGCGGTTAAGGCCGTTCGACTTCAATCCCATGGAGCGATAAAGTCCTAGGTTCGAATCTTGGCAGCGTCTTGTGATTTAAGGGTTGGGATTTTTGCGATCTCCCAGGTCAACTTCAAGTGTACCCCACCAGTGCCTTAATCCCCTCCATGCGTATATACGCATGCAGAAGATCAAATATCAAATACGCACGTTAAAGATCCCGTAATTCATGTCAGCGTTTGGTGGTTACGGAAACATGAACATAACCAGCATACATCCCCGAAGTCGGAATGCAGCTACCTTCATGGTGGCAAAAGCGATGGCACACGCAAAATCTCACCATAATGGCAAATGAACCTCGGAATGTTCAAAGGGGTAAGCAAATTCGTTCCTCGGCGTATGAACATGCACACGCGCGCGCGCAACACTTCAGCACACATGCCTGCAACTACGTGAAGGCACGCATACATACATACGTGCTGTATCACAGAGGCAGGTGTAAGCTGCCCTGACGCCACCAGGTGCCCAGTTTATCAAGGGCGGGCCGTATTGATCACACGTTGATGGAGAAAGGTCCCCACCCCGGGTGATAGAGGCCTGGCCTGCCCACCCCTTTAACCACACTTATCGCTGGAGGGGCGGGCTGCTAATCGCGATTGCCGTGCACCCTTTTTGTTACTTTTGGCGCTGTTATCATCCTTTTAGATATAAGTTGGTTTTGCTGTTGGCGGGTGTAGACTTACTGACCTTTGCTTTTATCTCCAAAGATGACTTGCGTTGTTTTCTTTGTTGTAGGGAAACAACATATGCCTGATGTTTTGACACACATTATATCATGTGTTGTGTTGTGTTGTGCCTAGAAAGTACTCACCTCACCTCCCCTCACCTATCCTGTTGTCTTGTAGACCGTTGGGCACCACTGAAGATAAATGTTGCAACCAGCTTCCTCCACTCCTCGTGGTTTTCAGCTTACCATAGCAAGTTGTTCTACACAAGATCACACATGGAGAGTACACACACGCGCATGTATACGCACACACAGACGAATACAACGCATGTAGGTACATGCATGCTAAATACACATACGTACACGCATGTAGCCTACACATGCTGATGCATGCATTCATGCATTTACTTGCACATGCACATGCCACACACACACACACATTATGCAAGCACAAGCGCGCGCAGGCATGCAACCGCGTATGTACACACACAGAGACAGAGACAAACACACAGACCTACACACACATACACACACACGTGCGCGCGCGCGCATATGCGTCCATGCACACACACAAAGAACATTTTACACACGCTAAAACCTTTCCGCTTTTCGGAAGAGTAGGTCATTATGTGCCGGTGGGAACAGATGAAATTTACAAAACTGCATACACACGGGGACTGAATGTAAAAAAAAAAGCACATGAGTGCTTATTCCAGTATCCTTGAAATAAAAGACTACAGAAAGAAACAAACAAACAAACTAAGAAAGAAAAAAAGACTAATAGACAGTTTATCTTATTTTTCATCGTGTCCTTTGTTATGTGTAGAGATAACAGTGCAGTGTGGATTGGTTTCTGACTGTGTGGTGGGGTCAAGTGCTTGCTCTTTTTATCCATCCTATGTTTGCTTTGTGCGGTGGCGACTTTCATGGCCATATGCCTTGTGTGTGTGTGTGTGTGGTGTGTGTGTGTGTGTGTGTGTGTGTGTGTGTGTGTGTGTGTAGTGTGTGAGTGTAGTGTAGTGTGTGTAGTAGTAGTGTGTGTTGTTGTGTAGGTGGGTATGTGTGTGTGGTGGTGGTGTGTGTGTATAGAGAGAGAGAAGAGAGAGACATAGAGCAGAGACGAGACAGACAGATAGAGAGAGAGAGAGACTGACCCAAGGAACAGAGAGGCATACTAGACAAGAGCAGACAGACGACAGACTCAGAGAGAGAAGAGACAGACAGACAGAGACAGACAGACAACAGAGACAGAAAGACAAGAGGGTGAGACAGAGGACAGACACAGAGGCAGACAGAGAAAGCAAACATCACACACACACACACACACACACACACACACACACACACACACACACACACACACACACACACACACACACACACACACACACACACACTCACCACACACACACACACACGACAGTGCATGCAGTCAAGGGGCGGGTGTTGTTTAGTTGTTGCTGGGATCAACGATAACACTGGCAGAGAGGGGGCTACCGCTTCAAAGACCTGCAGGGGTCAAGAGAGGTGTTGTCCTCCATCGTCTGTGTGTGTGTGTTTGAGTGGTTAGCGGTATCTTCATAATGTGTGTGTGTGTGTGGTGTGTGTGTGTGTGTGTGTGTGTGTGTGTGTGTGTGTGTGTGTGTGTGTTGTATGTATGTATGTATGTATGTATGTATGTATGTATGTATGTATGTTATGTATGTATGTATGTATTGATGTATGTATGTATGTATGTATGTATGTATGTAGATCTGTAGTATGTATGTGTGTAGTATTATGTATGTATGTATACTATATATATATATATATATATATATATATATATATATTATATATATATACATGTGTGTGTCTGTGTCCTGTGTGTGTCAAAGTCTAAGTCAAAGTCAAAGTTTTATTTCCAGATGGTACATTAAGTAAGAAATAAATTTGCTTTTAATTTCATCAACGTGTGTGTGTGTGTGTGTGTGTGTGTGTGTGTGTGTGTGTGTGTGTGTGTGTGTGTGTGTGTGTGTGTGTGGCGCGCGCGCGCGCCTCGCGCGCGCAAACTTTTATTTCCAGATGGTACAATGTGTGTGTGTGTGTGTTAAAAATAAATGAAAATGTGTATACATGTGTGGGTGTCTCCAGTGCATTTCATTTACCTTATACTAGGTGATGTGTGAAACAGATAAACTGACTGGCTGGAATGTTAATTTTGAATAATCCCCATTAATAAAGGCCAAGGTGGACAGAATCTCTGTGTAACAACGACTGCTGAAGGTTTGAAGGACGCCAACTATAAGCATGGTATGCGCAAAATTTGCCCTGATCTCAAGTATTTGTGCACTGTTGAAATCGTGTGTGTGTGTAGTCTTGTGTGTGTGTGTGTGTGTGTGTGTGTGTGTGTGTGTGTGTGTTGTGTGTGCTCTCTATTCTGTATGCTCTTTTCATCTTAGCCAAGTAGTCAGTCCTCCGTAAAAACCAGTTCTGCTACCGCCACACACAACTGAACAGGCAATACAGTGTGTGGACACCTAGTATGCTATGCTTATGCTGTGCCACCCCTCTCCTGTCCCCTCTCCCGCTCTGCCCTCCTTCCCTTTACGCTTACCTCTCCCGTCTCCGTTCCCTCCCCTTCCCCCGTACCTATGCCACCTGTGTGTAAGGTGTTATGTGGCTCTTGTCTTTGGTCTCACCTGTGCGTTGCGGATCGACCCCCGGCTCTTGTGTGCATCTTCCTGACCCCATGTTCCCTGGGGGCTGTCTTAGGGTGGGAACGACCCCCCTGCCAGCTGAAGTACCTCCCCAGAAGCTTACAGGGCACGCACCAAGCCTTTGAAGACAATCGGGGTTGGGGCAAAAAGTTCCTCCAGCTCGTGTGATTTACCCCGTGTGTGTTTTGTTGACAAACGGATCGCAGCTTGTGTAGTAGTGTCCTCGGTTTTTTTTTCTGTCTTTCTTTTTCGCTTGATGCCTGACATGCTGTGACTGCGTAGCGACAACAGTAGTGACTTAACGCTGGCTGGCTGATAGATGGTAGACAATCATATCAGTAATCATAATAATAAAAAAAATAATAAAAAGGAAGAGGAATGTATTTGCTTTAGGGGTCCGTCTGTTCTAAACGTGCCACGGATGCAAGAACTAGTCTAGTATAGTAGTGTGGTGGGAGATAGGAGAGGAGAGGAAAGGCCACGGGGAGGTCAGAGCGAACTGACATATTTATTGACCACTGCTGTTACCTGGAATATCGTTTGACTTTGAGCCCTGTCAACAAACCCCCCTAGCTGTGCTGTGGCCCTGTGTATGTGTCTGTCTGTGGCTGTGTGCTTTACCTGCTTGGTGGAGTCCATGTGACAGTGCCGACACACAGTGTGTATTCATGAAGGAGACAGCTTGAAGAGCGCTCCACCCTGTAGTGTGTTGTTGTAGTAGGTAGGCTACAGGAGCTAGCTGCCTTCACAGTTCACCGCTACGGCTCTCTGTACCTGCTTTGGGCTTTCAACGTGTGCTCAACAACGAGCTGAAAAGTTTGCAGTTTTCTTTTAGGGGGGGGAAACTTGGTGACTTTCTAAAAAAGCTGCCTCGGCTTTTGTCCCCTGGTTTGGCCTGGTTCCATACGTGCGGAATATCACAGGCTGGTTTGACGTTGATCGCGGGTTACTGTGTGATGTGTAATGGAACAAGATTAGCAGCGCTGACCGTGTTTCGGCTTCTATCTTCATGTTCTAAGTCGTATGCTATAAGAATAGAGGTGAAAACGAGGAAATTTGGTTGGATTTTATGCAGCTGACCTTGTTTTAAGTGTAGAAGTAAAACACAGCCAGATTTTGCTTCAGTATCGATCTGTCAACAGTTTTTTCTGCAGATCTATAGCTACGAACCTAAATCGACTGATTGTTTTGTGTGTTCAGCAGAACGGCTCTAAGTTTAGTGCTGTCCTGGTGTACTGAAACACCGACCGTGTTTGTGTTTACTTTGGCTGGATTTGCCTGCCAAGATTTAAGCTTGATTCAGCTCTGCTGGGACCTTATATCAACGCACAGTTCGCTGCCCAAATTGTTTCAGATTGGAACGAAAGTCAGTAAGCCTAAAGAATAAGCGTTTTCAACTTTTCGAAGTTTGACACACACACACAAAAAAAACTTTACACTTTGTACAACCAGTGACATAATACCATACTACCAGCTTTGAGGTCGGAGTTCAGAAGTTCCTAGTACAAGAGTATTCAGTTTCCAGAAGTTGCAGATGTCTACATGATCAATAATTAGTTTTGTACTCTTCTGAACGAGTGACTGAGGATTTGGTGGCGGATTTCACTTTTGCGCATGATGCTATTTTGAATGGTCCTTCAAGTTCTTGTGGATATTTTGAACTAGGTAAGTGTGTGTGTGTGTGTGTGTGTGTGTGTGTGTGTGTGTGTGTGTGTGTGTGTGTGCGTGTGTGTGTGTGTGTGTGTGTATGTTGTTGTCTGTCTGTCTGTCTGTCTGTCTGTCTGTCTGTCTGTGTCATATTCTCTGTTGTCTGTCTTATTTTTGTGCTTGCTTTATCAGCCTCGTGGTCATTGTCTAAGTGAATATTTGTCCAGAGTGGTGTGTGTGTGTGTGTGTGTGTGTGTGTGGTGCGTGCGTGCGTGCGTGCGCGCGCGCGCCTGCATGTGTGCGTGCGTGCGTGCGTTCTTGCGTGCGTGGGCGCTTGTGTGTGTGTATGGGTGTGTGCGTGCGTGCATACATGCATGCATGCATGTATGCATGTATATGTGGCCTTGTGTGTGAGTGTGCACATAATGTTATGTATAATATTTATGTGTGTTGGTCAGAGTTCTACTTCTGTTATGATACATTTTGCATGCATGTTCATATAGTTCTGAGATACCTGTCGGATTGGGAGCACATAGACACAAAAAGGAAAGGAGACCAAGGAATTTGTAGAGATGATGGGGAAGCAAGCAAACGCACTCACACAACACACCCACACGTCCCCCCCCCCCCCCCCCCACCACACCACACACCACACACACACACACAACACACACTAAACACACACACACACACACACACCCACACACACACAACACACACCACACACACACAAGACACATGTACGTACGTAGGGCCCTGTAACGTCATGTTTACCTTAAAATAGAACGGTATGGGGCGACAGTCGTCCTTCTCCTCCGAGGCGAGGCTGCCGAGTGTAGTGTAGCCTAGTGGAGGTGATGTGTTGTGAAAACGTGCACTGCATACACCCGTCCCGTCCTGTCCTCGACTTCACTGAACATATCATCCTCTCTATTGTTATTGCCCTTGTCCTCTGCAGGCCTGTCTGTCTTGCTTGCCTTGTCTTGTCTTTCTTGTCTTGTCTTGTCTTCTGATTATTTCGTCTCACTGTCTCTCTTGTCTGCTTTGCTGTCTTGTGTCTGTTGTTTTTGTTGTTTTTTTTAATCGAATGTCTTTTTTTTGTTCACCTGTGTCATGATCTGACTCTTGTTTTGTTTGTGTTTTTGTTGTTTAGCTGTACATGCATGTTTCATTGTTTGGGTATAATAAATGTGTGCTAGTCTGAGTCGCTGTTTAGATCTATCTGTCCTTGCCAGTCTGTCTGCCTGCAGTGTCTGCCTGTCTGTCTGCCTGTCTGTCTGTCTGTTCTGTCTGTCTGTCTGTTGTTGTCTCTTCTTCTCTCTCTCTCTCTCTCTCTCTCTCTCTCTCTCTCTCTCTCTCTCTCTCTCTCTCTCTCTCTCTCTCTCTCCTCTCACTCTCTACTCACACTCCACCACACCCACTCTCTCTCTCTCTCTCTCTCTGCTCTCGCTTCTCTCTCCTCCTCACTCACCACCACTACTACATACTACTACTCTACTAGCTCACTCGTCATCATGCTGCGTCTCTCTCTCTTCTTTTTACCACTAATACATACATACATATATATATATATATATTTGTTCCACCCGCAAACCCTACCTACAAACAAACAAACCAACCCTACCCTCCTCAAAAACAACCAACCAACCAACCAACCATCTTAACAAACAAACAGCCATGCAAACAAGTAACACCCTTCACAAACTCTACCAGTAGGCCTACCCCATCAAAAAAAACAAACAAGCCAACCAACCCTACCCTCCCCAAAAACCAACCAACCATCTAAACAAACAAACAAACACATGCAAACAAGTAAAACTACCCAACTCAACCGGTAGACCTGTACACCATTGCAAAAAAAAAACCACCCAAACACACACACAACAACAACAACAACAATCAACAACAACAAGCAAACAAACAAGCAAAAGCAAGAAGCAACTAACCCCACCCTCTTCAAAACCCAAGCTAAACAAACAAGAAACACCATTATCAACGTAACAATAAGTCAACGACTGAACGCAACAATCCTAACTTAGCCTCTCAATAATTAACACCCGTCTTTTTTTTGTTGCTGTTGCTTAAAAATTCTTTTTTCTTTTTCTTTTCTTTCGCCTCCTGACTCTCTGTGTGTGTGTGTCTCTCTCTCTGTCTCTGTTCCTGTCTCTGTGTCTTGTCTCTCTGTCTCTCTGTCTGTCTGTCTCTGTCTGTCTGTCCTGTCTTGTCTTCTCTGTCTGCTCTCTGTCTTCTCTCTCTCTCTCTCTCTCTCTCTCTCTCTCTCTCTCTCTCTCTCTCTCTCTCTCTCTCTCTCTCTCTCTCTCACACACACACACACAACACACAACACACACACACACACACACACACACACACACCACACACACACACACACACACAGAGTCAGTCAGTCAGTCTCAAGGGAAAAGTCTTGACCCGTATTCCTAATTAGACAGACAGACAGTAGTTGACTCGCAGACAAAAGTTACCTAGCTAAAGCTAAAGCTAGTCTTACCTAGGTGTTAGTGTCGTGACTGTTTCGCTTCATTGGAAGCGGCACAAGGTGAGCGGCTATGGGTAATCAGCTTTACAAGGCGCCGCGCTACGCTTGGCTACCTGTGGGGTATGGACTCTGTCTGTAGATATCTTTGAGAGTTTTTTTTTATGCCGTAGGCCTTAGTAGTGTAAGAGAAAAAAAGGGGGCAGGGGTATTTTTTGTTGTTATTATTGTTTAAAAAAATAACACTTGCGCGCGGTTGCGCTGCACCGCGTCGCAAATGGTATGTGTAGGATGAGCTTTAATTCTAGGGATGCTCTTTTAGATTTTGTTTTGTTTTTGTAATAGGTGTGTGTGTGTGCGTGCGTGCGTTCGTGCGTGCGCGCGCGCGCGTATGTGTGTGTGTGTGCGTGTGTGTGTGTTGGCGTGCATGTGTGTGCGTGCATGCATGCGTACGTACACGAGTGCCTGCGTTGATTTTTTCCTTTGTTTGCGCAGGTGTTTTCTTCCGTGCCTTATTGTCTCTTTCTGTACACGCTCTCTCTCTGTGCTTCTGTACATAACTGACAATATAAATCATGCATCATTTTTGTCTTCTGCTCCTTTTCTCTTTTTTTTCTTAATTATTCTGTCCTAATCTCTTTCCTTCTGTCTAGATTCTCTTTCTCTCTTTCTCAGTTTCTCTTTCCTTGTTTTGCCTTTCAACCAGCCACTGACTTCCACTGTAGTACAATGATAGCGTAGTTTAGTGTCATCAGCGTTTATGACTTGAACAGGTGTCGTAGGTTCTGTGTTTTCCTTTCATCTGTGTGGCCGGCTGTACTGTGGGATTGACAGCTTGCAATGAACAGAGAATAAAACGTGTAGGAGAGAGGTTTAGTTTAGGCAAACCAATAACTACAAGCGTTTTTTGTTCATGTGTGTACAACAACTGTGCTTATTGTGGTCACGTCTTTCTTTCTCTCTTTCTCTCTGTGTGTGTATGATCTGTCTGAAATATGATCGATGTCTTTTTTTTCTGTCTCTTTCTCTTCTTGCCCCTTTCTATCTCTGCCTCTTAGTGTCTGTATGTCTCAGTGTCTCTACGTCTCTGTCTTGTCTGTCTGTCTGTCTGTTAACACGCACGTTAAAGATCCTGTAATTTATGTCAATAGGTTACAGAAACACGAACATACCCAGCATACATCCCCGAAGTCGAAATGCGGCTGCCTTCATGGTGGGCAAAAGTGGCCGCATACGCAAAACCTCACTATTCGTGAAGCTCAGAACCCTAGTCCAGAAAAGAAAAAAAAAATCCTCACTCACTGACTTCAATTTTCCTAATTATAAGGACCCCACTTTCTGCCCCCAAGCCAAGGCAGCTAAAAAGATAACAGGTAGGCAGTTAGGGCCCTAGGATCCATTTTAAAAGAGGGATCCATTTCAGGATAAGGGTGTGATGGGGCTGGGGAGTTCAGTCTGTGGCACTGACTGTAATCAATACAGAGAATAGATAGATCTCTGAGTGATACTGTGTGTGTGTGACAGACAGATTCTGACAAGAAGCTGGAAAAAAGTGTGTGTGTGTGTGTGTGCGTGGTGTGTGTGTGTGGTGTGTGTGTGGTGTGTGTGTGTGTGTGTGTGTGTGTGTGTGTGTGTGTGTGTGTGTGTGTGAATCAGAATCAGAATCAGAAAACTTTATTGCCATTAAGTCAGAACGAGACTTATTTGACACCAAACGTAAACGTATTTAACATTCTTAAAAGATGTAGATTCTTACATATGTAATGTATCTATGTTCTTGCTCTTCTGGAAAAAGAATCATGCACATATTTGATCATATCTAGCAGACAGTCCTCGTTGTTGAAAAACTTACTCAGACTCTTGTAGTTATTCATATTATTCATTTCCTTAATATTGACATTAGACAGATTTTTTTTTCTTAAATCATCATATAATGTACAAACATCAAGTAAGT
>CM060316.1:42628810-42631310 GCA_030674155.1 Stramonita haemastoma
CACAGACAGAGCTAGAGCCCAAGGCTATCAAAAGACAGGTCATGGGTATGCATTTCTCCAAGTGGATTATTGTGACTAAATGGCTGCACCATTCAAAAGGATTGATGTAGATATTTTTTTCTACATTTTTAGAAAGCCCCCCCCACCACCACCACCACCACCACACATACACATGCATGCGCACTAACACACACACACACACACACACACACACACAACACACACACACACACACACACACACACAGCGCCACCCAGTCAGTCAGTCAGTCAACAGAAACCAACTGAAGAGTGGAAGGATTCAGGGTGAGTTTTATGAGACCCCCCACACCTCCCAGGTCCAGACTCAGCTAACAAGGTCACCCACTCACCCACCCACCTAGGAGACCCTCTCTCTCTCACACCCCACAGCAGTCAAAAAGGACACTCACCCCCACTACTAGTACTTACTATACACCAACCACATCACCTACACTGCAGTTTAGTTCGCACAGACAGAGCCCAAAGCTATCCAAAGGCAGGGTCATGGGTGTGCATTTCTCCAAGTGGATTATTGTGACTAGATGGTTGCACCATTCAAAAAGATTAATATCTTTTTCTTCTAACCCTTTTGGGAAGCCACCCACCCACGACTTCACATGCAGCGCCCCCCCCCCCCCCCCCCCCCCTACACACACACACACATCCACACGTGCGAGCACGTGCACATACACACACACGCATGCACACACACACATACACACTCAGAGTCACACACACACACATACACACACACAGTCACACACACACACACACAAATACACACACACACACACAAATACACACACACACACACACACACACACACACAAAACACACACACACATACACACACAGAGTCACACACACACACACACAAATACACACACACACACACACACACACACACACACACACACACACACACAACACACACACACAGCTACCCTACCCTGTTTCTTTTCCTTCTGTCACTGCCATAAACCGCCTCAAATATGTTGTGAGAAAGAACAGAAAGGGGCAGGGGGAGGGGGAGGGGGGGGGGGGTTGAGAAGGAAAATAATAGTAGCCTGTTCTATAGTCCTCAGAAGAAATCAGGGAGGTGGGTGGGGGGGTAGCAAGAGGGGTGGTGATGCTGGTGGTGGTGGTGGTGGTGGTGGAAGGGAGGTGGTTGAGTGGGGGAAGGGGGTGATTGATTTTTAAGCAGTGTTAGAGCTCTGCTGGGTCGGTGGCAGTGCCACCTGTACCCCTGACTGAGTGAAAAGAGGCGGGTGGTATTACAGCTAATGGGATAGATCTTTTCCGGTTTAATTTTATGAGGGTCATAAATAGGCACTCAACCCCCTACTTCCCTCCCCGCCCCCCCCCCCCCCCCCCCCCCCCACCAACTGAAGAGTTTTATTTTGTTCCTTAAAAAAAAAAGAAGAAAGAACGAAAGAAAAAAGACTCCTAGAGCACTTAGTTACCGATTTTGTTATTGTGTTGACAAAACGTGGTTATGTATACATCTACTCACATGCACGCACACATGTAACTCTGGTAGGTAAAAACGCACAGGTATGTGTGCGTGCACACACACACAAACACACACACACACCACACACACAACATTCTGCAAGTCTTGCTGGGTTGCACATGTACTCAGAATGTCCTCAGGCCAAAGGGTGTCCAGTCTGAACAGTGCTTGAAGAGCACTCTGAAGCAGCCTGAAGACAGCCCTGAAGACAGCCCTGAAGCAAGCCCTAGAAGCCTGAAGCCAGCCCTGAAGACAGCCCTGAGATTTCCCGTCATTGTCTTTACCAGCCAGAATCCCCAGTGCACAGCTAGCCAGCATTGCAGACTGTTATTTCCAAAGGTTGCCAGTCATTTCCAAAGTCTGCCAGTCATTTCCAAAGTAATCCAGTCATTTCCAAATGTTGCTAGTTATTTCCAAAGAATGCCAGTCGTTTCCAAAGCCATCCAGTCATTTCCAAATGTTACTAGGCATTTCTAAATATTTCTAGCATTTCCAAAGCATGCCATCGTTTCCAAACTCTGCCAGTCATTTCCAAAGTCTGCCAGTCATTCCCAAAGCCAGCTAGTCATATCCAAAGGCTGCCTGCCACCAGTACAGGCCGCCATTTTAAAAGGCTGTCAGATGCATCTGTAGGCTAGCTATTGAGAAGAAAAATACACCTCCCTGGTCACCTAGGGGATCAGTAAGAAGGCAGAATCCCCCCCCCCACACACACACACAACACACGCGTGCTCACACACACACACACACACTCACACACACACACACACACACACACACACACCACACACACACACACACACAAAACACACAATGACACACACGACGCACGACACAGGAGGAAGGAAGCACGTATTGTACAGAGCCATTAGCGTATTAGTCCAGAGCTGTCATGATTCCAAACACCATTTCACACATGACTGTGTGCCTTTTGTGTAGCAGTAGGATCCCCTTTCTGCATGGACTG
>CM060316.1:42636310-42641310 GCA_030674155.1 Stramonita haemastoma
GATGAAATGTGCTAATGAAGTTGGTAAAGATATTCAGATGTTTATGTTTCCTTGTCAGAGTTTGTTTATACAATTTCGGGTTTCCTGTGCCCCACTCCTTCGCCTTCTGTTTGTCTCTCTGTGTGTGTGTCTGTCTGTTTGTCTGTCTGTGTGTTGGTGTATGTCTGCCTGTGTTTGTGTGCACGCGTACGTGCGTGTGTGAGTGCGTCTCTCTCTCTCTCTCTCTCTCTCTCTCTCTCTCTCTCTCTCTCTCTCTCTCTCTCTCTCTCTCTCTCTCTCTCTCTCTTCTCTCTCTGTATGTATGTATGTATGTATATTATATATATATATATATATATATATATATATATATATATATATATATATATATATATAAATATAACATAGATATTGCATCCACCTTGGCAAGGAAAGAGTTCTAAATGTCACTTCATTAAGTACAAAGGTCTCTCAAATTAATTTTGAAATGCAGGTTGTCCGGACAATAATTTTCTCAGTAATTGTCGGGGAGGTGAGTTCTTTGTGTTTCCTTTTTATTATATATGATTACAGTCATGGTGGTATTTAGTTTTCGTTTCTCTTTACCTTCATTATCTAAGGTGGTTTTTTTACCCATTTTGTTTGTCGTAAAAGATGCTCAGAAGAGGAGATGGAAGTTCCCATAGGTCTACCTCTTTCCCTCTCTGTCTCTGTTTGTCTGTCTCTGTCTGTCTGTCTGTGTGTCTCTGTCTCTGTCTCTCTGTCTCTGTCTCTCTCTCTCATATGTATAGTTTTCATACCCCCACCTCTTTCGCTTTCTAGTGTCTTATGAAAATGTTCTTACCACCACCCCACCCCCACCCCTATATCCTCTGTCCCGTCTGTCTGTCTGTCTGTCTCTCTTTCACACATACACACATACGCACGCACGCATACACACAGACACAGACACCATACACACACATACACACACGCGTGCGCGCGCACACACGCACACACACACACACACATACACACACACACACTAACACACACCTGTATACATGTCTTGGCTTCTGATTATGTTTTGAAAGAAGAAAAAAACAACCCTGTGCAACAGATGGTTTTCTTGTAGTGTGGGTTTTTTTCCACGGTAAAATATGTTTATGGCAGGACTGCTCTCATAAAAATTTTGTAGCTGAAAGTTATGAGTGCGTGCTTTTTCCCCAACTAGGTTATAGTACAATTATGTACTTTGCCTGCTTGTCTGTCTAGTCTAGTGTAGTCTAGTCTGCCGTGTCTCTGTCTGTCGTCTCTGTCTGTCTCTGTCTCTCTTCTTCGTCTCTCTCTGCTCTTCTGTCTGTTCTCGTCTCTGTTTCTCTCTTCGCCCCCCCCTCTCTCTCTCTTCTTCTCTTCATTCTCTTATCTTCTCTCTATCTCCTCCTCTCTCCTCCCCCTCTCTCTCTTCCACACTGTCTTGTCTTATAATACTAATCAATCAATCCATCATCAGTCATCGTCATCTTCATCGTCGTCGTCGTCATCATCATCATCATACGTCATCATCACATCACCATCACCATCACCATCACATCATCACATCACCCATCACCATCTTTATCAGTTTTTGGATTCATGACTCTGTCGTCATTGTTGGCAGGTATGGTTGGTGTATGCATTCTTGATGTAACCCTGGAAACTTGCCATTAAATACAAGGATCTTTAATGATCCATTCTTCCCTCTGCATGCATGTTGACGGTTAATTGTGCGCGAAAGGCATGAGACACTGGCAAGTCTGACAACCTTCGTAACTGATTTAGGAATCACAACAACAAAAACTCCTCCGAGGTAGGGGGAGGGGGTTGTCCTGTGGATATGGATAGCATCCCCACCTTCTGAAAATTCTCTACTGGGAATTTTCTCTTTTCTATCCCTCTTTTGTTTCTTCCTTGTTTCCGTTCTTCCTCTCACCCCCTTCTTGTCTATTTTCTGACTTTTCTGTCCATTCTCCTGCCTTTACTCCCCAGAAAGATTGAAAACAACAACTCTCTCCCACGCCGAAGTCGGCAGCGCAATGCATTTCGTTCACATGACAGACAACAATAGTTGCCGCCTGAGCGTTCGACGATGACAATGACAACCACGACAACCACGACGAAGAAGAAGAAGAAGAAGAAGAAGACAAGAAGAAGAAAGAAGAAGAAGAAGAGAAGAAGAAGAAGAACAACAACAACAACAAACAAGACAAAGAGAAAAAAACAACAAACAACAACAACAACACCAACAACAACAACAACAAATGAAAACAAAAAGGAAACAACAACAAGATGAGAGAAGAAGAAGAAGAAGAAGAAGACCATGATGATCATGATGATCGTGAAGAGGAAAAAGAAGGAGAAAGAGGAGAAGAAGAAGAAGAAACAAAAACAAGAATCTGTCACCAGGAGTTGTTGAGTTTTGGGAACCAGCTAACCCAAGATTGGGAAGAGGAGTACCCAGCAACCACTTGCGGTGGTGACATTATCCCTTAAGACTCCAGGGTCACCCGTGGCTATCACGGCATCTGCAGCGTCATCAGTGGCTAATCCCCGCCATTTTCAACTTAATCCCACACCACTGAGGTCTCCACTTGCCTCTAGTAGCAAACCTTAACCTTTACTGACTCCACACCACACCTCCCCCCTTGCCCCCTACCCCCTTACCCCCAAATCTTTCTATACCCACCCACCCACACACACACGCACGCACACACATAATTATATGCACGCATGCACTTAAGCTACGCACGCAGTGTATTCTTAGCTGTCTAAATTGGGCTTTAACGCCAGTGGTTGAAGCGTTTAAGAGACGCTTAATTTCTCGATGAGGAAGGAGCTGGCAGTGACGGACTGTTATGAAGTTTATAAATAGAGTATTCAGGATTGAAGACACAGGAAGTAATGGTAAGGGTGCAAGAATTTCTCTTTTCGTCCCTTCGGTAAGAGCTCTGAGGTTCACCAATGGTGAGATTTTTGCGTATGCGACCGTCCCACCCCCCACCTTCCCCTACCATTTAGGTAGCTGCATTTCGACTTCGAGAATGGTGTTTTAACACGACACCTGTGTGCATTTCGTTTTTTGAAATTTTGTCAACGTTCTTACTGGCACAAAAAGGCATACTCTTACCACACACACACACACACCACACACGCACACACACACACACACACACACACACACACACACACACACACACACACACACACACACACACACACACACACACACACACATGACCACACACACACACTTCACACACCAGCCCTTCCTCTCCCCTCACTGCCCTCTCCCACCTCCCTCCCCCCCCCCCCCCCGAACCATTTAGGTCCCCCTTTCAAGAATTTTCGGTGGGTCCCCCGAAGAAAGTGTTGAATGGTGGCATTATATAGAACTAGAAGGCTGGCAATTTAGAGAGGCTTGTCACAACCCCGTGAAAGATGGCCTGAGGTCTTGGGGTAGGTGCTGTCAACAGCTGTCTGACTGTCTGTCTGTCCCTCTGTCTGTTCCCTTTCCCTCTGTCCTGTCTGTCTCACCTGCTAAGAGCTTTGGATGGCAGGGGATGGGGACTGTGGGTGTGGGGTTGTGGAGTGGTGGTGAGGGTCTAAAAAAAAAATACTGAGACTTCTCTCTCTTAGTGTCACTTGAGGATAGTGATAGCGTGTGCGTGTGCTTGCGCACGCGCGCGCGCGCGCGCCGCGCGCGCGCGCGGTGTTGTGTGTGTGTGTGTGTGTGTGTGTATGTGTTTTTCATTCGCCTTGTTTGATTTGCGTGTTTAGTTTCATTCATGCTGAGGCATCTCTCAACGTACATAAGATCTATGATTTGTAAATAATTATATAATACATACATACATACATAATACATACATACATACATACATACATACATACATACATACATACATACATACATACATAATGTGTGTGTGTGTGTGTGTGTGTGTGTGTGTGTGTGTGTGTGTGTGTGTGTGAGTTCATCCCTTTTCGTGCACTTTTTCACGCAGAAGATCAGATCTGATGAAATATATGTAATGCAGTGAAGACTTCATTCTTCACCTCACCAATAAAAGGGTTCTGTCAACACAACAAACCTATCCAATAACACACGGTGTTGATGAATGGGGAGAGTTTTTTTCTCTGTTTTGTTGTTTTATTGTTTTGTTTCTTTTGTTTTCTTTCTTTTCTTTTCTTTTTGGGGGGGGGGAGGGGGGGGGGGGGGGGTGTGCTGTCAGGCTGGTGCATTAGATGGGAGGGTGAAATCTTGTCATTTTTGCAATTTTTATTATCGTCGTTCTTTTGTTTTATTTTTTGTTATCATGTTGTTGGTTGTTGTTTTTTTTAATCTTACAGAGTGACAGATTAAAGAAAAAACAAAACAAATATATAATTATGTGTATAGACAGTTTACTTGCAGTTACAGTTTTTGTTAACCTAATCACGATAAAGATGACCATATTAGCAAAACAGGACGATTTAACCAGTAACCCAAACTCAGTTTTTTAAGTCTGCATTTAATACAGAATGCTTGCCAAACACACATCACAGACACGACGATCTCCACACACCACCACCCCACACACACACACACACAACAAACACACACACACCACCACACACACCTGTAACACAACAACACAACAACACAAAACAACAACAACAACAACTAATGATACAAACGTTTCATATAATGAGCACATTGCTTACTGGTATGCAATGTGTTGGCCTTCTCACACTTTATTCTAAGAAAATCATATTCTATATTGTATAAGTTTGTCTAGCCAAAGAGACAGAGTAAGCTGAAAGCTTTTTTGAAAATGTAAGAATGAAATATACACCACACGACACGTACACACAACACACACACACACACACACACACACCACACACACACACACACACACACACACACACACACACACACAGATGTCACTCAACCACAAAACACAAGAGTCATACAAACACACACACACACACACACACACACACACACACACACACACACA
>CM060316.1:42646310-42679877 GCA_030674155.1 Stramonita haemastoma
AATGTCAGTAGTGTGAGTTGATTGCATTGATAGAAAAACAACATCAAACCCTCGCATAGTTTACGTTGATGTTTATTTTTACTGACTATTTGATACTCATAAGCATTAGCGTTTTCTTTTGGGGTTTTTTTCGGTTACGTTTGTTGGGGTTTTGTGGTTTTTGGGGGAAGGGCGGTAATTATTAAGATTAATGGGTGGTACTTTTATTGCGGCATTACTTACAAGCATTTGAGGGGGTTTGGGTTTGGTCTAATGGGTGAGACGTTTATTGAGGCAAGTGGCCTGGTCTACCAATTCGGGGTTTCAAGCTGGTTTAGGGGTTTTAGTGAGCAAGCTCTGAGATTTTTCGTTAAAAAAGGCAGTCAGAGAGCACAGTAGGCTGAGGTCATTGTCCGTACTACCACCATCGTCTGTTACACTTTTCTTTGTGTGTGTATATAATGTATGTATATATGTATGGAGCTCAGCTCAAGTCTTTCACCTTGACGATTAGAATGTTGATGTTGCAGAACATCTCGTACGTATAGTCCTTTTTTTCTTTAACCAAAATCTATGTCTCTAAAAGAGAGAGAGAGAGAGAGAGAGAGAGGAGGGGGGGGGGGGGGTAGGGGGAGACATACACACACAGCGCGCGCACACCGCACACACGCAGCGCACAGCGCACACGCACACGCATACACATACATGCAGAGACAGACAGATAGGCAGAGATAGAGACAGTCGTCATAGTTATGTCTTTTCAGCACAATATACGCTTTAATTAAGCTTATTGTAATGATTATGCTCTGTTTAATAACACCTTTATAAACCATGATACAGACAGGTAAAACCATACGTAGAAAGATAAACAGACAGATGGAAAGACAAAAATGGGCCAGATTAGAACCAGCAGCAAAAAAAAAACAAGAAAAAACAAAACAATGTCCTTTGGGACGGCGAAATGCGACCTTTGCCAAACACATAACATGACTGATAGAGAACAACTTCCACTTGTGTTACTACTACTGCTGCACCTTTACCTAGTCACAATCATAGCTAGCGCTGCTCTGCTCAGCCAATGCCGCATTGTTGCACTAGAGATTATTAGCAGGAAATGTGTGCGTATCAAAGAAAGAAAAGAAAGAAAGAAAGAAAGAAAGAAAGAAAAAGAAGAGAGAGGGAGAGAGAGACATTGTGTGTATAAGAGGGAGAGAGAGGGAGGAAGGGCATACAGTGTATAAATGTATGAGAGAGAGAGAGAGAGAGAGAGAGAGAGAGAGAGAGAGAGAGAGAGAGAGAGAGAGAGAGAGAGAGAGAGAGAGAGAGATTGTTGTGTAAGAGAAGTAGAGATAAACGCATGCTCGCAAGTGCTTCTGTATGCGCGCGGCGCGCGCGCGGGGGTGTGTGTGTGTGTGTGTGTGTGTGTGCGTATGTGTTTGTGTCTATCTGTCTGTGTCTATGTGTATGCACGCACAACTGTGTATGTATGCGTGTGTGAGTGCGCGCATGCAATCTATATGTACGTTTTTATGTATGCTTGCCATTTGCCCCCATTTTCAGTATATAAATTTTCAAGGCACGTAAATATTCTCATGTGCTGCATTCGGTATGTCGTTGTATGTATGTATGCCTGTGCACCTGTGCTGCTCGTTTCTTCTCCGCAGACTTCTTTCAAACTTCTCTCTCTCTCTCTCTGCCAGAGTTACAGTGGATTACGTCAGGCCAGGTATTCTTTTTCCCTTTTGGTACCAGTTCAGAAAGAGAGTGAGTGAGTGGGACTGGGTAGAAAATAAACCTGCTGTCTATTTGTGTGCATGATTTATTTTCTTCCGCTTCAGCACAGTTTCTGCTGTACCTTTAAATGTATTTTTGGTATTGTTTTATTTTGTTATGTTTGTTGTTGTGGGTTTTTTTTTCTGGTGGTGGTTGTGGTGATGGGGAGAGGTGGGAATGGAGATGGGGATGGGATCAACCTCTTTTCATATCCATATTCCACACACACACACATACACACACGCGCGCGCGCGCGCGCATACATACGCATGCACACAGTCTCTCTCTCTCTCTCTCTCTCTCTCTCCTCTCTCTCTCTCTCTCTCTCTCTCTCTCTCTCTCTCTCTCCCTGCTGATGCACTCACATATCCTGGTTTATTTTGCTTATGTTTGGTTTACTCTTCACTGTAACGCTAACGTAAGCTCTAAATTTGAACTGTAGACTCGAAAGACATAGATCTATTCAAATAAAGTGAAAGAAAGAAGAGAAAGAAAATGTTAGGAACATAGAAAAAAATGATTGTAAAAAGACGATAATCTATGGAACAGAAAGGTTAAGAGAATGAAGTGGAAAGAATAAATATAGTTAATAAATGCGAATTTGGATTCAAGTTGTTCATGTATTGACAGATTAAAATGACTGTCAGGTAAAGTGTCTGTTTCCAGCTATCTTGCGTTTGTTCATTTTGCTTTAGTGAAACATGCTGCTATGTGCAGCTATGCTTTGTTATTTGCAGTGTTGCTGCTGTTGCTTAACTGCCGCTTCTGCTACGTTGTCTTCTTCTTCCTTCTGCTTTTCTTCTTCTTCTTCTTTTCTTCTTCTTCATTCTTCTTCTTCTCTTCTTCTTCTTCTTCTTCTTCTTCTTCTTCTTCTCTTCTTCTTCTTCTTCTTCTTCTTGTTTCTTCTTCTTCTTCTTGTCTTCTTCTTCTTCTTCTTCTTCTTCTCCTCCTCTCTTCTTCTTCTCCTCCTCCTCCTCTTCCTCCTTTCCTCTCTTCCTCCTCCTCCTTCCCCTCCTCTCCTATTCCCTCTACTTCTTCTCCTTTTCCCCTTCTCCATACCCCCTCTCCTTCTTCTTCTTTGCTTTTCTCTGGTCTCATTCCTCCTCTCTCCTCCTTTTCCCCATCCTTTCCTTGTCTTGTCTCTGTCTGTTGTTCTTCTTCTCCTTTGTCTTGTTTTGAATTTTTATTTTTGGAAGCAGATAAGTGAGATAACAAGTTTGACATCGGTGTGTATCATAAGGGAGGAAAACAAGCCTATTTTTGTGCACGTTTGCGTGTGTATTTCAGTCTGTTTTCTGGTGTAAAGTGTGCGTGTGCGTGTGTGTGTGTGTGTGTGTGTGTGGTGTGTGTGTGTGTGGTGTGTGTGTGTGTGTGTGTGTTGTGGGGGTGTCGCGCGCGCGTGCGCGTGTGTGGTGCGTGTGTGCGTGTGTACAGAGAGAGACAGAAAAAGAGAGACAGAGAGGTGTGTTTAATGTTACGACTGTTCTACGAATTCTTTTTCATCTACAGATGTTATGTTCTATTTTCTGACTGGCATTGCATTGAAACAAAGGAAATTAATCAGGAGAAAGTATGCTATCCTGTGCTAGTATTGCTAGTTATAGTAGAGCCACAATATTCCGTATTACATTAGCTCATCCCATATGGTTTGCTTTGCCGTGGGCAGTGTGTGACAGTGACGGGAGGGGATAGGCTTTTTTTTAATATACAAAAGTTGTCAAGTGAGATGAATGAGTATAATACTATGTGGCCTATATGTTTCCTTGTTGTCAGAAATATACTTTTTTCCCAGATTATTTTGGTGTAAATTGTAAAATTGATATTGAGTGTCTTCATAGTTTTTCTTTTAATCCTGTGTCTGTATTTGTGGTACTAACAGCTTTTTTCCTTGTCGTACCCCACTCCCACCCCCCTGACTCCTTATACCCCTACTCCCTATCCCCCCCTTCTCTCTCTCCCTCTCTCTCTCTCTCCCTCTCTCTCTCTCTCCCTCCCTCTCTCTCTCTCTTCCTTCTTCTCTCTCTCTTCCCCCCTCTCTCTCCCTCTCTCTTCTGTCTCGCCTTCTCTGTCTGTCTGTCTTCTGTCTATCTTCCTTCTTCTTCTCTCTTCTTCTCTCTCTCTCTCTCTCTCTCTCTCTCTCTCTCTCTCTCTCTCTCTCTCTCTCTCTCTCTCTCTCTCTCTCTCTCCTCTCCTCTCTCTCTCTCTCCTCTCCCCCCCCTCTCCCCTCCCTCCCCTCCCCCTCCATCCATCCCTCCCTCTCCCCCTCACAAATGACACTACGCACACACACTTCCACTCCCACCTACCCCCCCCCCCACCCTACACACACACTCCACTCGTAACCCCACAGGGTAAGAAGGGGAGAAAAATGGTCATGTTCTGCAGTAGTGTTTTATGAAGACAGCAGCTCCTCCTCTACATACATACATACATACACCAGCACAGAAGTACAGCGCAGTGCCTCCTGGTTTCACTGGCATCCCGTCGGTAGCAGAGATGTTGGTGCTTTGGCAATTCCTTCCCACCTCTGTCTTTCTGGCCTTTTTTTTCTGTCTGTCTCTCTGTTTCTCTGTCTCTTTCTTCTCTCTGTTCTCTCTGTCTCTTTTGTCTTCTGTTTCTCTTCTCTGTCTCTTTCTCTGTCTCTGTTTTCTGTCTCTGTTTTCTTCTGTTGTCTCTCTGTCTCTCTTGTCTAGTCTTGTCTCTGCTGTTGTCTGTCTGTCTTCTTCTCTGTCTCATCTCTGTCTCTCTCTCCTCTCTCTCTCTGTCTCTCTGTCTTCTCTCCCCCCCCCCTCTCTCTCTCTCTCTCTCTCTCTCTCTCTCATCTTCTCATTTTTTCATAAAGGTTACTATGTATTTTGATGACCCACTTTCCCCTTTATTTCTGTTTTCTTCTATATTCACATCGCCTTAATAAACTTGCCCTTACTTAAATTCTGAGCCTTCGAAATGAAATTATTCAGAAGGCTTCTACACCTTTCCTGGCGTGACCACAGAAGCCAACAACTTAGTGTGGTGGCAAGAGGTGATCATGAAAGCTGAGCCACAGGAACAACACCCAGATTCTAGCGTGGTTTGGTCACGTCACCCTGTCATATCCTCTTTACTAAGACTATCTACAGGGGCAGACATTTGACGGAGGAAGTCGCGTACAGGGGCACCGGGCAGACAGATGAAGAATGGATGCAGAACAGCAAAGACTGGAACGAACCTTGACATGGCACTGGTGCTGTCGAAAGGTTGAAGACAGACCAATCAGCCTGGAGTAAATTGTCCACCAACGCGTCTCGAGTCATCAGTGCTGAGTCATTATCCTCGAAATAAAAGAATGTGATAGATAGATAGATGATAGATAGATAGATAGATAGAATAGATAGATAGATAGATAGATAGATAGATAGATAGATAGATAGATAGATAGATAGAGTGCAGGCAGGCAGGCAGCAGGACTGGAGGACTGGACTGGACTGGACTGGAACTGGACTAGACTAGACTAGACTAGATGACTGACTGATTGATCGATCGTTTCGATTCAATTTGATTGATTTGATTGTCCCCCCCCCCCCCCCAAGGGCCATCTTAGTTAAAGGCTGCTGGTGCGATGATAGGACTTGCCCCTTTTAACTCAAGCTGTATCATATCTGTTTTCTTTGAGCTTTTTGCTCTATCTTAACTTGTTTATTTTAGTATATATTCCTGTCTAGTTCTGTTTTGTTCAGTTTATCTCCACCTGTTTTAGCAGACAGTCTTTATCTGAGTTTCTTTTTTTGTTTTTTGGATTTTATATCTGCCATGGTGCCTTTTCGTCTGTGTCAGGTTAGATAAAACCACCCACATACTCACTTACGTGCTTGGACGACCAACAACACATATACATACACACACACACTCTAACATACACTAACATACTAACACGCACGCACACACACACACACACACACAACACACACACGACACACACACACACACACCACACACACACACACACACACACACACACACACACCTACACCACACAACACACAACACCACACACACACACACACACAAACACTTCCTGTATTTCCCTCCCCCTCCTCTCTCTCTCTTTCTCCCCTCCCCTCCCTCCTCCCCCCTCTCTCTCTCCCCTCTCCCTCCCCTCCCCTCCCCCCCCCCTCCCCCCCCCTCCCCTCTCTCTCCCCCTCTCCTCTCCCTCCTTCTCTCATCTTCCTCTATCAATGCCAGCAGTCTCCTTATTAATAACCTGAAGGTTTTTGGAGCGCCTGTTAGAAGTTTTCTGTTCTCTTCAGCTCATTTGTCGTCTGTTTGATTGTCTGTTTCTGTCTGTCTGTCTGTCTGTCTGCCTCTGTGTGTGTGTGTGCGTGTGTGTGTGTGTGTGTGTGTGTGTGTTGTGTGTGTGTGTGTGTGTGTGTGTGTCGTGCTGTCTGTCGTGTGTGTGTCTGTCTGTCTGTCTGTCTGACTGTTTCTGTCTCTCTCTCTGTGTCTCTCTTTCTCTCTCCTAGCCCCCCCCCCCCCTCTCTCTCTCTCTCACTTTCTCTCATCTCTCTCTCTCTCTCTTCTCTCTCTCTCCTCTCTCTCTCTCTCTCTCTCTCTCTCTTCTCTCCTTCTCTCTCTCTCTCTCTCTCTCTCTCTCTCTCTCTCTTTTTCTCTCTCTTCTATCTCTCTCTCTCTCTCTTCTCTCTCTCTCTCTCTCTCTGGGGTTTCTTTATTATGCTGTTCTCAGCCCCTGCCCTGGCCCGCTTTGTGTGTGTGTTTTGTATGTGTGTTTGTGTGTGTGTGTTTGTGTGTATGTGTGTGTTTGTGTGTGTATGTTTGTGTGTGTCTGTGCTCCCGCACACACACATACACACACACACTATTGCGAGCAGGTACGTGTGTGCCATCATTTATATATGTTATTTATCTTTTAATACATCTTTTTCCCCTTTATTTCTTTTCCTGTGCATATTTTCCTTTAGAGTGCGAGTGCTGTCGACAGAGCGAAGGCTGGCTGTCTGTCTTGTATTCATTTTCATCTTCATCTTCACCTTTACCTGAGAGTATGATAAAATGCAGTCAGTGTTTATCATTTTGTTGTTTACTTACTTAACCTCGAGTCAAATTGAAAAATATTCTTTTAAAAGTGCCTTTTATTGACGGTGTGTGCGTGTGGGGAGGGGGGGGGGCTAGGGGCGTGAGTGTGTGTGTGTGTGTGTGTGTGTGTGTGTGTGTGTATGTGTGTATGTGTATGTGCGTGCGTGTGTGTGTGTGTGTGTGTGTGTGTGTTGTTGTGGTGCGTGCGTGCGGCGTATGTGTGCGAAGATCACACACTTAAAGGATCAAAGCCTACAAGTTTTGTAGGACAATCTGGAGGCCCCCTGCTCTTTCTGGTTTTCAACTGTCGTGGGTTCTTTTGACGTGGCATAAGTCTGTAAGCACACAGGTCTGACTGGTTTAGAGTCTTCTCCAAATGACTTTCACTTCGATTTTTCAGTCAAACTGGACAAGAAAAGGGCAAGGCTGGGAATCGAACCCAGAACCTCACGGTTTACTTTTTTTAGGCAGGTGATACGTCTAAACCGTCCTGCCACCTGCCTTCTGTGCGCGTGTTTGAAACCTCCTTCTCAGTGTCTGTCTTCTGCAAATTAGTCCCGAAATAGTTGGAGCCTCTACCTCGTCCATTCCACCTACACCTGTTCACCTTGTTAATAGGGCTTACTTTTCTTTCGCTTTCTTTTTCTGTTTTCTTTCTTTTCTTTCTGACTTTTTCTTTTTCGTTCGTTTTCTGCAAACGAGAGTCAATGTTTTCCAGGTTCCAGAAGGGTATTGTTGAAAAGTATAGGTATACGTCAAGGTTTGAGTCTGGTGGTATTACAAAACAGTACAATCATTATATTACGACATAAAGCCGTACAGTAACTCACAAAAAATGCAATATAGCATATTAAAACAGTAAAAATCATTATACTACGACACAATACTGTACAGTAAAACACAAAAACTGCAATACACCATATTAAAGCACAGTAGTACACACCACAAAACAACACAACACACCACAACATGACACAACATAATAGAATAACCAAGTGGATAAAACAATACAAACAAAGATTCTAATCTCAACAAACTTGCTGAAAACATGGATCGTGGGTCACACCTATCTCACTGACACCTGATGAATAAAAGACGAGTATTTCGACCATCTTCTAGGTCAGGTTTTATGCAGGCATGCCATTGCCTCACTTTCTAAGTACACACACACACACACACACACACACACACACACACACACACACACACACACACACACACACACACACACACACACACACACCACACACTGAAGATCAAGCATGCGCTATTAAGATTCTGCACTTTTGAATCAGAATGTAAGATTGACTGCGGAAGGACAAAAATATACAGTATGAACACGAGGGATCTCCAGCGCCTTACGCTTTTGTTTTTGTTTTGTTTGTTGTTTGTTTGTTTTAGCAGTTGGTTGAAGAGGTGTGTTTTCTTAGCATAGTGTCTTAGCGAATGTGGAATATCCCTCATGCCGTAAGCTTTCTGGGAAAAGTGGGGCAAAAAAATGTTTAGTTGCCCCAAACCTTGCCCTTGTTTTTTTTTCTTTCTGGTTCTTTCTCTTTTTTTTGTCCTAGGTTCTGTTTTTTTTAACCATCTCCCACTCTCATGCCTGCCAGTTTTAAACCCCGAAAGTGTGTGTGTGTGTGTGTGTGTGTGTGTGTGTGTGTGTGTGTGTGGGTGTGTGTGTTGCTGCGCGCGCGCGTGTGTATATAAGTGTGTCTGTATGTCTGTCTGTCCTGTCAATCTGTGTCTTTCTGTCTGTGTGTGTCTGTGTGTGTTGTTTAAGTTTTGTTTTGGACAGGTTATTTATTTCTTTAATCTGAACTTCAACAATTCTTGCTGTCAAACTGGGACAAGGAAAATATTCCCTAGTGTTGCGTGAAGCTTTTCTTTGGGCTTCGAAAAATAAAGCTATATGCATTTTAAAAAATCGAAAACAACAAAAAAAACAACAAGAAAACACAAACAAAACAAAAACTAACAGCAAAAGCCCATACCCCGTGTTATTTCAAGGCAACATTACATAAAAGAGACATTCTTATTTTTGCCTTGAATGCAGTGAATGTTGCAGTGAGAATCAAAGTGAAGAATTGTGTGTGTTTGAGAAGAGCTAGAGGAGATGAGAGATACAGCATGTGGGATTGGAACATTCTGTCCTCTTTATGGGAATACCAAGGAGGTGGGAGGAGGAGAAGCAAGAGGAGGAGGAGGGGAGAGAGAGAGAGAGAGAGAGAGAGAGAGAGAGAGAGAGAGATGAGAGAGAGAGAGAGAGAGAGAGAGAGAGAGAGAGGTTTGGTGTCTCTTCTTCTAAGTAGGGAAACTCTGTCGGTTAGTGTGATGTAATGCGTTGGTTTTGATCATCGTTCTTCAACATCTCTTCTTCATTTTTCGTTTCTTGATGTTTCAATCTTCTTCTTCTTTTTCTTCTTCTTCTTCTTCTCTTCTTCTTCTTCTTCTTCTTCTGTTCTTCTTATTTTTCTATTTTTCTTTTCTTCTTCTTCTTCTTCTTCTTTTCTTCTTCTTCTTCTTCTTCTTCTTCTTCTTCTCTTCTTCTTCTTCTTCTTCTTCTTCTCTTCTTCTTCTTCTTCTTCCTCCTCCTCCTCTTCTTCGTCCTTCTGCTCCTTCTTCTTTCCCTTTAATTCTAGATAACAATCTGAATCTGTTCAGGAAGTGTCCAGTTATTTTCAAGAGCTATTTCCTTTTTTGTGGTGGGAGGAGGGGAGAAGATAAGAGGTCTTTCAGTTCCAATCTAAGTGTGAGTCATTTCTACGCATCTGTTTTCGATTTTACCACTTGGTGGCCAATGGGTCATCGTCCATGCTCAGAATACAAGAAGTCTGTGGGTCGAATCTTGTCCTGGCCTGGACTTGTTTTTTGTTCTCGAGATTTTCTGAAGTGATGGAGTTGTTTGCTTGTTTTTTGGTTCTGGTAGGAATTAAGAAGTTACGACTCGTGCGCAGCACTCAATGCGGGGGACGGGATAGCCTAGTGGTCAGAACATTCCGCTCGCAATTTGACGACCCGGGTTCGACTCCCGTTCGAGGTTTTTTTTCTCCTGGAGTTAACATCAGTGATGACTTCACTCTTGTTTTTTCGTGCGGGGGGGGGGGAGGGGTGGTCTTTTAGTTTGTTCTGATTTTTTTCTGAAGAAAACTGGTTCATCTTGTGTTACCTTTCAAACGTCTTCCTTTCTTCTGAATGTTTCAAACATCGCTACTGCCACCCTTCTTCAACACAACACACACACACACACACACACACACACACCACCACCACCACCACCACACAACCAACACACCACACACACACACCACACCACACCACACCACACACACAACACACCACACCACACACCAACACACACCAACAACCACAACACACACACACACACACACACACACACACACACAACACAAAACACACACACACACACACTTTAAACCTCAGGAGGGAGTCGCTTTTGCACCGCACTCACTTTACACTGCTCATACACTCTCACCAGCAGTTTTCGTCTTCTTTCTTCTTTTTTTTCTTTCTTTCCTTCTTTCTTCTTCTTCTTCTTTTTTTATTTTTTAACAAAACCCAATTTTCCTTTAAAACTAAAGATATATGTGCGCGAGTTTGTTGCACTGCAGAGCAAGAGAGGAGCAGAGCAGGCAGAGCATTAGTGCTTACCTCACAGCGTAGCTGTGTGTTGTAAAAACCTTTTTTGTACCGTGTACGGATGAGGGGTCTGTGGTCGCTGACGCTGTTTTGTTTTTGTTTCGTTTAAATCCTCTCTTTTTATTTTACCGAGGATAATGAGAGAGAGGAGACAGAGACAGGAGAGGGAAGAGAGAGGCGGAGAGGGGGGGGAGGAGAGGGAGAGAGACGAGAAGAGGAGAGGAGGGAGGGAGAGGGAGAGAGAGAGAGAAGAGAGAGAGGAGAGGAAGGGAGGAGGAGAGAGAGAGAGAGTGAGAGAGAGAGAAGAGACAGAGAGAGAGAGAGAGGAAAGAGAGAAGGAAGAGAGAGAGAGGAGAGAGAGAGAGAGAGGAGAGAAGAGAGAGAGAGAGAAGAGAGAAATGTATGTTCGTTTTTTAGTTAAACATCTCTTCACTGACTGTCTATATGCGTGCGCGGCGTGCTTGAACGTGTATGTACAGCACGTATATGCGAGCACACGTGATATATTTGTTTTTAATTTCGATGGATAGTGTGTACTTTCACATTATTTTCCTGCATAGTATTGCTACCTGACATTCTTGTATATTTCTGTATATTCTTTGCCCTAATATAACAAAGCTACTAATATATAGTATATATATGCAATGTGTGTGTATGCGCGCGCGCGTGTGTCTGTCTGTCTGTGTGTTGTTGTTGTTGTGTTGTTGTTGTTGTTGTTGTGATGTGTTATATGTCCTGTCGTCTCGGTGCATACCTAATTTTCTGACTTGAATTAGTTTATAAGGGTATGTTTCAAGTCTTCCATTCTACATTTTTCTTTTCTCATTTTTTTTTTTTTCTTTTTTTTCTTTCTTTCTTTCTTTTTTTTTTTTCTTTTTTTTTTTGCTTCTTTCCTTCTTTCTTTTATTCAAGGAATTTTTTTTTTCCTCTTTTTATTCTTTCTTTCTTTTTCTTTTTTCGGTTTTTTTCGTTTTTTTTCTTTTTATTTTTCTTTTTTTCCTTATTTCTTTCTTCTTTTTTTCTTCGATTTTTCTTGTCTTTGTTTCTTTTTTTTTGTAGTTCTTTCTTCGTCATCTTTTATTTGACGTCTTTTTCGTTCTTTTTTTCTTTTTTCTTTCTTTTGTACTTTGTTTCTGTCGTTCTTTCTTGACTTTTCTGTTGGTCCCTCTTTTTATCACTTTTCTTTTCTTTCTTTTCTTCTTTTTTTTTTGTTTGCTTTTTTGCAACCTTTGTTTCATTCTTTTCTTTCTCCATCCTTTTTAAACTTCTACTTGTCTCTTTCTTTTTGTCTGCCTGTAGAGGGAGAGGAGGGAGGGAGGAAGAGAGGGAGGGAGGGAAGAGGATGCTCTCTATTCACTCAATCTTACTGTTATTCGTCGGCGCGCGGATTGGCATGTTCTGCGTGCGTAAATGTCCTGCACAGCATGCGGGTGTGTGTGTGTGTGTGTGTGTGTGTGTGTGTGTGTGGTGTGTTTGCGTGTGTGTGTGTGTGTGTGTGTTTGCGTGCGTGCGTGTGTGCGCGCGCGCGCGTGTGTGTGTGTGAAAGAGAGGAAGAAGAGAGCAAGAGGATATATATGTGCGAGCGTGCGTGTGTGCATGTGTATATATGTGTGTGCACGTGTATGCGCGTGCGTGCGTGCATGCGTGCGTGCATGCCTTTGCACCTGCTTGGGTGTATCCATGCAATGTACTTCAGTCCTCCCCCCCCCCCCCTGCCAAGTCCCACCCCGTCAATGAATCGACCAGATAAAACAAACCCAAAACAAAAGAGAAGGAAAGCATCCTTGGTTACGTCAGGGGAATTTGTTGTTGGCTGGTGCGTCTGCTCATTTTGGCTGCTTTAGCAATGTGTGGTACGGGAAAAGAAAACTTCTTGTGAAGATTCCTATCTCCTTTTTCCTGTAATATATCTTTTTCTGTCTCTCTGTTTGTCTGTCTCTGTCTGTCTGCCTGTCTTAACTTTGTTTGGTTGTTTGTTGTTGGGGTGGGGTCTTTTCTATTCGTTGTGGTTTTGTTGCTTGTTGTTGGTTTGTTTGTTGTTGTTGTTCGTTTTTTTTCTGTTTTTTTTTCTCTGGATTTCTTTCCTTTTTTTTTTTCTTTTTTTGTTCTGATATTTTCGTTCTTTTTTTATTTAATCCTCAACCCCACCTCCCCTTCCGGAATGCTCTTTGTTTATTTCTTACTTTGTTTAGCTTGCTTTACTTTATTTTTTAATATTTTTGTAATCTCGCTTTGGATTATCAGAGGACATTTTCTATTTACCCACAGTGCTCTTAATTATGGTACTTAATCTCTAGTCAAAGAGAGTTTTGGCGAGGGTTTTATACCGGCTTGAATATATTCATTCGTATCTTATTTATTATTCATTCAGATGTTTATTTATTGCCGTTAGTTGAAACATTCCAGATTCGGTCGGCATTTGTGTAATTATCTCTTCTTTCTAGAGGGTGTTGCGTTACCTTTAAGTCAGCATTTGTCTGAAGCCATTAGAGGCTTTAAAAACAAACCAGTCCAGACTGAGTAGACACTGGTGTCATTAGTCCGCACACGTAGCACACGTGCCTCTTCTCGGCTGACCTGACAGACTGTAAACCTTTCAACTGGGTTTATACTAGGGGTATTAAGTTATTAGGATCTGTGTGTGTGTGTATGTATGTGTGTGTATATGTGTGTGTGTGTGGCTGCATGCATGCATACATGCACACATGTACATGTCGGCATGTATGTATGTATGACGTGCGCACACCAGTATGCGTACACTCACATACACTCACTCATCTGTCTGCTGGTTTGAGTATGACTATGAGTGTGACTATGAGTATGAGTGTATGTGTGTGCGTCGTGCGTACGTGTGTGCGCGCGCACACACACACGTGGTATATGTAAGTGCGTACCTGACAGTAGGGGAGAGGAGAAGAGTATGGCCCCAGGACCACAGTGTACTAGCAGATTACTGGCATTTGGCCGTAAAGGAGGAGGGCTATACATTCCTGCACACTGTGTGTTCTGCTTCTGCCAATGAGGGGTTGCTTTGGGTTTGGGGGTTGTCTTTTTTTTTTGGTTCGCGTTGCACGTGCCACAATGATTTGCCTCTATAGCTTGAGCCGCTAGCCTTGACGTACCTACGTCCATGTCTGTCTGTCTGCCTGGACGATAGAGACAAGTGTTTCTTTGGCAGATCTCTCCGTTTCTTGCTCTCTGTGGACTGTGTGGACTGTAGTTGACATATCACCGGCTTGGGTTTTTTAAAAATTTTATTTATATCAATGGTGACTGTGAAAGATTGTGACTAACTGTACGAGGGGATTTTTAAGTTTCTCTGAGCTGTAAGGTTATGTGTATAGCATATTGAAAATGTGTTCCTTTTTTTGTTTTGTGGGTTGTTGTTTTTTTTGGTTACATGATATCAAAATTTGCACAGTTTAAAAAATCTCAAGGAAGAAGAACGATAAGTGGTTTTTGGTGGGGTTTTTTAGTGCTTGGTCTCTTTTAGAATTTTGATAGAGTAAGTGCATTGGGGAAAAAAACTAGGATTTTTATTATATACTTTTTGTATGTTAATCAGGGTGAAAAAGTGATAGACTTTTTATGCCAACTGTTAATATATTTCTTTTTGTTATCTCCACATCTCGACATTTTTTTCTCAGCAAACTGAACATCTTTTTTTAAAGATAAAAAGACCAACAACAACAACAAAAGTTGAATCGGCTTGAAATCCAACCAGACGTGATTTATAAACACCAGTGAGAGCAGTCAGACCCTGCCTGAAGAAGAAAGAAGACACAAACTGTCAAAACACATTCCAGTGATTGTCAACAAAATAATTTACGAACAATTTATTTTTGTCAAGACACTTTCCACTTACTGGAGAGAGAAAAGTTGCGACCAATGAAAAGTTATGGTCGAGACACTTTACAGTGACTAACAAAACAGTTACGAGCACTTTTTTTTTTTGGTTAACCTTTTCGCTGCTGACCTATTTTGCTCAGGCCTATGCTGAAGAAATTTTCAGAAACAGACAAAAATCACGCATATGATTTTCAATTGCTTTTAATTCAGGAAATTCCTAAGATAGCTACATAAAAGTATATACTGAATGAAAGGAAATTGAATGAAGATTGTATTTGTGACAATTTTTAAAATATATAGTTAGACAGACAGACACACGTGCGCGCGCGCGCAGGCACCACGCACGCACGCACACACACACACACACACACACACACACACACACACACACACCTGCTCTTCACACAGACACACAGCCAGGGAGCCAGGGTAGATGTCAGCAAGAACAATAGCTCATCAACAAAACAGACAGACACACACACTGATAACTGACAGCTAACGAGTAGCCTAGGTGACAAGTGACACACGAGGTCGCAACCACTTCAAAGTAGATCAAACACATGAGCCAGTCACTCACTGGCTCGCTCGCTCACTGACCGGGCTTGGTGCAACCATACGATACACACATTCAGTTGTTCTGTTTATGAATAAACAGAGAAAAAAAGCAATATAATTATGTTATAAAAACGAATAAAGCCCTCAACTATACCCAACTGCATCTCGAACGATACGATCTTCATGTTCCGATTCAGACGAGTACATGTTCCGATTCAGACAACGAGTACGCAGAAGTTTCTTTCCGGATCAAAACCTGAGTTGTTTGCATCGCAAAGTTCGATGTCAACTGAATAAAAAATAAAAATAAAACAACCCTAATCTCCACTATCTTGATCTCTATAAATTTCATCAATAACTTCGGCAACTGTATAGGTCAGTTGAGGGGCAGCCATTGCTTCGAAAACCCAAAAATTGAACTTCGCAGTACCTCGTTTACCTTGCCGATTGAACGTCATAAAATATGCAAATGACTTGAACAAATGGGACTCATGGGTTGAAGATACATCAAGGGAGCTAAACAAATCATAATAAGAAGGATTTTCAGCAATGCTGAGCGAAACAGAGAGAGCGTTGGTTCATGACGAGCGGCGCTCGTCAACACAGCATTGCAGGTGGCGGTTTCTATGACGAGCGGCGCTCGTCAACAGCGCAGTGTAGGGGTTAAGAAGGCTTCCAGTTACTGAAAGAATAAAAAAGAAAAGCAGTTACGAGCAGTCAATATGTTTTTTTGTGAAGACACCTTCCAGTGACTGAAAAGAAAAAAACAATAACAACGCGAGCAGTGACAAATGCGTGAAGTCGAGTCCCAGTCACTTAGCCTTGTCGAACAGCGGCCAAGAGCGCAGTGAGACTGGTGCTATGTGCACGGCAGTGAAAGCAAGGTGTGGTGAAGCCGTGTGACGGGTGGTATAGCGGTGCCAGAGACATCACTTCAGCCCCCTACCCCACCCCACCCCCAAGACAGCCAGCTGCCGGCAGTAGTAGCAGCAGACTGTACCCACTACCCAAAGAGACCCAGTACAGGCCTACTACCTGCAATTGCTTTAATTGCCGCGGCTGTTACGGCGCCAGTGCTAGGGAGCCAGGCGCGCGTCTGACTAGCGTCAAGTGTCTCGGTGCTCTTCTCTCCTTCCCCCTCTAGCCTAGCCTAAGCCTCCTCGCTGGGTTCCAGAGGCTGGGTAGGTAGGTAGGGTGGCTAGAGGCGGTTTGCCATTTTCCTCCTGCCTACTGCCTGCTGCCTCTCTGCTCCTAACTTCTCTTTTCGTTGCCAGACCCGGGCCCTGCTGTCCTCAGCGTCTGTGATGTAATTCTGGGGTCTGAGGGGATTCGGTGGTTTCTCTCCCTTTCCCCCCTTCCCTTCCTCCCCCTTATCCTACTTTTTTTTTTACCTGTTCCCCCTCCCCTCACCTTCCCTTCCCTTCTCTCCAGGATGCGGCGCATGCAGCTGTGTGGAGGAGCGTGTTGTTATTATCACAGGGAGTTTCAGTCATCTGGAGGTCTACGTACCACTGCTGTTTCTTTCGGAACAAACGTCTGCCACATCTGCTGCCAGGTTAGGAGGAGGAGGAGGACCGGGCGGGGTCTCCGCTAGCTAGTGTGTGGCCGTCCTCAGGTTGCTAGGGAAGAAGAGAGGGCTCAGGAACTACAAGAGAAGGATGCCCTCAGTGCAGTAGGCCTAGCCAGCAGGCGGCAGCGGGAAGAGGTGAGAGGTGAAGGGCGGCCATGCTGAAGTTCGTGCAGAGCAGGCCCCCCAGGGCAAGGTCCAGCTCCCCGGCAGGGTCCACCGCCAGTCTGGACAGGGCCCCCTCCCCCTCCCCCCGCCCCCGGGACCGATCCTACCCCCCCTTCCCCCCGCTACACCCACATCCTCCTCCTCAGCAGCAGCGAGAGGGGGAGGCTGGGGGAGGGGGAGGGGGAGGGCTGTGTGTGCCCTACAGAACGCGCCCTGACCGCAGCAGCAGCAGCGGGGGGCGTGTGTCCCCCTCCTCCCGAACCTCCACCGCCAGCCCCGCTCACTCTGCAGACGATGTGCTGAGGGGGTGGGAGGGGGCTGGGGGGGGGTGGGGACTACGACCCCTCCTTCCCTGTGGCCACCTACCCGACTCGGGACAGGGACAGGGGCCGGGTGTCCTACCCTCCCCAGCGGGAGCTGCCCGCCGTCAGACGTTACCCAGTGCCCGACCGAGGGCGAGCCCGACATTCAGACTGGGTAGGGGGAGGACGCGTTTGCCCGGGAGACAGAGACAGGCACATCCGAGCCCCCCAGGGCGGGCGACATTCCAGCGCGGAGAGACCCAGTAGCGGCAGACAGCCCGAGCTCTTCTCCCCAGGACCTCGACACCCCCACCCCTACCCCCACCCCCACCCTTCTAGCGCGGACCGGGACAAACCCAGAACGTCCTCCCCGAGGGACCGGCACGTGCGCATCTCGCCCTACCCCGTGGAGGAGATCCCCAACGCTCCCAGGTCCGCCTCCTTCCCGCCGCTGGAGCGAGAGAGGAGTGCCTCTCCGGCCCTGTCCGCCCCGCAGTCCATCCTGACCAAGCACCATCACCCCCGAGGAGGCAAGCCCCGCCCGCAGACCACCCCGCCGGCGCGGCCCCGCATGAGTAAAGACGCTTACCTGCTGGACCAGAGGTCGCACAGCGCGGAGAGAGTCCGGCCCCTTAGGGAACGCTCCTGGGGCCCGGAGGACGAGGCTCGCTGTGACCTCCGACCCCGAGCCCTGACCGAACCTTCTTCTTCTGCCAACAACCGTCACTGGGCTCGTAGTCCCCACGTGGAGAAAGAGGGCAGAGGGAGGGGGCAGAGAGGGGGGGCTCCGGAGAGAGGGAGAGAGTGGGAGAAGGGGAGGGAGGTGGTGGGGGAGGTGGAGGGGAGGTGTCGCGGGAGAAGGGGTGGTCACCCAAGCAGTTGTTCTCGGGGTCCTGGCTTACCGGCCCTTTAACTTCCCGAAACAGGATCTTCGCCACCACCACCACGGCCTCCACCGCCAAGCCGGCTGCTGCTGCTGCTGTCTCCGCCCAGCCGCCTGTAGGTACCTGCATGCTGTGTTCTGAGTGTGCGTAAGTGTGTGTGTTCTGAGTGTGTGGGGGGGAGGGGCTTGCTTGTTTGTATGTGTTTGGAAGTTGTGTGTGTGTAGGTACCTGCATGCTGTGTTCTGATTGGGGGTGGTGGGGTGGTGGGAGTGATGCCCTGGCTTGCTTGTTTGTATGTGTGGATGTGCTTGGAAGTGTGTGTGTGTATGTGTGTGTGTGTGTGTGTGTGTGTGTGTGAGAGAGAGAGAGAGAGAGAGAGAGAGAGAGAGAGAGAGAGAGAGAGAGAGAGAGAGAGAGAGAGAGAGAGAGAGAGAAGAGAGAGATTGTGGATATGGTCTTATCTTCCTGTTCTGCTTGTTTTGATGTTGCTGGTTTCCTTTGCTGTGTTTATTTCTTGGTTGTGTTTGATTGATTGTTTGGGGGAGTCTTTTTTGTTGTTGTTGGGTAGGTTGGGTTTTTTTCTTTTGCTCAGTGGGTTTTGCTGGAGGTTTTTGTTTATTTTTCCTCTGTGTGTGTGTGTGTGTGTGTGGGGTGTGTGTGTGTGTGTGGTGTGTGTGTGGTGCGGGCGCGCGCATATGTCGTTTATTATTGTTGTTCCTCTTGTTGGTGTGGAGTTTTTTGTTTGTTTAGGGGTGGGGGGTATGGAGGGGATTGCTATGGGTTTTTTTTTTAATCCTCTTGTGGTCTACGTATTTGTAACGTGTGGAATTAATATGGTTGTGGTGTCTACAATGCACTTTGTAGCTGTTGTTATTGTTTTTTAGTCAACATTTTTAATCGACATATGACTCTTTCACTCATGGATCATGTAGAATTTGATTAGTGCGTTTCTTAGTCTACCCTTTAATAAACACGTTGAACTTATTACAAGGGAAAGACATTCAATCATGAGTGTTCAAAAGTCGTGCTGGTGTAATAGCAAAGCCTTCTGTTTCAATGGCAATAAGACAAGAGCTGTTTTCGCATAATCTTCAACGATACCACATGGAAAACAAGGTTTTGGGAACGATGTAGAGGTTGTTGTGTTGCGGGGTTCATAGCAAGGGTGACTATTGATCGCAGCCATTTATGTAACACAGTCATAAGCCTGGTGAGAAAAGCTTTTAGCATTTTGGCCAAACACGGCAATTATATCACGCACACACACACACCACGCACGCACGCGCGCGCGCGCGCGCACACACACACACACACACACGCACGAGCGCGTACGTGCACGCGCATACATACACACACACGCACAGCACACACACATACACACACATACACCATACACCACGCACGCTGCACGCGCACGCGTATACATACAACACAACACAAATATGATTATGTGATAATTATGTGTGTATATAATATAATATATTGTGTGTGTGTAGTGTTTTTTTATATGGAGACAGACAGGCAAGACAGGGATAGAGAGACAACAAACAGACAGACAGACAGACAAGTTCAGCTCAATAACTGATGGTACCAGGAGTCTGCACACATAAGCTAAGGCATGTGCACTTATGTACAGCAAGAGTACTCAAGAGGAAGTGAGTGTTTAGTGCACAGATGGAAAATGGTGTGTGTTGTGTATGTGCGCGCGCGCGGCGCGTGCGTGCATGCGTGTGTGTGTGTGTGTGTGTGTGCGTGCGTGCGTGCGTGCGTTGCTTGCGTGCAAGCGCGTGCGCGCCCTAGTTCCTTCCGCTCTTCTTCCTCGTCCCCACCTCTGTTCTGCCTCACCCCCTCTCCCCCCTCCTTTCATACCCGCTCTGATACTGAACGCACTACGTTTATTTTCTTGAGAGAAACCTAATATAGTGTAAGATGAGACAGTGACACTGATATTGAGAGAAACGTACCAATGATAGTGTAAGAAATAGAAATATTATATTGAGAAAATATATCCATCGTATTGTGTACGAAAAAATGTACTGAGAGAAGTTCAACATTGTTAAAAAAAAATCACTATTGACACAAACGTAACAATCATATCGTAAGGAATTCCACTATTGATACAAAAGGAATGTTATCATATTGTAAAAAGAAATATTGAGATAAACGTAAAAGACATTAAACAAAAAGTCAGTATAGAAAAACTATAAGATTCTAATGTAAGAAATACTGATCTCAAGAGAAACGGTGCAATCATATTGTTTAAAAAATCCAGTTTTGGAAAAAACCCGTCAGATTTATATGTTTAAAATCTGTCAATATAGATAAACGCAACAATCATAATGTAAGAAGTACTGATATTGAGAGTAACGTAACAATCGTTTTGTCACAAATACCAACATTGAGAGAAATGTAATCATTTTAAATGTAAACACACACACAACACACACACCCCACACACACACACACACACACACCACACACACACACACACACACACACACACACACACTAAAAAGTGAAAGCACGTGCATTCATCCATACATCCAGTCCTCTGGAACAGCCAGCGGCTGCGGACTGTGAACAGCATCTGCAAGTCCTTTGCCCATGGATGGCATTCCCAGGTGATCATCCAGGCACTTGACTCACCCTCCAGAACTACAGGTAAACAGAGCTCTTAGAGTCAGTCAGTCAGCACTGTTTCCCTCCTCTGCAATCCAAGGCACGCACCATCAGGTGTTCTATCTAGTCTCTCCCCCACAGGCACTGACTAAAACTGTCTCAGGAAATTGAAGGTGAAAGTATTAAACTATCGTCTGTTGCTGTTTTGGCTTGTGTTCCATGGGAAGGGTTTGTTTGTTTTTAGTTGGATTTTTTAGGGTGGGGAAGGGCTTAGTATGTTTGGTGGGAACAAGGTGGGAAAAAAGCCCTGAACAAATATGGTAATATTAAAGAAAAAAACAGGTTAATAATATTGATTTTCAGTGGTGTAATATTGGCTTGAGATTCTTTATTTGAAACAGCTTTTATTTAAAAAAAAACAACAAAAAACGATTACAACAAATCACAAGTCAAAAGTAACACTCTAGGCAAGCAAGAATAAGAATTATTGAACTATAACTAATCAATAATGCGCTGATTTTTTTCTGTAATGTACTTGTGAGTCGCGATAAATTGGCAAACTTTGATTTTGTCTAAGAATATAAACAAACAACAACAACAACAAAAACAACCATGACAGACGTGACACATGATCCAAAATGTTTCATGAGTGGTTTTTAAATTAAGAAGGTATGTGGTGTTCTACAAATTTTTGTCTACTACAATTAAGTTTTTTCACACGTTTTAAATCACAAATAACGAAATCTTCAAAAGACAAAAACAAATTCTCTAAGAAGATTTCTCTGACCACCTCTCCCCCTTTCTTTCCTCATTCTCTCGCAGTCCAAACATGGTCCTCGCCTGCAATGGGTTCCATCAGGTAGCACTAAGAAATGACCTTTCTGAAAGTACCTTTACACTCTGTGTGCGTGCATGCGTGCGTGCGTGCGTGTGTGTGTGTGTGTGTGTTGCGTGCGTGCGCGCGCGCGCGCGCGCGTGTGTGTGTGGTGTGTGTGTGTGTGTGTGTGTGTGTGTGTGATAGATGTTTGGAGAGGGAAGAAATGGGAGGCCAAAACTTCCCGGCTGGCTGGTGTCTGTGACGCTATCACTGTCTTCATATTTGGACCCTATGACCTGGTGTGGGTCTCTGTCTCTTCTGTTTTCCTGGGGTGCACGTGCGCTTCGAGTAAACACACACCCTGGGGGAAGAGACTGACAGAGACAGACATACAGGTAGACACATAATTTTTTGATAATCTTTTTTTTTTCAAACAATTTCTAGTAAACTGAGAGAGGGAGAGATTAATCTTGAAAAAAACATAGCATATATCTATAGAAAGTACACAACTGAAGAGCCAAAAAACATGGACTGTGAGAGACAGACAGACACACGCGCGCATGCGCGCGCGCGCACACACACACACACACACACACACACACACACACACACACACACACACACACACACACACACACACACACACACACAGAGAAGAGTTGCTCAGTTTGCTGTAACAATTATAACAAACAGCAAGCCAAAGATGAAAGAAGATAGATGACTGTAAGTGTCAGGAGCTCTTTGATGTGTACGGCAGGGAAAGACCTAAATTAGAGCTATAACACAGACACTACTGACCAGATAACAGCAAAGGAAGGGGGAAAAATGACTATTGCACAACTTGGACCTCCTAACATTAGCGAAAAAAGCAGCCACACGTACCCTACTGCTAGCTGATTGGGATCAGTCAGTTAAGTAAGTTACGCGATCTCTCTCTCTCTCTCTCTCTCCTCTCTCTCTCTCTCTCTCTCCTCCTCTCTCTCTCTCTCTCTCTCTCTCTCTCTCTCTCCCTCCCTCTCTCTCTCTTTCTCTCTCTCTCCTCTCTCTCTCTCTCTCTCTCTCTCTCCTCTCTCTCTCTCTCTCTCTCTCTCTCTCTCTCTCTCTCTCTCTCTCTCTCTCTCCCCCCCCCTCTCTCTCTTCCCCCTCTCTCTCTCTCTCTCTCTCTCTCTCTCTCTCTCTCTCTCTCTCTCTCTCTCTCTCTCTCTCTCTCTCTCTCTCTCTGTTAAAGTATTTCACATACATATAATTATGTTTATAACGCTTGTGTCATACGGCCACACCTACTCCCCATTCTTTTGTATTGTTGCAATATAACAATGTACAATAAAAGTCTGAAGTCTGATCCTCTCTCTCTCTCTCTCTCTCTCTCTCTCTCTCTCTCTCTCCTCCCCCTCTCTCTCTCTCTCTCTCTCTCTCTCCCTCCTCTCTCTCTCTCTCCTCTCTCGGGGCGGTCACGAGAAGTGAAGCGGACAGGGCGTACATTTTCTGTGAGCAGCAGTAAAACTAGAAATTCATTCAAAAATGCCAGTTACTGGACTTCCAGCGGCTGTGGAGAGGACCTTAGGCGCCCTGCTGACCGACAATGCAGTTTCCAGCTGGAAAGTGGCAGGAGAAGGGGACAGCGTGGTTTTTGTCTTGCGACTGAAACCAGTGGACACAACAGTGTCAACCAACATGGCGGATCCAACAGTGAATCGCAGCACACAAGCACAGTACTACAGGAAAAAATCGTTTTCTCAAAGACGACGAGATGTTGAACGGTCTCGAAAGCATAAAGAGAAGCAGGCAAGTGTTGTGTGTGAAAGTGACTGTGTCCTCAGTGCCTCGAGTCTGCCTGACAGTGGAGTAGAACAGGGGAATACAGCATGTGTAGATACACATGGAATAGACCTACCAACAACACACACACAGGACATCAACACAAAAACATCAGTTAAGTTGCCATCATCGGTTGATTTAGAACCTCCCTGTATGTCTGATTGTAGTGACTGTGCTGATATGTGTGTTTTGCAGCCTGAGGTGAACAATGATAATATTGTTGGTGCATTCGACACAAGAAATGTCAAACAGTACGTGGCTACTCTAACTGATAGATCCGTACAGAGAAGGCTAAGAGACAGACAAAGAAATACACACTTTAGAAAATCCGTGCTACATCATTCAGACGGTGAAGATATTGTGACGTGTGAGTCAGACGACATTGTGATCCAGTGGGCATGCCAACCAGACACTGAGCCAGTATGTGTGTACTGGTTTGTCAAACAGCAAGAGAAAAACATGCTAAAAGAGGAACGTGTCAAACTCGCCAGTTTGCGGAATGGGAAGCGTATCCAGAACACACTACACACGGAGACCCTATCGTGTGCTTCAAGGGACTTAGCGACACTTAGAGACCTATTACAGCAGTCTCTTGGCTAGGCCTAGCCTAGACCTAAGGGTGTGTTTGTGACAAAGACTGGACGAAAGAAAGGCTCGGAATGCCGTAACATATCTGGACAGTAAAGAGTTTGTGTCTCGATGTACATTACTAATCAATGCTGTGGTTTCCATGGCTTGGAGTAGCGTCGTGTGTCAGCTTAAAGCAATTATCGTTATCGTTATTCGGCAACCCCCTTCATGTATGGGCCAATGGCCTTTTTTCATGAATAAACCTTTCGAGTTCGAGTTCTCTCTCTCTCTCTATCTCTTCTCTCTCTCTCTCTCTCTCTCTCTCTCTCTCTCTCTCTCTCTCTCTCTCTCTCTCTCTCTCTCTCTCTTTCTCTCTCTCTCTACCTCTCCCTCTCCCTCTCCCTCTTCCTCTCCCTTCTACCTATCTCTCCCCCTCCTATCTCTGTTTACTTCTGGCGACTAATCAGTCTGACGTCGTGTGCAGTGGAGCTCTGTATTTGTGCAAAGCTTTTAAACTGAGGCATCATCATGATATCCTAAGTCACTCAAAGATCTGACGTTTCTCGTTACAAATAAACGAGGTTTTTTTTTCGGAATCGTTATTTAGTTTGTTTGCTTTTTCTACTTAAAAACTCACTTGAGCTCTAAATAGTTTGGCAATCCTCTTCAGGTAACTCAGTTTAAAGGCAAAAGGTCTTTTTGTAAATAAATCATTCGAGTTCTCTCTCTGTCTCTGTTTCTCTCTCTCTCTCTCTGTCTGTCTCTCTGTCTCTGTCTCTCTCTCTCTCTGTCTGTCTCTCTCTCTCGCCTCTCTCTCTCTCTCTCTCTCTCTCTCTCTCTCTCTCTCTCTCTCTCTCTCTCTCTCTCTCTCTCGCTCTCTCTCTCTCTCACTCTATCTCTCTTTCTGTCTTTCTTTCTTTCTTTCTCTTTCTCTTTCATGTTATTCATTGTACCAGTGGCCTAGTAAGAAGACATTTCTTTTATAACAAACCCGTTATACTTGTCGTCAATGTACTCCTTCGAATAAGGCTATGGTCGTGGTGCATAAATTTCTCTCTCTCTCTCTCTCTCTCTCTCTCTCTCTCTCTCCCCTCTTCTCTCTCTCTCTCTCTCTCTCTCTCTCCTCTCTCTCTCTCTCTCTCTCTCTCCCCCCTCTCCCCTCTCCCTCTCCCTCTCCCTCTCCCTCTCCCTACTGTGTGTGTGTGTGTGTGTGTGTGTGTGTGTGTGTGTGTGTGTGTGTGTGTGTGTGTTGTGTGTGTGTGTGTGTGTGTTTCCAGTATACCATTTAACGTCTATTCACACAACCTGTGATATCAGATCGGAAAAAAATAGTAGAGATAATGTGTGTGTGCGTGCGTGCGTATGTGTGTGTGTGCGAGGACGCACCAATGCACACACAGACATACACACACACACAAGTCATATTAAAAAGAGAAACAGAGATTTATACCGAGAAACATGCATACGAAGGAGACATACAGACAAGAAAAGGTGTGAGGGAGGATATTTGGCTTGGCACACTAACGTTTTGCATTACCCACACACTCACACATGATATAGTTACAACACACCTATACCTCCTGGCTGAGAGCAGAGCATCTTCACATGTTTGTTCTACAGAAAGGGATGAGGGGTGGATAGGGGAGTTGGGGGTGAGGGTTGTGGATGATGGAACACTAGATAGTAAGTAGTACGAAGATAGTGGAAAAGGAGGTTAAAGAGAGAAAAAGAGAGGAGAAAGAGAGAGAGAGAGAGAGAGAGAGAGAGAGAGAGAAGAGAGAGAGAGAGAGAGAGAGAGAGAGAGAGAGAGAGAGAAGGCGGTTGGGGGAAAAGTTGGGAGGGAGTGAGAGAGAAAGAAGAGCTCCTTTTGTATTGGTTTTTTTGTTTTGTTTTGTTTTGTTCGTGTTTCAGGTATAGATGCCAAAGTTTTCTGGCAGCCTGGGGGGGGTTGTTTGGTTTTATCAGGTTGCTTCGTTTTGTTTGGTTTTGTTTTAACTAAACCTTACTTGCAATATTTTGACACACAGAGCGAGAGAGAGAGAGAGGAGGGGGGGGGGGGGAGGTAGGGAGGGAAACAGACAGACAATAGGAGAGAGAGAGAGGCAGACAGACAGACAGACAGACAGAGACAGAGAGACAGAGACTGAGAGAGACAGAGGACGTTAGTCTTGGAAGGCCCCCAATGTCAGTCAATGTTAACTAGGCACAAATTAAACAACATGACTCGTACAGTGTACAGCGTGGTTGTTCAAGCCTGACATGTATGTCTCTGCCCTTTCCGAGCAACGACCGCAAAGCAATTGACACTCCCACGACAATGTTACCTTAGATCACAGGCCAATTAATGTCTTGGCACCAATCCATACCTCTAGCAAACAGGCTTCGAGAAATAAGCATGGTTTGGGGGGATAGGGGTAGGGTGGAGGGGATAAATACGTGGTGGGGGAGGTTGAGGTGGATGGAGCTCCAGTGTTGAGGAGAGAAGGGGTGTAGGGGGTGGTTGTTGGGGATGGGGGTAGTTAATTCGTTGTTCTTCCCAAATTGCTGATTTTTGGATTTTGTTGTTTTACCAGTTGTCTCTTTTCCAGTTTTGTTGTATCTATGTGGCTGTGTTGTTGTCGGCCTTTGGTGTACTGCCGTTTTTGTTGGTATTTTCTGGGGGCGGAATTTCACCAAATAACAGAAGCTATTCCAATTTTTTTGTTCATGTTCTTACTTAACTGATTGTTTCAATATTATCAATATTCTTTTTTTAAGAAGAAACAGGATTCTCTCTCTCTCTCTCTCTCTCTCTCTCTCTCTCTCTCTCTCTCTATCTATCTCTCTGTCTCTGTCTCTGTCCTCTCCTCTCTCTTCTCTCTCTCTCTCTCTCTCTCTCCTCTCTCTCTCTCTCTCTCTCTCTCTCTTGTCTCTCTTTTCGATACCAAGGAGAAGAAGAAGAAATGGAATTTATAGAGCACTATATCATGCACACAAAAGTCCAAAGCGCTTTCTGTCTCTGGTTTCTCTCTGTCTCTGTCAGTCTGTCTGTCTGTCTGTCTGTCTGTCTGTCTGTCTGTCTGTTGTCTGTCTGTCTGTCTGTCTGTCTGTCTGTCTCTGTCTCTCTGTCTCTTCTCTCTCTCTCCTGTCTCTCTCTCTCTCTCTGTCTGTCCTCTCTCTCTCTTCTCTCTCTCTCCTCTCTCTCTCCTCTCTCTCTCTCTCTCTCTCCTCTCTCTCTCTCCTCTCTCTCTCTCTCTCTCTCTCTCTCTGTGTCTCTCTCTCTCACTCTCTCTCTCTCTCCCTTTTCTTTTGACTACACTACTTCGAAAGAAATCTTTTCAACTCTCTCACTCCAGTGTTTACAGACATACGACTACAGCTATATATATATATACATATAATTCATAATAGTGTTATTTCACCAAGCGGCAAAGAACGAATCACAAACGGCAAAATGATACACATTGTACGGCACGATTTCACACCTGCATGGGTTTTTGAGATTTCAAGACATAGCGTCATAGGTCTACGGCAAGCTTGACCCCCTTTTTACGGCGAGTTAAAATACGGCGAATCGGTCGGTAGTGCCTTGCTGTTCTAACATGACACTTCTCAACAAAAACTTTTTTCAAAGGATTGCCTTTGACACAAGCACTTTTGACACTCGTTTTGTCTGGTGGTGTGTGTGCACGTGTGTGTGTGTGTGTGTGTGTGTGTGTGTGTGTGTGTGTGTGTGTGTGTGTGTTGTGTGTGTGTGTCAAGGTTTTCAATAAGAATAGGGCCACCTTTTGTAAGGGAAAAGTAAAACGTGATTATTTGCACATATTGAAAAAGAAGCTTTTAAATCGCTTTGAATTGTAAAGGTGTTTTTTTTCCCTAAAGTAAAACACGGAATGTAAAGGGTGATCTTTGTATGTCGTCTTTGTTCATAGGAACAGATTTGTTTACGTCGTTTTCTCAGGAATATGCATGCAAGTCGATTGTACATCGAATAAGCACTATATTTGCTTCTTTATGCATAAAAAATCATAATTTATTCATCTAGGATTAAAAATAACTCATCAATAATATTTAACTACAACAGTATTGCAACAATTCATAACCGTAAAATAGATCCAATAAGTGTGTGTGCGTGTGTGTGTGTACGTGTGCATGCGTGTATGTGCGTACGTGCGTGCGTGAATGCACGCACATGCCTGTGTGTGTATTTGTGTAAAAAAATGCATGTGTGCATGTGTTTAAAAAAAATGCATGTGTGCGTCTGAGAGCTCGAGCATCCATCCATCCTAGCATGCACGTGTGCGCGTGTGTGTGTGTGGAAAAAAAAGATGCGGAAAAAGGGATGAGTCATCAGTTCTAAACCTGGAGACAACTCCTGCCACCCATTGAGTTTAACCCCGGTTAACTCTTTCAATGATACCGCTCAGTCCACCTGATGAAACCTGGCCACTCTTCTGCTCATTTTAACCCCTTAGGGCCGATTACAGACCCAGGAATAACGGAGGAGGGAGGGTTTGTGGGGAGGAGAAGAGGGTTGGGGGGGGGGGGGGGGGGCTAGAGAAAAAGCCAAAACGCAGACGTAGGGATTTCTGTTGCTTGTGTTAGTTTAGTTTCGTCTGCAGACACTGCTGGGGTGTGAAAAATGCAGAGAAAAGACACATGAAAGTAATGTTGAAAAGTTAAGTGCTTCTCTTCAATCCTATCGTTTTACTGTTGTTTGCCAGATGCAATGATCCAGCTCTTGCTAGTAGTCTGTCTGTCTGTGTTTGTCTGTGTCTCTGTGTCTGACTGTCTGTTTGTCGGTCTGTCTGTTTTCGGTCTGTCTGTCTGTCTGTCTCTGTCTCTGTCTCTGTCTCTCTCTCTCTCTCTCTCTCTCTCTCTATTTCTCTCTCTCTCTCTCTCTCTCTCTCTCTCTCTCTCCTCCCCCCTTTCTCTCTCTCTCAAGGGTGTAGGACCCAGTGCTAAAATTAAACCCTTCCTTTTACGAAGTCCAAGTGTGGTCACTTTCTGCTATAATTAGCACCAGCTGGGATGGAATGGATAGCAGCTGGGAGGGGCTGAAAGTGGGGGAGACTGACAGGTGTGAACGATGTAGAATGGTTAACACATTGAAAACGAAGAGGACGGAGAAAAACAACAGCAACAAAAAGAAGAACAAAAAGAAACCGAAGAATTCCATCCACAAACGAGTATGCATGAGTGATTGAAGACAAAAACTGCTAGAATAACTGAAGACAAATCTGAGATTTATCTCCTTGGGAGTCTAACAACACAAAATGCTGTGATCCTGCTTCCCTTTCTGGACATCATCCGCATCACCCATAGCACCATTGGGTAATAGGAAGTATTCCTACCAAAAAATAAACAACAAAAAACAACCACCACCACCACCAAAAAACCCAATAAAAACCACCAAAAACCCCAAGCAAAAGACCAAGATTCTATATCTGTACAGCATCATTGGAGAGCGTATACAGGTTACAATCCAGATTTAGCTCGTACAGAATGCTGGCCAGACATTTTTGTTTTTTGTGCTCATCTGCAAATATTAAGGTATGAAAAAATGCATTTTGTGGTTGTTTTCGGGGGGTTGGGTAAGGACATAAACTGATGCAAGGTAATCATAACAAACGGAAAGAATCATGGTCTGAAGACTGCTTTGAGTTCCTACATAGATGACCCCCGTTATATCATGATCTGGAGGCTATCAGATGAAAAAGAAATGAGGAGATAATTATCGTGGTGTTGGCTGAATACGTTTCAACCGAACAAATTTGTACAAAATCACATGAGTTATGTCAAGAGCTAGTGTCTTACAAAAGAACCTGTTTTGTTTTTTTGTTGTTATTGGGGTTGGGAGGGAGCGCAAAGGTAAAGAGCTGTGTTGTTAGAAGATAAAGAAATAACAACAACAATAATTATATAATAATAATAATAATGATAATGATAATAATGAATATTAATAATGATGTTTTTTGGAAGGTTTTTTTGCTGAATCTTGTAAAGCAAACAAATCAAAACAAAAGAAACTATAACAAAAACAATAGTGGAAAATAAAAGAGGGGTTCAAATGTGTTGAAGTCTTGAGCTTTTGTTGGTAAACAGTACAAGAAAAATGGGCCCCCAAAACATTTCAACTGGAGTGCAGGCTATGGTGTATACATATAGGAAAAGAGGGGAAGGTGGTTCAGCGGGCGGGTGGGGGTACAGACTCCGAGATACATACCCCAGCTGGATATTGGCCTCTGTCAAAGTCAGCCCAGAGAATAAACGTAACTCACCAAGGCTCTGCTCTGCTCTGTTCTGCTCTGTTCTGCCGCCTCTAAACTTAGACACGGATTTGGAAAGCAGCTGTCTGAAACTTGTTCTAAGTTTAGAGAGAAGACGTCGCACGCTTCATCATTTGTGGAAGAGAGAGAGAGAGAGAGAGAGGAGAGAGAGAGAGAGAGAGGAGAGAGGGGAGAGAGAGAGAGAGAGAGAGAGAGACAGACAGACAGACAAGACAGACAGACAGAACAGACAGAGAGGAGGAGACAGAGAGAGAGAGAGAGGAGAGGGAGAGAGAGAGAGGAGGGGGGGGGGGGTGATCGAGAAGTCGGGTACTTTAAAAAAAATGGGAAAAGGTGGGTATTCTAGTCACTTTTTGCTGTTTCTGCATTCTTTGAATAGAAAGTGTCTTCAGGTACAGACAGGATCAGATTTAGGTAAAAACTGCTACACCTACCACAGATGTTGAGTCTGCCTTACAATAATGGTGCGTGTAAACCAGACACAGAACTAGTATTCGCTGACTCAGTTTGTATTGGTGAAGGGTGATTTGGTTTGTACATGTGGTTATAGATGGTTCTACGTAGCTACTAACAGTGCTACATGTGAAACCGAAAAAAACACTTGTTTTCTGCTGGCACAGTTTGTATGGAACAATTCGGATCGTAGCTTTATGTGGTAACATTTGTCGTGATGAGTGTCATTACGCTCACAATGAAGAGAAAATGCATCTATGTATACAGTATAGTAAATTTGAATATAATGTTTGAATGTGCGCACACTTCCATGCATACTCGTTTCTGCTCACTAAGTGCGCACGCGTCCAAAACACACACACATACATACATTACATACATACATACATACAACATACATACATACATACATACATACATACATACATACATACATTCATCACAGGCACGCACGCACGCATGCACGCACGCACGCACACACACACACACACACACACACACACACACACACACACACAATTTGAGTGAACATGTGCACACACATTAGATCTATATATCTAACTACTTGCGTGTGAACGCTTGATGTGAACCACCTGGACGCATGTGCCTAGACTTTACCATCACACATGTAATAAGCACACTATGCTGTGTGGGGGGGGGTGAGCGTGTGTGGGGGGTTGTGTGCGTGCGTGCCTGTGCGAGAAGAGAGAGAGAGAGAGAGAGAGAGAGAGAGAGAGAGAGAGAGAGAGAGAGAGAGAGAGAGAGAGAGAGAGAGAGAGCTGAAACCTTGAAGCACTGAAACAGTTTATTGATGGAAAAGAATAAGCACACTTGAGAGAGACATACAATCACACATGAGAGAGACAGACATACAAACACTTGAAACAGACAAACACAGCCAGTGAATTGTTTGCAATACACAACACTCCTGCGCACAGTTTGCCAATGATAATGATAAGATAAAAAGAGATATTTCTATAGATTCTAGTTTTTAGTTTAGTTTAGTTTAGTTTAGTTTAGTTTAGTTGATAGGGGTTAGTAGTGATAGTCTAGATCTTGCAGTTTGCTGCGCTCTTTCATTTTTGACATGACATCTTAGAGAACAAAAGCCAGTGTGTTTGACTCGTCGTCGTCCCATTGTGTAAAGTGTTTTAGTTTTTTGCATCTTGATTCAATTGTCTGTTTCAGTATACATTCCTCACAGTCTCTGTATGTCTGTCCCCCCACCCCTTACTGGGTGTGTGTGTGTGGTGTGTGTGTGTGTGTGTGTGTGTGTGTGTGTTGTGTGTGTGTGTGTGTGTGTGTGTGTGTGTGTGTGTGTGTGTGTAGTGTTGTGTGTGTGTGTGTGTACTGAGTGGTAGTACTGACTCGCCATTTTTCTCTGCTGGAATCAAATATAACAAGAATAACATAAGATCAGTGTAATTTGGAATTTAATTTCTCATTTATGTAACACACGTATCCACACACTTCACCTACTAATATATTTATATTAAATATGTATTAATAGATATATCTGATCTTAACAAATAATATATAGATTTAATATTTATTTATAATATATATATATACCTTGTGTGTGTGTGTGTGTGTGTGTGGTGTGTGGCGTTTGTGTTTGTGCTCTCACGCGTGCATACATACGCACATGTAAGTGCCCTTGCTGTCTTGTAAATATGTTTTTTTTTTCTTCATTTACAGCTGCATTCATGACATTCATACAAGCATGAGTCAAAATTGTGCACACGCATATTTTACATATGATTATGAGTCATCTCACGCTTTTTAACAAAAACACCTGTCCACCCAAAAAGAGAGACAAGGAGAGAAACACAGACAGATACACGCATGCATACACACACACATACACACACCCACACCACACACACAACACACACACACACACGCACGCACATACATACACACACACGCACGCACATACACACAACATACATACATACATACATACATACATACATACATACATACATACATACATACATACAACATACATACATACAACACACACACACACACACACACACACACACACACACACACACACACACACACACACACACACACACACACACACACCACACCAGGGGGACAAGACAAAAACAGACAGACAGACAGACAAACAGAGAAGCTGGGCGAGTGTAATATTTTATGCAGATGACGTGTCAGTTTGTCAGTGGGACAGGGCCTAATACCATGACTCTTTGTCATAACGTAGGGCTATAAACTCTCTTCATCTGTCACTGCAGGCTTTACCTCCTATGTGAGGCTCTCTCTGTCTCTGTCTCTCTCTCTGTGTCCCCTGTCTCTCACTTCACTATAAAAAACTCCCATACAGTGGCATCTTGCTGTAGTATGTATGTTTAAAGTTTGGAATAAAATATTTTAAAGAATTGCGTATTACTATTAGCCTGTTTTGTTGTGAAGCTGTTGGTCGATGTGTGTGTGTGCGTGTGGTGGTGTGGTGTGTGTGGGGTGTGTGGTGTGTGTGTGTGTGTGTGTGTGTGTGTGTGTGTGTGTGTGCGTGCGCGCACGCGGTGTACCCAGGGCGAGTGATCTGAAAATTGTTGTTGAGGACAAGGCAGTTCAATTATGGCAACAAAAAGGCAGTGCGATGCAATCTGTACAAATCCACGAATTATGTTTGTTTAGTTGGTTAGTTATTGAAGGGGGTTGTTGCTGTTGCTTTTGGGGGGATGGGGTGGGGATATTGTGTTTTGTTGTGTACTAGGGAGTTTGTTATCATTTTTTTGTATTTGTAGTTTTTGCGATACAAAAACAAAATAGTATCCATGGCGAACAGTGCAGCGTTGTCATCATACAAAAGCATATAGCATACAGTTCATGTGGAGCACAATATTGAATGCAGGCAGTCTCATAATTATGATGGAGCACAAGGCTACGGCACAGCAAGAGAAACCGCTACGATATAGCATAAACTAAGACCCGCATGCTGCGATAGATATTGATAGGAAATCTGTGCGTGATGCACTTACCTGCAAGTACGCACGCACGTATATACACACACATACACACGCACGCACGTGCACACACACATGCACGCACGCAATATAACGCACGCACGCAGGCACACACACACACGCGCGCGGCACGCACACACGCACGCACGCACTCTCTCTCTCTCACTCTCTCTCTCTCTCCTTCTCTTTTCTCTCTCTCCACTCTCTCTCCCTCTCCTCTC
>CM060316.1:42679977-42682477 GCA_030674155.1 Stramonita haemastoma
TATTTGTAAACCAAAAACAGAACCCCACCCACCATTTCCTCCATCCTACAAGGAGAGGAAAAAAGAAAAGAATTTGAAATAAAAGAAAGGGAAAACAACAAAAAAAAACAACAATATAAAAAAACAAGCACCCCAAACCTTGAAAAAAGATCTTTTTGATTTTTTTATAAGGCCTAGTTGTTTTTTAAAAACCGAAACATAAACAAACGAAATCAGTTTTAAAAAACCGGGATTAGAACCTTGAACCACCCTTCTTATCCTTAGGTGGGTTTGACGCTTGGGCCAAGGGTTTGTACTCAAAACCCAAAAAAGCTTTTCAGTCGTCTTTTTGTACTGGTCTTTTGGTTTAAATTTTTTTTGGCGGACCATGTTTATCGTAGTAGTAAACGGGGCCCTGATTGGCCTGTGGAAAGTTTGCTTTGTGTGTTTTGGGGGTGGTATGTGTGTTGTTCTTCTCCCAGTCCTTCTATTCCTTTACTTGCTGTTACTTTCCCCCCGTTTAGGTTTGGGTCTGTCTCTGGCGCCTCTGTCCTCTGTCTCTGTCTCTGTCTCTGTCTGTCTGTCTGTCTGTCGTCTGTCTGTCTCTCTCTCTCTCTCTCTCTCTCTCTCTCTCTCCCCTTCTCCCCTCTCTCTCTCTCTCCGCTCTCTCCTCCTCTCCCCTCTCTCTCTCTCTCTCTCCTCCTCTCTCTCCCCTGTGTTTTGTGTGTGTGTTGTGTGTCTCTCTCTCTCTCTCCCCTCTTCTCTCTCTCTCTTCATCTCTCTCCCCTCAATCTCTCTCTCTCTCCCCTCTCCTCTCTCTCTCTCCTCTCTCTGTCTTTCTCTCTCTGTCTCTCGTCTCTCTGTCGTCTGTCTGTCTGTCTGTCTGTCTGTCTCTCTCCTCTCTCTCTCTCTCCTCTTCTCTTCTCTCTCCTCTCTCTCTCTCTCTGTGTCTTTCTCTCTCTGTCTCTCTGTCTGTCTGTCTGTCTGTCTGTCTCTCTCTCTCTCTCTCTCTCTCTCTCTCTCTCTCTCTCTCTCTCTCTCTCTCTCTCTCTCTCTCTCTAGCTCTCTGTCTCTGTCTCTCTCTCTCTGTCTCTGTCTCTCTCTCTCTCTCTCTAGCTCTCTCTCTATAGCTCTCTGTCTCTCTCTCCATCTCCATCTCCCTCTCTCTTTCTCTCTTCTATAGTTCCCTCTCTCTCTATGTGTGTGTGTGTGTGTGTATGTGTTGCGTGCGTGCGTGCATACATACGTGCGTACATGCGTGTGTTGGGAATTAATGCTTTCTTGCACGTTTCCCTTTTCGTCCAAGAGTTACGAATTGGCCATCACCTCCCGTTCCTGGATTCATTTTTTCCCTTTACCCTTTAGAACTACATTTAAAACAAAAGTATTTTCAGTTTAACCCAGATTTTTTCCTTGTAACTCTTTCGCGCGCCCCTTCTCTCCGCCTTCCTCTCTTTCTTCTATTTCCCTGACTTCTTCCTCCTCTCTGCATCCCGTTTTTTTCCTTTCTTTCTATCTCGTTCTATCTTCTTTCTGTCTATACTCATCCTGTCTCATGTTTCTATTGTTTTTCGTTGTTTTTTTTTCCTTTGTTAGTCTTTCTATTTCTGTGTTCTCCTTTTGTTGCTTCTGTTTGTTATCTTTCTTTTTTTTTGTTTATTTCTCTTTCTTTTGCTTGTCTTCCTCATGTCCTTTCTTTCTTCACCTATTTCTTCTCCTTTTCTTCATTTATATTCTCTCGTTGTTGTTGTTGCTGTTTCTCCCCCTTCTCAGTGTTTCTTTCTCTCCCTTCGTCTTCTCCTTCCTCTGCTTCTTCCTTGTTTTACTTCTTCTTCTCCTCCTCCTCCTCTTCCTCCTTCATCTTCTTCTGCTTCTTCTTCTTCTTCTTTTTTTTCTTCTTGTTTTTCTTCTTCTTCTTTGCATCCTTCTATTCCTTTTTCCCTTCGTATTCTCCTTCTTCCCCTTCTTGTTCACCCTCTTCTCCTTCCCCTTCTTCTTTTCCTTCTTCTTCTTCTTAGCAATTCTTCGGGAGTGGTGGGCGGAGAGGGGGGGAGGGAGAGGGGATAGCAGCCAAATAAACAAGGTGGCAGATTTTCAGCGTCAATTTTCTGAAATCAAGGGATGTAACTTCAAATTTGGGCGGCTTTGGTGGCGGAAAAAAATGTGGGATTTGTTGCAAAAATTACCCACGTCCACTTAATTAAGGGCAGATCTGCTTGTGGCCTGCCTTTCTGCTTATCGCCTATGTTGTTCGCCACGCATGCAGAAGATCAGATTCTGGCATTCACGGGAGCGTGGAGAAACAGAATTATACCCTCCTCCCCCGCATGGATTTTGTTTTTTTTTAAAAACGCACATATTTTAACGATCTACTTTGGGGGTTCTCTTCAGTGGGCTTCTTTTTTTGTAGAAGAGTAGGTTCACTATGGGTTGGTGAGAAGGGATGATACGAATGTACCCTACCCCTACCCAGCATGTACCCCGGAGAGGGATGGGCTCCGCTAAGTTGAACTTGCCCAAA
>CM060316.1:42687477-42702477 GCA_030674155.1 Stramonita haemastoma
GAGGGGGGGGGGGTTGAGTGGGCAGCGTTCCGTTACAAATTGCCCCTGTGATGGAGCCGGCCATTGCCCTTGTTGAAAGTGATGGAGGACCAACCCCCCTCCCTCCTCCTCCCTCCCCCCAAACACACAAACACACACGCACGCGCGCGCACACACAACACACACACACACACTCGCACGCACGCACACGTACACACACACACACACTCGCACGCACGCACACAACATACGCACACGCACGCACGCACATCACACATACACACGAGCACACATACCACCACCACCACCAGCTATCTTCTTACTTGGTTCTTTTCTCGTATCTAACTCTTCATTCATTCACCCATGATATTTAATAGGCTTGTTCGCACGCGTACACGCACACACACACACCGCGCGCACGACAAATATACACACACAGATACCCCACCGTGCACACACCACACACATATATATATACACAACACACACACATACACCACGACACACACTCACACACACACACACACACACACACACACACACACACACACACAGCGCAGAAAGCAAACCTATTACACAACTTGGACATTCGTTCTCCATGACAGTAATATATATTTTGGTGTGTAGACAAGATCATATACAATTTTTTTTACCTTCAAGAGAAAAAAAAAGAAATTTACGAAAATATGCAGAAAACATCGACAAAAATCTCAAAACAAAATCCCTTACTCCTCCCCCTTCCCCCAAACAAACAAAACACAAAAACACCCCAACACCACCCCTACCACCACCACCACCTCATCCACCCAAGACCCAAAACCCTCCCCACCTTACGGCCCTCCTCCCCCCCCCTCCCCCCCCCCCCAAATCTCAAAAAAAAAAAAAAAAAAAAAAGCCGAACAGAAAAAAAATGCTAAAGTGGCTAGCGTGAATGCGAGAGAACACGTCCCAGAAGGCGGAATTAATCACTTAATCTGCTGACAAGGTGTTGGGGGTTGGAGGGTGAAACAAGGTGTGAGGTGCCCCCTGGTTGGAACAGCTGAGGAAGTGGAAAGGGGGGGGTAAGTGGAGGGGGATGAGGATTAGAGAGAGAGAGAGAGAGAGAGAGAGAGAGAGAGAGAGAGAGAGAGAGAGAGAGGAGAGAGAGAACGTGCTATATAGTGGAAAGCAAAGAAGGTTGGTGATCGAGGGGGTGTAGGTGAATGGTGGTGGTGGTGGTAGTGGGAGTGGGGAGGGGGGGAGGGTAGAGTGAAGGTGTTGAGAGGCGGTGATCTGTTACAAATTGCTCTGTCATATGCCTGGCCACTGGCCTGCTCTATCTCGCTTTGATGGAGTACAGACCTCCCTCCCCCTCCCCCCCTTCCCTCCCTTCCTCCCCTCCCCCTCTCTTCCCCCCCACCCCTTTTCTTTCCTTCTTCCCCCACCTCCCTATACTGTTTTCTTCATCCACCTTCTCTCTTTTTTTCCATCCCTTTCCCTTCCCCTTTCTCTCTGTCTGTCTCGTTGTCTGTCTGTCTGTCTGTCTGTCTGTCTTCTTCTCTCTCTCTCTCTCCTCTCTCTCTCTCTCTCTCTCTCCTCTCTCTCTCTCTCTCTCTCTCTCTCTCTCTCTCTCCACTTCCTCTCTTCTTCCCTAGCGAGAGGGACAGACAGGCTGACTGACACACTAACAGACAGACTGACAGACAGATGGGCAGGCAAGCAGGCAGGCAGATAGAGAACACATACAGAACTTTTACCCAGGTTATTAACTCATGAAACGACTTTGGGACATTGAGAAGAGAGACAGGACAGACAGACAAAGACAGACAGACGACAGACACTGAGACAGACAGACAGGACAGACAAAGATAGACACTGAGACGACAATATAAACTAGAGCAACAGACAGTAGCGCAGACAGACACGAAGTAGATGCATGCAAGGCAGGCAGGCAGGACAGCAGGTAGAGGCAGACAAACAATACACATGCTGCAGGCAGCAGGCAGACAGGACAGGTAGGCGCAGACAGACGGAAGTAGGCATGCATGCATGCATGCAGCAGGCAGGACAGGCACAGGCAGGAGGCAGGCAGGCAGAGAATCAAACACTCACAACAGTTGGCCATGGAATGTATGGACACGATATATCAGTAAGCTGTAACTGAAGGTGACAGACCAGGCATAACTTTCATGCTACTGGTCATATCGACCTTGACCTCCACTCTCCCCTTGACCTTTCAACTCTTACCGTTTCCACCCTGACCTCATTCGCCCCTTGTGCTGTCTCTTCTTCTTCGTTGATCATGTCTTCTGTTTCTGTCAAGTTTCCTATTGCAATTCATTTTGCTACTGTCTGTTTATCAATTATTCACACTCCCTCCTTCAGAGGCTCTGCCTACATTGAATAAACGCATTCTATCTGTCTTGTTCTTTTCTGTCTCTGTTTCTCATTAGTTTGGAATGTGATTCATGTTATCCCCACTCCTTTTCCACTACGTAAATCCATCTCTCTCTCTCTCTCTCTCTCTCTCTCTCTCTCTCTCTCTCTCTCTCTCTCTCTCTCTCTCTCTCTTCTCTCTCTCTCTCTCTCTCTGTGCGTGCCTGCGTGCGACTCATGCATGCATATGTGTGTGTGTGTGTGCACGCGTGCACGCCGCGCCACCTGTACGTATGCACGGGTGAACTCGCATGCATATCTATTATTGTTCTTATTTCTGAGTTTCTACCTGCGTTTTCCAGTATGCTGTATGTTAGTGCATGTTCGCCCATTTCTTTTTGTGTGTAATTGTTTGCTAACGATTTTAGAAATTATTGGAAAATGCTGTCACAAAATGTCAAATCAATACTTTAGTAATACGCATTCCGTGCAGTAATATATATGTACTTTCATGTTTCAGTTTCATGCATTACAAATGTCCATTTACCACCACTCTCCTTTTTTTTACCCTTTGGTTTCAAAGTTTCATTTCTTTCCATTCTTTTTTGTTGTTGTTTTTCTGGCTACAGCTATGAGTTCACCAAGGGTGAGATTCTTGTAGCTCCTGTTTTGCCTACCATGTAGGTAGTCGCATTTGACTTTGGGGATGATGTCCAAACATAACTCTACTCTTTCGTTTGTTCTCTGTTTCTCTTCTGTCTGTCTGTCTGTCTGTCTGTCTGTCTGTCTGTCTGTCTGTCTGTCTGTCTGTCTGTCTCTCTCTCTCTCTCTCTCTCTCTCTCTCTCTCTCTCTCTCTCTCTCTTTCTTTCTCTTCTTCTCTTTCTTTCTTTCTTCTCTTTCTTTCTTCTCTGTCTCTATCTCTCTCTCTGTCCTCTATCTCTCTTTCTTTCTGTCTCTCCCCTTTCTTCTCTGTCACTCTCTCTCTCTTAAGTGACATCTATTATCTACAGTACTATGTCTATCTATCTATCTATCTATCTAAATGAATAGAAAAGAATAACATAATTAAATAAGATAAACAAAAATAAATATTTCTCTCTCACTTAGTCGTTCAGACGGGCACCTCACAGACAGACAGACAGTACAGACACAGAACAAATAATTATGGGGCGAGGGGGAGGCATTAGGATGATGGTGGTGTGTTGATGAGTATGAGGGTCAAAAGGGGTGGGTCAAGGTCAAAGTGATGACCAGGAGGTCAACGACAAGTTATGCCTGGTCTGTCGACATCATTTGGTCACTCCTGTACTGTTGGTATGAGGTTCCACTGTCCTGTCTGTTTACTTTTCTCCCTGTGTGTAGTGTGTGGTGTGTGTGTGTGTGTGTGTGTGTGTGTGTGTGTGTGTGTGTGTGTGTGTGTGTGTGTGGTGTGTGTGTGTTGAGAGAGAGAGAGAGAAGACACAAAACACACAGAAACAGAACACAACAACACACACACACACAACACAAGAAACAGACGACACAGGGTGTGTGTCGGTGTGTGTATGCTTACATACGTGTGTGTGTGTCGTGTGTGTGTCTGTGTGTCCGTGTGTCTGTGCTTGCATGCATGCGTGCGTGTGTATATATATATATATATATATATATATATTATATATTTATTATATATAAAGTGTGTGTGTGTGTTGTTGTGTTGTGGCTTGTAGTTGTTACTTGACTGCCTGCGCTTTAGTAGTAATGCTTACACCTGAAGCCTCGGCTCGGACGCGTGTTATACATGGCACACGTGCACACTGCGCGTTCTGTCATTTCGTACGGGCAAACTTGGGGTTTGTGTGTATTGTGTGTTTTTGTTTGTTTTATAATGCAAACATTGGCATTTGCACTGAGGGATCTCACGTGGATGCAACTATTAAATGTCAAAAGGATCGCAAGAGATTGGGGTGGAGGGCGCGGGAGGCAAGCCGCTTCCTCCCATTCTGCGCTTTAGTTAGGGGAGCTAAGGTACCTCTCTCTTCCTTTCTGTCTGTCTTTCTGTCTCTCGTCTCTGTCTCTATGTCGCTACTCCCCCTCGTCTCTCCCCTCCCCCTCTGTCTGTCTTCTATGGTCTTGTCCGTCCTGCTATCTCATCTCTACCTCTTCTGACGTTCTCAGCTCTCTCTTCTTTTGTTCTGTCTCTTGCTCTCTCTCGTCTCTCTCTTCTGTCTCTCTTCTGTCTCTCTCTGTCTCTCTCTGTCCTCTCTCTCTCTCTCTCTCTCTCTCTCTCTCTCTCTCTCTCTCTCTCTCTCTCTCTCTCTCTCTCTCTCTCTCTCTCTTCTCTCTCTCTCTTTCTTCCTCTCTCCGTCTTTCTTCGACAGGACAGCGACAGCAAAGACCAGAGAGACAAATAGAAACACCGAGACAACAGAGACACAGAGTGAGAGACCTGTTCCGGAAAAAATGGAAACAATTATCATTCATATATTTTATTCATTCTTTATTTCTAGGAAATGAATAAGCACTCAAACTTCTCTTCTTTTTTTTTTTTTTTTACCTCAAGTTCCTAATATTAGTGCGTTTTGTAAATTTTGTCATCCGCTCACACGGGGATGAATGGCCTACTCTTCGAAAGGTAGAACAGATTTTAACATATATGCAGGATGTTTACCACATCAATGTAATATATGACTTGATATAGACTTCTTTTGTTTGTATCCATGTTACATACGTGTGTACAATTATGCCTTTGTGTATTGCATGTGTGCGCGTGCGTGTGTGCGTGCGTGTGTGAGTGAGTGACGGTGGTGCGGTGTGCATGCGTGTGTATTGTGTGTGCGGTGTGTTTAAGTGCGTTTGTCTATCTGTGTCTGTTTAATTATATATGCGTGTGTGGGTTTATGTATGGTTTAAATGTGTTTGTATATGTATTGTACATAAGTTAAGTGCGTTCTTATGTTTGCGGGGTTTTTTTATCGGAGGTTTTTTCTCTTTACTTTTCTTTCTTTTTTTTTTGGTTGGTGGGGGTGGGGGCGGGGGTGGGGGTGGGGGGTAACCAGCGTTATGGGATGAAAAATGGCTGTGTTGTAAAAACTGCTAAGCATTCTTGAAATACAGATTATGTGAGGATGAAACTCTCTGTTGTTAAAGTCACCCACACAGACCAACAACATTTGTCTTGGCAATGGATGTGACATGGGCAAAGCGCGCTGCGCACGTCTGTGTGTGTGTGTGTGTTTGTATGTGTGTGTGTCTTGTGCTTTGTGTGTGTGTAGGGTTTGTGTGTGCGTGCGTGCGTGTGTGTGTGTGTGTGTGTGTGTGTGTGTGTGTGTGTGTGTGTGTGTGTGTACGCACGCATGCACAGGGTATTCTTTTATAATCTCCCTAGCCGCCAGTCTGTCTGTGTATCTGTCTCAGTGTAATGATTTGCGTGCAAGGGCGTATATGTTCTTACTTGTTGGTAGTGAACGTGGCCTGTTATTATTTGTCCACGCGCTTTCCTGTGTGTGTGTGGTGTTTGTTGTTCTCTGTGGCGTAGTTTGTTTATGTTTTGTTGTTGTTGTAAATCTGTGGAGTTTTGTCATAGTTTTTTTTCTCTGTGGCGTAGTTTGTTTATTACTTAAAAATAGGCTGCGCATAACTTATCTAGACAAATCAATAAACAAGTGATACATAAATAAAAAAACAATAATTGAGTTATAAAATAATCACATCATTACTGTTTACTTCTTTCTTGTTGTTTCTTCCTTCTTTACTTTTGTCTTTTCATCTTCTTCTCCTCCATATCTTCCTTCTCTCTCTCACATTCACTATCTCTTCTCATCTTCTTTTTTCTTTTCTCTTCTTCTTCTTCTTTCTTCTTCTTCTTTCTTCTTCTTCTTCTTCTTCTTGCTTCTTCTTTCTTCTTCTTCTTCTTCTTCGCAATTCTTCTTCTTCGCATTCTTCTTCTTCTTCGCAATTCTTCTTCTTCTTCTCCTCCCCCTCTTTCTTTCACGACCGTGATAAATGGGTAGTGTCATGGTAGTGTTTGTGTTGGTGTGGTCGTGTGTTTCCTCCCCTCCTCCTCCTCTGTTTGTTTGTTTGTTGTTTACTGGTCTTCAAGGGTCTCGGGGTGCCGAGCACTACACTACGGCCACTCCATCTCACCTTGAGACACTGACACACAGCAGCAACAACAACATCAAAAACAGCAGCAACAACAACTACTTGTAGCCTGAAGGTAAAAGGTCACACTTCATTTATATTTTGTCACACACACACACGCACACACACACACACACACACACACACACATCACACACACACACACAACACACACACACACACCACACACGCACCACACACACACACTGACACACACACACACATACACACACACATACACACACCACAATTCAGGCCAACTACCTCTATGGTGTTTTATCAGACCCTGTTGCCCTTTATACTGCATTCATCACTCCTCCCCCTCCCCCTCCTCCTCCTCCTCTATTTTCCAGTCACTTCGTGTCCCCGTGTCCCCCCCCCTCCCCCCCATTCAACACCTTGTTAAAGGATGAGGAGGTAGGATGTGCTGGGGGGGGGGGGGGGGGGGGTGGAGAAGGTAAAGAAGGAGGTTGATGAGAGCGACAAGTAGGTAAACAGCTCTGTCACCGAATTTTATGGTTACCTTCAAGTGTCTACAGTCAAAATCTGTTGAGCTTTTTTCCCCCGCTTGATTTTTTGGTTGGGTTGTTTTGTGTTGTTTGTGTTGTTTTGTATGGCATTTGTGATGTGTGATGGATGATGTGGATGGATGATGGATTTTGTTGGTGGATGGGATTGGGTGGATGGATTTCTCTAGCGGGAGGGGACAAAATAGAAGAGATGTGTTGATGAGAGAGACAGAGAGAAGACAGACAGACAGACAGTACAGACAGACGGAAGGGACGTCACTAGGACAGGGACAGACAGAGAGAGATGCGTACTGAGAGAGACAGAGACATAGACTAGACATAGAGATAGAGAGAGAGAGGAGGAGGGAGGGAGTAATGGGTGGTTTAATCAGTTTGATAGATCTGTCTGTGGATCGTTTAGTGGCTCGGCGGGGTTATACGGATTATGGATGGAACGATGAAATAACTGAGAATGAATGAATGAATCAATGAATCAATCAGTCAATCAGTAAGTCAATCAAAAGAACGGTTCTCTTGAATGAATGAATCAATATCAAAATTCAATCATAGTCAATCAGTAAGTCAATCAAACGAACGGTTCTCTCGATGAATGACTGAATCAATCAATCAATGTGATGTGGACAATATGGGATGATTGATTTTCATCTTTCCTTTTCTTTGTGTGCGATAATTTTGAGGGGACGGGGGAGGGTGGTGGGGTCACTCGTTAGCCGGTATGCGGAGTTTGACTTTTAAAGTTTTGTTATTCACTGGCCAGAAACTGTCTCTCCCATATTAAATTTTTAAAAATTCATTATCAGATTAAATGATTTAAAATTAAATCATGTTTGTTCAAACAAACCTTTTACGTGGAAAATCTTTTGTTTTTTTTGTTTTGAAAACCAGCAAGCAGTTAAAGAAAAAGGCAAAAATAGTAATGAAAATAACGATAAGGCTTTAACTGATAATTCATTCATCTATATCATCATCGTGATTCATTATCATCATCGTCGTCATCATTGTATCATCATCATCATCATCATCATCATCATCATCATCGCTATCATCATCATCATCATATTGATTCATTGGATGAAAGTGTCCCCCATGAAATCATACTTTTGACGCCGTAAGTTGACCATATCTTCGTGGCTGCCTTTGCCCCTTGTACCCTTGGTTTCCACCACCCTCTACATCCTTTTATATACAAGTCTACCTCCCTTTACCTTTCTCATCCTTCTTCTTCTCCTGTTTTTTGTTGACGGATGTCCGCTTTATAAGAAGAATGTCGTCTGTTGTTTACACTGCATTGTGAATCCAGGTCGTCTTTTGGGTAGGATGTGTTCGTGGTGCTTCTTGGGACTACTCTTTTGTTTATTTTTATGTTATTTTAAAAAAAAATGTGTTATCATCATTATTATTTATTATTATTATTTATTATTATTATTATTATTATTCATTATCATCATTTTTCATCATTAATTATTATATTATCTATAGCCCAATCGCATCATCACCATCATCATCATCATCATCATCATCATATCATTGTCATCAATCATCGTCGTCGTTTTTTGTCGTCGTCACTGTTATCGTTATGTTTATTTTGTGTGGTGATGATTTTTAGCAAGTTAATTATGTAAAGGATAACAATAATTTTCTAAAACAACCCACCACAAATATTATTTGAATACTACCAACACCAATATTATTTATGATAACGATAACATCGTTAAGGATATTTTAAAAGCTTTGTGCCGCTTTTACTGCTTTGAGTGGTGTTGTGTTGTCTATCTTGTTCCATGCATTTCTTGTTGTTGTTATTGTTGTAATTGTGTTAGCTTGCTGCTGCTGCTGCTTGCTGTGTGTGGTGTTTGTTATTGCAGTGGTTGGTGGTGGCTGTAGCAGTGATGAGATGATTGAATGGTGATGATGATGATTGATGATGATGATGACGATGACGACGACGACGGGGATGACGACGATGACGATGATGATGATGATGATTGTGGTGGTGATCGTTGTTGTGGTTGTGGCGGTAGTATTGCTGTTGTTTGGTCGGTGTCGACAGGTACCTTTCTTGATGACTGTAAGCAGCTGACTGACTGCGATAACATCGGTATTTTAGTGGAACCGGTTTGTTTTATGCTAAGAAGTTTGTGGCTGCCTTTTTTTTTTTTTTTTTTTTTTTTTTTTTTTTTTTTTTTTTGCGTGCTTGTGTGTTGTGTGTGTGTGTGTGTGTGTGTGTGGTGTGTGTGTGTGCGTGTGCGTGCGTGTGTACCTTTTGTTCTTTTCCTACTCCAAGTGGCGCTGTTTAGCATTTAGGATAATGTATTGTCCCGTCTTCTCTTTCTTTCCAGACTGGTGCGTTGTTGTTCTCTTTTTCTTGTTAGTGTGTAGGAGGGTTTGGGTGTTGAAGTTTTCCTCGTTTGTTTGGTTGTTTGGGGTTTTTTGTGTGTGAATTTTTGTTTGTTTGGGGTTTGTTTATTTGGATTTTTTTTATCGTTTGGTTTTGGTGGCTGGATTGGTTTTTGCTGTGATTGTTTTGTTTTTTTGCTTTGTTTTTGGCTAAGTTTTATTGGGAGGGTTATGTTAGCTTGGTTTGTTTTGATCTAATCTGTCTTTTTTTTTCAAACATGGACCTTTGATTTGTTTTTGTTTTTTGTTTGTTGTTGTTGTTGTTTTCAACATCACGTTAATGATGATAATGCTAACGATGTTAATTTTGTCCTTAAGGTCATCGTTATCGTCGTCACCATCAGTCGTCTCATCATCATCATCATCATCATCATCATCTCATCATCATCATCAATGTTGTTGTTATTATCAATATACATCATCGTTGTCGTCGTTGTTATCATCGTCATCATCATCATCATTATTTTTTGTCATTTTTTAATTTTTTTTATTATTACTATTATTATTGTTATTATTATTATTATTATTATTATTATTATGTTTTTGTGTTCACCATACGTGACAAAGTTTACGATATGTCCTAGGTAATGAAAAGTTGACGGGTTGCGCTGATCTTTAGACGCATACATTAATTCATTTTGACAAGGTGCACTTTGACTACCACCCACTGGCATTCTATTGGCTTCTTGCCCTCCCTGCTCGTGGATGAATACTGAGAATGGTGAAAGATCAGGTAATGATAGATACATTTTTTTTTTATGTGTTTATATTCTCTCTCTCTCTCTCTCTCTCTCTCTCTCTCTCTCTCTCTCTCTCTCTCTCTCTCTCTCTCCTCTCTCTCTCTCTCTCTCTCTCTCTCTCTCTCTCTCTCTCTGTGTGTGTGTGTGTGTTGTGTGTGTGTGTGTATGCTGTGTGTCACAAAGGTGGTGGTGTGTGTGTGTGTGTGTGTGTGGTGTGTGTGTGTGTGTGTCACAAAGTGTGTGTGCGTGCGTCCGTGCACGCTCGTGCGCGCGCTGAGCTGGTGTGTACAGGTACTGTTTATGGAAAAAGATAGCGTAACTATAATAACGAGTTAACCTTCATTGAATGCATACAATGATACACACTAATAAATGGTTTTCCGAAGGACGGTAGGGAGGAGAGAAGGGATGGAAGTGTGGCCATGACTAGAATATACCCCCACCCCCCTTCCTCTATAGGTTTGCTGAGGGCCTAACATCCCTGTCTCCTGGATATTATGTGCTAGGAATTTCCTCTTTTTTTGTCCCTCTCTTTGATTCTGCCTTGTTCCTTTTCTTGCAGCCACTACCTCCTTGTCTATTTTCTGCTTTCTTGGTTCATTCTCCTACCTTTTTTTTCTCACAGAAAGACTTAATAGATAACAATTCTCTCCCATGCCGAAGTCGAATGCTTTTGGCCTGATTTATGTCAGGTGCTTAACGGCAGTGCAACGCATTTTTTACTACTCATATGACAACGACAATGGTTGCTGTCTGTGCGTTCGACGACGACGACGGCGGCGGCTGCGGCGAAGGAGGAGAGGAAGAAGAAGAAGAAGAAGAAGAAGAAGAAGAAGAAGAAGAAGAAAAAGAATGATACTGATCAGAAGTTTATTTGAGCTGCGATCAGGTATCATCAATAGGGACAGATCATGTCAACCGAGCACTGGAGTTCCTTCCCAGTCTCCTGTTTTCCTGTCAAACCAAGGTCTCTCTCGCCTTCAAAACCGCTACTTCTATATTAATAGTAGGCCTATGCATCGGCACATCGACGCGTGCTCAAGAACATGTTTACTGCATTGAAAGAACGCTGAATGCAGGCGCGTGGTGAAGACTAATGTAACCTGTGCTGCATCATATGCTTTGTAGTCAGCGATAGGTGGGGTGATAATATGGGGTGTAACTAACTGGACACATGCACACCTGTGGTGTACTACGCTTGATTTAAGTCACGGCTACTAGGTTTTTTGTTTGTTTGTTTTTATTTGCCATAACACTGCTGTGTGACCACACAAGTGATGCCTAGTAGAAGGATCTCTCTGTTACAGGTAAGGTAGGAGGATGGGATATCTATGTGAGGGCATGATACTCTTGCACCAACACTGGCGTGCACGTGCACTCTTGCGTGTGCGAGTGTGTGTGTGTGTGTGTGTGTGTGTGTGTGGTGTACGTGCGAGAGAGAGGAGAGAGAGAGAGAGAGAGAGAGAGAGAGAGAGAGAGAGAGAGAGAAGAGAGAGAGAGAGAGAGAGAGAGAGAGAGAACATACTGTAACTAATCATTATTAATAAACTAATAGAATATCATTACTAGTTAACTCGTGTTGCTATTACTAGTGCCCCATCTTACTTTCTGTCTTTGATATTGCACAGGAATACTATTCTGATTCAGCAGCTATAAAATAAAATAAAAGTCTGTTGTTGTTGAATGAACATTCGTACGTTCAGTGACACACCATGTCGATTGAGAAAGAAGAACTCAAACGGAGAGGAAATATCAATAGAACAAAGTAAAGCCACATTCTGTTAAAGAGAAAAAAAAACGTGGAAGATGAGTGAGGGGGGGGGGGGGGGGTCGGAGAAGAAATAAGAAAGAAAAAGATGAAGAGAGCAGAAACGAAACGTGACGTGAGTTGCCGAAAGAAGAAAATTCCATGAAGTCAACCACGTCGCACTGAACGCAAAAACAGACCCGTATCAGGGGAAGCAACTTCTCTCTGATTATTTTTTCCCCTACAGGCAAGAATAGCATGGATTATACGACTTAGCTGCTGTAGCATGAACAGCATGCACGCAGCAACAGCAGCTGCAGCAACATAGCAGCAAGCAAGCAGTAACAAAAAAACAACAGCATGGGAAATAAGAGACAATAACAGCAGTAGCAACAACAGCCGAATGATTTAATAGCATGGAACATCTTGGCATTACATCCCAACTCCTGAGGTGTCGAAAGTGAAACGCTGAGGTTTAGTGCGTAAAGAGTATGTCTACACCTGTGTGTGTGTGTGTGTTGTGTGTGTGTGTGTGTGTGTGTGTGTGTGTGTGTGTGTGTGTGTGTGTGTGTGTGTGTGTGCGCCAACAGGCATTCGCATAAAACAGGTATGTGAAGTTCTCTGCAGTAAAACTGTGGTTTGAGAGGGGAAGAGTTGATGGGTGAGGAACAGAATGTAATAGAAGGTATGTTACGTATGTACATGATACTACTTACTATACTCAGAGTCTGTCAGAAAGGGGACAAAAAACACTTTTTATGCACCCAGGTTTAGCATTACGAGAATAAAACGTAAAGTTTGTTTCCATGGTAACTTTTTTTTACAGGTGTGTGTTGGGGGGGGGGGGAGTGGGGGGGGAGGGAGAGAAACAGGGCGCGCGCGCGCGCGCGCGGTGTGTGTGTGTGTGTGTGTGTGTGTGTGTGTGTGTGTGTGTGTGTGTGTGTGCGCGCGCGCTTTCTTGCTTACTGTGTGAACGCGCTCTCTTGCCTAGTATGTGATTTTTTTTAACACTCCAGAAATTAAGAAGTTCAGATGTTTCTCTTTTTTTCGAGAATAAAGTTGTATCTAATAATTATTCTTTATGTATTGTATGTATTGTACATATTTCACACGTTAGATCGATATAGTTCAACATGTTTCCCCATCTCATCATTACTGCGAGTAAACTGAATACCATACCGTCAAATAAAAGACATTTCAATTCAGCAAGACTGCAATCTTATGTTTTTTGGACATATAGCCGCTGTGGTACATTTATATTAAAAGCAGCAACCAGACCCTACTAGTATTTAATAAGTAACAAGCCCATGAGCCCCAACAGTATAGCCCTTCCCCTATTCTGTTTGTTGTTGATACCTAAGATCCATTTCAACCCAGACCAGTCTAGTATAGGCTATATCCCAACATAGGCGGCCCGGCGTCAGTGCGGAATTAACGTCGCCAAGCCACTGACCTCTCTGTCCATCAGACTGACTGACATTGAGGGGGAGAGGGAGGGAGGAGTGGACAGGGGGGGGGGTTGAGGGGGGAGCGGTGATGAAGGCGGGTATGTAGGGGGTGGGATGCGGTGGGGAGGAGGAGGAGGAGGGGGGGGGGAGGAGTGACCTCCTGGTCTCTAATATACGCTGTTCACCTTGCGCCTAGCACGCACCCCTTTCTGCATTCCTGGCATGGCTTGCATAGCTCCTGAAAGACTGCAGAGTGCGAGCTGTCGTTGAGGGGTTTCCCGGGTACTTTTTGTGGGTGGTTGGGAGTTGAGGGGTGGGTGGGGATGGGGAGGGAGCGGGTGGGGGTTAGTGACATATATTTAGTGTGTGTGTGTGTGTGTGTGTGTGTGTGTGTGTGTGTGTGTGTGTGTGTGTGTGTGTGTGTAGCATAAGCATTGTGATTTTTTTTTGGGGGGTGCGGGGGTATGTGTGTATATTATAATTATATCATTTATTATATTGTGTGTGCGTGTGTATGCACGCGTGTATTGATGTATATTATATATATATATATATATTTTTATATATATATATATATATATATATATATATATATATATATATATATATATATATATATATATATATATATATATATATAACTAATAGCATACCTCAACACCCACTCAAACCCATACTTCTGCTCCTTCAATATATCCCTTTCTCTAATTCTCCGACTCTTACATTCCACCCCCACCCCCCCCTCCCTGCCCCATCCACCCCACACCTTCAAACTTGTGGTCCTCTGCCCTCATATTCACACCGCGAGCAATAGCAGTCACTGATGATGCTGTTGTTCACGAGGATTAGACTCCAGGAATGTGGGACAGTATTTATGTATTTTTGTCAGGTAGTTGTTTGCAACCCCATGAATAGGTCAGTGTCCAGATGAATTATATAATCATAGTGATACAATCATGTTTCATACTTTATGTGCAAAAAGCCGATATGCAGCTTAAAGTACATACCAGTGATATTATGTAGTCCGGTGATTGTATCTACTTGTAGAAAGAAAACATTGCTTTTTGAAGTTTTTTTTGTTTGTTTGTTTTGATTATATTACAACCTCAGCGGAGTTATCCGATGTAGGGACTGTGGTTTCCCCGAGTCATCCCACTTTGACGCCACGGGCCACCCTAAAAATATATGCCCAATGTTGAGCATATTACAACTGAAAAGAAATGCAATGCTGTGCATCAATATAATTATTGCCGTCATATTTCAACCCAGCTGACTGCCATAATTAGAAACATGTTCCAATAATGTTATCAGGGCACGTCGTTGAGATTGGCCTGGTCGAGGGGTTAGAAGGAGAGGGAACTTTTAAGAGGAAGAAAGATGGAGAGTGAGTCCCCCCCTCTCCACATCACTCTCTGTCTCCGTCTCTGTCTCTCTGCTCTCATTCTCTCTCTCTCTCTGTCTCTGTCTCTGTCTCTCTCTTCTCTCACTCATCTCTCTCCTCCTCTCTCTTCTCTCCTCCTTCTCTCTCTCTCTCTTTCTTTCTTTCTTTCTTTCTTTCTCCCCTCCCTCCTCCTTCCTCCTCTCCCTTCTTCCTCCCTCCCTCCCTTCTTCCCCCTTCCTTCCCCCCTTCTCTCTCTCTCCCTCCTCTCCCACCACCTTCTCCCTCCCATCCTCCCTCTCTTCC
>CM060316.1:42707477-42719977 GCA_030674155.1 Stramonita haemastoma
GTATGTATGTATGTATGTATTCGTATGTACGTATAGTATGTACGTACATATGTAGTATGGTATGTATGTATGTATGTATGTATGTTATGTATGTAGTATGTATGTATGTATGTATGTAGTTGTATGTATGTATGTATATGTATACATATTTATAGTATCTCTATACCTGTTAACCCCTCTATCTGTTTATCCATCTTATTAGTCTTTACAACTACCAATCTGTCTGTCTCTTCTCTTCCTCCTACTCCTCCTCTCCTCCTCCTTACAGGCAATAAAAAAACCAACCCTGTCTGGCATTTGCAGAGTCAACTGAGTTGATGTGTCCGGAGTTCCGTCTGTAAGTTTCACCTGGAACTATTTTTCTCTCATAGCAGACAGACCTTCTCCATGTGAAGTAGCTTATAGCGGCTGGCGCTCTCTCTGTCTCTGCTCTCTCTCTCTCTCACGCCACTCCTCGCCACCACGCACCCGCACGCACTCCCTCTACCGCACCTCTCGCTCTCCGCTGCACACACATCACACACCTACCTCTCTCTCTCTCTCTCTCTCTCTCTCTCTCTCTCTCTCTCTCTCTCTCTCTCTCTCTCTCTCTCTCTCTCCTCCTCTCTCCACATCACACACACACACACACACTACATCTACCATACACACCTTACCTCTCTCTCACACACACACCACACTCTCTCTCTCACCACACACACACACCACACACACACACACACACACACATCACTACACACATCATTTCGACACACACAATTGATCAGAGTAAGAAGATAGAAGAGAGAGAGAGAGAGGAGAGAGAGAGAGAGAGAGGAGAGAGAGGAGAGAGAGAGAGAGAGAGAGAGAGAGAGAGAGAGAAAACATGGCTTTCGTGGACTCAGCCAACATGCCAGCTGAGCTTTACAGTGCTCGGCACTATTAGGCCTTTAGATACTAGCAGTAGCATGGATGCTCTTTCTTTCTCCTTCAGATCTTCTTTCAGCGTAGCATCCCGGGGGTGCGCTTGTTCCGTTTAGGCCATGTGTTGTGGGTGGTTGTGGGAGGTAGTAGGGGCTGGTGGGAGACGGTTGTGAAGGGGGGGAGGGGGGGTATGTGGACTGGTGAAGGGCTTTTGTTGTTATTGTTGTTTTGTTGTTGTTGTTTTTTTGGGGGGTTGTTGTTGGGTTGTTTTGAGTTTGCTTGTTAGTTTTTCGTTTGTTGGTTTACACAAATATTTATTCAGAAAATGAAAACACATCGTAAACAGATCCATTTTGTTGTGGTGGTGTGATTTTTTGGGTTTGTTTGGGGTTGTTTTGTTGTTGTTGTTGTTGTTGTTGTTATTTTTGGGGGGTCGGAGGTGGAATTAATGGGAAACATGTGTGTAGGTAGACAGTCGTATTCAAGTTCATGGTTGCAGAACTAAATAACGAGCTGTCAGATTGGCAGAAAGAAGGGAATTATGAAATTGGACGATGGCAAAGGTTTGGTTTGGGTTTTTTTTGTTTTTTGTTGTTTTGTTTTCTTCTGGATAGTGCTGTTAAGAATAATGACAGTAAATATCGTGTGTGCGTGCTTGCGTGTGGTGTGTGTGCATGTGCATACGTGCGTGCGTGCGTGCGTATGTCTCTCTGTGATGGAGGGTTGGAGAGAGAGGGGGGTTGGAGGGATAGAAAAAGAGAGAGACAGACAGACAAAACCACAGACATTCAGATATACAGACATACAGAGGGAGAGAGAGTGTGTGTAGTCCTGTGTATGTATTTGTGTGTGTGGAGGGAGTGCTTGTGATATGTGTCTGTCTGTCTTTGTGAGAGAGAAAAAGAGAATGGGGGGAGAAGAAGGGGGAGAGAGAGAGAGAGAGAGAGAGAGAGAGAGAGAGAGAGAGAGAGAGAGAGAGAGAGAGAGAGAGAGAACAGACAGAGAGAGACAGAGAGGACAGAGAGAGAGAGAGAGAATGAATGAATCATGGCCAACAAATAATATTGATGAAACACATTCCCCTTTTTTGCAACACTTTTAGTTATTGATGAACTCTTTGAAACCTGCCAGGATTTCTGTGTAATCCACGTGATGTGGCAATCTATCGATTTTATATTCCCTTTGAGGGACAGCCGGTCAGAAACAATGAACACAAAACCACACACACACGCGCGCGCGCGCGCCCACTCGTACGCATGCCCGCGCGCGTGCGCGCGCGCACACACTCACACACACACACACACACACACTCACACACTCTCCACACACACACACACACACACACACACACACACACACACACACACACACACACACACACACACAACACAGTGGGTTTGGGTTTGGGGTTGTTGTGGGTTTTTTGCCTGCGTGTGTATCTGCCTGTCTGTCTGCCTGTCTGTCTGTCTGTCTGTCTGTCTGTCTGTCTGTCTACCCGTCGGTCTGTCCGTTTGTGCTTACTTGCTTTTATTTCTCATAACAATGTTGGAGAGGGACTTGGGAGTAATGAAAAGAGGATGCCTAGATATCAAAATGGCCCAGAGCTGTGCACCTGCTAAGCAAGTTTAAAAAAAAGTATGCCGTATAGAATTTTCCACATGATTGTTGTGATAACTATAATTCCTGAAGGCTGTGATGAAAACAAAAGGTGGGAGAGATGAGCATGAGAGATGCGTAAAAGAATCTGCAGGGGAGTATTGTTTGCCATAGATATTAATTGCCTGGGGAGGGGAGAGACATTCAGTTGTGGTTAATATACTAGGTCTAATCGATACTGGGAAATATAGATAGTTTTTATATGTCACGAGCATATATTATAATATACACAGACGTGGACTCTCTCTCTCTCTCTCTTCTCTTTCTTTCTTTCTTTCACACTTACACACGCACGCACGCACGCACGCACGCACGCACCACACACACACACACACACACACACACAGCACACACACACGCACGCACCACACGACACACGCACGCACGCACGCACGACACACACACACCGCTCGCGCCCAAGAAGAGAGATAGCAGACACACACACACAGACACAGAGAGAGAGAGAGAGAGAGAGAGAGAGAGAGAGAGAGAGAGAGAGAGAGAGAGAGAGAGAGAGAGAGAGAGAGAGAGTACACTGCCTCAATGGACATAATTATGTTGTGCCCGGCATTGCAGCAGAAATGACTTTGAAAACGGAACTCAAACAACCCCCACGTCACAGGATGGAACCCGATGACCACTTTTATCCGATGCTGGCACTAATGACTTGTAACCAGTGTCAGTTGTGGCCAATTAAGATGGAGAACCCGGAGTTTAGGGGCCTGGCACCGTATCATCCTGTTGGCAGACTCGTGCCACACTACCAGCATCATGGCCATTTCCCAGCAACTGTGGACAGCATCTGTCTCAGTGAATCTGTCCTCAGTGCGTCTGTCTCAGTGCATCTGTCTCAGTGCATCTGTTCAGTGCATCTCCTAGTGCATCTGTCTCAGTGCATTTGTCTCAGTGCATTTGTCTCAGTGCATTTGTCTCAGTGCATCAGTCCCAGTGCATCAGTCTGTCTCAGTGCCTCTGTTCCAGTGCATCGTCTCAGTGCATCTGTCTTAGTGCATCTGTCTCAGTGCATCTGTTTTAGTGCATCTGTCTTAGTGCGTCTGTCAGTGCATCTGTCTCAGTGCATCTGTCTCAGTGCATCTGTCTCAGTGCATCTGTTTCCGTGCATCTGTTTCCGTGTCTCAGTGCATCTGTCTGTCTCAGTGCATCTGTCTCAGTGCATCTGTTTCCGTGCATCTGTTTCCGTGTCTCAGTGCATCTGTCTGTCTCAGTGCATCTGTCTCAGTGCATCTGTCCAAGGCTTTCTTCACAAGCTGGACAGGCAGATAAATGACGGTCTTTTTGAAACACATTTTTCGTTCCTCGGCTAGAACTCCGAGAGAACGGTGAGATTTTTTGTGTATGCGACTACTTTTGCTTTGCCCACTAAGAAGGTAGCCACATTCCGACTTCAGGGTGTATGGTGGATATGTTCGTGTTATCCGTAACCCATCGAACGCTGACATGAATTACAGGATCTTTAACGTGCTTACTCGATCTTCCGTGTGTTTATATTATATAAACAGATAAACAAAGCGAATTAAGGCACTGGCAAGTCTGCACTTGAAGTCGACTTTCACTATATTTTGGTAACCATAACAAGCTACAGTTTTTCTGAATTATTGTACAGAAGAGTTAGCACAATCTGCAAAAACAAAATGAGTAGCATATTTCTATATAAGTGCGTGGTCCGCTTTGAAGAAAGCAAACTCAACCCACAAACCACTTAACTAGGCTACTTGCGTCTGTCTCTCTGGCTACGCATGCAGGCCGATCCATTGTACGAGTCGGAAGCTGCGGTTCACAATGAAACGAAACCTGGATGCTGGAACAATTAACCCCGCAGGCGCGGTCACATCAAAGCCGCTGGCTTCTCCTCTTCTCTGCCAAGGGGTCACATCCGACACGAAGGGGCGGTGTGCAAGTTTCGGGCAATCCTTGCCAAGTGATCATTTCCGCTGTATCATCTTTTGGGGCGTGGGTGCTCTCCCTTGAAGTGCACCAGTTGACACGTTATTGTGAGTTTTCCATGTCAGGCTTGCGGTTTATTATGACCCTGCTTGCTCCTAGTCCTAAAAGTAGAAAAGGAAGAAAAAAAAAAGAAGTGCTGTGTGTATTGTACGAAAGCTGAAAAAAAAGTTTCATTCATGATTCAGTTTGAAATGCAGATTTTTTCTGTGAAATATGCAATTTTGCGTTTTAATTAAAAGTATAAATGATGAAATATGACGACGAACATGCACTGATGTAGACGAGATGTTGCAATTCTTCTGTGGTCATAAAAAATGTATAAACTCGAAGTGATATTAACTGACTAGTATACATGTATAAAATTCGTTGCTAAGTCTTAGAAATTTCAAGACCTTGGTGATGGTGGTGGTGGGGAAAAGAGGAGATGGAGGGGTAGGTGGTTGCTGTTACCAATTGCGGCTTGTTTGTTTATTCTAAGTGGTGGCTAGAAACGCACTGCTTAAAATTCTTTTTTCGCCCGTGTTGCTGGGTTAGTGAAAAGGTTCCAGTGTGTTTTAGCAGACCCCAATCTGGCATATCATGACAGCTGTCTGTCTGCTCTAATGGCATCATCTGGTGTGATCAGGTCTCACAGAATCTGTCTCCTTAGCAACCGTGTCCCCCCCCCCCCCCCCCTCTCTCTCTCTCTCTCTCTCTCTCTCTCTCTGAGAGGAGCATGAGGATGCCCGGAAACAAATATCCGGTTCTTGTGGTTAAAAACAACACTGTTTGCCCCTCTCTGTCTGTCCCTCACACACACACACACACACACACACACACACACACACACACACAACACACCACACACACACACACACACACGTATCACGCACACGCCCACCGCACACAACATACGTTTTCACGCACGCACGCACAGCGCAACACACACACACACACACTATCTCGCACACACACACACCACACTATCAGTTTGTCTCCACTCACTTTCCTTCTCTTTTGGGACTTAACAGGGCGACCACGACGTCAGAGATAGCATGTCAGCACTGTGTGTGTGTGTGTGTGTGTGTGTGTGTGTGTGTGTGTGTGTGTGGTGTGTGTGTTGTGTGGTGTGTGTGTGTGTGTGTGTTGTGTTGTGTGTGTGTGTGTGTGTGTGTGTGTGTTGTGTGTGTGTGTGTGTGTGTGTGGTTGTGGTGTGTGTGTGTTGTGTGTGTTGTGTTGTTGTGTGTGTTTGTGTGTGGTGTTCGTTGTTTGTGTTGTGTTGCGTGGCAGCCGTTGCTTTGTGTTGTGTGTGGTTTGGGTTTGGGTGTGGTGTCTGGAATTTCCACTGTGATAGTGGCGTAATTACAGGTTTTCCCTGTCTTGAACTCGATGATTAGTCTAGCTAGTGATAACTTTACAGTGTGAAAAGTTACCTCGGAGGTTCTGAGGGTTGTTGTTGTGTATTGTGTGTGTGGGTGGAGGGGAGAGGAGAGAGAGAGAGAGAGGAAGAGAGAGAGAGAGAGAGAGAGAGAGAGAGAGACACACACACACACACACACACACACACACACACACACACACACACACACACACACACACACACACACACACAACGGCACGGTCAAGTCAAAGTCAAAATTTAAATTTTTCAGATGGTTTATTGAATAATGCATGCATACATTTCCTTTCTTTTTCATTAAGCCATCTACTCGTGTGTGTGTGTGTGTGTGTGTGTGTGTGTGTGTGTGTGTGTGTATGCGTGTGTGTGTATATGTGTGCGCATATGCGTGTGCTTCCTCAGGCGTGCGCATGTCAGTTATAAGCGCACGTGCAAGCGGGTCGCAAGTTCTTTTTTTTCTTTATTTTTTCTCTCTCTCTGTCTCCTCTTTCTTTCTGTCATCCTCTCCACGCTTGTACCACTGATGTGCAACAGGCGGAGGTCACAATGACCGCACGGAGGCAAGGCTCCCGCTGACGCCACAACGAACACAAAGAAGCAGCAGTAGCCTAGCAGTAGGCCTACAGAGCAAAGCCAGGCGTGAACCAGCACTTTCAATGATGACAAGGACTGTGCACGTGCTTATGCGTGTGTGTCTGTGTATGTGTGTGCGTATGTACGCGCGTTTGTGTGGGTAGAGAGAGGCTGGGAGTTGCCTGTTTTGCTTATGCACTGAACAAGGCAACAGCTTGAAGTGGGAGGCCTTTTTTTTTTTTTATAAATGTCTCCTCCCCCTTTCTCTCAGACAACGTTTTGAATTTATCAGTTTTCGTTTCGGTTTGAATGAAACTTGTCATCCGCATGAGTGAACTGAATATTGTATGCATTTTGCCGCTTTGTTGGTTGGTTTAAACTGTGTCACCCTAATAAGGGAATGATCGTCGTGTAGGGTTCCATTAGTTTTGTTTCCAGTGAGAGAACTGTGTACTTTGTGACTGTGAGAGTTCCAAACTAAAGTGAAATGTCGTATTTTGGATTGGTTTTTCTTTTCCTTTTTTTGGGACCTTTTTTAATTTTTAATAAGTGTTGTTTGATGTGGGACTTTCGACTTACTGAGCAAGAAATACGTTTCGATCAGTCAGTTGAAGATAAAGAAATTGATTGTAGAGGTTTAGGCTTCAGTTTCCAAAACATGATGGTGATAACCGGGTGGCCGGATATGTGATTATCACGATGTTTGGATTCTCATATTCCCATGTTTATCGCGATGATTTGTATGCCTTGCCGCTGAAGTCTTCTGTACATTTTTTATTGATACATTCTAGGGTTCCTTTTTTTAAAATTATAATTTTTTAATTTTGTTGCCAGTTTAGGTCAATAAAAGCTGTGCTGATGTGGCGCATGCTGCTATACTTCGTGTGCATCATCGATTCTTTCTTACTGACCCGTCGACTGAATCATAGATCTATATACACTACATCTGCTGTCTAGGAACGTGGAGTATTTTCTGTGAAATGATGCAAGGGTCGGTCTTAATGAGAACAGCCATGCGGAGTGTTACTGTTAGTGTAGACTCATCTGCAGGTAGTAGTCTAGTTCCGATACCAGCCAGATCACCTGCTGTGTGTGTGTGCGGTTTGGGCCGTGGGAAATTAACAAGGGAGTGAGTGAAACGATTGACAACTAGGCGGAGTGTGGGTAGTGTAGGAAAGCGGTGTCAATTTTGGCCGTGAAGTGGAAAGAGATGGATGTTTGTTATTCTCTTTTTTTCCCTTTGAAATGTTTGATTTTTTTAAATGTTGAAGGCAATTTTGTCCTTTGGCATTGGTCGTATTTTACCGCTTCGTTCCAACCGAATTCTCACCTAGGCTACATTGAATCCACACACAACACACACACACACACACACACACACACACACACAACACACACACACACACCACACACACACACACACACACACACACACACACACTACGAGCTATTCATGCTCATCGTTAGCTATACATCGCTTGAATACAAGACCATAATTATATTATACAGAACAACCCAGTCGAAACCTTCTCGCGTTCAGTAGATAGTTAAAAGGACTGGAATGTGGGTCACTTGCTCTGTAAATCGTGTTGATATAACACACTGTGTTGGCATTTCTTCCGGGGTTTTTCAATAGATCAACTCATTTTTCTACGTTCAGTGGGAAATATTTGTTCTGGCACCTGGAGAGACAAGAAACAGAGGCAGCTGCTGTGTTTTATGACTATCTGGTTCCAATCTACCGCGGTCTGACTGTTATCTTCTCTCTCTCTCTTTCTCTCTCTTCTCTCTCTCTCTCTCTCTCTCTCTCTCTCTCTCTCTCTCTCTCTCTCTCTCTCTCTCTCTCTCTCTCTCTCTCTCTTTACCAGGCTGGAAGCGAGCACATTGTTTCCATGCCATCATTGCTTTGCTTCCTGCTTACATGTCTTCGTTGTCTTTTTCCCCATGCTCTTCTCTTCTCTCTCTTCTTTCTGTTCTCCGCAGACATTTAGGGATATTTGTGTACTCTCTCTCTCTCTCCTCTCTCTCTCCTCTCTCCTCTCTCTCTCTCTCTCCTCATCTCTCTCTCTCTCTCTCTCTCTCTCTCTCTCTCTCTCTCTCTGCGCTCTCACAGGCAGCAGCAGCAGCAGCATCAGTACCAGGCCGGGTAGGATGCCACAGTCTGCCTCGTTATCCTCGTCACTTATAACTCGCAGCTTCAACATCTGCCGTCCTCTGGAATCCGGGTCCGGTTCGTGTGTGTGAACAGTGTCAGATCTGATATCTTTTGGAATTTTTTGGTTTAGCTTTTAAAGTTTTCCTGTCTATTGATATGAAAGCTTTTACTGTTTTCGCGCCGTGGATGGAAAGTGTGGTGTAGTCGAATCTTTTGTGCGTCTGTATAAATACGAAATTCAACGGGGTTTGTGAAGGTTGGCAGCTTACAGGGTTTTTTTGTTTGTTTGTGATTTTTGTTGATTGGGGATGTGTCTTGTAGTTTGTGTTTTGTTTTTTGTTATAAAGGGCCGATATCTTTGTGTGGGTCTCTGGTTGCTCAAAGGCAAGGACATGTTTGATTCGCCACAGATGGTTCCACTTATTTTTCTCTCTGTGTACATTGTTTTCTTTCTTTCTGCGCACATTTAATTTGTTTGACCAATGAGTAAGAGCAGATTATTATGATAGAAGTTTGCCAGGAAGAACAAATGTGTCTTGTGTTATGGAATCTTTTACGCACGTAAAATGTTTTTGCACGTAAGGTATTGGTTTTAAATGTCTTCTCCTGAAAGCTAACACCCAGCCGCAGATTCAAAGAGTTAATACAGGAAAACTGGCTTCAGACGAGATTCGGAGTAATGACTGTGCTAAGGCGTTAAGCTTCTTGTCACCCAAATCAAGGCTTTATATACATGTATTTGTGCTTCGACTTTGCACAGTGAACACACATGTATAACAAACAGCCCAGAGCCAGTGTGAACAGCTGTAGGAAGACGTCATTAAGACTCAGGATCATTGAATACAAGGGATTATCTGGCTCTGCTCTGGCTGTGACAGCTGAAACAACTGCCGACATGTACACCAGTCAATCACGCATTGAAACCTTGCTCTCCTTCCTTCTAACTTGCTCTCTGTCTGGTTGCGAGTTTTTGCCCCCTATATACTCTAGGCTATAGGCCCTACTCTTGAGCCAAGTTTCACCCACCAAGAACGTAACCTCTCCTATGGTTTGCACAGCAGATGCTTCCTTCTCTCTGTGTATATATCTCCTCTCTCTTCAGTTAAAGCAGCCCCACCCTGCTATTTGTTGTGTTTGTCAAGTGCACTGAGGAGTAGTTAGTTTTTAACTGCGGGGAAACCCGATCCTTGTCATTCTGTCCTTCTGAGGGCCTCGCCCTCCATCAAGCAGCGGCACGAAGAGTGCTGGGTATTAGAAGATCACAGGGCCTGCCGCACACCAACTGCTCACTTTACTTTAGTATTGCAGCTCCCTAACCCCCTCAGACCCCCCCTCTCTCCCCCCCCCCTCACCTTCTTCTCCCCCCTCTCTCCCCGGTGGATGATTACCACATAGCTGTCAGGTAGTGGCAGGTAGGTAGGTAGGTGGTGGTCAGGGCTAAGCTACGATGGGAATGAAGACAAACAAGTGCCGAGAAGAACAACAGACATACATGTGGAAATTGTTGTGGCCGGTCAGGGAATGGGAAGGATGCATGCGTGCATCCTTGTGCCAGCTTCTTTCTATTCCCTTTGGCTTTGCTCTGCCAAAGAGCTTTTCTCCTCTTTTCCACTTTCACTGGACCAGACCGGACACTTGTGTTGGTAGTTAGGTAGCTGTTCACCTACCGTTAGCCTAGTTGTTCCCCACTGCTGTACCTGTAAGTTGTTTATCTTCTTGGCATAAGTGAAGCAGCGCTGTGGAGGCTGGAGTGTTTCGACCAATCTGAGGCTTTGGTTCGGACTGTTCTTCAGAGAAGCTTTGGTTCAGACTGTTCTTCACACAGAGAAGAGGCTTTGGTTCGGACTGTTCTTCAGAGAGGCTTTGGTTCGGACTGTTCTTCAGAGAGGCTTTGGTTCAGACTGTTCTTCACACAGAGAAGAGGCTTGTTCGACTTTTTCAAGAGCTTGGTTCGACTGTTCTTCAGAGAGGCATTGTGTTCGGACTGTTCTTCAGGAGCTTGTTCGACTGTTCTTCAGAGAGCTTTGGTTCAGACTGTTCTGTCACACAGAGAGGCTTTGTTCGGACTAGTTCTTCAAGAGGCTTTGGTCAGGACTGTTCTTCAGAGGCTTTGGTTCCGGACTGTTGTTCAGAGAGGCTTTGGTTCGGACTGTTCTTCAGAGAGGCTTTGGTTCGGACTGTTCTTCACACAGAGAGAGCTTTGGTTGGGACTGTTCTTCAAGAGAGGCTTTGGTTGGGACTGTTGTTCAGTGTTTTTTCCCCGGAAACTTCTATGTTGAAATGTGAAATCGTCTAATTCTTTATAAACACTTAACCACTACAAGCGAAAAAAGCTTCCGCCTGTCTAGGGCAGACAGTTTTCTTTTTGGGGTGTTGGTTTGGGTTTGGTTTTGTTTTGTTAGGGTTGGGGGTTTTGTTTATTTTAATCCTGCGCAATGTGAAATGTGGCCTTAATTTGTAGTTGTTGTTGTTGTTGCTAGCTGCTAATCAGAGCTAATATTTCAGACGACTTCAGTCAACAGCTCAGTCTTTTAATACAGAGATGACTTATTGACCTATCACTACAATTTTTATCTGTATCAAAGAAAAGTGTAATGCAAGCAGATACCATGGTAGATCGAGCAGATTGGTATTTCAGTCAATTTATTGTAGAAGGTAGAAGGGAGTCTAGATGGATTGGACATGGTACAGATAGTCCTTTCTTTGTTTATGACAGATCAGGGACCCAACTACCTGTGTGGAATACAAAGATCGCATGAAGTGTGTGTACACATGAATTTGCTGTAGGCGTTATTTAATTGGCATTATCAAGTATGGCTTTTACATACTTATTTTCATTTTTTTTAAGTGATTGAGCATTTGGTAATGCCTCTCCTTAGTCTTTCTCCACTTTCGCATTTGCTTCTTTTCCTTTCTGCTTTTTAAATCTCCACATTTTGCTGTTGTTACATTCTGTTGGCAAGGTTTAATCCCAGCGGCAGGAATTAGAGGAGAGGAAACTACTGTCACTCTGACAGTTGTCATACGATGATACATGCTGTAAAAGAAGTCTGACTCCTATCAGAACTTTGTTTGCGATAATCAGCAGCCAAAAAACCCCGCAAACTCTGTTCGGAAAGTGCACTCTGAAAAAAAGCGTTATTCTTATCACACTTATCGTGACAATCATCCAAGGAAAAAATCGACCAAGAACTAACAAAAAGATCGATCCGCAGTTGAAAAAAAAAACGAAAGTGTGTAGAAACTGGAAAGGGCAGGCAAGATGTCGATGGCCAGCCATCCGCATAGCACACTGTCCAGCATTGAGGACTGGTTCACACACCAGGGTCAGACCCTGGACTGGAAGCAGCGAGAGCTGGACTATGCCTACCCTGACCACTATGACCAGCTGCCAGACGACTGCCCGGGTCCGGAGTCCAACCTCAAACCTGAGCCTGTACCCCAGCCTGTTAGGGTAAGGAGAACACAGCATGGCCTGTCTTGGGTATTATGGGGGTATCATGAGGTTTTCTGTTACTGTGGAAGAGATTCTTCTACCGTTGGTGTTGTGTGTGTGTGTGTTGTGTGTGTGTGTGTGTGTGTGTGTGTGTGTGTGTGTGTGTGTGTGTGTGTGTGTGTGTGTTGTGGTGAGAGAGAGACGGAGAGACAGGAGAGGGAGGGGGGGGGGGAGAGGTGAACGTTCGCAGTGAGGAACAGCAGAAGATAGAAGTTGAAGGGTTTGGATGAGATTTAGGTCAGACCACTTTCCAGAACAAACAAACAGACGAGCTAACATCTAATGTGTGGATCAGGGTGAAAGAACTTTTTTGTTGGACTGGTTTGGTTTTAGTGCCTCCCTCTCTCTCTCTCTCTCTCTCCTCTCTCTTCTCT
>CM060316.1:42729977-42732477 GCA_030674155.1 Stramonita haemastoma
CTTTTAGCTTAACGTGGACAGGGGACCAGCAGTCAGTCAGTCAGTCAGGCCACTCTCACTGCTCCTGTAGCCTACCTAATGCTGTCTTTACACGCTCCGCTTCCTCACTGTTGGCTTCTGCTGGCTAGTGCCATGACTTGGGTAGGGGAAGGGTGAGAGAGAGAGAGTGTGTGTGTATGCATGTGGTGTGTGTGTGTGTGGGGGGGGGGGGCTTTCTAGGCTGCTGGTGCCATGACTTATTGGGAGAATGAAGTAGGGGGGGGGGGGGGGGCGGGTAAAGACTATAGGCAGACTTTTGGTCTGAGGAGAAAGGATATGGGTAAAAAGGTTGATGGGTGGGTGAGTGGAAAGATTTGTCACCTCCCACTGAGAAAAGCACCCCCAAAATTCTGTATTTTCTATTGTTTTAGAGACCTTCATTATTTTCCTGTGTAGTTCCTCTTTTTTTCGCTACAAGTGTTCGAGTGAACGTTTTAATTGTTTTGTGCTATGAAATAGTTGGGGGAGGGGTGAATTTGGAGATTTTCTTAATTTTGGAAAGTGGAATTTCAGTGTTTGATTGATGTTCTTATTTCCACTCAGATGATGGCCTATGAAAAAGGGGAAAAAAGATGGCATATTCAAACATGCAGCCTAATATTGAAAGGGACCCATCACCACCACCACTACCATCACGTTTTGTTATTTATCAAGGTGGTTTTGGTGGAAGGGGGAGGGTTGTCTCTACAAGCAGTTAATGTTTAAAGTGACAGTGATCACCGTCTATGCATTCATCTCATTGAAAATCTCAGAACGTGTTCCAGACAGTTTTGGTTTGCTTGGTCATGTTTGTTTTGTAAATGATTTATTTTTTTAGCCTCGTTATTTGTTTTAAATTTTGTTTTGCCCTGCTGTCAGTGTTTGATGCTGTCAGTACTGAGAATATTTTACGTGGAGTTTTGTTGTTGTTTTGTTTGTTTGTTTGTTTGTTTGTTTAGAGAGAGAGAGAGAGAGAGAGAGAGGAGAGAGAGAGAGAGAGAGAGAGAGAGGAGAGAGAGAGAGAGAGAGAGAGAGGAGACTTTCCCACAACGTTTTCCCGCTTTATCCCCCATCCTTAATTAAAGGTGTCGTCGGTACGTAACGCACAGGAAGAAATACCTCATTACGCTAAATCATGATCCCCTCCTATAAGACCTCGTTGTACACAAACTAAATGTAGGTCAGCAGAACTGACCAGTGAGGTCAGCAGACGACACACACAGACACAGTCATCACTGAACAATTTCGCTGCACTCTTCAAGGTCAGGCAGGCTCCCTTAGTTAGTTAGTACAGAGAGGTAGAACCGCTGACAGTGCGCTGTGCGTGTCCGGCATACTTCTCCTCCTCCGACCTTCCCTTTTTTCAACAAAAAGGAAAAAAACGAAAGAAAGAAGAAGGTCCTGTGTGTAATCCTTGCTCATGGCAATGTAAGCGTGACGTGCGCGGGTGTCAAAGGCGTTTGACAATGGACCTCGTTAGCCTAGCTGCCTGCCTGCCATTCAGACAGACTTTACCTTTACTTACAGCCCAACCAGAGCGCTCTACTGGCAGGCAGGCAGGCGTCGCTGTAATCAGAATCTTGATGCACCTGGTTTGCCTGCCCTGCAGTCAGTCACCTCAGTGTAGTAGCAAGGCAAGGCAAATTCTTTTATTTGAAGATAATGAATAAGCACTCGTGTGCTTTTTTTTTTTACATCCAGTCCCCGCCCTTTTCAGGGATAACATTAAAGTAATAGTAGTAGTAATAGTAGAAGGAAGGCGGTTGTAGGAGAACTCCTCCCCACCTGTCTGTCCTTCGTTGGGGCTGGGGGACAGTTCTGTGACCATAACAGGCTGTGGTGGTTGCCTCAAGGCCTACTGGCTACTGCCGTGACGTGAAGAACGCATCTTGTGGGAGGGATTGGTGAAAGGTCACTGGAATGAGAGAGAGAGAGAGAGAGAGAGAGAGAGAGAGAGAGGAGAGAGAGAAGAGAGAGAGAAGAGAGAGAGAGAGAGAGAGGAGCACGGAAAAGGGGGTGGCATGGCGGGGAGGAGACAGCTAGAGAGAGGAGAGAATGGGAGTGAGGAGAAAACGAGTAGCCCAGTTGTGTCACTTCTTCGCTCTGTCCAGTCGGGTGGGTTTCGGGGTTAGCGATCGGTAAAGTTACCCCTCCGACCTGCTATTGTTTTTCGCCAGGCCCAAATGCCTTTCCGGGTGAGTGGTGGCCAGGTTTGCATGTCAGTCACTCTTGGGGCTGACCCGTGGCCGAGGAGAAAGCCAAACAGTGTGCTGGACAGTCTGTAAAGGCGGGGAGTGTGCGTTGTTGATCTCTGATCGGGGTGGATTTCGCGGGCTGACTGCTGGGGCGCAGGGATTTACCTTAATACCCCGTGTTGTGCGTCGTTTGTTTGAAGTCCCCGGATTGGATATGTACACTTGCCAGATTAGCGTCAGTGTGTGAGAGGGTCAGTTATTCCCATACTGTTTTGGCTTCCTTCAGC
>CM060316.1:42739977-42741997 GCA_030674155.1 Stramonita haemastoma
TGGTTACCAATTGGATGGGTGACCGTTTGCGCGCCTTGGCTTCAGTACAGTCCCCCAGTTCACCCAGTGTATGGCCTAAATGGGTACCTACCCTCTTTAGGGTCAGGGAAGCTAAAGCAGCGAGGGAGAGGAGATTGGCACCGCCTTCAAAATGCTGGTCCCTAGAGAAGCTGAGGTCTCAGACGCCTCACTCCCCTACGACTAATAATAATAATAATAATAATAATACATGGAATTTGTATAGCGCTATCTCTTGTAAAAACAAATCAAAGCGCTTTCATTCGACCTAAACAACACACAATCAACAACTATTTACAGTTTTAACAAATTCAAATATACACAACCACACAACACGCACGCACGCATGCACGCAGCACGCCCGCGCGCACACACACCTACAAACGTTAAGCACTTTGGCAGGTGGATGTTGAAGGCAGGGACAGGTAAGAGATGGAAGCGGAAGGAGAAAAACTTAGGTTTGAAATAAGTGTACTACATAGGTTATGGGGCACCTTTACCTTTTTTTTAAGGTCAAATATGTGATGTAAACGTCAGAGATCGCGTAGTTGATGCCAGCGTTGGGTGGATTACGGAAACATAAACATACCAGTATATATCCTGTGGAAAAGTGTGCTGCTCTGAAAGTGGAATGTGTCGGCTGAGACCAGCTGGTAGATCTCCTGCAGAGCTACCAACACAAAAGACTAGGTAGACACTACGCACCTTACCCGGGTAACATGGTAACAGGGAACACAGAGACAGAGAGAGAGAGAGAGGAGAGAGAGGAGAGAGAGAGAGAGAGAGAGAGAGAGAGAGAGAGAGAGAGAATATTTTATTGAGGATAATTGGATAAGCCAGAAACGTGTTTACACCAGGCCCTAGTGGGGGAAAAGGGGGAAGTAAACATGATTAAACCATTGAATTAATAAAGAAGTCAGTGGCAGATGACCAAGAAATGAATCACTCGAGTGTTTACGCAAGCAACCGCTTAAATTGCCATTCAATTATTGACAAACCAACAAATCTATAAAAGACTGCAACCCCCCCCCCCCCCCCCCCCCAAACAAACGATAAAACCAGAGAGAGAGAAAGAGAGAGAGGGAGAGAGAGAGGGGGGGAGGGGGGGAGGGGGGAGAGACATATATTTGTATATGTATGTGTACATATATATATTTGTATGTTTGTATGCATAAGACAACAAACAAACAAATACGTAAAAGAATCAACAAAACCCCAACAAAACAACAACAAAAAACCTCTGAAAAGGCCTAAGATAAGGAGTAACAAAAATATAAATAAAAGAGAAAAGAAATTATGATGGAGAAGTTTGTGGGGGGAAAAAAGAGAAGAGATAGAGTTAGTTCACAGAAAGGTGAAGACTGTATCATCTCTGAAGAGTTGGATCCTGATATCCTACGTCCAGGAGGAGGGGAAAAAACAGACAGGCCCCTAGGGTCCTTGCAGGTGTTTCTAAGTCACAACTCTTCTCTGGGGATATTGTAATGTATGTAATATCCCTCTGAAGCCTGTGCTGCTGAAGGGTTTATCTACTTCACAAGAAGTCTGCTGTTAAAAGTTGGTGCTGCAACGTGCAAATCGCAGATTTAACCTTGAACATTAAATGATTATTCTGTGTGTGTGTGTGTGTGTGGGGTGTGTGTGTGTGTGTGTGGTGTGTGTGTGTGTGTTGTGTGTGTGTGTGTAGAACTGTAGGCGCGCGCGTGTGCATGCGTGCTCGTTGCACGTGCTCACACAGACGGACTTGCTCTCCTTACTTGTTTGTGCATTAGCATACAGGATGTACAGCACACGCGCGTCTAATACGTCTCTGAGTGCGTGCTTGAACGTATATGTATGTGTGTTCTTGTGTGCTTTTTGTATGGGTACACCACGTCCAGCTATAAATGTATAACGTAGTAGGTGGGTGGGTTGGTATAGCGGGCTGTATGTAAAGACTTGTCGACAGAATGAGGACAGACAGACTTAATTAATCGCCTGTAATCAGCTAACACTCTGTGGG
>CM060316.1:42744597-42757097 GCA_030674155.1 Stramonita haemastoma
CTGTGTGTGTGTGTGTGTGTGTGTGTGTGTGTGAGAGAGAGAGAGAGAGAGAGAGAGAGAGAGAGAGAGAGAGAGGAGAGAGAGAGAGAGAGAGAGAGAGAGAGAGAGAGAGAGAGCGTGCTTGTGTATGTGTAAGGGCATGCATGTGTGCGAAGTCTGTTTTCTGTGTGTGTTTGTTTGTGTGTAGTGTGTGTACGCGTGCTCGTACGACCTCTTGACTGGTGGAAGTCAGTAGCGGTGGATGGTAGGCTACTAGGCCTAGTAGGTTGATCTGCAGCCCTGTCTAGAAGGCCCATTGATTGAAGGGGCGCGTGCCAAGCTGATTAGCGCCACCTAGGACCTCAAAGGGGAACAGTGCAAGTGGTGTGTGTGGTGTGTGTGTGTGTGTGTAGGTCTGCTTCTCTGAAGTGGGTACTGTACTGGGTGGAAAGGATGGGGTATGGTATGGTAAAGTAGCTGCGTCTAAAGGTCTGTACCTAATGAGAACGTTCCGCGTGAAAAGATTGGTTAAAGTCTGCAGTATAATTGTTCGTTATGACAACGGGTAATTTTCCTCTCAGGTAGAACTGATTATTCTGCAATACAATTTTTTGTGTGTTTTGGGTTTTTTTTTGTTTTTTGGTTTGGGTTTTTGTTTGTTGTTTTGTTTGTTGGTTTTTTTTTCATTGGTGGGGGCGGGGAGGATAAATATTGGCCTGGATCTGTATACCAGTGACTGAAGAGTGATAATAATTAATACATTCTGGAATTCAACATATCACAGACCAACAAACCTATAATTCTGAATCAAGAAAACCAGCGATTCGGTTAAAAAAAATTACACAAATTTGCCCTTGTGGTTTTGAAAATGTAAAACAGACCATTTGACAAACACACAGCTTCCATAAAAGAACACAACCATCTTTTCGGTGAGATGAGAAAGGTTGGGGTGGGGGTGGAGGGAGGCCAGGTAAAGATAGGGGTAGCCGAGCAAAGAAGAGACTGGGGCTACAGGAAGAGATAAGAGGACTAGAGGGTTCAAGAGAGGGGGGAGAGAGGACAGAGACGACAGAGACAGACAGACAGACAGACAGACAGACTTAGGAATGAGAGAGAGAGACAGACAAAATAAGAAGAAAATGAGAGAGAGAGAAGACAGACAGAATAAGAGAATGAGAGAGAGAGAGAGAGAGAAGAGAGAGAGAGAGAGAGAGAGAGAGAGAGAGAGAGAGAGAGAGAGAGAGAGAGAGAGAGAGAGAGAGAGAGAGAGAATAAGAGACAGACTAAGAGAATGAGACAGACAGACAGACAGGGGGTGGGGGGACTATATCCAGGACCAAAGCCAGAGATACTCTGCTGCTAGCCTATGGCCAGTTTTCGGCACCGGCAGATTACAAGATTCCTGGAGTGCCAGACACAGCGGGTAAAGTGCTGACCAGTCATATTACCCAGGAGAAAGATGCGAAGAGGTGGTAGGTAGCCTTGTAGGCCTAGTAGTCTCCTTTTGTTCTTAAGAGGCGCGCTACATAGAGTGGTGTTGTCGGCTCTCCCCTTGCCCCCTTTCTCTGTGTCTGTCTGTTTTTCTGTGTCTGTTTGTCTGTCTTTGCCTCTGTCTCTGTCTCTGTCTCTGTCTCTCTCTCTCTCTCTCTCTCTCTCTCTCTCTCTCTCTCTCTCTCTCTCTTTGCCTTTATAATGTAGCCTACTCACTTAGTTTCTATGAACACAGACCAATGATATGTCTGTACTTGCGACCAAAACTCCGAAAAGGCAGAAGGCGTTAATTAAAAGTGACTCACTCACTCACACGCAAACACACACACACATACAACACACACACACACACACCACACACACACACACACACACACACACACACACACACACACACACAACACACACACACACCAAGAGAGAGAGGGGGGGGAGTAAGGGTATAATTATGTTACAACAACCGTCAAAGTAATCAGTGCAGTGTTACTTGGACAAGCTGGTTAACTGCACTACACTAAACACTGGCTCTGTAGACTGCTCCCTCCTTATAAAGGAGGAGAGACGGACGGTTCGGAACAGCCGAGTGGTTAAGACCCTTAGACTTCAATCCCGTGGACCTATGAAATCTAGGGTTCGAATCTCAGCAGCGGCGTATAGTGATTGTTACGATCCTCTCATGTCAACTTAAAGTGCAGACCTGCCAGTCCCTGTTTCGTGAATAATACACAAGCAGGTCAAACTCAATAGATGGGATGGCTCATTGGTCAGAGCACTCGTTTTCCCCCAGCCAAGGTTAAGCAGCATCGAGCGTGGTTACCAATTGGATGGGTGACCGTTTGCGCGCCTTGGCTTCAGTACAGTCCCCCAGTTCACCCAGTGTATGGCCTAAATGGGTACCTACCCTCTTTAGGGTCAGGGAAGCTAAAGCAGCGAGGGAGAGGAGATTGGCACCGCCTTCAAAATGCTGGTCCCTAGAGAAGCTGAGGTCTCAGACGCCTCACTCCCCTACGACTACATAGGTTATGGGGCACCTTTACCTTTTTTTTTTAGGTCAAATATTTGATGTAAACGTCAGAGATCGCGTAGTTGATGCCAGCGTTGGGTGGATTACGGAAACATAAACATACCAGTATATATATCCTGTGGAAAAGTGTGCTGCTCTAAAAGTGGAATGTATCGGCTGAGACCAGCTGGTAGATCTCTTGCAGTTACCAACACAGAAGACAAGGTACTACACACGTTACCCGGGTATCCCGGTAATATAAGGGAACACAGAGAGAGGAGAGAGAGAGAGAGAGAGAGAGAGAGAGAGGAGAGAGAGAGAGAGAGAGAGAGAGAGAAGAGTATTTTATTGAGGGTAATTGGATAAGCCAGAAACGTGTTTACACCAGGCCCTAGTGGGGGGAAAAGGGAAAGTAAACATGATTAAATCAATGAATTAATACAGAAGTCAGTGACAGATGACCAAGAAATGAATCACTCGAGTGTTTACGCAAGCAACCGCTTAAGTTGCCATTCAATTATTGAGAAACCAACAAATCTATAAAAGACTGCAACCCCCCCCCCCCCCACCCCCACCCCCAAACAAACGATAAAACCAGAGAGAGAGAGAGAGGGGGGGGGGAAGAGACATATATTTGTATATGTATGTGTACATATATATATTTGTATGTTTGTATGTATAAGACAACAAACAAACAACTACATAAAAGAATCAACAAAAACCCAACAAAACAAAAACCTCTGAAAAGGCCTAAGATAAGGAGTAACAAAAATATAAATAAAAGAGAAAAGAAATTATGACGGAGAAGTTGTGGGGGAAAAAAGAGAAGAGAGTTAGTTCACAGAAAGGTGAAGACTATCGTCTCTGAAGAGTTGGACCCTGATATCCTACGTCCAGGAGGAGGGGAAAAACAGACAGGCCCCTAGGGTCCTTGCAGGTGTTTCTAAGTCACATCTCTTCTCTGGGGATATTGTAATGTATGTAATATCCCTCTGAAGCCTGTGCTGCTGAAGGGTTTATCTACTTCACAAGAAGTCTGCTGTTAAAAGTTGGTGCTGCAACGTGTAAATCGCAGATTTAACCTTGAACATTAAATGATTATTCTGTGTGTGTGTGTGTGTAGAACTGTAGGCGCGGGCGTGTGCATACGTGCTCGTGCACGTGCTCACGCATGCGGACTTGCTTTCCTTACTTGTTTGTGCATTAGTATACAGGATGTACAGCACACGCGCGTCTAATACGTCTTTGAGTGCGTGCTTGAATGTGCATGTATGTGTCCTTGTGTGCTTTTTGTATGGGTACACCACGTCCGGCTATAAATGTATATAACGTAGTAGGTGGGTGGGTTGGTTTTGCAGGCTGTATGTAAAGACTTGTCGACAGAATGAGGACAGACAGCCTTAATTAATCGCCTGTAATCAGCTAACACTCTGGGGGCGGGTCAGATGGCGCACAGGATAGCAGCAGCCCAAACCCCGCTCTGGAACAGTGATAAGTGGAGCACGTGCGGAAGTTCCAGAGCGTGAAATGGCTGTCCCTGGGGGCCCCTACAGTGGGGGGAGGGGGGGGGATGAGTCACTCCGTGATTTATCACCCTCTTGGTGGATGGGGGGGAAGCTTCCTCTTCAGTTTGCTAACAGCTATTTTAAGGTCTTTCCCGATTAACCAAACCTGCCTGGTACTTTTTTTTTCTCTATCTAGACGCTTAACCTCTTGGAAACAGATGGAGCTTTCGTTCCGATCTCACGTTTTTACTTGAAATGTAGCTGCTTGTAACATAAGTTACTTTTTTCTTGTTGTCATGTGTTACATAGTGAGAGGGAGGAGGTGGGGGGAAGTAAGAAGGGAGGAGAGAGTCTAGAATCCATGCCATGTTTATGTAAAATCATAGTCACATTAAGTTAATACAGAAATGTGTAGCCACACATAAACCACACACATTTGTGAGATAAGACCAGATTTTGGTAGACTGCTTACAACAAGCTCTGTAGCTGGTTAATAGCTATGCGAGTAACTAGATGAACGATTGTTTAACCAGCTGGAAAATAGAATGACACATACGGTTGGGCCACTTAACAACAAATTTGATGGAGTTATAATAGCTGACTCGCTATCGACTTATCTGTATAAATTGCTGGCGATCGGTCTGTTAAATAGATAGGCCTAGCGAACAAGTTGAATAGGAAAGTAAATGGCTTGCTAGCCAGTGAAATACACTGGTAGATCTACACATGGCTGGCTTCAACTTGCCAGAAATGAGTGTTTGTTAGCGAAGAAGATACGTGGATATAGCAAGTTTCTAGCTCGCTGCTTTGCTGAATGTGCAGATAGATGGATGGATGTCCCAGTGGGAAGGAACGCAGGATTGGTCGATAGCTTAAGTGAATAGACGAAGTAATTAACTGCCTTAACCGTTGGATTAATGATGGCTGTGGACGTGGTGGCTTTGCTTAAACGCACACACACACAGACAGACCACACACGCACTCGCACGCACACACACACACATACACTCGCACGTACACACACACGCACAAATACACACATACACAAACAAACACACATACACTTGCACGCACTCGTGCACACACACACACACACGCACGTACACACGCACGCACGCACGCTCTTGCATATATGCATATATGTTGTGTGTGCATATCTCAGTATCTGCATGACATACATGTAATGATGTATAATGATGCTGAAGGCATACAAATTTAGAACTGAAGCAGGGAGGGGTGGTGGTGGAGAGTGACACACAGCTCTCATGGTGACGGTATAATTTGCACTGCAGTGCTGCTATAGCCAGCCCCCCACCCCCACCAACAATTTACTATGCCAACACTAATTACATGCACTATTGTGTCTGACATTTTGCAGTGTGGACACATATGCACATTGCATGCACGCACGCACATACGTCATGCTCTTATGCACAAGAATGCGTGTGCACTTATGTTCGTGCTTGTATGTGCGCTCGCGCCTACACCTAGGCATATACACATAGACAGGCTCACACACGCGCTAGCTCGCAGAACATTTTGCGCACACGGCAAAAACCCGTTCCACCTTTGGGAAGACTAGGCCATTTGGTGCTGGTAGGAGCGGATGACAAAATTTGCAAAACCGCATGCACACGAAGACTGGAAGTACAAAAAAAACAACAACAACAAAAACACCCTTACATGAGTGCTTATTTTATTATCCTCGGAATAACAGACAATAATAAAAGATTGATGAAAACAATTACTAAAGCACACACACTCGCGCGCGCACATACACACACACACACACACACACACACACACACACACACACACACACCACACACTATGATGTCTAATTTATTATCCCTGCATTCATTTTCTGTGGCAACAAAAGTGGTTCGTTATTATATTACTCCAAACTGCTCATCATTATAATTAGTATTCCGTCACTAACACCACCACTAGCAGGATGCATATATACATGTATGCATTTCTACAGCCAGCCTCTTCATGGGCGTTGCTGTCGACACGACCACCGTTACATCTAATTATGCCCCCTCTACAACCCCCCCCCCCCCCCCGCCACCCCCCTCATTCATCCATAAATTCCGCCACCAACACTGACTCTAGAACACGCTCCACCCTCACCACATTCCTTGTCCTCTTCATCTCATCCCCTTCTCTCTCCCCTTCCGTGTGGTTTTTTTTCGTTGTTTTTTTTCTTTTTTTTAATAAACAGCTCCACCCTAGTCTATGTTATGTAGTGTTGTTGTGTAGTGTTAGCTGGCTACAAGAGTGGCAGTTTAGTAACATACGGATCTGCGAGTGTCGTCATCTGTTGCCACTGCTGTTGCTCAATGTTACTGAAGAAGTAGCATTTTCTCTGTTTCATTCATGGAAACTTTTCTCCCTTTTTTTTCGCAAAACCCTTTCGTGTGCACAGTCAGACCACAAGATGCAAAAAAAGAAAATGATAACCTTCGACTTTTTGGGAGGATGTTTTCGGGTTGTGTTTTTTTTTTCGTGGGTGTGTAGTAGTGTAACAGACTCCACCCAAAGCTTGGGTTTTTTTCTTCTTCTCTTCTCATCTCAGCAGGAATAGAAGACACAGGTTTCGTGCATAGATAGGAGAGCAGTAGAAGTGTACTAGTATCAGTAGAAGTGCTTCTTTCAGCATCCGTCTTTACCTTCGTGCAAGTCAGCAGCCTCTATCTCTCTAGCTCTATCCCCCGGTGTGTTAAAGGTGCTACCACTACACCACCACCTTGAGAAGTGCTAGACCTAGAGCCTTCTTCTCACCTCCCACGCCAAAAGGGGGGAAGGTGGTAGGAGTGGAGGGGGGTGGGGTGGGGGGTACCTGGATGGAGGCAAACATTCAGAGAGATTCACCCATACAGCCTACTAGGCCTACTACTACAAGTGTGTTGGTGTGTGCCTGCAGTGTGCGGTGCTACTGGGGGTGGTGTGGCGGTGGAAATGGCGATGGCTTTCCTCCTCTGTTCCTGTCCTTCTTCCTCCTGCTGCTAGTGTTTGGGGTTGTTGTTTTGCTTTGTTTTTTCGTGTGTGCTGAAGTCAGTTTTTGTTTGTTGTTGCTCAGTAACGAAACAACAGACTCTCAACGCTGGTCGTTTTCAAGCCTCTATATGGTCTGGAGGAGCTGGCTAGCTAGTTTCGACTTTTTGACTAATATAAGCCAAGGCCAAGGCCTTGCTGTAAGGGTCGTGGCTGACTATTTATTTTCATAAGTCGCTGCACTGGTGGAAGACCTGTTGCTGCCTCTTCCAGCACTGAGTCTTGGGATTTCAGCCATGATGGGAGCAACAGGTACTCACTCTGCAGAGTGACTGCAGGAATAGTGGAGGTTTTTTTCTGATCTTCTGGAAATACACATTGGAAACAGTCTTTTTTCTGGAAGACCAACTACCAGTGGTCAAATAAAACATCAATTTTCTTCCTTTTTGATCGTCGATTTTCTTTCGCTGATGATGAAGCACCAGAAGGACTGCATGGGGTTTTTTTGACATCTGTGATTCTGAAGGCTGTGCAGGTTGTCAGGTTTCGGAAAATTTGTTTTTGTCACTTATTTCCAGCCAGTTGAAGCAGTTTTAAAGAACCGTATCTGCGTCTGTGGAGCATATTTTCCAGTGCTGTCAATGTGACTACAGAGATGTGACAAAATCATCAAACGATCACATTTTATTCAGGTATGGCTCATGATTTTGTGGAGTACGGTTTATGAAAGTAGATCACGACATAATTCTAGAAAAGATCGTTTCTTGTGACCAGTATTTCAAAGGTTCGACCAAAACAAAAAAAGGTAGGTGTGTCAGAGCGACATGCCTGAAAAAAGTCAGAACTGAAACAACGAGGACAGCAATAAACAACAACAAACCACAAGATCAATAACAACAAAAATAGTATTTGCCCACCATAGATATAAGGAACTGGAAACCTGAAAAAACATCCAACTTCGAATAGAAAACACAGAAAAAAGACCTTTCGGACGAAAACAGCAGAACGGACAAAACCAATCGGCTGGTGATCCTGGTGTGCGAGCAAATAATCGTCACCACAGACATAGCACAGCAAAGCTGTACAGTACAGATCAAAATCAGATTCTCCCTGTCACATCACAGTTCTTCAGACCTGGGATTTCCTTGAGCACCCCTGTAGGAGATACACAGAAAGAAAGAGAGAGAGAGAGAGAGGTAAAGAATTTGTGTGTGGTGGGGGAGCATAGCAGCAGCATGGCCTTGAGTTGTGACAGCGTGGGCAGCGGCAGCAGTGGCGACAGTGATGACAGCTGGTTCGGCTGCTGGCCTGATTTCCATATGGCCCCTCCCTGCTTGGCTCAGGTAATAATAACTAGATCTATCTCCTGTAGTATTCTCTGAAACGGTTGAGAGAAGAACAAAAGCCAGAAGAGTTTGTCTTGTCTGTTTTTGTGTGTGTGTTTTGTGTGTGTGTGTGTGTGTGTGTCTGATCTATCTGCTGCTGCTGTGTAAGAAAAAATAGAGATTATAATGTAAAGGTGTACATAATGAGAAGAAGAAGGAGGAGAGGAGGAAAAAGAAGAGAGGGGACGAGGAAGAGTGTTCTCAAAGCACTGTTCGGAAGCTGACGTGAGGCAGGACAGGAAGCTTCTTAAATCATTTTAAGACTATGTGTTCTGCTTCTCTCTGTGCTTGCCCTCCCTCTTCTCTTTAGTCTGTCCTGTCTCTCTCTCCGCCCCAAGAACAAGCCATTTGTCTTGTCCTTTTGTTTGCTTCGTGCTCTGTTCTCGTCTGTCATCTGCTCTCTGTCTCTGTCTCTGACAGTCTCATTCTCTGTTCTTCTCAAACACTATCCACACTACATATCAATCTAGCACTATTTCTCTCTGCTCTCTCTTCCTCTCTCTCTCTCTCTCTCTCTCTCTCCTCTCTCTCTCTCTCTCTCTCTCTCTCCTCTCATCCTCTTCTCTCTCTCTCTCTCTCTCCTCTCTCTCTCTCTCTCTCTCTCTCCTCCTTCTCTCTCTCTCTCTCTCCTCATCTACTCTCTCCACAACACACACATACACACTGCACATCTCTCTCTCTCTCTCTCTCTCTCTCTCTCTCTCTCTCTCCTCTCCTCTCTCTCTCTCTCTCTCTCTCTCTCTCTCTCTCTCTCTCTCTCTCTCTCCTCCCTCCCCCCTCCCCCTCCTTCCCCGGAGTGTGCCAGACTTGATTATAGATGAAGTTGCTGATAGGTCGTGAAGAAGGATGTAGTGTACCCGCCACCTATTACCTCCCTTATCTCGGCTCTTCAAATCAGACACACCCACCCCTTCACTACACACGGAAAACCTTGACGGTTTTTTTTTGTTGTTGGGTTTTTTTTAGATCGCAAAGGGTAGTGTGTGTGTGTGTGTGTGTGTGTGTGTGTGTGTGTGTGTGTGTGTGTGTGTGTGTGTGTGTGTGTGTGTTGTGTGTGTATGTGTGTGTGTGTGTGTGTGTGTGTGTGTTTGTAGTAGTAGAAGTAGTAGTTGTATAATTTATAAGTAGTAGTGGTAGTTGTTTCATTAAGCAATATTTTCACAGCTATTACACGAGATGAAGAGAGAGAGAGAGAAGACAGACAGACAGACAGACAGAGAGAGGTTAGTCGTCACAACTTTGCTGTTCCGTTATTCTTGTTCTGCTTTTTCCTGCAACACTTGTCGTTCTTGCTATTTTGTTGTTGTTATTTGTATTTTTGCTCCAAAGAATCACTCTTTTATTTTATGGAATACTAGTCTATTAATCATTAAAGCACTAGAAGGCTATATACCATGTCTGCAGAAACTGACAGCTGAAGATGGCAATACCTTCGTGCAATATGTGTCCCCTTGAACCTCAGTCTGTTTCCTCTTGTAAGAATTTCAGATTTTTTAACAGAAGATAATTATTTCTCTATATCTCTGTCTGTCTGTCTGTCTATCTGTCTCTGTCTATCTCAGTGTCTGTGTCTGTGTAACTATCTGTCTGTCTCTCTCTCTTTCTTCTCTGCCTCTGTCTGTCTGTCTGCTCTTCTCTTCTCTCTCTCTCTCTCTCTCTCTCTCCTCTCTCCCCTCTCTCTCCCCTCTCTCTCTCTCTCTCTCTCTCTCTCTTCTCTCTCTCTCTCTGCCAATCGATTCCTTTTAATTTGACCCTAAAAAAAAAACAAGGAAAGGAAACAAAAAAGCCCAAGGAATCAAACATCAACGACAACAAAACTGATTACTTATGAATGTAAAACAAACACTTAATCCTAAATTCGGTACGTAAACACTACTTGTTCGAGAAAAATCTTGATAATATTATTTCAGAAAAAAAAAGATATAACAAACTACATGAAATGGTATTCTCAGAATGTACACACATATAATATAAACACACTCGTGCTTTCTCCCTAGAAAGAGAACTGTGTCTTATAGTATAGCAGTACCGTAAGGTTACTACTTATTATTAGTTAGTTCCAGAGCTCTGCAGAAAGTTCCAGAGTTAAAAGTAGAGTGCTGAGGCCTGTCAAGAGCGATAGCAGCGGCCTGAGGGTCTGATAAGGAGTCCTGCAGGGCTTGCTTTCTGTCAAAACACCCTCAACTTCAGACAAACCAGTTGTGTATCCCCTCCACACACGCCAGCTACACAGACCACTACTACTGCAAACGGGATAATGCTGAGAGCTGTGGGTTATTTTGTGTGTGCTGTTTTGGGGGGTTTTCATGTAAGTCCTTAGTACTAGTGGGACTTAGTGGGGATATAAGGGGGTTAGTGTATGACCTTGAGATTTGTTTGGTGAATGTGTGTTGGGGGGGGGGGGGGGGGGGGGGGGGTGTAAGTGCAAACGCCCCCACACACCGACACACACACACCACGCCGCACACCACCACACACACACACACCACACGCGCGCACGCACGCACGCACTCACGCATAGATGCTCAAAGAGAGGGGGAGGGGCAGGGTAGAGAGAAGGATGAGGAAAGATGAAGGAGAGAGAGAGAGGGAACACACACACACACACACACACACACACACACCACACACCACACACAAAGGATGAGGGGAGGGGTAGGAAGCGCAACACACGTGTTGAAATCCTTCTCGTTTCTCAAGCAGTTCCACTGAAGGATGTAGGTGGTAGGCCTATGCCTCTTCGTCTCCTCCTCCTCCTCTTATAATAAGCATGTGAAAGCCATAATGTAATTTCTTACTCAAGCTCGTTGTAACAGAGACTGGCGAAGAAAAGCAGGCACAGGCACACCAGCTTGTTCCCAGCTCTAGCTAGGCAAGGAGGGAAGGGAAGCCAGCCAGGGGTTTACCTAGACTATGTAATAATATGAAGACTACAGAACGCACCTGATCCATCCATGCCTATAACCCTGCCAAGTTATAGACACTTTGCACATGTTGCAGTTTTTAGGTACGTGTGTTTTAGGGGAAGATGCGGGTGGGGGTAGGGTTGGGGATGTAATACAGTATGTGTGTGTGTGTGTGTGTGGTGTGTGGTTGTGTGTGTGTGTGTGTGTGTGTGTGTGTGTAGTGAGGTGGGTTGGTGGATGTGTGTGTGTGTGTGTGTGTGTGTGTGTGTAGATAGGGATGGAGTGGAGTGGGGTGGGGTGGGGTGTGTACATGTGTGTGATTATGGGTGGTGAGAACTTCAGAGAAGTTAGTTTAATCATTTTAAATCTTGATTTCTATCATGTCCCCATTGCCAACAACTTCATAGCAGCAAAGGGTTATAGACAGCTGTACGTAAGTAACTTAAGGGGTGTGTGTGTGTGTGTGTGTGTGTGTTGTGTGTGTGTGTGTGTGGTGGTGTGCGTGCGTGCGTGCGTGCGTGCGTGCGTGCGTGCTTGCCTGTGTGTCTGTTTTACTACCAAATTGTAAAAGTGAAGTGGAAAAAAACTCACCTCAGCTGTTTTCAGTCTTTACCTCTAATCCTTTATTTTACACCTTAAACCAAAAAAAGAGAGACGGCAACGACGCCTAGTGAGATCATAAAATAACTCGCATTACAAAGAATCTGAAACTTCGCACACGCCTTAAAACCTAGAATCCCAGAGATGTAACGCGACACGAACGCACTGGGAAAGGTTTTGTGGGGTCGGAAGTAAACGTTCCCGTTAAGGCACTGACGTTAAGACAGGTAGGGGCTTAGTTTTAAAACCAGGCACTAAAGTTTTGTCCGCTATGCACAATCACCTGGCATTTCCCCAACAATGGCAAGGCGGCGAGGTGTACTATTAAAAAAGGAGGGTGGTTTCAACACCTCTGAAATTTCATCAGGGTAATAAATCACTCTGGGATCTGAGACGTGGTGGTGGTGGTGGTAGTGGAGGGGTGTTTGTCTAGCCGTGCAGGGCACACAAGGGGGAAGGAGCCCAAACAAAACGAAAAGAGACACTACAAGGAGTGAATCTGCTGGATGTATGCATGCATGCTGTATGCTGCGTGTGTTAGTTAACCCCCAGCGCTTGAGATACTTTTAACGAGCAAAAGCGCCAACGGCTTAATTCTGCCTTAATCCAGTAGCCGTCAGTTATAATCTTTTGA
>CM060316.1:42759597-42762097 GCA_030674155.1 Stramonita haemastoma
GACAAAGTGACAAAAAAGAGGACGGTGTTTAAGCTGATGCTATACGCATGTGTACATATACCACATTTTAAAACTTTCTGACGCCAGAGCTAGGTTAGCTCTCAGCTCAACTGGAACATTATTTTGTTCCCTGGGAAGATGACGAATGTCAAACAGCATGTGCTGTGCTGTGCTGTGCTGTGCTGTGCCCGTGACTGTGTGTCATCTGACCCTGAACTGACTTCACCAGCTAGTTGGAATGGATCGGTGGTCTAGAGGTAACGCGCCTGTCTAGAAAGCGAAAAGCCCGGGTCGGAGTGTGCGGTGGTTCGAATCCCGTTTGGGCCCCAAACTTTTCCCCCATCCATTAAACCATGAGTGGTGGTCTGGGTACTAGTCTTTTCGGATGAGACGATAATTCGAGGTCTCGTGTGCTACACATCATTATTTAGCGCAAGTAAAAGAACCCACGGCAACAAGGGGGTTATCCCTGGCAGAATTCTGTAGAAAAGCCTACTCTGATAGGGAAACAAATACAGTCGCAGACAGGAAAAAGAAAAAAAATAATGGGTAGGCGTGCACTTGTGGCGACACGCTTTCCCTGGGAAGGGCAGCCCGAATTGCACGCAGAGAAATCTGCTGTGAAAAAATGTGGTATAAAATAAAATGAAATAAAAAAATAAACAAGATAAAATAGTAAGTACCGTGGCACCCATCACCTGCTTTCCTTCCCTGCCCTGACAGTCAGTGAGGTGTCACGCCGCCCAGTGCTGCCTGCCCCCGGGCTTTTTAGCTTGCGTGTCACACAGTCACCACTGCAACCGGAGACTGTGTTATCACATCACATGGTGTGTGTGTGTGTATGCATTATGTATAATCAGATGGCAGGTTCAGTTCAGGTCACTTCCCACACTGTTCTAGAGGAAAGTTCGTGATCTCTGCTGTTGCAGAAAGTTGGTTTAACTGGATTTTTATTTATTCATCATAAAGCCAAATTATCTCTCTCTGTGTGGCCCTCTCTGTCTGTCTGCCTGTCGTTTCTGTATGTCTGTTTGTCTCTGTCTGTCTGTCCGTCTGTCTGTCTGTATCATCTCTTCTCCTCTCTCTCTCTCTCTCTCTCTCTCTCTCTCTCTCTCTCTCTCTCTCTCTCTCTCTCTCTCTCTCTCTCTCTCTCTCTCTCTCTCTCTCTCTCCTCTCTTCGTGCAATCTTAGGGAATAAAGACTATCAATTATCAATCATCAGTCAACAATCAGTGTAATCTATGTGACTGTGTGATGTGTGTGTGTGTGTCGTTGCGCGTGTGTGTGGTGTGTGCGTGCGTGCGGTGTGTGTGTGTATGTGCGTGTGTGTTTGTGTGTGTGGTGCGTCGCGTGCGCAGCGGTGTTGCGACCGATAACAAGTTTATTGCACGCCCAAGATAAATAATCATATTTAACTTTTAGTCTGGCAGCTGGTAACCATCTTCAAATTCTGCCGAAGCTTTCCAAAGTTAACGTGCAGAAAGCTGAGTACGTGTTAGGCCCATATCTTCGAAGATTTTTTTTCTATCACAAGTTTTAACTGACTGACTGCATAACTTGCCCAATGCGCTGAAGTCTTGATGCTTGCTTGGGATGTTCAGTGTTTCGGGGGCAGAAACATTAGCCTGAATTGCAGCAGCATCTTTTACCGTGTTTGTCGTTCTCAGTGCAGGAGCAAATATAATATATAGTGTCAGCAACAACCGTGTTAGCTTTTTTAGTGTTTTTATTTTCTCTTCTGTGTGTCATTCAAGGAAAATCATTTCAAGGATAAATCCAAACAGTCAAGACTCATATTCAGCTGTTGATTATATCAAGTGCAAAAGGTATTTAACGTCAAATAAAACTGTCTGTCTGTCTGTTCTGTCTGTCTGCGTCTGTCTGTCTGTCTGTCTGTCTTCTCTCTCTCTCTCTCTCTCTCTCTCTCTCTCTCTCTCTCTCTCTCTCTCTCTCTCTCTCTCTCCTCTCTCTCTCATCCTCCCACTCTCCTCTCTCTCTCTCTTTCCTCTCTGTCTCTCTCTCATCTGCTCTCTCCTAACACACACCACCGCGTAAGCACACAACACACACACACACTTATTTTACACACAGCAATTCAATAATACAACACTCAGTTCTTTTTTTAATACAGCTGAAGTTTTTTCATTGCAACTTTTATTATATAAAGACATCGTCATGATAAATTGACAATAAAGACAAGTGCAAATCATTGTTCTGACTAAGCAGTAATAAAAGGAAACAATGCCGTTACCGTTTTCTTAAGTTTTATGAGCTCTGTGTATCACATGCTGGGATAAGTAATATTCTATGCCTACTGTTGTAGTTGTAAGCACATAAAACGCACAGTAAGAGCATATCAACACAACTGAAAAAAAAAAGCTTGGAGTTTTTATTGAGCAATAAAAGGAGTTAGTGCCCCTGGTTGTGTGAGACACAAGTCCCCACTTAAGTTCCTCTTCTTAAAGTCTTTTTTTTGAGGGGGGGGGGGGGGGGGGGGGTA
>CM060316.1:42777097-42792097 GCA_030674155.1 Stramonita haemastoma
CACGCTCTGTCATTACTGTTGCTGCTGCTTCTGCTGTTTGCTGCTTCTGCTGTTCTGCTGCTGCTGTTGCTAATTCTTCTACTACAGTACCACCATCACCTAGATAACTGCTTCTATTCTACTACCATTACTTCTAATAATGCTGCTGCTGCTACTATTACTACTATTTCTACTCCTATCCTACAACTACTACTTGCTGCTGCTGTGCTGCTGCTGCTGCTACTGATGATGATGATGATGATGATTGTGATGGTGATGATGATGATGACGACGACGACGACGACGATGATGAGTGATGATGATGAGATGATGATGATGATGATGATGATGATGATGATGATGAATGATGATGATGATACTGCTACTACTACTACTACTACCACCACCACTTTTACCACTTCCACTTCTACTACTGCTACTAATGGTGCGTTTGTTTCTTTCTATTTATCATTATTGCTTTTTTTTTTATTCCCTAGCTTTTGTACTGAGCAAGTGTATTGATGGTCATGTTGTTATAGTTGTTCACTTATATTATTACTATATTGATTGTGATGATGTTGTTGTTGTTTCAGGTGGGGCAGTCGTCACAAGGATCACGGGGCATCATGTCCTTTCAGAGATATGCTCAACAGGTAAGAAGGAAGAGCTTCCTCTTCGCTCACCCTCCTCCCCTCCATCCCCATCCCTCAGCTCTCACCCCACCCCCACCCGAACCCTCTCTACTCCACTCTCTCTGTGTCTCTGTCTCTGAGTTCTGTCTGTCTCCCTCTTCCCTACCCCAAGTCTTCTTACTTCCTCCCACTTATAGATCTATACCCCTGCAACCCTCTGTTCTCTCTTTAACTATGTCATTCTCCGTCTCTGTCTTTCTTGCCCTGTCTTTGTCTCTGTCTCTGTCTATTTGTCTGCCTGCCTGTCTGTCTGCCTTCTCTCTCTCTCTCTCTCTCTCTCTCTCTCTCTCTTCTCTCTCTCTCTCTCTCTCTCTCTCTCTCTCTCTCTCTCTCTCTCTCTCTCTCTCTCTCTCTCTCTCTCTCCCTCTCTCTCTCTCTCTCTCTCTCTCTCTCTCTCAAAGGTCGTTCTTTGTTAGTATCAAGGTATTGTTGTTATACCTGAAAGAGGTAGCAGGTGCGATGCACAAAATGATTCCTTCGTGTACAAGCACATGTGTGTGTGTTGTAGTGTGTGTGTGTGTGTGTGTGTGTGTGTGTGTGTGTGTGTGTGTGTGTGTTGTGTGGTGTGTGTGTGTGTGTGTGTGTGTTGTAGTGTGTGTGTGTGTGTGTGTTGTGTGTGTGTGTTGTAGTGTGTGTGTGTGTGTGTGTGTGTGTGTGTGTGTGTGTGTGTGTGTGTGTGTGTGTGTGTGAACACCTGTGGAGGCAAGCTGCTAGGAGGGAGCACCAATGAATTTGATGGCTTTGTCCTCGTAGGACCTGACCTATCTCTTGAGCGGTCACATAACATTGTTTCTGTTCGTTGTGTATGTGTGGTGTTAGTGTGTGTGTTTGTGTGTGTGTGTGTGGTGTTAGTGAATGTGTGTGTGTGTGTGTGTGAGTGTGGTGTTAGATGTGTGTGTGTTTTGTGTGGTGTTGTGTGTGTGGTATTGTTGTTGGTGTGTGTGTGTGTGTGTGTGTGTGTGTGTGTGTGTGTGTGTGTGTGTGTGTGTGTGTGTGTGTGTGTGTGTGTGTACCCTTCCTCTCTTCTTTATTGTCTTCTGTTCGGGGTTGTATGAAAACCAATACGAAAATGTCAGTGGCTTGGAAAGACATCGTATACTTTTGCAGGATGAATGTGTCTTCCTATCTGTCTTATGGATATATGCATAAAGTCCTATCATGGTCACACACATACACACACTGCATGCACACACACACACACACACACACACACACACACACACACACACACACACACACACATACACACACACATACACACACACACACACACACACACACACACACACGCTATAACATGCTTTCACACACACTTGAATACGTGCACTCATTGGTCAAACCAATGCGTATATATGAATAACTAAATATATATGTATATATAATATATATATCGATATATATATATATATATATATATATATTAGTGTGTGTACGCGCACGCGCCAAATCCGCCTCCCCCCCCCCCTAACCTGTGTCATCTGGTCACACATCTTTTCAGCACCAGCAGCGGACAGTTTGTTGCTGTTGACCTTTATGGTGACTGACCCCTGGTCACCCCCACCACTACTCCCGCCACTTCCCACCCACCTCTTTTCTCACTCTCCCCCTTCTCTCCCAAATCCATCCACCGTTTGCTCCCCCTTTATTCTACTCTCTCCCTCTCCCTCTCTCTCTGTCTCTGTTCTGTCTGATCTGTCTGTCTGTCTGTCTGTCTGTCTGTCTGTCTGTCTGTTCTCTCTCTCTCTCTCTCTCTCTCTCTCTGTCATTGTCTCTGTCATTGTCTCTCTGTCCCTCAAAATCTCTCTCTCTCCCCTCCCTCTCTCTCCACCATCCCCCTCCCCCCCCTCTCTCTCTCTCTCTCTCTCTCTCTCTCTCTCTCTCTCACCCCCACTCTTGTCCAGTTCAGTGACCGCTCGAACATATACCTAACACCCACAGGCTGCAGAGTCAGAACGAGAACACAAGAGGGGGCGGAGGGGGGGGGGGTGCACATCCGCAAAGAAACTCCATCTGGGTCATTTTTTTTTTTCTTCTCTGGGTATTAATTGTTTCTCTCTTCTCTCTCGCACGTGACATCATGTGACTTTATGGGGAAGATAGCGTGGAGATATGGATGGAGGGCGAGTGTGGGAAGAGGGGGGGGGGGGTTGTTCATTCGTAAAGCCTAAAGGGAAGTCCATCAGGGTCATACTATTAATTTTGTTTTTTTCCTGCTCTTATTGTTTTTCTTTCTCTCACGGGAATGTGACATCTTGTGACTTGAGAGAGGAGAGTTGATCTAGGGATGAGGGAGAGGGGGTGGGAGGGGGATGTTTGTTTTCCTACTGTCTTTCTTTCCCCCTGCAAGAAAGCTTCAGATCTTTGTCTGTGCCTGTCAGTCTGTCTCTCTGTCTCTCCCTCCCTCTGTTTTCTTTCTTTCTCTGTCTCTCTCTCTGTCTCTGTTTGTCTCTCCCTCCCTCACTCCCTCCCCCCCCCTCTCTCTCTCTCTCTCAATCTCTGTGGAAAACAAATGCCTTATGTTTTTGTTGTTTTATTTGTTGCACATATGTTTGTTGTATCTAATCACGAAACAGAAAAATGATTCAGACTATGACGTGATTGTGTGTATGCGTGCGTCCGTGCCTCTGTGTGTGTGTGTGCGTGCGTGCGTGCGTGCCTCTGTGTGTGTGCGTCTGCGTGTGTGTGTGTGTGTGTGTGTGTGTGTGTGTGTGTGTGTGTGTGTGTGTGTGTGTGTGTGTTTCTCTGTCCTAGGTCTCAAGACGGACAAGGACCTGAGGAGCTGCTCCTAGACATGACCTACGTCACCGAGCGAATTATCTGTGAGCACTTTGCGTCATTACTTTAAGGAATGAAATAATTTAGGTTTTGTGTCATTTAATGTTGTCGTTTTGTTGTGGGGTTTTTTTTGGTTTTTTTTTAGATGGACCGTGTTGTTAGATATTTGAAAGTATTAGGAGGTGTTGGTTTTTAACCTGAAGTTGAAAGTTACTGGAGCCACTGAAACTGAATGAGGTATCAGCTTTCGTGGTCGGTAGGGCTATAAACAATATTATGGTTATAACCGCTTTGTGGATTTATTTCCTTTAGCAAGATGTTTCCAATCTTCTTATCTTTCTCTCTTTGTTTTATTAAAATCTTTTTAGTGATATTGTAAGCCTTAGGATTGGCTCAGGATGGGCAATCTGCCGTGTTTTTGCTCCTGTAGCTTTTAAGTCGAGAGTGCTTTGAAGTATTTAATGGGGAAAAAAGAAGGTTCACAAAAAAAATAATCCTGCTTTGGGGTGGTGACATGTGGGGGATGATGATGAATTAAGGGGAAGGGCTGACGTCATCAACATGGTCTGCTTGCCTTTGTTTACCTTAAGGGAATGAAAGGATGAAATGATTATGTCATGAATGTTTGCCTCTCTGCAAGTTGACAATGTCCAATGTTGGAGTACATTGACATAATGGACTTAGTTCATTTTGCTTTAACAGTGTCAGATATTGAAGTATATTGACGTAATTGATATAGTTTATTTTGGTTTGACAGTGTCAGATAGTGAAGTACATTGACGTAATTGACATAGTTTATTTTGGTTGGACAGTGTCACATATTGAAGTACACTAACGTAATTGACATAGTTTATTTTGGTTTGATAATGTCGAATGGTGGAGGATAATGACCTAGTTTAATTCGGTTTGTCAATATCAAATGCTAAAGAACGTCGACATATTTGACATTGTTCATTGTGGATGCTCCTGTGGCTGGTTGTCATTTCAGTTTCGTGGCTAGTTTGAGTGCCAACATCGTAGTGTGTGCATTTGTTAGATGGAGCATACTGGTGTGTGCGCAGGCATGCACATTAATTTTGTGTATGTGAGTGTACATTGTGTGTGCCTGTATGCATACGCAAAATGCCTGCGGGAGTGCGTTTGTACATGCATGTGTGTGTGTGTGCGTGTGTGTGTGTGCGTGTGTGTGTGTGTGCGTACGTGTGTGTGTAAGGTGAGTTGATAAACCTCTAACCATCGTGATATTTGTTTCAGCAATGTCCTTCCCATCCGAAGGACATGACACAACCTACGCTTTCAACCTCAAGGATGTTGTTCGCATGCTAAAAACTAAACACAGCGACAACTACCTTGTAAGTCACCTCTCGCTGCAGTATTCTCGCCTGTCTGTCAGTCAGTCAGTCTGTTTATCCCCCACCCCTTATCCATTTTGTCACTTTCTCTAACTAAAGCCACCCACCCCCTCATCTCTCACTCTTTGTCTCTCTGTCTCTCCCTCCCTCTCTGTCTGTCTGTCTGTCTGTCTGTCTGTCTGTCTGTCTGTCTGTCTCTCTCTCTCTCTCTCTCTCTCTCTCTCTCTCTCTCTCTCTCTCTCTCTCTCTCTCTCTCTCTCTCTCTTCTTCCTCCCTCTCTCCCTCTCTCTCTCTGTTCCGCTTTTCGTAAGAGTAGGCCATCGTGTGCCGGTGGGAACAGATGACATTTACAAAACTGTATACACACGGGGACTGGATGAAAAAAAGCACAAGAGTGCTTATTCCATTATCCTCGATATAAAAGAAAAAATCAAAAATAAAAAAATCTCTCTCTTCTTCTGTCTGTCTGTCTGTCTGTCTGTCTGTCTTGATTAAGTATTAATTAATTGTGAAGCCCACAAGTAAGGAGTAAGTAAAGGGGATGACCTAGGCCTAGTACATAGCTTTCGAATAGAAGTGTGTGTGTGTTAAGGGGGGGGGGGGGGTAGGTGAATGAGTTTGTCCAGAGAAGACGAGGAGGCTGTCGAGGAGGGTAGCTGCCGTCATGCTAATCTGAGGTAATGAAAACGTGTAGAAAATCTGAATTGTTTTCAAAAGGCAGCACGAGGCTTTTAGGCACTAATTCTTCTGGATTGCTTAAGTGTTTGTTAAACCACAGCTTAGTTAAAAAGAGTGGTTACTTGTCAAGAAGAACTTGTTCAAATGTTTTGTCTTACTTAAGGAACAAGTACGTGTGCACGCGTGTGCGCGCGCGCGCGCGCACGCACGCACACAGACACACACACACACACACACACACACACACACACACACACACATTTTTCCTTGTTTTTCGTTGTGAAAGAGTGGCAATGAAAAGGAGAGAAGCACAGCAAGTCGACAAGCATATGAGGAAAACGAATGAGCGGCTTTGCTGGACACAAACTGGTTACAAATCCCTCCTCAACCGAATCCATTCATCAGGTGGACCTGTCACCACACAACAACAGGCCAAAAAAAAATTATTAGGGGTTAAAAAGTCGACATTATCTTCATGAAAAGATTAGTTGAGTTTTAAACCAGGATAATCTTCATTTAACATTTCTCACCTGTCTCACCTGTCAGCATCACCATGTTTGGTGTTTAGCCGCCGCGCCCAATGATAATGACATGATCCTCCTTCTCCATTTGCTCAGTTCTTTGCTAGCCCTGCTGACTTCATGGTTCTCACCTGTTGCATTTAGCTCTGCATACATTATTACTTTTCAGGTCTGCAATAAGGATAATATCACATAGCTAACATCACATATATAAATCACAATCTGCCTCTGCAAAATGCTTTTTGGCAGAGTAGGCTTGACATGCAGCTGCACAACCCACCATGCCGGCGGTGTTAGGAAGCATGCTGGGTATGTTCATGTTTCCACAAACCACCGAAACGCTGACAGAGAATACGAGGATTTTAATGGCTTATGTGGTCTTCTGCGTGACTGCACATACATACAAGGACATAAGACACTGGCGGTCTTGCATAATTGTTGATCTGGCTCGAGATGGTAAAGATTATTTCCACATTAAGCACCAAGATGGGGACTACAGTCCAGGTGTTTAGGAGTATTAAATGCCTTATTCCCTTGTCATTTATGTCCTTGTTGGTCTGTGATTAAGTATAAAACAGTCCAGAGTTGGGGTGGTTTGTTTGTTTTTATTTTACTCATTGATCTGTCTGGTTTTTTGTCTTCTTCTTCTCTCTTCTTCTCTTCTTCTCTGTCTGTCTTCTTCTCTCTCTCTCTCTCTCTCTCTCTCTCTCTCTCTCTCTTCTCTCTCTCTCTCTCTCTCCCTCTTTCTCTCTCCCTCTCCCTCCCTCCCTTCTCGTCTCTCTCTCCCTCCCTCTCTCTCTATTCTCCCTCACTCTCCTCCTGCTCTCTCCTTCACCTCCTTACCCCCCTCCTCCTCACTATCTGGTGAACATTGCTTACTGTACTCCCTTTCTGTGTTGCAGGTTTTGAACTTGTCCGAAAAGAGACAAGATTTGGTCAAGGCCAATCCCCAGGTACAGTACAGTATAGATTTTGCGTGTCTTGCTTGTCCATCCTAACTGCAGTGTACAGTGCAATGGTAGCAATGTTGATATGTGCATTATCATCATTCAAGGAACGGATAGCCAGGTGGTCAGAGTAATGCACTTGTGATCTGCTGACCTGGGTTCAAATCTTGTTCAAGATGATTTTTCCTCTGAGAGTTTACGTCACATGCCGACTCCAGTCTCCCCTAAAAACTTTGGATGAGACTATAAATCGAGTATCTGTGTGCAATGCATGCAGAACATCTTTGCACACGTTAAACCTGTTCCGTTTTTGGAAGAGAAAGGCCATTGTGTGCTGGTGGAATGGATGACAACATTTACAAAACTGCACGCACATTGGGGACTGAATGTAAAAAAAGCACTGAGTGCTTATTCCATTTTCCTCGAATAAAAGAATAAATAAAAGAAAAAATAACTGTACCTTTGAGCTCTTGATGATTTGTATTGCATGTAGACATTGCAAAGCTCCCAGACACAAGGACAAGATTCATTTTTAGCCTGTCAGCTGCCTGCCTGTCTGTGACTCTCTCTCTCTCTCTCTCTCTCTCTCTCTCTCTCTCTCTCTCTCTCTCTCTCTCTCTCTCCTCTCCTCTCTAGGTTATATTTGTGTACAGAAAAATCAGTGCATTGCACACATATACAAGAAATGTTGCTTATATACTTGACGTACATATGGATCCTTTGGTTAATTACAAAAGTTGCATGTGAACGTTATGGATTGTAGTCAGTTTTGATGGTAAGATTTAATGGGCTGGTTCTTTTGTTAACTGGCTATAGTAACAGTTGGGCTGTATTGATTCATTTCTGTGATACATAGGTTACTGTCGTGTGTGAGTGTGTGTGTGTGTGTGGTGTGTGTGTGTGTGTGTGTGTGTGTGTTGTGAGTTTTGTGTGTAGTGCTGTGCAGACATTTTGTGCGATCGGGCATGTCTTATTTGTTGTCTGTGTTGTTTAATAACCTCTGCAATGATGTGTGCATATATTGATGGCACATGTGTATACATGTGAAAAACTATGGTGTCTTTGTCAATGCTCTGGGCTCTTGATAAAATGTATACATGTTTGTGTTTAACGTTACACTTTTACAATATCATTATTATTATCATCATCATCATTATTATCAATATTCTTGTTCTTGTTGTTGATGTTATTCTGTATACACGCGTTTTCAAATTTAAAAAAAAAGAAGCAGGACAAGAAAGAACACAAAACACGCCATTTTCAGTCTAAAAAATATTTAACTGTACCGTGCACCTTTTAAGTTCATCTAAGGCAGGCGGATCACTTTCATAAAAAAAAATGTTGAAATAGAATATGTGTGTGTGTGAGAGAGAGACAGAGAGAGAGAGAAGAATACTACCCAGCCCTCTTTCCTAAACAAGCCTCCTGGAAAAGACTCCCATACTAAAAGCTTGAAGCAGCTTGAATCATAAACACTTAATTAAAAAACCTTTATCTGAATTCCTTCAACGCCACATACACAGTATTTCAATTTCAATGGCTCACGAGTACATTTCTCTTCTCTTTCGAGCAAGCGTAGTGAGGAATATCACGGTTGAGTGGTTTGGTATAATTACGCAGCACCAAACGAGTGCTGTTCAGACTGCACACTTGTTTTGACCTGACCACATCTAGGGATTGCTTTGATGTGAAAGATCATAGGAGGCTGCTGGCTTGGTTGTCGTTGGGTCCTGAGGGTGTATGATGAGAGGGAGGGGGAAGGGGGAATGATGATGATGGTGGTGGTATGCATTCAGCCGAGTGTGACATGGAAACAAACAGACCGGTTTTTTGAAGGGGGTGGGGGGTTTGGAGGGGGAGGTTGCAGGGGAGGGGGGTACAGAAGGGTAGGAATGGTGGGTGTGAGAGGGTGTAAAAAAAAACAACCCAACAGGCTGGCTGTAAAAAATGATCTTTCATCTAGGTTGATTGAAGGGTGTGTGTGTATGTTTGTGTGTGTGTGTGTGTGTGTGTGTGTGTGTGTGTGGTGTGTGTGTGTGTAGAGCTGTGACTCTCTTTTTAAGTCCCCCTCCTCCCTCTTCCCCTTTTCATCATCTTTCTTCTTTACCCCTACTATCCCTTTCTCTCATCCCCATTTGCTACCAAGAAATAAACACTCAAAAAAGAGCAAAACTATGTCGGCCATCATTGACAGTAATCAACAGACAACATTGGACACACACTTACGCACACACACACTCACACACATACACGCACGCACGCGTGCACGAACGCGCGCGCACGCGCGCGCGCATGCACGAACGTTCATGTACATCACTATATGCAAGAACATAAAAATTGTGCACACGCTTTTAAGCATTATTTACATGGTGCTGTCCGTGTTATATAGGTAGTAATGTTTCACAGCCAATTAGACATATTCCTGAGGAAAAAAAAAAACACGTCACAGCAGGGTCTCCGTGACTGAGAGGTGTGTCGGGGTGTGCAGGTAAAGGACTACGGGTGGCCAGACCACCTGGCCCCGCCCCTGGAGCGGCTGTGCAGCGTGTGCAAGGCCGTGGACGCCTGGCTGCACGCCGACGCTCGCAACGTGGCCGTGCTGCACTGCAAGGGGGGCCGCGCCCGCATCGCCATCATCATCGCCGCCTACATGCACTACAGCAACATCTGCGCCAGGTGGGTGTGGGGTGGGGGACAGGGGGGGGGGGGCAGGGGTGCAGTGGACATTTGTTCTGTAGTGAGGTAGCTGACTAGGTGATCAGTTGAGCATGTTTGATGAGCAGATGGTGTGATATAGATATACTACAGGCATGCTCAGCCATTTCTGTTCATTCATTTGTAACTCCGTGTTGTGTGTGTGTGTGTGTGTGTGTGTGTGTGTGTGTGTGTGTGTGTGTGTGTTTGTGTGTGTGTGTGTGTGTGTGTGTGTGAGAGAGAGAGAGAGAGGTGGTAATTGTTACATGCATCCCTCTCATTCTCGTGAATTTAACATACACACGTGCATATCTTGAACGAAATTGTACTAAATCATAACTTTGCAGCAAAATGAAAAATAGAGCACAACAGACATAAGCTTATAAAGAGTGCTGTAGAAAATATATGAACAAAATACATTTTCCTGGATGTACACTTGAATTTGATATATGACTCCATGTCTGCTCCCTGTTACGTGATCCTTCATCTGCTTGATTTGCAGCTAATTACGCTGACGTGGTAAAATAGGGCAGGCGTCAACACAGCATCATTTGTTTGTAAAATCAGATATTGAAGCAATGACTCTGTAACAGAATGTAGATGTAGATTTAGATGTTATTTCTGACACTTATCTGATACAAATCCACCCGGTCATACAGGCAAGGAAGCCTCAGTAAAACGTCTGCATTTAGCCTCGAAGTGATTGTACACACATAGGATTCATTTCTTTACACATATATCAAGTTGTGAAAAAAAAAATAAAATGGTTTTATTTATATTTATTTATGATTTATAGAGATAGTTTTTAGAAAATTATTCTGCCCTCTGCCTGTGATGTCTTAATGCTGCGTTAAGTATGCAGCTGGACCAAGGGAGGTAATGCACTTGCGTTTTTGTAGTAGAGCACACGAAAGATTTTCACCAGTAGGTAGTTTGTGGGAGTTGCTGTTTTAATTGTAAGTTTTCCATGGTTGTGTGTGTGGTGTGTGTGTGTGTGTGTGTGTGTGTGTGTGTGTGTGTGTGTGTGTGTGTGTGTGTGGTGTGTGTGAGAAAATATAAATTCAAGTAATGTTGTGTAAAGTACTGCTTAAAAAGTGATGACTGTTTTCTTTTTGTATGTTGCTATTTTCATGGGTTATTTTTGTTCCAGTGCCGACCAAGCGCTGGACAGATTTGCTATGAAACGTTTTTATGAAGACAAACTGGGAGGCTTGCCTCTACCCTCACAAAAAAGGTGGGTACACTTGATGGGTTTTTAATTTTAATGATTTCAATCAAGATTTATTCCTGAGCTTTTGAATGACTGTACGCAGTTCTTTATATTTAAAAAATATTAAGAGATACGTGTGTGTGTGTTGTGTGTGTGTGTTGTGTGTGTGTGTGTGTGTGTGGTGCGTGCGTGCGTGCGTGCGTGCGTGCGTGCGTGCGTGCGTTGTGTACGTGTTTGAAAGTGATGTTGCTGTTTCATTATAGATATTATAAATGAGGTAAAATACTAAGGAAAAATTGCCCCTTGTTGCCGTGTATAGGCCTATCTGTGTTGATATATTTGTATTTTATATGATCATCATACAGTTTTTCTTCCAGAATGTTGTGCCTTTATCCTTTTCCTCCTTTTGTGGTTTTCTATCTGTATTTTTTTACCATTTTATTTTTCATTGTCTTTCATTTCTTTTTTAGTTCTTAATTTCTCTAATTTCTGTATTCTGAAGTTTGGTTTCTTTGCCCCTTTGATCCCACTCTTATTTTTTTTGTCTTCTTTTCATACCTGTTAAGCTCTCCCATTCTTGGTTTTTCCTTTTCTGAATTTTTTTGTTTGTTATTTCTTTCCTTCTTTTTGTTTATTGTCTTCCCGTTTTTCTCACATTCTTTTTTTCTACTATTTTTTTTTTATCCTCCTCCCTTTTTCGATTTTGCTACCGTTCTTTCTTTAATTCAATTATGATTTGGTTTGTGTTTTTTCCTGTCCTTCAGTTTCTAGTTTCTTCACAAATATCTCCTCTCTGGTCTGGTATCTTTTGTTTTTCTATCAAACATCTCATTTTTTTAATTCAGTTATCAGGTCATCACAGATATCTCCTCTCTGTTCTGTATCTCTGTTTATCTATCTGACTTCTTACGCTTTGTATGTTTGTATTTGTATTTTGTAGCACTTTATGTCACAGCAGATTTCTCTGCATGAAATTCTTTTTGTGTTAATTAAGCTTTTATATTTCTTCGCGCTCCTACAATAGTTCTGTCCTCTGTGTGTGAGCAGATACCTGCAATACTTTGCTGGCTTGCTGTCGGGTGCCATCAAGATCAACACCAACGCCCTGTACCTGCACCACATCCTCATTCACGGCGTGCCCAACTTTGACACCCGGGGTGGATGCCGCCCCTTCATCAAGGTCTACCAGGGCATGCAGCCCATCTTCATGTCTGGCGTCTAGTGAGTATCCCCTAACATGAGAAATAGGGCGCGCTACTACATTTTATACACACACACATGCACGCACGCGCGCACATACATTCAGACACAGACACACACACATATATATATATACGCACGCCACGCGCATGCATGCACGCACGTGCGTACGCGCGCGCACACACCGCACGCACGCACGCACGCACGCGCGCGCATGTGCGCGTATGTGCATGTACGCACACGCAGTGACCCTACATTACTGGTAACCCATCCGCTCACACAGCAAAGAACCCTGCTGATATCAAACAACAGTCACTAAGAACATCAAAACTTGTCCGATCCTTAAAAAGCAAACATCTTGTTGCCACAGTGAAATTAACAGACCGTGGATTATTCTTTAGAATTTGTCTCTTTACTCTCTTCAAAAATAATGAAACTGATATGTCTGTACTTGCCATGTTTGGGTTTGTTTGTTTTTTTACCCAATATTTTGCTTGGAACGATTTACTCCGCATCCACATCAGAAACAAGGTTGAGAAAAATATGGAAGTGGATAGGCTTGTTCTTTTTTCCAGTGACGTTTATTTTCACTTAGGGCACAGAGAAAGAGAGTGAGAGGGTTCTATGCTTGATGGAGGAAAGACACTTTGCACAAAGGATGAACAAGTACAGGGAAGGGAAAGGGGAGTTATCAGGAGCATAAGGAAGGGGGGAGGAAAGAGGGGGGGGGGGGTAGGAGAAAACAGGAAAGAACAAAGAGGAGATGGACGAACTCCGCGACCTTGAGTAGTTCAGTGCCCTGACTTTGCGTTTGTCTGGGATCACTTTGCTGTTGATGTTACTCTAAAGGCCTGTGGGAGATGGGCTTTTTTTTCTTTGTGTCTGTTCTCGTACCTGCATGCGCGTATTCTTGCACGTGTGCGTGTAAATACATTCATTTAAAAAAATTAAACCTCAACTTGCAAAGTCAAAATAAATCCCTGGCCACCATGGAGTGAGTCATTCATTATGTTTTTGTCGATATCTTTTTTTTCTTTTGTCCAAAACAGTTGTAGCTTGTCTGCAAGCAATCTGCCTTTACTTATAGTAGGTCATGAGAGGGGGAAAGCTGCAGTCTGTTTGTTTATATCTGCAAGAGCTTGTCTAATCAACCGCCCTGCAGGGATTGTTTCAACATTCTTTTTTTTGTTCATGTTTGTATGTGTTGGACGCCGCCAGCAAGCTTGTAAGAAAGTAATTTAGGAGAAAGTGGGTTAGGGTGGGATGAGTTTCTGTGTTCAAAGGTTGTGCGTTCGTATGCACCAGGATGTAAAGTAACACCAGACATATCAACTAGGACTTGCTTTAAAGCACGTACCCATGGCCATGCATTTGGCTTGCACACACACCTAGGCATGCAAACTTGTGCTGGAACAGATGGGGCTGCATACGTTTACCAGTGCATGTGCATTTTCATTTTTATGTTAACACATTGGCGTGATACATTCACGCGCAATAAATGTGGGATACATCCTGGTAGGTCTACATATCATTATATGTATGTACAAATACAGATAAAATCATGTGACCGACTCATCGACATCAACTGAAACGTATGTTACATGGGTACTACTTCCTCAATGCAGCTATCTACAGATTAAAACTAAACTAAAAAATCATCTCTTCTGTCATTCTGCGTACCAATCCCATACCTACACCTAAGCGTCAACCCAAGAATAGTCCCTTCGTTGTGGAAGGACCACATAAACGACACATCAAAGCAAATAAAGCCCGTACTCCATTCTCTAGAAATAGCCATGGTCATAGTAAATAACTTTAGATGCCTGACACGTTTTACTTCTATCTGAAGAATATTGTCAGATTCTTTCAAAGAGTTAACAATATTGTCCTGTGGAAGGCCGTGAAACAAGGCCCTAAGGAATCTGCGGTTAGGAACGTATGCTAGTATTGCTGCAGTAACAGATCCTTAATCAATCCCTGCTGCATACATATATGTACCAAGTGAGGGTGTAGATTGGGCAAAAGGGCTGTGGCATTTTTTATGCAAATCTGTATAGGAGAGGGGATGGGTCAGGGTGGGAATTGAGGGGGCCTTTGAAGATGTGTGTGTTTGATTGCTGAAGGCGAAGTGAAGGCAGGGTAGGAGTATGGTTAATTGCACGTGGTTAGAGCTGGCTGGCTTTGATGTGTGTGTGTATGTGTGTGTGTGTGTGTGTGTGTGTGTGTGTGTTGTGTGTGTGTGTGTGTGTGTGTGTGTGTGTGTGTGTGTGTGTGAAAATGCCCTCTCTCTCTCCCTGCACTCCCTCCACACCATACCTTCTTATCCCCCTCTCTTCCTCTCTCTCTCTCCTGAAAAAAATCTCACCCCATATCCAAACATCCCTCTGGCTTCTAGAATTAAGATACATTGATACAATTGGAGCTTAGAGAAACAGACAGACTGACAGAGGAAGACAGACTAAACATGCATGTATGTGTGTGTGTGTACAAATACGCACACAAAATAGACAAATACAGACATACGGATAAATGCAAACATTTACAAAGTCAGCTAACATACCTGTACACTCAAGCAGGCAGGTAGACAGACAGAAAGTGCTGAGCTCAGCAGCTGTGCAATATCACTTGGGTTGATTTGGGGGGGGGGAAGGGAAGGGGGCATGGAGGTTGGGGAGGGGGGAAGGCTAAGAGGTCAGGTGAAATAAATAAAGCACACCTGGCATACGTTGTCGACGCACAGGTAAACTGGTGGCTCCAAATAGGCGGCTTTGAAACTCAGCTGAGGAAGGAATTTGGAACTTCTGATTCATTTAAAGATGGGGGGTTTTTTTGTTAGGAAGGAGGGGGGGTAGGGGGTGGTGTTTCTACTCCTCCTCTTTAGTTGTCGTTTGCGGTTAGTTAAGAGTTTCCTTTGCAAGCACGCTGTGATTTTTCCCCCCTAATTTTGTTAAA
>CM060316.1:42802097-42884597 GCA_030674155.1 Stramonita haemastoma
TCTCTCTCTCTCTCCTCTCTCTCTCTCTCTCTCTCTCTCTCTCTCTCTCTCTCTCTCTCTCTCTCTCTCTCTTTCTCTGTCTCCCCCCCTCCTCTCTCTCTCCCCCTACGTCATCCTGATCATTTCCTCTCTGTTTGCTCACTGTTTCTTTTCCTATCTCCCAGTGAAAGAAAGGGGAGGGAGGGAAAGGATATAATCAAGAAGATGGGCGTCATTGGACAAAAAAACAAAAAAAACGACCTCACAATGCCAACACCCGCAAGGCTACTAGCAACATCAGCATCGTGATGCTCCACCTCTTGACATTGGTGTGTAAGTCCCTCCTCCCGCCTTGTATTGCCTGCCCCTCCTTCCCATCTGCTCTGACGTGATTGTTCTGAAGCAACAGAAATGTCAGACCTCTATCTGTGCCGATTACGTCAATAGTAAAAGGTAACCCCATGACGAATGCACGCACACACTGACAAATAAACAGAGAAGCCACACAAGTCAGCTGCATATTAAGATGCACGCCATACTCAATGAACCACCTACACTCCTCCTATCTGTTATGAAATTGGAAAAAAAAAAGTGCGAAGTATCATATCGTAAAAGTTTAACTGTGGCTTCGCATAAAAGTGAGGATGTATGTAACATCGTACAAGTTTAACTGTGGCTTCGTATGAAAATAGCGAAGTTCCTCATATTGTAAATTTGGTCTCCATGAATGGTAAACAGCCAACACATCTTACCAAAAGTAAAAAAAGTGAAGTTGTTCTGCAAGTTAAAGTCTATGGAATATTGATGAACGTTTCAGTGAGTTGTGTCAATGAGACGAAAAACAACAAAAACAATAACAACAGCAGCAAGCTAATGTCGAAGGTGCTATAGTTTGTCCGTAAGAACAATACTGTTGCAGAACGTATCAACGATTTCAATAACACACAAAAGAGTTCAGACGTTTTTGAATAGTATTTTTTGCATTTACAAATGTTCAATAATAATTATTCAGGTCGTCTCCTTTGAACGAAACACACACACACACACACACACACACACACACACACACACACACACACACACACACACACACACACACACACACTACACACACTACACACCTTGCTTCATCTACAACACTTAAGGCTAGTGCCCATTTTCAGCAGTTGGCTGTTGACTGACGCACTTTGCCAGACCGACCCGAGGTCAGTGATGACGACCTGGAGGGTCAGGTCAGCCCTCTGTCATACAGGCGGGGCCTGTTCAGACCCCTGTAAAGCAATATAGGTCACCGGAACTGACGCATCAGCCCTGTCACCGCGAGGGTAGTGATGATGCTTCGTGGGGTCACAGCCTCTCACGTCAATGATGATAACGTGGAAATGTCAGCACGTCATGACGCGTGTGTGAGGTTTTTTTATGAATGGTGTTTTTTTCTGGCTGGTAGAGTTTGTGGGGGATCTTCCGGTGAAATAATCCCATTTTTTCAGTAGAAAATGTCTTTTGTTAGGTAAAACTATGTTTTTTTTAGTTTAGGGAGTATGGAATCTTATCTTAGTGGTGAGAACGCTGTTTTGAGAATGTAATAGTCTTCTTTTTTTTTTAAGTTGAACTATGCTTTTGGGTGTAACAGATCGTTGTCCCAAAGTTTTGGTTTTGTTTTATTTGTTTTTTGTTGTTGTTTGTTGGGGTTGTTTTTTTTTTGGTGTGGTGGGTTGTTTTTTTTGTTTTGTTTTGTTGTGTTTTTGGGGTTGTTTTTGTTGTTGTTTGTTGTTGTTTGGGGGGGGGCATTTTAAACCACTTTCAAACGATTGTGTGGCATATTATCTGGAAACCATCAAACAAAAAAAAATAGGTTACATGCAATTAGTGGTTGCTGTTTTGCTATCTGATATGGCGCCCATTACAGGTTTGCAGGGTCGAATAGTACCCCAGGAATGCCTCAACAGTGTTGTTAGTTCAGATGTCTTTTTTTCCCCAAGCGATTTGAAGGACAAAAACATGAAGAAAACTCGAAACAGCTGTGTCACTGAGCAATTAGCAACCTTGTTGTAACCCATGGCAGATATTCGTTTATGAATATCACCTGACTATAAAGCATGGTCAGGGGACGGGATAGTTCAGTGGTCAGAGCACTCGCCTTCCCCAACCAAGGTTAAGCAGCATCGAGCGTGGTTACCAATTGGATGGGTGACTGTGTGCGCGCCTTCGCTTCAGTACAGTCCCCCAGTCACCCAGCTGTAAATGGGTCACCTGCCCCTTTAGCGTCAGGGAAGGTAAAACAGCCAGGGAGAGGAGATGGGCGCCGCCCTCAATATGCTGGCCCTAGAGAAGCGAGGTCTCGATGCCTCGCTCCCCTACGACCACATAGGTTATGGGACACCTTTACCTTTTTTTTTATTTTTTATAACATGTTCATTTGGTAAGAAGAGAAAAATCATATTGGGGATGAAATATCCCGTAACTGTAGCATGGTTACTTAGATACCAGCGCCGACACCCGCGAGAGAATTTCACAGGAAAGATCCTACAATCCCCTACCGTTACCAGCCTGAATAACGTTACGACCAACAATCATAAATCTGTCAGCAAGACACTGACAACGAGATACCACCAAACTTTGATGCAGGGAGATGGGGGGGGTTCATCCAGACCGATATCGCTCTTAAGTAAATCACTCTGCGGTTCTATTCCTGTAAGGATTTTCTTTCTGTGGGGGGAGTAGTCCCTCCCCAGCAGGTAAAGTTATGTGTCGGAGAGGTCATGCCAGACTAGGCGGAAGGTGAGCGGCTATCTGGTAACGTGACTGCACTGTGGTGTTTTTATGTCCGTCACCATCGTCAGGGCTGCAGATAAGAAGGGCGCGCATAGCAGGCGTGGTTATCTCGGGCAGCAGATAGTAGAGGAGGTTGAAAATGTGACAATATATATATCAGCCGAGAGGCTTGCCGCCGTAAATGTTGCCGCCTTGTGGGGGTAAAGTTATAGACTTACAGCTTATCACGGCAAGGCAAGTCACCTCTAGCTCTTTTCCCACAATATTTAAACCAATAAGAAAAAAAATTGTACGTTTATCGTAAAAGAAAAAGAAAATAACCCCCCTAAAAATACCACAAGACTGTTTTCTTCAGTGTGCGTGGGTGGAATGTTACAGTGTTAAGATACGAGGTGGATGTATTCAGGCGTTAGAAATGGTGTAGTTATTGTTCAAGTTTGTGTTGGGTTTTTTTTTTCAATTGAAGAAGGGAACACGTTTTCTGATCACCTTTCAAGTAGCGTTATTAGTCCCCTTTAAGTTTGGTTGTGGTGTAATTACTTATCCTATCCCCCCCCCCCCCCCTCAGCTGCGCACGTGCGCGCGCGCAACTCACACACACACACACACACACACACACACACACACACACACACACACACACACACACACACACACCCACTACAACCCCAGTTTTCCTCATTCATCTACCTCATTGTACCACATCTCATCCGAAATGCTAGCACCCATACTACCAATTTAATTAATATAGTGGAATGAAGACAAAAGCAAGACAAACAAAAACCAAATACAGTCTCTGTTTCGGTTAAGTCAGGCTGAACGGAAAGCCTCTGCTTCCTAGATGCCGGATGCGTTTCTTTTTTAGCATCATCAGAAGTCCCTTCTCCTGAAGAATCCATGATACATGCCCATAAACCATATCTATTTTGATGGGGAATGGATAGGGAGGGTGAGGGTGTTCTCTCCTGCCTACCCCCATTCCTTCCCCCCCCCCCCCCCCTCCTGTCCTTTCCTCTCGCCTTTTCTCCCCTATCTGTGTACTCAGCTGTAGTGTTGTTCATTGCTCTTCCGCTCAGGTTTTTCTCTTTCTCTCTGTTCCTCTTCCTGTTTTTCCTGTTTTGTCTGTCTGTACTGTTGCTTCTCGTATGCCGTCGTTCTTTCAACGGTTCACTTTAAGAGCCAGGCTTTCCATCATGGTGATGTTCAACAACATTGACAAGCCCAAGTTTGCCGGTTCGTTTAGTGAAACTTGTCAGTGAACTCTCTTCTTCTCCCCTCTCCTCTCTCTCCTCTCCTCTTCAGTTGAGAAGGCGCTCTCTCTCTCTCTCTCTCTCTCTCTCTCTCTCGTTTCTGTCTCTCTCCTCTCCCTGTGTGTGTGTGTGTGTTATGTATGTACGTGTTGAGACGGGGCATAACAAAAGAGATGAGACAGCAAACTACTGCTGATGTTACTGTAAGAATCCTCCTCTCCTTTCCACACACAGAGCTATCCCCACCCCCTACCACACACACACACACACACACACACACACACACACACACACCACACACACACACACACACACACACGAGGTAGTGACGGGCAGACTATGTACATGCATGCATGCATGCGTGGGCGTGTGATACACATAATTGGTGGCACGTGCCATTATTATGAAGCGGCAGGTAGGGGCTAAGTCATGGAAGGTCGCGCGTGAATAATCTCTACAGATAAAGCATGTAGGGAGGTAGGGGAGAAGCATGTTAGGGAGATGGGGGAGAGGTGGTGAAAGATGACAACTCGGTCAGTGCAGCCTGCCTGGCATAATTATGTAATACAGCCATCATTATTTTGTGAGCGCAACACTTCACAAGCATCGGCAGTAGAAGCTAAACTGCATAAACAAGACCAGAAAGATAACATTAGAAAGAAAAAAAAAACTTGGGAGAAGGGGGTTGTTAGGGATTTTGTTGTTGTGGTGGTTGGTTGTTTTTGTTGTTGGGGGGGGGGGGGGAGGTGGGAGGGGGAGGTTGTTATTCATCCAATCTGCTGCAAGGAAGGATGCTTAAAAAACAAAGGTTTTCTTTAATGCAAAATAACAAAGCTGTGTTATATTCCGGGAAGGGAGGGGGGCAGTGTTATACTCGGGGGAGGGGGGGGGGGCAGTGTTCTCTGGGGGGGGGGCGTGTTGTTTATGGGGGTGATGGGGACGGGGGGGGCAGTGTTATATCTGGGAGGGGGAGGGGGGGGGCAGGTTAATTCTTTTTTGAACTAAGAGCACAGAGCGGTTATAATAATTATATATTAAGGCCAACAAAAATATTCCACCAACAGTGAGGGAGATGAAACTGTGTGTACTGGGTGAATGTTGCCTTTTGGCAGCCATGCTTTCTCACTCAACCACCGGCAGGCACTATACCAGCCTAGTACTACAGCACACTACAGCACAGCACAACAGGGTGTCAGCTTCTTTTGGTTCCCAGCCAGCATCCAAAGCTGCTGCAGGATTATCTCCCCTGCCCGGCTGGTCCCTCTCTTCTGCCTCGGTAGAAAATAGGTTTTGGGAGTGGGGGTGGAAAGGGGGGGGGGATGATTTAGGAGATGGAAGTAACGTGATAGGTGAAGGCGGAAGATACCGTTTTGGGATTTGGGGGGGGGGGGGGGGGGGTCGGTGGTTGTCTTGTGTACTATTGTCTCGTGTGTGGGTGCGTGTACCTGTATGCGTGTGTCTGTCGTTTCTGCGTGATGCAGATGTGCATATCATATGGCGTGCGAGTGCACTCAAGTGTGTGTCAGGGGCGCGGCGTGCTTGCGTGCGTGTGTGTGCGTGCGTGCTCGGCGTGTGTGGTTCTGCGTCAGTGTGTGTGTGTGTCGTGCGTGGTGTGTACGTGCGGCATATGAGTCACGGGAGGTGTGCGACGGTTAGTGCTTTAAACTTAAAGAATAACCAAAGAAATTAATTGATAAAGATAACCGCCGGGGTTTTACACAGCAGGAAGATTAGAGGCGAACCAAAAGAGGACTGTGAGGGCCAAACAGACAGTGCTGTCACCGATAAGGCGAAAGGCCACCACCTTTCCAAACCGATCCACAGATAGTAGTTGTGGCAGCCTCACAAAATATCATCGCTCTTTTTGTTGGGTGCCTCTTGCCACTGCATAGCTAGGGCGCCTGAATTTGCACTCTGACAGAGAGATGTGCAGGGGTGTTTAGTGTCGATATGTGCGTGCAGCTTTTCTCTCCATAGCACCTTACCTGTGTGCTTTTGTTACAAGACGGCTTGCTCCCTTGATGATTACATTGTCTGTGTTTAGTCTGGGGGTGTTGTATTGCTTGGATGGTGGTTTGTTGTAGGTTTGTACAAAAAAAGGGAAAGTGATTTCAGCAACAGCTATCTATATATTATTATACACGTCTTCCTGTGTTTGTCTTGTAGGGTGGGGGTGGGGGGGGGTAACAGAGAAATTGATGGTTAGGAGGGGTTTGGGGGGACCGTGTGTCGTCACTGGCAGACACACATACATACACACACATACTGCACACACGCACAGTCACTCACACACACACACAACACACACACACACACACACACACACACACACACACCAAAATTCACATTTAAATTTTCCTCAAAAGAATCAGTATGTGTGCAGCTATCTATCATACATCTGCCCAAAGAAATCCAGCTCACACACAAAATGTTTGATTCACTGTAGTGTCTGACGGGCTGGTCGAACCAGTCTTGTTTGTATAATTATTTTATAATTTCATAATCGTAACATTTTTTTTGTTTGCACAACCCACCAAATAGTGATGAGAATTTGAAGAAGATCAACACTATCCTTCATTTTTTCTGCCTGCCTGCCAGCATGCACAGCAAGGAAAACTAAGGCACTGGTACATCAGTTCATTTTAAAGCTGACTCCAGTAGAGATAAATCATGGAGAAAACATGTGACGTCGAGCGCAGCTTGTACCAGCGAAGAAAAAGGCTGAAAACTGGAGGGGGGGGGGGGGGGGGGGGGCTAAAAATAAACATACCCACTCATAATTCATCGTCGAGCATTTCTGAGATTTTGAACCCGGGATCTTATAGGATAAGAAACCCACTGCTTTATTCACTTGACTTTTTTGCATCTGATATGCGCGCACGCATACATGCACCACGCACACACACACACGCACACACACACACACACACACACACACACACACACACACACACTACCTCTCACAATTCACTCATATCATTCTTACTGCATAGCAAACGCCATCTTTTTTTTAATTAAAAAAAAGTAAAAGAAGAGAAATATGGACAGATGCCAAGAGATAAGACACGGGGATGCAATGGTTTTCAGTGTCGGGCAAGTAAAGAGAAAGCATCTTGCTTGATATTATTTTTGGAAGAGGTCAGTGTTTGCTGGCGGTGTCAGAATCAGTTTGGCTCTGTTTGGTGTACAAATAAATGGCGTGTGTTCCTCTTAACAATGTTAATGGGGTTTTGTTGTTGTTGGGTTTTTTTTTGTTTTGTTTGTTTGTTGTTGTTTTGGGAAGAGGTGGTGGTGGTGGTGGTGGTGGTGGTGGTGGTGTGTGTGTGTGTGTGTGTGTGTGTGTGTGTGTGTGTGTGTGTGTGTGTGTGTGTGTGTGTGTGTGTGTGTGTGTGTGTGTGAGTCTGTGTGTTCAACGTTTGTGATATGGGTTGTGTATGTCAGGGCGTATGTGCATGTGGGTGTCTGTTATTTTTCCATGTATCTGTTTCTTAGCGTGTATCGGGGGGAGGAATGCATCCAGTTTTATTTCTATAGGCCTACCTGTTTTCTCGTGATTGCTCCAGTGAAGCTCACAGTTCTGACATTTAAATCCCGCATTGCGCTGAAAGTGCGTTGAGATTGTAAGCTGAAGGGAAACATTGTGCAGTCTCCTGAAGAAGAATCTGTTGTTTTTATGTCCTGGTCTGGTTTAGACAATGAGACAATGAAGAGAAGACAATAAATGCCGATTGTGTGTGTGTGTGTGTGTGTGTGTGTGTGTGTGTGTGTGTGTGTGTGTGTGTGTGTGTGTGTGTGTGTGTGTGTGTGTGTGTTGTGTGTGTGTGTTTGTGTGTGTGTTGTGTGTGTTGTGTCTGTGTGTGTGTGTGTGTGTGTGTGTCTGTGGTGTGTGTGGTGTTGTGATTGTTGGTGTGTCTGTGTGTGTGGTGTGGTGTGTCTGTGTGTATTGTGTGTGTGTGTGTGTGTGTGTGTGGTGTGTGTGTGTCTGTGTGTCGGTGGTGTGTTGTTGTGTGTTGTGTGGTTGTTGTTGTTGTGTGTGGTGTGGGTGTGTGTGTGTGTGTGTGTGTGTGTGTGTGTGTGTGTGTGTGTGTGTGTTGTGTGTGTGTGTGTTAAACTTGTCACGATGCGTTCTTCATGTCTATATTTTTTTATCTATACCATGTACACAACGAGTCAGCTGTACTGTACATACATTGCCATATGTGGTGTGTGTTTACAGACCCCAGGTTCCCAGACAACGGGAAGGTGGAGTTTGTCTTTGGGCCCAGCTCCGACGTCTCTGTGTCTGGTAAGCTACAGCCTGTCTGTCTGTCTGTCTGTCTGCCTGCTGCCTGCCTGCCTGTCCTGTCTGTCTGCCTGTCTGCCTGTCTGTTTGTCTGTCTGTGCGTTTGCTGCGGTGTTGGGCCTTGTGGCCTTGCATTGTTCTTGTCAGAAGCCAAGATTTCACTCCTCTTGTTTCGTGCTGGCTCTCTCTGTCTGTTTTTGTTTCTGTCTCTGTGTCTCTGTCTCTCTGTCTGTCTGTCTGTCTCTGTCTCTCTCTCTCTCTCTCTCTCTCTCTCTCTCTCTCTCTCTCTCTCTCTCTCTCTCTCTCTCTCTCTCTCTTCTAGTCTCTGTCTGTCGTCTGTCTGTCTCGTCTGTCTTCTCTCTCTTCTCTTCTCTCTCTCTCTCTCTCTCTCTCTCTCTCTCTCTCTCTCTCTCTCTCTCTCTCTCTCTCTCCACACACACACACCGCACGCACGCACGCACGCACGCACGCACGCACGCACGCACGCGCGCGCGCGCGCACACACACACACCACGCACGCACGCACACACACACACATTCACACACACGCACGCACGCACGCACGCACAGAGTAAATCTAACAATAAAGGCAATCCTTTAGCTAGCTCTACAGAAAGGAAAAAACCCCACTGAAACCAGTACAACAACTGTGTCATAACACCTGACTGTGGAAATCAAATGACACAATGCTTCCTGTGCAGCATCTGTATGATAACACACCACGCAGGCAGACAGACATGGCCGTTTGTCCTTTCTTTTTTTTTGGGGGGGGAGCATGGAAATCATCCTAGGTAAATTACCGGTAATTGTAGTCTGTACTTGACCAGGGCATCACACAGGGAGTTCAGACTAGCTGCCTTTTTCCAGCCAGAGGAGACCGACCCACTGACAGTTAGCAGTGGGTGGTGGTGCAGTGCATGCAAGGATTGTTTGTGGTTCTTCTGGATATGTACATATTGCAGTGTGTTGTTGTTTTTGTTTACTTTTTCACTTTCTATCACGTTGCAAAATGATTTAGGAGGTACAGTCGCAACTTAAAGTCATACAGTGCTTGCAGGATTCAGTATCAGTATGTTTGTGTATCGCTGTGAGTGTGGGTTTAGTCTTCGTTCGGTTCCTGTTGGTGCTGATGCAAGGAGTGACAGAAAAAAGTTGGTTTTAAGTCTTGTTTTAAATCTGTATACATAGTACAGTGTTAGTCTGAGATTGAATTTTAACACGATGATGGCCTCTGTGGTTGACAGGTTGATTGGATTGGGTTGCTTTGGTTTGGTTCCATTTATTATTCAGTTAGTTTCATTTTCAGAGTCTGGCTGGCTGATATGTTTTCTGTTGTGTGATTTAAGTTTGTAGTGATAGTGTATGGGACCAGGTCTTCAATCGTTCATTGATAATGAAATTCAAGCAGTAATGCAATGTCTACCATGCAACAAACAGAAGCAGTTGGACCAGCATTGCCATTATTGTCATCTTTAAGCTGCCACACCCTGCTTTAGAGTTCAGTTGATGAACTGTAGCGAGTGGTTAAGACTGTTTGACTTCAATCCTATGGGTCCATGAAGTGTGTTGAGATTGTGAACCCTGTCAGTTTAAGAAAATCTGGTCTAACTTATGAGGATGAGGGGATTATTGACACATTCTCCCAGGTGCAACTTCACAAAGACAACAGAATGTCAAGTGACCTGATTTAGCCAAATTCATACCCGGAACTTACTTCATTTATTTCGTAATACTGGTGAATGTTTGTCAACATCCATGTGATGATTCATTCCAGTGTCTGGTTCAAGTCTGATGTGACAGTGCCAGTGGACGACAACGAGGAAAACATCACACGTTCCGATTCCTACGAAAACTTTTACAAAGCTTTAGCGGCGCAAGGCTTGGAGAGTAAGTATTCCTTAGTTGGAAATTGTGACTGAGGATGCTCTGGTTTGTTTGGACAGCTTTCTGTCATGACTTTTCTTTTTCTTTTTTCTTTTAAGAAGCTTAATCAAAGTAGAAGAGTGTGCATGTCTCTGTTTCATTCATTTTTTTTCCATTTCTGAAATAGTTCCTCTGCTCCATCTCTCTTTTTCTCTCTCTTGTCCTTTTCATATCTTTTCATTCTCATTTTTCTATCTCTTGTCTCTATGTCACTCTGTCAATCTTCTGTTCTCTGTCTGTCTATCTGTCTGTCTGTCTGTTTGTCTGTCTCTCTGTCTGTCTCTCACTCTCTGTCTCTCACTCTCTGTCTCTCACTCTCTGTTTTTCTTTCTCTCTCTCTCTCTGTGCATGGCTTTCTCTGTTTCTGTCTTTAACTGGCTTTGTCTTAGTGTTCTCTCTATCTCCTTCTTTGCATGCTTTGTCTGTCTCTGTCTCTGTCTGTCTCTCTGTCCATCTCTCTCTCTCTCTCTCTCTCTCTCTCTCTCTCTCTCTCTCTCTCTCTCTCTCTCTCTCTCTCTCTCTCTCTTCATCTTTGTGTCTGATGTGTGTGTCTCCTCTCTCTCATTCTTCTACTGCTTCTCTCTCCACTTCATCTCCTCTCTCTCTCTTCTATTCTCTCTCTCCTCTCATTCGTTCTCTCACCTCTCTCTCTGTGCATCTTTCAATTCCTGATTTATTGTCTGCCTGACTTAAATTTCCTCATGAACTGCAAAATGGTTTGCCACTTTAAGTCACAGCAGATTCCTCTGTTTGAAATTGGGGCTGCTTAAAAGCAGCGCCACCCATTCTTTTCCCTTTTTTTTTCTTTTCTTTTCCTAGCTGCATGTGTATTTGTTTCCCTATCAGAGTGGCTTTTAAAAAATTTTCTTCTGAATTTCACCAGGGACAACTCTCTTGTTGTGCGAGTTCTTTAACATTTGCTCAATGTGTGTTGCACACCGGATTTTAGTTTATTGTCTCACCAGAAAGACTAGCACCCAGACCACCACTCTGGCCTAGTGGATGGGGGAAAAGTTTCGGACAGAAACCGTCAGAACATTCTAGAAGCTCAGTGCTGTATAGTCTGTATTTTTACTGTGAATTTGATTTACAGTTTTCTCACATTTTGTTACTTATAAAACATTTTTTTTCATGATAAATTTTCTTTTTCATTTATTTCATCATTACAAATACATATATGCATGACACACACAATGATAGTGGTTGATTATGCATGGTCATTTGTTAATGGTAAAACATTCTCAATTGTATAGAATCCATAACTTCAAGTGTTTCATTTTCATTTTTATTATCGGGGTCTTTTATCAGGAGGGGGGGGGGAGATGCTTTGACAGTCTACAGTTCTAAATCTTTTAAAATAAAAAGTCTCAAATAACAACAATGATAAAAAGTCTCACAGGGTGAAGTTCAGGTCACATGTTATATATAATATATCTCAATTAAATTTTGTGAAACAGAAAACATGCCAGGAAAAAATGTTCTTCATGAGGACATGTTTTAGTTTATGCATTTCTGTTGTTGTGTGTGTGTGTGTGTGTGTGTGTGTGTGTGTGTGTGTGTGTGTGTGTGTGTCAAGATCTGTTTTATGTACTCAACTTTAAAAAAAAAAAAAAAAAATTAAGCAGAGAAAGAGATTAAGGTAATTGGTGCAAGGGAAATAATCCTAGTGTAAAGGTGTTTGTATGTAAGTTTTCTCCCTTACTACTTACCTCAGACAGATCTGAAAAGTGTGGAAATAGAGTAAAACATTTTTGGCTGATGTGTTATTACGTCACAGATCAAACCTATTTATATAATCCTTTTAAACAGTTTGCTGTTGTGTTTTTGAAATATGTATTGTTTTCCTTCCCATACAGTTGGCAATTTTTTTTTGTTGACCTGCTTTTTGTAGTGTATTTTCACAAAACAAAATCTGTATCAGACTTGTTGAAATGATAATTATTTTTTATTTTTTAAAACCTTAAAATTCATAAATCAATGGTTTCATAGATGTGATTACAAATATCAGTTTGCGTATCTTTGTTAATGCTGAGTACCTTTAATTTTTTTTTTTTTTGCAATCTACTCACTCCACGCAAAAACCTGCATTGCGGTTTCATGCTTTTTTTTCTTTTTTTTTAAAGTGTTTTCCTTTTTTTGTCTCCGTTTTCCTTTCCTTTTTTTATCTGAAATCTGTGGAATCTTTTTCGCTTGGCTCTGCTGCTCTCGTGCTCTCCCTGAATGTGGCACCTTGCGGTCCTTCCCCTTTCCAGAGAACGCCAACAGGACACCGGTGGCGGTGAATGGGGTGTCCTCACAGACGCGGAGTGTAGCCAGCGCAGTGCCAGTGCCGGTGCAGCACACACAGGGGCCAAAGGACGGCAGTCTGTACGCCACCGTCAACAAGCAGCCCAAGCCAGAAGGGGAGACGACCACCTTGCCGCATAACGGGCCCTCCCACCTCCCCAACGGCTCTGCCACTTCCAGTGTGGATTCAGGTGCTGCCGGCATCAGTGTTGCATAATGTTTTGTTGGGGGGGGGGGGGGGGGGGGGGTTCTTTTTTTCTTTTTTTTTTTTGCTGCTGCCTGCTTTTTTTCTGCATCTTGTTTTAGCCCAGATTTTTCTTTTAATCAGGATTTTCCCTTGTTTTTGTTGATTAAATTTGCATGGTCTGGTTTTTGTTTTGATTTTTTAAAATTATTTCACAATGTGTGCTTAAATGTCAAGTGGTTGCTTAGAAGCTTCTGCTTTGCTGAATGTGTGAAGTATTAAAAGAGAACTGGCAGGATGTTGGTAGGAAAAAATAACACTATCTTAAGGAACAGATAGAGAGGTGACATTTTGTTTTGTTTTTGTTTTGTTGGGGGAGGGGGGTTAATAAGAGGAGGGAGGGCTGCAAAAGCTGCAACAAAGATAACAGCCAAACTGTATGAAATATTGCTTCAGACTATTGAGAACTTTACAATAGTAACATCTTGGCAGAGGCAGGTAGGTCTACTACCATGTTCTAACAGGGACAATATTTTTCATTTTCTGAAAATAATAATCTGAGTTTTTGTATTAAATATATGGAGAGCATTCCTCGTCATGTCACCTGGCAACAAGTCTTAATCTGATCCCTGCTATGTTCAGGCTGCTAACCTCCTTCATGGGAAGACTTAACGAGTTCAAAGTTACAGAGAGTGGTTGGAAATGCAAAACAGCATTCAACTTTGACTTCCTGATTCTAAGCATCAGGAAAAAAACAACCCTGTGCAATGGAAGTCATGGCTGATGAGAATGAACATAAGACTCTGCTAGAAGAAAGAAGTCTTCTAACAAACAGTTGAGAAAATAGCAGTGGAGGGAAACAAGTATGTCTCGCCATTAAGATAGAAGTCCTCATGACAAAACGTCAGCAGAAACCTTATTCAAAGCCTACTCTACATCCACTTACGTTCAGTAATTCGGCAAATGTTGCTGCCTTTTGGCATCAGAAGATCCTCAGAAGAGCTGTCCGCCAGACTAGTTTATTCACACAAGAAGAGTTGTTAAAAAGACTGAACAATTCCAGTGATAAGGAGAATATGAATCTGTATGTGTGTGTGTGTGTGTGTGTGTGTGCGTGTGTGTGTGTGTGTGTGTGTGTGCGAGTGCGTGTGTGTGCATGGGCGTGTGCATGCATGCATGTGGTGTGTGTGTGCGTGCGTGCGTGCATGGTGTGTGTCTTGTGTGTTGAACATAGGGTTTTAAAAGCTTTTTGTTGATAACCAAATAGCTGTATAAATTTAGCTTAACAGGAAGCTTTGGGACATCTGTCTGAAGAGACACACAAAAGAGAAAAGTAAAGAAGAAATGATAGATCTGTAGTTCTTTTGAAAACAGTGAGCAGTCATAGACTTATTGTCTTGTTTAAACAAAATTTGACTGTTCACCATGTGTGTGTGTGTGTGTGTGTGTGTGTGTGTGTGTGTGTGTGTGTGTGTGTGTGTGTGTGTGTGTGTGTGTTTGGAGTGGGAGAGGGCACATGTCTGTGTACGTGTGTATGTGTGCATACACGCATATATGCTAATGCATTAGTTAAGCTTTCATTTACTAATTTTATAAAAGGAAAATTAAAATTCTTTATTTTTTAAAAATATAAACATGCTTTCACTGGGCATGGCTTTTGCTTTTGTAGTTGCTTTTTTCTTTAATCAGCATTTTATCATATAGTGATACAGAATTGCCAAAACCCTTGCCTGTAGACTAGACCTACAGTAATTTAGTTAACCGGACTGTAGTTGAAGGCCACGGCGTGACTGTCAGTGTCAGCGATTTCACGCCGCCTGTGTGTGAACTGCGTGCAGGCTACGCAGGGCCCCGAGACACGAGCTACGGGTCTCACCCCCCCCAGGTGGAACAGGCCTCCTCAGGGTACTCCTCTCAGGGGAACACGTCACGCACCACCTTCAACAACACCAACACCCTGTCCCGCAGCGCGGGGGGGTCTGTGGCGGAGGACCAGGTGAACTTCAACTCTCTACCTCCCCAGACACGCCAGCAGCAGGTGCCCGCCCCGACTCTGGACGAGCGCTTCCAGCTGGACGAGTTGCTCAGTGATTTGCTCAGTGACCAGGTGATTGTCACCAGTCCTAAAAGTCCACGCAGTCCGTCCGGACCTCGCAGTCCGCTGAGTCCCACGAGTCCTCCTCAGCCACAGAGCGGGGGTGGGCAGAGCATGTCGACGGCCACACACTCGTACTCCAGCTTTTCCAGCACAGACGGCGGGGGAGTGGTGCGAAGCCCGCCTCCTGACGCCATGTTTGTTCAGAGGGCAGACATCAGCTACAAAGCACCGGGACAGTTTGAGGAGAGACCAAAATATTCCATGGGAGGGGACCTCCCGGAATCGGACAAGAGTCGGGTGCCGAAAGGCGCTTTCACCTACACACCCACTTCCCCCTCACAGACAGACAGGGCGCACGCTTTCCAGTCGCTGGAGCGTGACATGGGCAGGACTGATCATGTGACAGGGCTCCAGCAGAGTCCGCCCAGTCGAACGCAGACTCTGCCGTACCGTGCCGATTACGAGAATCGCTACAATACCTCAGACAGCCAGCACTACAACACCATGGACGGGGAACAGATGTCGTGGTTGCAGCAGCAGCAGCAGAAGCTGCAGCGGATGCGCGAAGGGCGCGACGCTAGTGGACGGACCGAGCAGGAGAAGCAGCTGGTGAGCGAGCTGCGGCAGGCGCAGAACCGCTACTTCAAGCAGCGCGCCCACAGCGAGGCGGAGGAGCAGGCGGTGATGAACACGTACCGCCAGCCCCCCCTGCACAACGGCCCTCTCTCCTGCCCCCGTCACACACGCCCCGCCCCCTCGGGAGTTTGGGGGGGAGACGGGACACTTCAACACATTTTCACAGTCACAGTCACAGTATGTTGAAAGTCATTTCAGTGGGGGCGGGGGGGGAGGTCGAGCAACAAGCCCCCTCCCTCCCCCACCATGCAGCGGTCGGTACAGCCGGCGTCCACCCCTCCCGTGCAACCCCCAGTGCGCACCAGTAGCAAGGACTACATGAGGTCAAGGTCACAGAGCAGCAGCAGCAGGGGTGGCAGGTGGCCACGCCCCCAGTGAGTCGCCCCTGGTGCGGCAGTACTCAGACACAGTGTACGACCGGGAGCAGCGCATCAACTTGCAGGCCCAGCATGCACCCTCCTCACAGTCCACCCCCCCTCTCTCCCCCGCGCGCGCTCCCCGACACAGCTGGGCCCGGTTCCAGCACCACCTACACCACCTACAGGACCATCCACAAAGAGATGCATGACGACCCCCACCACCCCAGACCCCAGCACGCCGTGCAGCAACAACAGCAACAACAGCAGCAGATGGTGGCTGTCCCGTGCTGCATTCTCAGACCCCTCCATCCTCACATCAACCTCCACCCCCTCCACAGTCTGCCGGCCAGCATCACAACTACGTCACTGAGGTCTTCGTCCACAGAGTGGGAGGTGAGTGAGCAGGATGAGGACATTGTGATAGAACAATATTGATTTGTAGGATTATGAAATCATGAGGATGACGACATTGCATGGAGTAATGCTTGATGATTTGTAGTGTTATGAAATCATGAGGAGGAGGATATTGGGATGAAGTAATATTGGATGATTTGCAGGATTATGAAATCGTGAGGATGAGGACATTGCATTGAGTAGTGTTTGATGATTTGTAGGATTATGAAATAATGAGGATGAGGTCATTGTGATGGAGTAAAAATCATGAGGATGATGACATTGCAAATGGAACAGTATTGGATGATTGTAGTGTTTATGAAATCATGAGGATGAGGAAATTGCGAAATGAACAATAGTGGATGGTTTATTGTATTATGAAGTGGTGTTAGAAATGTCTGGCTGTGTCAATTGTACTTTTCAAAACCCTATGGAGGTATGAACTTTCATTCCAGTGTGTGAATGCTCTTACCCATACACATTGTACATAATCATGCACAGATGTACAAAAAAATGCAAACTGCCAGCACACATGAATGCAAGCACATATGCTGAAGACATGCACAAACTACATGACCTTGACTTACACACACACACACACACACACACACACACACACACACACACACACACACACACACACACACACACACATAAATATTAGGCAGACAGAAAAAAGGAAGTGGGTGCATAGACATACACACACAAATGTTCAGTGGTATAGCCCGTCACATTATCCCTCAACAATATATGTATGTAAGCGAGTGTTTGGCTTGATTCTGTACTCCACAATGTCCATAGTTTGTCTTTTTTGTTTTTGTTTTGTTCCGTCTTTCCAGATACACCAATCACATCCATGCACTTAATTTCCTCGTTCATCACAACTCCTTTGTTATGATCGATGTTTTCCGCTTTCATGTCCTTGTTTTTCACTGTGTATATAATATGAGAAAAAAAAAAGCAACAACAAAAAAACAAAATGATGAAATTATTTGATGAATAGTAGTGAAGTATACTCGAGACAATTCCTTTATTAGACTGTATTGTATAACACAGAACAACCTAAAACATATGTCACAATAATGTTAGTGTGTTTTAGGGCCTAAGTATCTATGTGAGCAACAAAGTCTGTGGTATGAATCACATCAGAAACTGGTGAAGAAGAAACAGTGTGTGTGTGTGTGTGTGTGTGTGTGGTGTGGGTGTGTGTGTGTGTGTGTGTGTGTGTTGTGTGTTGTGTGTGTTGTGTGTGTGTGTGTGTGTGTGTGTTGTGTGTGTGTGTGTGTGTGTGTTAAGGTGCGGTGTGTGTGTTAATCTTGATTCCCTGCAGGTGGCATGTCCAACTTGCTGCGGCTAAGTGCACAGCTATTTTAATGAGTGCTGCACTGCAGCTTGAATGAAACAACAGTGGTGATGGTATAGTGGCTGTGTGCCTAATCCTTCTTGCACTTGCCATCATGGTGACCTGCTAAATGGAAAAGGCTATCATGAGGACTGTGGATAGAATGGTGCTGTGATTTAATTTTAGTTCATGAAGAGTAACTGGAAGGGAGATAAAATATTTCAATCAGATTTTTAAAGTTAAGGTCAGTATTTTTTTCTCCTCAGCTAGAGCTTCGAGGTTCACTAACAGTGAGATTGTTGCATTTGTGACTGTTTTTTGCCGGAATTAAATTAAGGTGGCTGTATTCTGACTTCAAAAGATTATCTAAACAGGATCCATATGAATGCACTTGAAAAGAAACATTGTCATCTCGTTCTTACAGATACATGGCCTACTCTTCTGAAAGGAAGAACATGTTTTAATGTATGTCCAAGATGTTCTGTGTGTGTTTTGTAAATAGAGCCTGGGTTTATAGTCTGATCTGAAGAACTTTCAGGGTAGTGGGGTCAGTGCTGAAGTTAACTCCAGGGGAAAAGTCTCCTTGAACAAGTGCCTTGGTAGTGGCTGAAACCAGGGGTCATGAAGTGGTGAGCACAGTGCCCTAACCTCTGGGTTTTCCTTCCTTCCCCCCCCCCCACCCTTATTTTTCCCTAAGGTCAGTATAAGCTGCTGACTTCATTGCCAGTGTTCAGACCCCAATAGTGGAACTGTGATCAGTCAGTTTGGTTATCCTGCTTCGCCCAAAGCCTGGGCTTGTATTCTGCTTCACATACAATATGGTGTTGTCAGTGTGTGTGTGTGTGTGTTGTGTGAGCAAAATTTAGTTATGACATAAGTGTTTTGTCATGTGTTTTAGTTGAGCAAAATTCGGGTTTCGTGCAAAATGTCAGAGCTTTTGCGTGATCTCAAGTACTTATTAAAAAAAAAAATAATGACTTTTTTTTTAATTTAAAAAAGTACTTCTTATTTTCTCCGAAAATGTTTACTTCTTAGTAATTTGTATTGTTGTCAGGGACTGGTTCATTTCACTAAACCATACTGTTCTTTGTGAAAATAATGAGCATTTGTATGTTGTTGTCATTATATGTTTAAAGTCTGTTCACATTTTAGTGATATTACACTAAATAATAATAACAATAAAAATAGTGGTATATGGAATTTCTATAGCTTTGAATCTTGTCAAATCAGGAGAGAAAGCAGCTGCTGCTGACAGACCGGACGGCGGTGAAGACACGCGACTGGACGAACTGACGCGGTCGCTGCAGGCAGCCACAGACTCCATCATGGAGGAGCGGGTGTCACATGCCCAGCAGCAGCAGCAGCAGCAGAAGGTGGTGCAGCAGACCTGGCAGGAGCACTACCAGACTGTGAGTGCTGCCTGACTTCTTCTCTCCTTCTTGTTCTCCTCCTTCTTGTTCTTTTTCTTCTTCTTCTTTCTTTGTCTTCTTCTTTCTTCTTCTTCTTCTTCTTCTTCTTCTTCTTCTTCTTCTTCTTCTTCTTCTTCTTCTTCTTTCTTCTTCTTCTTTCTCTCTCTCTCTTCTTCTTCTTCTCCTTCTCCTTCTTCTTCTTCTTCTTCTTCTTCTTCTTCTTCTTCTTCTCTTCTTCTTCTTCTCCTTCTTCTTCTTCTCTTCTTCTTCTTCTTCTTCTTCTTCTTCTTCTTCTTCTTCTTCTTCTTCTTCTTTTGTTGAATGCTCAGACCGCAACTAGTGTTGTCTGTCATATGAGCGAAAATGTTTTGTGCCAGCATTTAAGCACCTGAGTGCAGTGACTACATTCACTCTCATTTGGTGATTTCTTTCACCTGTCATGGCATGTGCATAGGATGGGGGGGGGGGGGGGTTTGGGGTGTTCCTCAGCTAAAGATCTTAGGCTCATCAACGGTGAGATTTTGCATATGGGACTATTAGTGGCCACCATGAAGGTAGCCACATTCTGACTTTGGGGATGTGCGCTGGGTATGTTCATGTTTCCATAACCCACCAAATGCTGATATGAATGGCAGGATCTTTAACATGCATAATTGATCTTCTGCATGTATATACACGTAAGGTACTAGCAGGTCTGCACTCGAAGTTGATCAGGGAGATTGTAAAATCCAACCTGTAATTTACAAAATGCCACCGAGATTGGAACTGATCAGTGATGACTTCATTGACCCATAGAACTGAAATTGAACAGTATTAAGCACTCGACTATAGTGTTGATCATGGCATTCGTGTGTGACTGGTCTTTTTTAATTCTCTTCCCAATCTCATAACTTTTAAGAAAAATGTGACTGTTTCCTGCTGTATCTTATGTTTATAAGAAATATATCATACAGATTAAATTAAATATCATACCTTTCACCATCTGTTACTCCGCACATGTGTGTGTGTGTGTGTGTGTGTGTGTGTGTGTGTGTGTGTGTGTGTGTGTGTGTGTGTGTGTGTGTGTGTTGTTCCATTTCACATCAGAGCTGGTTTGTGAATCCTGCTTAATCCTGTTCAGTATGCCTCTTCTTTGATGTCTAAGCTAGGTCTTAAAGAATGTCGTACTGTGCAAGTAGGACTCTCTCTCTCTCTTTCTTTCTTTCTCTGTTTCTCTGTCTCTCTCTGTCTGTCTCTGTCTCTCTGTCTCTGTCTCTGTTTCTCTCTCTCTCTCTAATTTCTCTCTCTCTCTTCTCTAATTCTCTCTCTCTCTCTCTCTCTCTCTCTCTCTCTCTCTCTCTCTCTCTCTCTCTCTCTCTCTCTCTCTCTCTCTCCTCTTACCCCTCCCTTCTCTTGCCCCTGCCTCCCTCCCTCCTGCCCCCCTCCCCCCTGCCTTCCCTCTCCTTCTTCAAAAACAGTGACACTAATCTAGCTCAGTCACTCAGTCATTCACTCACAAAATCAAAGAATGGATGATTCTTCATTTTGGTGTACGGCTCTGACCACAACAGAGTCAAGTGCAGAAGAGCCATGAGACGCCTGTTGCAAAGCCGGTGGGAGTGGTGGAGGAGGACGGCTTCATGCTGAAGCCGATAGGCCCGGCATGCAGACCCTGGAACCCGACGCCACCCACTCCACTTCAGGCACGCTCAACCGATCAGCCACCTCCAGTTTCCCCACTTCACCAGGTGAGTGATTCTTTTTTTTTTTTTTTTTGTTGGCTAAGTTTTTATTTTGTTTTTCCTTTTTTTCTTTTTTTAGTTATTTGTATTTTTCTATTTTTGGGGGGAGGCTGTTTTTTTTAAATCTCTGTTGTAACTTTTTTTTATTTCTCACAAGTATAAGTATTCACTTGATAGAGTTTATTTTTCGTTGTGTAACTATTTTTGTTATCAAGTGTATATAATCACAAATGATGTGTGTGTGTGTTTTCTTGTTGTTTAGTTATTTTGTTATTGATTGTGCATAACCGTTTTGTTTCACCCTTTTAAGTTTTTTGTTGTATTGGTTTTTTTTTGTACTTTTCTGTTTGCATGTATTTTGTTTCTTTTCTCCCTTGAGTTTAAAAAAATTTGATGTGTATGCCAAGAAAAAAATGTATAAATAGTTCCCTCTTTTTTATGCACACCCTGGTGTTATCAAAATTGTGATCTTTGAATATATGCTGCAGTTCATAATTTTGATAAGAATGAACAGATATCCTTTGTAAAATATTCTAGTAGAAATTTATCCATGGCTATAATGGCTTTTTTTTTTTTTTTTTTTGGGGGGGGGGTTGCCTGCAAAACTAATATTATTGAAGGTATTTAAGCTGATTTAGTGTCAGGAAATAAGCTACAAAGGATTGCTTCCCAAAGATTTGTCTCTGAAGAAGCTGGGCAATTATTTTCAGATAAAACTATTATTTTTACATATTTTTGTATGCTTTTGTTGAATGGGCTGCATGAATGAGCAGAAAGGCTGTATTGTATGTCCATACTCATATCGTGCATTCTGAGTTTTTTACCATGTTTGTTTGCATTTCTTCTTTTGTTTGTTTTGAAAAAAGGGGGGAAAATTGTCAGTTAAATTGAAGAATGTTTAGTTCAACTGCTTTAAGTGTTGTACATATGTTTGCAGTAGCGTTAACATTGATTTGCTTGTCACCCTAGCAATGGTTGTGCAAAGAATGTTTAGCAAGTTCTGAATCGAGCAGACTTGAGTGTGAAAAACTACTGCATCACAGCAACAGTCTAGATTTGTTATGTATGAAAGTATGTGTGTGTGTATATATATGTGTCAGCACTGTGAAGATTGCATTGTAGCCTGTGCGCTGTTCACACATAGTAGTGCATGTGTTGATGGACATGGCATGTTCCCCTATGTACAGTGACTCCACCCTTCCCTGTGTCACCGCGGACGATGCAAGGAAGTACAGGTAACTCGCCTACCTGTCAGCCATCGTTTGGCTTTTTGTTTTCCTCACCTCTGGTTTGGCTCATCTTCTTTGTCATTTTTTTTCTTTTTATCTTTGTGTTTATTTTACCTGATGATGGTTTTATGGTTGATCTTATCTACATTTTTCCTCTTTTCTTCTTTTTCTGGTAACTGCATTTGATGGTTTTTACTCATGGAACTTTTTTACATTTTATTGTTCTTTGCTCTTTTTTTCCCTCTATTAAAGAATAATATCATGGTTTGGATATCTTTTTCTTCTTATTTTCAACCTTTTTTATTAAAAATTCATAGTTTGCTTTAGGATAATGACATTTCTTTTTTCTTTGTGTTTTTCTAATAGTTTGCTAAACTGCTATTTGTTTTATTTGCATTTTCTCTGTTCATTCCTCATCACCACATCTCCCCTTTATTTCTTTTTTATTTAGTGGAGGGGGAGGGGGTCAGTTTCTTTATCTGTGATCATTTGTTTAGGTGTGCACCTACTGTCTCTTTACTCCATGTCAAGATCTTCATGAGTGTCTGTAGACTGTGCAAACACTGGCATTCTTCAATCACGCACACCACTTCTGTAGGCATATCCACTAATGCACATATTTCAAACATGCTCACTAGCATACATGCATGGTTGCACACACAGACAAAAACACATGTGTGTGCATACACACACACACACACACACACACACACACACACACACACACACACACACACACACACACACACACACACACACACACAAATATATGTATTTTATATACACACAGTGCAATTCACAATTCCACGACATTTTGATGTTTAACCTGTTTGTAGTGTGTGTGTGTGTGTGTGTGTGTGTGTGTGTGTGTGTGTGTGTGTGTGTGTGTGGTGTGTGTGTGTGTGTGTGTGTGTGTAAGTGTCAGATGTTAAGAGTAAGTGTTAAATTCAAATAATCTCATAAATTGTTACTTATTAAATGGATGTTTATGTTGCCCAATATTTAGTTCTTACAAATGAAATCACTTGGATGTTATTTCCAGACAAACTTTATCATTGAATTCTTTTTTCTTTGGGTTGGATTTTCCTTTTCTAGCTTACTGTTGCCATAGTTTCTTGTGTCTCTTTGCATGGTGTTAATTAAAATTTGTCCCATCAATCAGTTTCATTACTAATCATGGGAACATTCGTCTTTGCTCAATCTGTTGGTGGCTGAACTATATTACAGCATGGTGGCAAATTTTAATTATTGAACGTCTTTTCACAATAAGCTATATTAGTTTTAATGGGAAGGTGAAAGTGCTGCTTCTAGCTTTAACTTTTCTTGTTTGCAACTACTTTTAATAACAACTACAACAACAAACTGAAAATATATTATTTATCAGTTATTTATTGATACACTACAATGAAATTTTTATTCAGCTATGAATTAAATTTACAAGTTCCTCCATTCCCAGACTTCACAGAGAGAGATAGAATGTGTGTTTGTGTGTGTGTGTGTGTGTGTGTTTTGTGTGTGTGTGTGTGTGTGTGTGTGTGTGTGTGTGTGTGTGTGTGTGTGTGTGTTGATTGATTGATTGATTGATTGATTGATTGATTGATTGATTGATTGATTCTTTTATATCGAGGATAATGGAATAAGCACTCTTGTGCTGTGTGTGTGTGTGTGTGTGTGTGTGTGTGTGTGTGTGTGTGTGTGAGAGAGAGAGAGAGAGAGAGAGAGAGAGAGAGAGAGAGAGAGAGAGAGAGAGAGAGAGAGAGAGAGAGAGAGAATGCAAGGTACAGAAGTTTATATCTAAGCAGCTTATGCTATGCAAGAGAGCTTTGCCTGCGAACATGCTTAGTGACGGTATTCAGTGTCCGCCACCAAGGATGCAAACACGAATGTTTACCCTTACATCTTTGTTGTTGGGTGATGCTGCCTTGTTCGTTGTGCATGTCGTTTCTAAGTGTGTGTTCTTTTCTTTTCTTTTTTTCTTTTTTGCTTGCTTGTATAGTGAGGTCTCCTCAGTCCATCTCCTCCCCTCCACCCGACACCCCTGACGCTGCGTCCGTCTCTTTCTATGAGTCGGAGGAGACCCTGAGTGAGTCAGTGGCACCAGAGGTTCGGCCCTCTGGACAGGGGCCCATGTCACCCGTGGTTCGGATCTCTGATCCGCTGTATGCGTCCATTCCGGACCTCCCTCAGCATGCCACTGCTGTTGCTAGTTGCTCAGGTAGACTATTGTCTGCTTCAGGTGTGATCCGTTGATAGGAGTAATGGGTGCATGATGTCACTGTCTTCGTGTGTTCGTGAAGGATTAGCATGAGGGAAACAAACAAGCCTGTGATGTGGTGTGTAAAGCAGAAAAGCATGTGTTTGCATTTTCATCCATTTAGATGGTTTGTTTGTCTGTAAGCTTTTTTTGTTTTTAGGGTGAAAAGATTGTGTGTTTTGTTTTTATATAAAATATCGAAGAGATGGCTCCATAGATTAGAAGAAGATGGCGTACTGTGTTTTGAGCAGTATTGATTATCATTTCTAAATTGTCTCATATTCAAAATAGATACATGAAAAGAATTAATAAGGTACCACTAACGTCATCAATACCAGTAATGTTTTCAATACTTCAAAATGGATATCATATAATCTTGAATTATATGAACTTCTGAGAAAATGAGTAAAATTATTTGTTATTAAAGAGCAAGCACAGGACACAGTGTTGCACCAATATCGACCAAGATAAGGAGATGAAAAAGTTCTTAGGCCAAAAAAAAATGACACAGAAATAAGAAACGTTTTTACTTTGCACAGCAATCAAGATTGAATTGTTTTAGATTGATAATTCTTTGCCATGAAAAGACGCAATCATCCACTTTTTTTGGTTATTGCTTATTACTCTTTTGCTTCAAATGAACTCTATGATGGGGATACAATTTGATTGTTAAGTAGCTGTTTATTTTCTTTAGAAATGTCCTTAATTGCTGAATTGTGTGCCTTTGGGCTTATAATATTTTGATTCTGTGCTGCTTTATTGTGGTTCATTAATATTGATTCCATTTCTTGAGCCTTACATTTTCTGTTTAATTTTAGTGTATTTTGTAGTTATGCTAACATTTAAGGTTTTTTTCTGTTGTTTGTTTTTCCAGTCGTTTTGTTTGGATAAAATTATTTGGATTTTGTTGACTATGCATACATACACTCTACTTTGGGTTGAGGGGTTTTTTGTTTGTTTTCATGTTTATCAAAAAAATCTATGGTTTTTCAATCTATCTTGTCCTCACTCTCTCTCTGTCTCTGTCTCTGTCTCTGTCTCTCTCTCTGTCTCTCTTCCCCCCCCCTCTCTCCTCTCTCTCTCTCTCTCTCTCTCTCTCTCTCTCTCTCTCTCTCTCTCTCTCTCTCTCTCTCTCTCTCTCTCTCTCTCTTGTCCCCTCTCTCTCTCTCTCTCTCTCTGTCTCTGTCTCTGTCTCTTCTCTCTCTCTCTCTCTCTCTCTCTCTCTCTCTCTCTCTCTCTCTCTCTCTCTCTCTCTCTCTCTCTCCCTCTCTCTCTCAGGAAATTTTTCTCCTGGAGTTAACATCAGTGCCGACTCCACTCTCCCCAAAAGTCCTTCGGATGAGACTTTAAACCGAGGCCCCGTGTGCGAACGCACGCAGAACATCTTGCGCACAAGTTAAATCCTGTTCCGCTTTTCATAAGAGTAGGCCATCGTGTGCCGGTGGGAACAGATGACAATATTTACAAAAACTGCATACACACAGGGACCGGATGAAAAAAGTACATGATTGCTTATTCTGTTATCCTCGATATAAAAGAATACATAAATGAATAAATAAATAATAAATCTCTCTCTCTCTCTGTCCCCTCTCTCTCTCTTTCTTGTTGGTGCTTGCATGGCACATTACGCCATACATTAGTGGATACTGTTTAAGGCCAGTACAAACCAACAGCTCAGCAGCTAACTCATATGATGTATGGAGGTAAACTGACAATGAAGTTAACCAACCTTCTCACTCGATATACAAGAATAAATAAATAAGTAAATAAATAAATAAGTAAATAAATAAATAAGTAAATAAATAGAAAAGTAAATAAAAAATGCATGGAGGTAAAGGTTAACCAACCTTCTCACTCGATATAAAAGAATCAATAAATAAATAAATAAGTAAATAAATAAATAAATACATAAACAAACAAATAGAAAATTAAATAAAAAATGCATGGAGGTAAAGTGACGAAGAGGCTAACCAACCTTCTCACTCTCTCACTGTGACTGCAGGGAGCAGTGGCATGGTCAGCCCTACAGGCACGCTGTCCGGCCAGACCATGGTGCAGCAACAACAGCAATACCAACAACAACAGCAGTACGCCCAACAACAACAACAACAACAGCATCCCCAGCAGCAGCAGTATCACCAGCAGCAAGTGCAACAGTATCAACAAGCACAACAGGCACAACAGCAACAGTATCAACAAGCACAACAGGCACAACAACAACAGTATCAACAGCAACAACCGCCGCAACAACAGGCATACCAGCAGCAGCAAGTGCAGCAACAACAACAGCAGTACCAGCAAGTGCAACAACAGCAACAGTACCAGCAAGTGCAACAGCAACAACAGCACCAGCAGCACCAGCAGCAGCAGCAGCAGCATCAACAGATGAGTGATGGCTCCCTTCACATAGACACCAGCCACAGAATGCTGTCCCCCGCTGCCCAGGCTAAAAGTCCCTCCTCTGCTGGCAGGTAAGCATGCTCTGTGTGATTATTCCTGTGCACCCCCCCTTTGGGGATGCCAAGGGCCTGTCAGGAGAAATAGCATCCCCACAATCTCTACTATGAATTCACAGAGCTCTGTCAGTTTCCCCCATTTTCAGCTCCTCTCAGCTGCTAATCATTCTATCCCATCCCAGCCCAGTTGGGCCATCTGGTGCTGTTTATAGCAGGAACTGATCACATGTCGACTAGGTAAAAGGAAGGGGTGTGCTAAGTTTAGCACTCTTGACTGAGTGATGTTGGATTTGTGCCCTGTGAATTACCTCTTTTCTATCCCTCTCTTTGTTTCTGCCTTGTTCTTTTTTCTTCCAGTCACCTCATTCTTGTGTTATTTTCTGCCTTTTTGTTCCATTCTCCTGCCTTTTTTTTCTCCAGAAAGACAAATATAACCATTCTCTCCCGTGCCAAAGTCAGATACACAGGGCCTGACTTGTCAGATACTTAACAGCAACATTATGCATTTTCACTCAGAGGACAGACAGGAGTAGTTGCTGTCTGAGCTTTCAATGAAGACAAAGAAGAAGATTGCTGTATGTTTTCAGCTTTTGAGTATATAGTGTTGAAAAACAGGCTTAAATCTGCACTGCTCCGTACATGTTCAGCTTTTTTTTTCTCGTTCCTCAGCTTGAGCTCCATGGTTCACCAATGATGAGATTTTGCGTACATGACCATTTTTAGCCACATTTTGACTTAGGGGACATTTTAAGCATTTGAGTTAAATTGTTGAAAAGCAAACAAATCTGTAGTTCTCACAATGTGTTTTCAGAATTGAAGTTTATGTGTTTTTTATGTATGAAAGTATTTGCTAGGCAAGCATGCGTATGTGGGTGCATATGATAGAGAGTAAAAGATTAATTGCTTCCATCTTTAAAAAATAAATATCCTGAGTACTGTTAAAAAATGGCATAAAAGACCTTCATAAGAATCGGTATCAACTGATATAAAATGGTAGAATAAGACTGGTGCAGAGTGTCTGTAACCTGGTTCATGTTCTGCCTTTCAGCCCGTCATCGCCTGGAAACCTGAACACTCTGCGACAGGAGTTGTCAGCGGCTCACTCCATGTCGGGCAGTGCTGTCCATTCTCACTCGCTGACCGGTCAGAGTTCTCCCAGCGTGTACTTTGGCCTGTCACGGCGAGGAAGTCTGTCTTCACTGGCCGGTAAGGGCTCGTGATTCAGAATTTTGCAGAGGGTTGGAGGGGGTCTGTCTCTGTCTGTTATTCTGTCTGTGTCACCCCCACACACACACACACACACCTCACTTCACCCCCACCCCCACCTCACTCACAATACTTAGTTCACCCACTCATTCAATCACTCAGTCACACACTTCAGTTCAACTCAACACTCCTGCCTAGTGTTACTGACAGTCTCTTCTCTCTACAGTCTTCTTCTATCAATCTCTCTACAGTCTTCTTCTATCAATCTCTCTGCAGTCTTCTATCATTCTCTCTACAGTCTTCTTCTATCAATCTCTCTGCAGTCTTCTTCTTCATTCAGTGATCAGTGTATACATAGGAAAGTGTGTGTTTTATCTCTCAGATTCTGAAATGATCCCGACAACGCCCAAGTTTGTGAAGGACACTTCCAAGTTCTGGTACAAGCCCAACATCACCGGGAAGAAGGTAGGTATTGGCTCTGATTGCTCATTCTTCCTTTTTTCTGCTGTACTGTTTCTTGTGTGTGTGTGTGTGTGTGTGTGTGTGTGTGTGTGTGTGTGTGTGTGTGTGTGTGTGTGTGTGTGTGTGTGTTGTATGTGTGTGTGTGTGTGTGTGTGTGTGTGTGTGTGTGTGTGTGTGTGTGTGTAAGTGTGTGCATGTGCACTCATCCCTACAAATTTATGTATATGGACATGCACACACATGTGAATAGATTCAAAACCAAATAAACAGTTTTCCACCTATTCCTAACATGTATGTATGTATCTGCTAATTCTCCATGCTTGTTCCTTTGACAGCCATCACGCTGTTGCGGGACCGTGCACCTGGCACCTTTGTGATCCGAGACAGCAACTCCTTCCCCGGCGCCTTTGGCCTGGCGCTCAAGGTGGCTCAGGTGCCCGCCAATGTGCAGTCCAAACCCTCCAGTGAGTGCTCCCTGTGACAGCATCTTTTATGTCGTGTTTAGACTGTTTTTTTTTATATAATGTTAAGATTTTTTTTCATGTTTAGAGTGTTTTTTATATCATGTTGAGACTTTTTTTATATCATGTTTAGAGTGTTTTTTATATCATGTTTAGACTTTTTATCATGTTAGATTTTTTATCATGTTTAGAATTTTTTTATCATGTTTAGAATTTTTTTTATCATGTTAAGACTTTTTTTTTTATCATGTTAAGACTTATTTAGCAGTTCATGCTTGCTTTCAGACTTGAAGGTATGCATACTCTCACTCAAAATTTCCATGTATAGTTGAATTTGTACATGCACAATTGTGTGTGTGTGTGTGTGTGTGTGTGTGTGTGTGTGTGTGTGTGTGTGTGTGTGTGTGTGTGTGTGTGTGTGTGTGTGTGTATGTGTGTGTGTGTGTGTGTTTGCTTTAAAGTTAAGCATTTCTATCAAGACCAAGACAAAAGACACAGTATCTCTAAATATCATTGTCTCACCTAAATTTTAAATATAATCTTTAGTTTAGTTTCTCTGCCTCTGGTGATCTCTGCAACCACATTGGCATATTAAACAATAAACAACGCAGACACATGAATGAATTTTTGTGTTGTTTGTTTTCCAGGTGATCCACAGTCAGAACTGGTGCGCCACTTCCTCATTGAACCTACACCCAAGGGAGTGCGACTGCGAGGCTGCAGCAACGAACCCACATTTGGTAAACAAACACACACACATGCGCATCTCACATGCACAGACAAACACACACAAATGCATACACATAGGTGAAACAGTAACGATCAGGACTGGGAATGTGGTTTGAGGGTCTAGAAGGGAAACACCGTAAAGAAAGTGACAATGTTTAAAATCTTATATCAGAAGTCGTACTTTTGGTTCTATCCACTAGACCATAAGTGGTGGTCTGAATGCTATCTGTATCATCAGATGCTTCACTGGGCTCCTTGTGTTAAACGCATTCTGTGTAAACAAACCATAGCAACAAGCAGTCTATTGCAAAGCTTTGGGAAAAATCCATTCTTATGACCAAACGTGTGTATACGCACCCTGACAGAAAAATGGGTAGCATGGTACTTTGGTAATATTTTAGTTATTGGGGAAACCAGCCACCACTTCAGGCCTAGAAATGTATTGACACACTATATTACTACCCAGTAGAACATGTTTGAGACATTGATGCAAAGATACAAAATAATAATCATATTCTTTTCTTACAACAATTCTTTCCTATTTCATCCTCACATTTACTTTCAGACTTTAAAGTCAGTTTCAAAAAAAAAAGGAAGATGAAAGACTTTGATACGAGTTAGTAGGGGCTGTTCATGGGAATTGGCCAGTGGATTTTTGAGGAGTTATGCAGGGGAAAAGGTGGGTGTGTGATTATGAAGGTGGGATTGTTTGCTGTGTACAGTAAGTCTGGCAGGGAAAAGGTGGGTGTGTGATTATGAAGGGATGGATTGTTTGCTGTGTAATATGCAGGAAGGTGGTGTGGATTTGAAGTGGATTGTTTTGTGTGTACAGGTAAGTCATGGCAGGGAAGCGTGGTGTGTGATTGAAGATGGATTCTTTGGCCCTTGTGTAAACTGGTGTGTGATATAAATGGAGTGTTTCTGTGTGTACAGGGAGCCTGGCAGCCCTGGTGTACCAACACTCCATCACTCCTCTGGCTCTGCCCTGCAAACTGGCTCTGCCTGAAACTGGGGGTCAGTCTCCATACCATTCTTTCTCCACTTTCCCTTTTTCTTGTCAGTTTCTAGATATAGATAGATAAGATAGATAGATAGGTAGATAGATATACAGTTTTTGGTTTTGTTCTATTTTAGTTTTGATGATATTGGTTATGACGTTGTTATACAAATAGTTTGCAGCTTGAGATAGATACAGCTGAGTATAAGTAAGGTTTTATGAGAGGAAAGAAACTTTTTAGAAAGTTTAGGATTCAGTGATCAGTCAGAAGATAAATGATTAACTGAAAAAGTTAAATCATCAGTTTGCATAAAGAAAGTACATATAACATTATCCCTTTAAATAAAAGAATAAGTAAATTAGATTTTTTAGTAGAGTAAAATACATATCTGTAAATCATAACTGTAAAGAATGGGGGGGTGAGAGAGAGGGAAAGAAAAGAGAGACTGAGAGAGAGAGAGAAAATGTATGTGGTTTGTGTGGTATATGATACGTGCATGCACGTTTGTATGCTTGCAAATGTGTTTACATATTACTAAATGCATGAACACATGCATCATGCACACACATTTTATGATGGATTCTCTGTCTGTATGCACAGATACTGTGGACGGACCAGCCAGCCCAGACACCACCACCTCCCCTGAACTGAACTCGGCAGCTGATCTGCTGGCCAAGGGCGCAGGTACTGACTGACTGACTGAGTGATCCTTGCTTTCAGGGCTTAGGCTGAAAATAGTAGACACTTTGGGTGTTAAAGAATTGATTTATTTTACAACAGTACCATCAAGACTGAAAATAGTATGACACTTTGATTAGTTAGAAAATTGATTTATTATACAACAGTACTGTCTTCTAGAAAGATAACATGTATAACTGCAGTGTGTGTCAACTGAGAGAGTTCTGTGTTAGTCCTTGTCAGTTAAGAGATGGTCTGATATTTTGAATGGGGGTAGAGCTCTTTCTGATCTTTTTCAATGTTGTTGTGTTTAAGTATGCATAATTTTGACATCCCCATCCCCAGCCACCCCCCCCCCCCCCCAAAAAAAAGGAAAACAAAACAAAAATAATGAAGATAGTTTAGCAATGTAACTGTAACTCCCAAACTCTTTTTCCACCAAGTTTCTTACAGAAGAATTCTCTTTCGCACTTAACATTTTTCAGCACTGTTACTGATTTCCCAGCTTTCAGTTTTTTGTCAGAATAACATGGTTAGTTTTTCCACTCAAAACTGGGTCAGAGGTGTCTGCTATCATGCATGCTAATCAGCTGAGGTGTGAAACCTTGTTACTGTATAAAACAACAACAAAAAAACATGGCCTGTGCCGTCGACAAAAGTTGCCTATGGTGGTGAACAGTAGTGTCAACCTAAGTCATCTATGGTGGCAAAAGAGTCAAAGTTAAAGAAAGAAAGTATTTTGTGAAGTTACAACATGGGCAAATATCTCTCAGATATAGTGTAATGATATAAGAGTACAGGGCATTACTTTTTGTGTGTGTGTGTGTGTTTTCCATGTGCAGCTTGCAATGTGGTGTTCATCAACACAGTAGACACAGAATCCCTGACGGGGCCCCAAGCCATTGCCAAGGCCATCAAGACCACCATGGAAACGCAGCCAGCTCCCAAGACCACTGTCGTTCACTTCAAGGTCTCCAGTCAGGGCATCACTCTCACAGACAACAACAGAAAGTGAGCATATTTTTAAGCCTTTTTTTTTTTTTATCAAGTCTACATTGCTCATTGTGTTGGTCATTGTTAGTGCCTTGAAGTTTGAGTTTTGGAGGTTATGGAATTATAGATACCATAGTGTGAAGTAGTGTTGGGGGGTTATGGAATCATAGAGACCATATTGTGAAGTAGTGTTTGGGGTTATGGAATCATAGAGACCTTAGTGTGAAGTAGTGTTTGGGAGGTTATGGAATCATAGAGACCTTAGTGTGAAGTAGTGTTTGGGAGGTTATGGAATCATAGAGACCATAGTGTGAAGTAGTGTTGGGGGGTTATGGAATCATAGAGACCATAGTGTGAAGTAGTGTTTGGGAGGTTATGGAATCATAGAGACCATAGTGTGAAGTAGTGTTTGGGAGGTTATGGAATCATAGAGACCATAGTGTGGAGTAGTGTTGGGGGGTTATGGAATCATAGAGACCATAGTGTGAAGTAGTGTTTGGGAGGTTAGGGAATCATTGAGACCATAGTGTATTGTGTTACTAAAATCACTGTATGGTGTCAGTAAACTGATGGGACTGTTACCTGTACTGTTCCAGACTGTTCTTCAGACGTCACTACCCCGTCTCCTCTGTGACCTACTGTGGCATGGACCCTCAGGACAGAAGGTGAGGACCTCGGCTGTTGCAGACATTTTCTTTAGCAGTAACTTTTCTTTGGTCCAGTTTAGAATTTATGTAGTTTAAAATCATGAAAGTATCAAACAATTAATCTCCTGTTAATTTTGTTGTTGTTGTTTTTGTGGTGTCATTTATATTCCTAAAGGGTAAATCTTATCAAGTAGGGAAAGTTTTGCTGTGTACTTGTGATTTTTTTGTTGGTTATTTGTTTTTGTAGTTTTGCTGTGTAGAAACATTGCTAAGCTTGTTTAATCTGCTGCCAGTTTGCTAATAATTATTTTCTTGGCTTTTTTTCAGGTGGAAACGAGACACAGACACCCCTGGAGTGCAAGTGGATGCAAAGTGAGTTAACTGGTTTTACTGTGGAATGAGATGATCAGAGTACAGATGCTGTTAGTTTATGACTCTATGGGTTTCCAGGCCCATCACAGACCATTCTATAAAATGCTGGAAATTTGATTTTCAGTGGTTTGTTTTCTTTAACAGTGTAATGTATATCAGATAGATATCATGCATATCATTCAACTCAGAATCAGCGTGTTTTGTTTAAGTAGCACAAACACACGCTCACACACATACACACACGCACACAGGTGCAGAGTTTCTAAAAGCAGAATAACTTTACAGATGACAAAAGTTGCATTGAAAACAAAACTGTATTTCTCACATATAAACTGCTTTCATGGAGCCATCTTGGAAAAATGTATTCTTTTTTTTTTCTTTCACAATAAAACTGCAGCCTATACACAGTGCACAAGTACAGCATCACTCAGTAGGGCCTAGTCAAGAGTTCTAAACTTAGCGCGCTCCTTTCTTTCACCTAGTCCATGTGTGGTCAGCTCCAGCTATATAGCACCAGCTGGCCAAAACTGGGCTAGGATGGGAGGGGATAATTAGCAGCTGAGAGGAGCTGAAGCTGGGGGAATTTGACAGCTGTGTATAAAGTTTTCAGTAGTTTCCTCGAGCTTGTATCTCTCAGGCTCACTTTTAGACCTTTCAAAGAGGCTGACTTTGAAGAGCATGTTTAGGAGATCAAAGTAAACTCATATGCTGAAAGTGCCGTTTTCATGGCCTTGATGTTAATCTATCTGGAAGTTCAGATTGTGAATTGGTTTGATATAGTTTCTTGGATTAAGTCAGAACATGCAGTAGGAATAACTTTTGATTTAGAAAAATTGAAGAAAGTGTGGCTTTTGCAGCATAGTGCTTGATAAACAGGAAAATACAGTAGATACATTTCCTGCATGTTCCTGTTTTTCCTTTATTTTATTTTTTTGAATATATTTCCTTCATATTGTGGGATTGACAATCTTTTTTTTTTTTTTTGCTTAGCAATAGGTAAAATTTAATTGTCCCATCAGTGTATATGCTGCACATTTGGTACACACAGAAAAAGGCACAGCTATTAGTAAGAGGGCTTTAAAGAAAGCTATAGCTAGTTAAATACAATTCGATTGTGTTGTTTATAGCCCCAGCAACCACACAGGCCTATATCTGGTTTGCAAAATGACACAAAAAGAACACAGAGAAAGCAGTGGAGAATAACTTGATGCAGCTCATTGTTACAGAACTGACCACAACTCTCTTGTCTGTGTCCAGGATCTTTGGCTTTGTGGCGCGCAAGCAAGGCGGCTTGTCGGACAACTCCTGCCACCTGTTTGCCGAGATGGACCCGGAACAGCCTGCCTCCGCCATTGTCAACTTTGTCACCAAGGTCATGATCGGTCAGAGCAAAGTCAAGTCCTAGGGTCATCGTGCACCGACCCTGATGAACTCTTCTCGTTACTAAGCAATGCAACATGGGTTACCAGGCATGAGACTTTGTTCATATGTATAGAAAACGAGCATGACGGGTGTGAAGGTGTCCCGGTGGGAAGATGGTCTGCTACTGATATTGCACAGGATGGTCAGCGGTTGGTATTCAGGATGCCTTTCCAAACATTTTTTTTTTTTTAGAGCAGGTAGAAGAAACAGGGAAGCTTCTTCCTTCCGTAGGAGGAACCGGAGAGTTAGCAAGTTTTGCCGTGGTTATGAGACGAGAGGCTGAAGGTCATGGTTTGCGACTGCTGTGCTCGGACCAGAGACTTCCATCATGGTAGAGGACTGTTAGTTCTTGTTAAAAACATGAAAGGGAGTCCAATGTCAAGTTACCTTATGAACTTTAATGGATGGTATGTTATCTTCATTCACTCGAACATCAACAGACTTCAATCAATGAATTTATTGTTTTTTGTTGTTAATTTAAACTGTGTCCCACATTGTGCTGTAAGTTGCGCTTTCTGTGGTGGTAGTCTGTCTGTTACTGAAAACGTGTGTTTTGATGTATTTGACTTTTATCTTGGAACTTTTAAAAAATGTTTTAAGTGTGGATTCAATGAAACGGAATAGAAAGAAGATAGAAAGAATAAGAAAGTAGGGAAAAAAAGAAAGGGAAAAAGAAACAGAAATGGGGCAAAAATAAGATTACGAAAAAGAACAGCAAAAACAAGGTATGAGTATGAAAACGACATATTTATGCAGTTATTTAACAGTTGATATTTGAAACTGATTTTAAAAAAGAAGAGAATGCAGATGATTTTTTTTTTAAATGACAACAAAATGATAGACTGTTTTTATTTGAAAGTCAATTGTTACTTTTATTGCTATGGTTGCTACTGAAGCATTTGATCATGATTTGTTCTAGCAGTGCATAGATTTGTTATTCTGGGCATCATGTGTTTTGATTATTTGTCCTCCCTTCAGTTTAGTGTTGTGTCTGCTGTGATTGGCTAAGGGCTTTTATGTGGGAAGTTTGAAAATCGCTTTCACACCATTTTGGAGGAATTGAGCCAATGCATTGTTTTTCAGTCAGTGTCATAGAGATCTGCAGAATTGCTGTCAGGTGTGTTTTTGAGTTGTCCACTTTTCATACTTGTGTATTTGAATATGATGTGCATCGTTGCAAATGTATACCTCTCATAAGATAATTCTATGTGAATATCTCCACAATATTGGTGCTACAGTTTGGCCTCGGTTTGAATGGTCACTATGGCAGTCTTTGTCCTCTGGGGCCTGGGATCGGGCAAGATCAGGGAGCCTTTAACTGCCGTCTAGTGAGTGCAATGTTTGCTGTCTCAAGGGAAAATTGTACAAACAAGGTTAATTGTGTACAGAAAAAAGGTTTTAGGCCGCAGGGGACAAAGTCGCCATTGTGTTTGTACATAGGAAGGAGTGAATGCCAGCATTGTCTTCGTACAGGCCCCTAGTTTATGTTAGTTCTGCCATATTGTGTCGATGTCACAGCATTTAAATGACTTTTATTTAATGTGTGAATGTACATGTGCTTTCTGTTGAAATGCTGTATGGAACATATGTATTTTGTATCTTCAATGCTAGCAAGATTCATAGCTCATCACAGAAAAACCCATTTTGTTTTTTAACATCAGACTGCTTTAGGGGACCGTCACATTGCTTTAATCATTGTACCAACTGCAGAGTTTTAGTTTTATTTTATTCTCTGCTTTTAGCCATCATTGGGAATAATCCTGCCAAGTTTGTAGATATAAATTCATAGTCAGTTGTTATTTGACAAAACTTAAACCCATTGTTTGTATTGGATTGCCTTTTTAAAAGTTTTTAAACAGTGTTGCATTTTAAATGGCAGGTGATGGGAAGGTACTTTTTTTTTGTTTTTAGCAAACTGTGCAAGTAATGTTTTAAAAAAACAAAAACAAAAAAAAACACATGTTGAAATGTTTGGAGATCTGAATACGTTTTCCAGTGAAAAAAAAAATGTAAGCAAACTGCCGGCAGAGTTTGGTTCTGTGATGGTTCATAATACTTAATCCCTCAATATACTTGGAAGGAAAAAAAAAAAAAAGATGTACTCAATGTGTATAACCTGGTGCTTGCTGAACGACGAGATCTGTGGTTTGATGTGGTCTGGATGGAGAGTGACCACTGGCCATAGTCGACATGAATTAATGGTTGTGTTCCTTGGTGTTTGTCCGAAACTTCTGATAGGGTTGTTATAACTGTCTGACAGCGCTTTATATGAACATTGATCATGTCTTTAGTTTATTCACAGCCCGGCGTTTCTGACCCGTCATTGTGGCTGTGCATGTATTACTCAGAACTGAGTTTTCATCACTGTTGCTGTATTCTTATCAGCCTGTCATTTATAATGGGTTCAAACAAAACATCTAAACTATGCATATTACCACCATCTTCATTCAGGGCCCCATTCTGATCATTGCTGTATCAGTCATCTTGTAACTGAATTCTGGCTCTTGGTACCCAATCTCAGAAGTCGGTTCTATTACATTTTGTGGTGGAAGAAATCAAGGTCTCAATCGCCGTCAGTGTCAACTGCTTTGAATTAAATCGTGCATCTGTGTAGTTTGTGCTCTGCGAGACTTAAAACGTCTATAAAATTGTTCCATTACGGCTATAGATTAGCGAGGGAGCATTTACCATGACATGTATACCTTTTTGGGAGTGCTTGTAGAGAATCGGTTATTGGCGTTCAAAAGTTGATATCAATGGTGAAACAGTTGCGAACCATTGAGATTCATGTAAACGATTAGCTTGAGTAACGACTGTTTGCGGTCCATTTACCTTTTTACAGCGTTGTACTACATTGTTATATTCTGTGAAAGTAGTGGTGATTTTCAATAACATTTGCCTACATATGCTTTACCTGGGTGAAAATGTGTGTATGGAAAACAATCTTTCCACCCAACTTGAATGGAATGAAAATGTTATCACATTTCAGTTTTGATAAACCATTAATTTTCTTTTAAGTAGGGTTTTTTTTTTAAGAGGTTTCTGTAGATGAGATGGAAGGTAAGTTGGGAGTCAAAGGAAAAATAAAGAAGTGATTGATATTGGAGTAGTGTTTTAGTGTTGTTGAAAAGAATCAAAAGGCTTAAAAGTCAAAACAAGCTGTGTGATTTTTATTAAGAATTACTCTAACCGCCGGGAACTTTACCAAATAGTTCAACCAAGTGCTTAACATCAAGACATAAAACAAGCAAACAAACAAACAAAAAAGAGACTATGTAAGAAATCATCCCATATTAGGAAACAAACACACAAAAAATGTTAAGTGAGTGTTCCACATCTGTTAACACTTCCCAGAACCAGAGTTCATGTACAAATAAATTATCATGTATGGAAAAACAATGCTGTTTCTGTCTTCTGTGTGTGGGTGTGATATATTTTTATTTTGATACATGCATGATACATTTACAATTGGGGGGGGGGGTATAGTTCAAGTCTGTTTTGCCACCCACCGATCCCCTCCCAAATGATGAAAGCAGTAACCTGTTCCCATTCCATTTCTTGCAAGGTTTTGAGATAAGACTGTAAACTAAGATTCCAACATAACTTTGCAAAATATCATAACTAAGATCCTATGCAAAAATCTTCTTTACCAAAAGCTCAGACAGCAACTATTGTTGTCTGTCATATGAGCGAAAATGTGTTGCACTGCCATTAAGTACATGACAAGTCAGGCCCAGCACATCTGACTTCAGCATGGAAGAGAATTGCTGTCTTTTAAGTCTTTCCCCACCTTCTGGAAACTCTGTGCTAAGAATTCCCTCTTTTCTATCCCTCTCTTTGTTTCTGCCTTGTTCCTTATTTTCCTGTCACCACCTCCATGTCTATTTTCTGCCCTCTTGGTCTATTCTCCAACCTTTTTTCCAGGAAAGACTTAAAGGATAACAATTCTCGCCCTTGCTGAAGTTGGATGTGCTTGGCCTGACTATCACAGATGCTTAACGGATGCACAACGCATTTTCCCTCATAGATGATGGTAATTGCTGTCTAAGCATTCAACAAAGAAGAAGAAGAAGAATGCTGTCAAAGAAGTGACTTCTTACATGGACAGTAGTCTGCTTTGGGATAATACCACTTTTTAAAAAAACAGCAATATTTGTATCCAGTCCTTCTTTCTCTCCCTTAACCCCTTGCTGAGTCACTGGGGGACTGTGCTGAATTTCTCAGGTCACGGTCAGTTAAATCTGACAGAGCCCATTCTTTTCCAGATACAGAGTGCATGCTGGGTATGTTTGTGTTTTTCTGTAACCCACCAAACACTGACATAAATTATAGGATCTTTAACATGCGTATTTGATGTTCTGTGTACATACATGAAGAGAATATCGGTGCTGGCAAGTCTGCTCTTTTAAGCTGACTTTCCAAGTTGTATAACAGCTCCCCATCTTTTCTTCACCAGACACCCTCGCTGAGAATCAAATGACAAACCTTCATGGACCCAAGGGTGAGAATCAAAGGCATTACCCACACAGCATTAGCATCCATCAAGTAGCTTCCTTGCTCGTCTCTTTGCAAAGAATGCTGATGGCCTTGAATGTCATTTGTGAAGAGAGAACTTACTAAGCTGATTTGATTGGATTTTTTTTTTTAAACAAAAAAAAAGAGAAATGGGTAAAACACTAGCAAGGAATGGAATAGAACTTGCACCAAGATCATGCTGACCCACTGTCAGCCCTATCATCATTGCTGAAACAACTGTTGGCTGACACTGCTACCACAGCTCAACAGTCAGGTGGGTCCGTACCCTAGAGGTAAAACACCTGCCTAGAAAGCTAGAAGAACGAGGTTCAATCCCTGTTTGAGCCAAAACTCTTCCTTCACCCACTAGACCTTCAGTAGTGGTATGGGTGCTTGTCTTTTCAGATGATGCGATAAACCCAAGTCCCCATATGCAACACGTATTCAGCGCACGTTAAAAAGGCAAATTGAAACAAACCCATGGCAACAAGAGAGTTGTCCTTGGCAAAATTCTGCAGGAAAAGGCCACACTGACAGGAAAGCAAATGCATGCAGACAGAAAAAGAAAAAATGCGAGGCGCTGCTCTTGTGGCAACATGCTCTCCCTTGGGAAGGCAGCCTGGATTGCAAGCAGAGAAATTTACAATGACTAAAGTTAGGGGGGAAAAAAAAAACAAAAAAAAAAAAAAACAACCCCAAAACATGGAATTCTTCAGCATCAAAGAATTCCGCCAGAAAACCCTCAGGAACACACACACACGCACGCACGCACGCACGCACGCACACCACACACACACACACACACACACACACACCACACACCACACACACACACACACACACACACACACACACACACCACGCACGCACGCACGCTCGCACGCACGCACCTGCATTACTTAGATTAAGTCCAGAATGGAAGGATCTTTTTTTTTTAATCTTCATGAAAAACAGAATAAGACCTCATGCTCGTCACATTTCACCTACCATAGGCGTGTTGGACATAGATCTAATCAACAGATAAACAAGTGATGGAAATGAAATACTACCGCAAAATATCAAATTAATGTCAGATACACTGATCATATTGCCTGTGACTACTTGTGCCAGACCATCAAAGTGGTGCATTGGCCTATACAGATCTATTCATATCAGTTGGGGGGGGGGGAGGGGGGTCTACGATAACATGACTAGCTAACCAGATCTAGATCTAATGGACTGTGAAAGATGAGAGACAGAGGGCAAAGAAGCCTTTGTTTTATCACATTCGGTTTACAACATTTCAGTAGATGAAAGCATTTAGATCTAAACAAACAAACCAACAACAAAAAAATATTTATTTTTTTAAAAATAAAAAAGGAAGGGGGGCATACTTCTCTGCCTATTTTGACCTGAACTGTAGGACCCGCGGTAACAGTTGAACAAGACTTAGATTGTCTGTAGAGTAAGAAGTATTAAGGCGAGGCTATGTGTCCCCCAATATCGTAATTACATCTCTATCTGCCCCGCATTATGGGCCCCCGTCTCTATGTAACCCCGTCTCTATTTACCCCTGTCTCTGTGTGCCCCTGTTTCTAAGTGTCTCCCTCTCCTTGTGCCCCTTCTCTATGTGTCCCCTTAGAAGTAAAGATGTGCCATAGTGCCAATAGTGGCATGTATTTCCCTCCTGAAAAGAAAGCAAGATCATTACTGCACTTTCCTCTCTCTCTCTCTCTCTCTCTCTCCTCTCTCTCTCTCTCTCTCTCTCTCTTCTTCTCTCTGTCTCTCTCTCTCTCTCTGGATGTCTGTCCTCTGCAACCATACATGCACATACTGACATTTAGTTCAGGGAACCTTTAAAATGTAGTCACGCATAGATATACATTAATATTTATTAATGTAAAATATAAATACAGTGACATACCTGACACTTTTAAAATATGACATGATAACACATAAATATGCCGTACCCAACAACATAGAGGCCCCTGGAGTCAGCACATAGACAGGGGCACATAGAGACAGGGGCACATAGAAACAGGGCTACATAGAGACGGTGGCACATGGAGAAGACCTCTTACCAGCGTTTTGATGTTGCCAAGTTCTATACACATAGGTGCGTATGCTGTGTTTCTTTAGGCAGAGTCCTCTCATTCTAACATTTTGTCATTCTTAATTTGATTTCTCACGGGTATCTTTTTTTTCGTTTTGTTTTCGTTGTGTTTATTTCTTTGTTTTGTTGTGTGGGGTTTTTTTTGTTTTGTTTTGGGGTTTTGGGTTTTTTTTTTGGGGGGGTTGTTTTCGTTTATGTTTTGATTTGTTTGTTTGTTGTTGCTTTTTTTTGGGGGGTAGCGTTCTTTGTTTTGTCTCTCTTTTTCATTCTACCATACTTCAGCATGTTTACAATTCCACTTTGTCACTTTATGGAGATCTATTTTTCTGTGATCTCAAAGGATAGGTTAGGCTAGCCTATTTCCCATTCGTCTCTTTTCAGCTGTTTACTTTTTCTCCTTCTTCTCTAAAGAGGTTGGCATCATGCAGATCTGACGGGTAAGTCTTGCCATCGATGCTCATTTTCTAAATCATTCACTCTAGTAAGTTTGATCCTTGTTTCCTGCAAATCAGGCTAGCATACCTGTAAAACGATTCCTTTCTGCCCGTATTTGGCTAAGTACTGAAGCCAGTGCAAACTAGCCTAGCCAATAAGTGCCTAGCCCAGCTGTCGTAACATTTGACCAGTTTGGCCACACTTCCAGTTGGGCTGAGACTTTTCTATAGTCCCAGAACATGAGAACTTGGTTTGGACAACTCCGTAACCGCCCACCCCCCAAACTGTTTTGAGATTTTAGGCTAGGCTATCGATATATGTTAAAGGTTGGTCTATTGAGGTTTGTTAACTAGACAAAGGTATAGCCCACATAATGAAAGAGGTGAAGGCCATTATTTTATGCAGGGAAAATGGCGTCGGTCGTATTTTGGAAAAGTAGATCTAATCCATTCAGAAGGTGGGGTGTTTTTCATTGTTTTGATGTTTTGCTTGTTTCTGTTGTTTGTTTTTTTAAATTGTTTTTCGTTGTTTGTTTTTTGTTTGTTTATTTTTCCTTCTTTGGCTCTTGAAGGTTTTGTGTCTGGAAATTATCTTATTTGATGTTGGATAACAGTTGCAGCCTTTCATCTAATCACTGTCTTTGTAGTCCAGTGATCTAGCGCCCACTCAGATGTGTTCCAAGGTAAACTATTCAAACTGTATTCCAAGATTTCTAATACTTATGATGGTAAGCTTGTAGTAGCCTATCAGGCAGTAGGCTCGCTAAAAACAGCATTTAAATTTTTCCAGGCCTTCTGTAATTGGCCATCCCCGTGAAGTTGCCAGATACAACTGCATTTCTTAGAGGTCTTGTAATTTGTTAACCATGGCATAATAATCATGATAATCAGTGTCATCCTGTTTGGAGAGAAGGATTACTAATGGTGCTCTCCCCCCCCCCTCCCAATACCTCATCCCCACCCCCACCCCAGTGGACATTGCATGGATAGGAATGGGCTGTAACTCCTTTTTCAAACACACTTTCAGCCATGCACCATGACTCAGGATCCACTGACTAACCCTCCTCACCAGCAGTCCCTTATCAAATCTAGAGAAGGTGAGACAAGGAGGCAATGCCCTAAAATAGTATTTTGAAAGACTTCCCAAACTTGACTCAAAGTTCCAGAACTAACTCCCCTTAATGTTTGAACCAGTGCCACACTGATAACTTGTAACACACATACCTCTCAACTCAATCTTAGAGACACCCTTCTACTCAAGATTTGAACATGTCTGTTTGAATTTCTATTTGGGATACTATCAAATGATCAGGGATAATCGTCAAAGGGCGCATCATTCTTTGTTGTTAACATGGCCATATTTACGAGCCACTCGTAACAACCAAAGGAGCATCACAGCATCAGTTTAGCACAGTACAATTTATTATGACAAATTCGTAAATTACAAATATCTGTTCATAAGACCCTGCAATTCTTCGTTTAATGCGCCAGTCCTGACTCTTAATAGTTTCAGTTCATGTCTCACGCCGTCACAATAGTCAATTGCTCAGGCGCCCACGAGGGAGAACAATCCTGTCCCCGTGCATGTCCACATGTGTGTCAACTGATAATCTGAGTCGAACTGGTCTTACATTTTTGCCACCTTCTGTGTTCCGACAACAGCAGTACAATTCAGTCTAGGCCTAGAAGAGGATCAGTCCCAAAGTGACACAATTACATTTCTTTTTCAATGTCTCAAATCGAAGCTCTCAGAGCAGATTTGAACATCACCCTGATCAATGTGAAATAACCCTAGACATAAACTGTAGCAAATAAACCACAGACCGAATCTTTATTAGTTCAGGTTCAGTCGGTTCATAGTTACTTTAAAAAAACACAAAAAAACATCAGTGTCCTTACGTGTTGCTTTGGTTTTCTGGGGTGGTTTCTTTGGGTTTTTATTTTTTTCGACCATGTGAACTTTCTGACTGTTAAAAACAATCCCTTTTTAAAATTACAGATTAAATCAGAACGAAGCCAAACGCTAGCCATGGCTCTCAGCAGGTTACTGAACAATTACTCCGCCAAGCTGCTCATTGATGTCCCTTACCATCAACCCACATACCACACAAGCGTTGTGGCTATGCCCGGTGCCACCATCAGTTCCATGGATTGGTCAGACATCTTGGTTTGGGACGACTACATCGATGAGTACAGAACACTTCACGTCACGAATTTAGCGAAACTGTGTTTGACGGACCTACCCTGACGTTGGAAAATTCTGCAACTGGAACCGTGCAGACTTTTTTCTGTGACTACTTTACGTCAAAGATGTCTTCGACTGCGTTTTGTCCTTCGAACGACTTGACCGGCCCAAAACACGTTGGTGTTTCTGTGAGGAATGCTACTGGAGGCCACATGTACCCTTCAGCCTCAGAACATGTCCTGGTGCTGTTGATATTCACCACGTCAGATTTGCAGGACTGGAGCCAGTTTATCTAGTTCCAGATACCTACACCATCATTTGGGACCCATAAAATGATACAGTTTACCAAAATGACGATTTTGCTGTGCTTCGTAGTCTGCTACAAATATCTACAATAAAAAGTATAGGCCATACACTATAACTATACTGGAACACTATCAATAAAGCACTTTAAAAGTCATACTCTTTTTGTTAATTTTATGATTCACTGTTTAGATCGGTATAGGCATATTACAAGCTCTGTCAGGCAAAAGGTGAATAATTATAGTTTTGAAAATTACTTAGTGTGATTTTGTGCTCCTTTTGGGCTGGCTTTGTGTTTTTTGGTGAACCCAGGTGCCGGGCTTGACTCTTGCGAGACAGTTTTTGATGCCAGAGTTTGTGCTGGTGAATGAGCTAATACAGCATTCAAAATAGCGATCAGTGCACTGTAACTTTTTTGTGTGAATTGTAAAACTGTTGATTCAAGTAACAGGTTACCGAGGAAGTGGCAAACCTCAACATCTAGTTGTCTCTTAGTTTACACAGACACCTTCAACAAACGCAGAGGCAAAACTTCTGTGTCCAAGTTGACAGGCTAAATTAGTGGGGGGGGGGGGGGGGGGGGGGACATTGTATTTGAGCTGGTTTGCTGAACAATTTTGCTTTTGCAAAAAAATGTGAGTTTATGTCCAGTATTTTTTGTTAACTATTTATTCTAACTATTGTACAATTTCTCTACTTGTTTTTTGCTCCTTTGTGAAAAATCTAGTCAGGACAGGAAACTAGCTATAAAAAAAAGAGAGAAACTTTAGTGCCTGAATGTAACTTGCTTGATGAACTTAAATATAGGCCTCCAAAAAAAGTCCTCAAACCTGTGTGTGTGTGTGTGTGTGTGTGTGTGTGTGTGTGTGTGTGTGTGTGTGTGTGTGTGTGTGTGGTCATTGCAGTCTCAGAGTTTTGAATGTTCATTTTACAATCTCTTCTCTCCCCTCTCTCTCTCTCTTCTCTCTCTCTCTCTCTCTCTCTCTTTTCTCTCTCTCTCTCCTCTCTCTCACCTCCATACAGTCACCCACCGGCTCTGTTTCTTCCTTAAAAAGTCTGATGTTCTCAACAAACACGCAATCAATGTTGCCCTGAAGTCATCAACCCTGGAAAGGGGAGCATCTCATTGCCGCTGAGCCATTTAAGTGGTACGTTCGCTGGTGTCTGTTCTAGTTCAGTCATCATACATAGGATACCACTTGTCATTTCATAAAAAAGGTGAAGGTGCCCCATAACCTACACGGTCGTAGGGGAGCGAGGCAGCAGACCTCAGCTTGTCTAGGGGCCAGCATATTGAGGGCAGCGCCCATCTCCTCTCCTCGCTGCTTTCCTTCCCTGACCCTAAAGAGGGCAGGTACCCATTTACAGCTTGGTGAACTGGGGAGGGGGGCTGTATCTGAAGCCAAGGCGCGCAGACGGTCACCCATTCAAATGGTAACAACGCTCGACGCTGCTTAACTTGACTTGGGGAAAGCGAGCGCTCTGAATCTCATAGGGGAACAAATATACATGTACCTACAGACAGGGAAAAAATGGTGTAGGAAGGGGGAGGTGCGTTTTTTGTGATGACGCACTCTCCCCTGAGGCAGCAAGCCCGAATTTCACGCAGAATAAATCGTTATGATTGATTGAAAGTAGTATACAATGCAAAACAATACAAGAACATACAATAGAATATACCGAAGCCCATCGGACAACGACGTGAAAATTAGTCCTGGAGTCAAACTGGTGGGTGAGACGTCCCACTTAAAATGGGGTAACCGTCACCATAAGTCATGGCCCTCCTGCAAGCTTTGACATATAAATCTTTAGATTCCAAAGGCTTTGGCACTGACAAGCTCAATGGAGGCAAGGGTGTCAACCAAAACAGATCATAATGAGACTAGAGCAACAGGTGCGACTGAAATTCTTATTGCATGATGAGAATTCCCTGAGAAAAAAAATAATGGGTAGGCGCTGCACTTGTGGCGACGCGCTCTCCCCGGGGAGAGCAGCACGAATTTCACGCAGAGAAATCCGCTGTGACATAAAGTGGTATAAAATAAAGAAAGAATTGCTGATAAGAAGCAACAGTGAAGTTGGAAAATCACTTTCTCACATTGTGTCTATTGCACAGACATCTCATGATGAAATTAAAATAATAAGAAAAGGAGTTTAAAAAAAAAAACTAATTGGTGCATGATGTACACGTATCAAAACCAAACAAATCAAAGGATTTTTCCCTTACAAAAAGTGACTTCTTACAAGTGTTTACTGTATCTGTTGGTAATGTCAGCTAGTTCCAAGCTGCCCACTTTCTGTCCCGAGCCTAAGGCTCATCAAGCCGGTGCTTATCCCGGTTTCTGTGGCGTTAAGCGACTGAGAGTCATAGACTCCCCCTGGATAGGACGCCAGTCTATCGCAGGGTTCACCCCCAACACAAGGTTGGTACCCCTTTTACACCTGGGTGGGGTGAGAAAATAGCCGTAAAATGCCTTTTCCAAGGGCACAACGCCATAACCGAAAGCTGGGATCGAACCTGCAACCTTAAGATTACGAGTCCAACTCCCTAACCACTAGACTACAGCGGCGGCTTGCCCACTTTCTACCAGGGCAAAATAACAAGGCTGCAATCTCCATTCGTGCTACCCACCAACAAACACGCAGGCCTAGGTGCAACAGAGCAAGTAATCAGTGACACTTCTTTAAAATGAAATGACATTAATGATGATGATGATAATTATAACAATATAACAATAATAATAATAATAATAATATAATAATAATAATAATAATAATAATAATATAATAATTGAATGAACAAAAGATTGGAAGCTAGTTTCGTTTAGTTTTATTGTACTATAGTCGTAGCAGAGTTAGCCTACTCTATTTTATGGACTGCACAACCACCTACAAGACTGGATGTTACATTTTGATGAACTGTTTCATGTACATCACACAGATGCCGAGATCAGACAGGGTGTGGAGTTGAAACAGACAGGCTAGAGAAAAGCTTTATTCTACCAGTTATTTATTTATTTATTATTTTATTGTATTAGAGCCCCATCTGAATTACCCGATTAAGGGTCTGTACCATTTACCAACCATGATTTACTCAACGCAGTTTCAGGTGGGTTTTGTGTTGTTGTTGTTATCAGAAAGGATAGCTTAGTGGTTGGTGTGATGCGCTCGTGATCTGCTGACCCGGGTTCAAATCTCGTTCAAGAGAATTTTGCCTCTGGAGAGAACATCGATACCGACTTCCAATCTCCCCAAAAGTCCTTGGGATGAGACTATAAACCCAGGTCCCGTGTGCAAACACATGCAGAACATCTTGCACGCACGTTAATTAAAACCCGTTTCGCTTTTCTGAGGAGCAGGCCATTGTGTGCTGGTGTGAACGGATGACAACATTTACACACTAGGACAGGATGTTAAAAAAAAAAAATTAAAAGCACACGAGTGCTTATTCCATTATCCTCGAAATAAAAAAAGAAAAGAAAGATGTGACGACACACCAGATGTGACGACACGATGATAGCATTACGCCAGAAGACGATCGATCCCCCCCCCCCCCCCCCCCCCCCCCCCCCCCCCCCCCCCCCCCCCCCCCCCCCCCCCCCCAAAAAAAAAAAAAAAAATCTCATAGATCGATAAACCACTTGGCAGATTTCTTTTCAACAACAACAAAATCAAGGCCATATTTTGACCCTTGAAAAGTGTAGGCCTTGATGGACCAGCTTTAATTTGGGTTTGCCTTTTGTCAGTTACAGAGTCCAACTTTTTGTTATATTCTGCTTGATCAGTGCAATTCGGATCAGATCTGTGTTCGATGGCCTATTACTGTATTAGGCTACAATGCGGAGAGATCTGTTCAGAAACTGTCATGGCAACGGGTCTTGGCGACGGGTCTTTTGGATGTAAGATCTAGATGGGAGATCACCCTTTAGCCTTATCCAACGCGTCATCTATATAATGATCGTAACTTTAAAGGTTGAGATGAGATGCTTCCGGAGACTCTTTGGCATCTCCTACAGAGACCACATAAGCAACGAAGAAGTGCATAACAGAATCCAGCAAACCATTGGGTCCCTACGAAAACCTATCAATCGTAAAGAAGCGTAGGCCTAAACTTAAATGGTACGGGCATGTCACAAGATCAAAAAGACTTACAAAAACAATACTGCAAGGCACTGTCTAAGAAGGAAGAAAAAGAGGCAGACCAAGGATGAGATGGGTGGACAACATCCGCGAATGGACAGGCCTAGAACTCGACAAAATTTTGAGAAAGGCAGAACAGAGAGAGAGAAATGGAGGGAACTGATTGTCAAGTCTTCAAGGGTGCCCCCAAGGTCGCCAGGCTAAGGATAGATAGTAGATAGTAGATAGATAGTAGATATAGATAGATAGATGATAGACGACTTTAAAGGTGTAGGTTCAAGTGGCCACTGAGATGCTCATTATATAAACCCACCTCCTCAAGCAGTTTCCATTGGTTCTTACTTCACCCCTCTGACAGTTCTCAGGCGAGACTGCCGGACCGAATAGTCCCTGTGTACAAACTTCACGTACAACACATTGACATGTTGAACCCCATCATAGAAGAGCAAGCCAGGTATGGCTGGTGGCGTGAATGATAGAACATACCCAGTAGTATGACCCAGAAATCTGGAGAGGGATTGACTCTGCCAGGTTCAGCTTTACTTGCCCGCGATACACAACTCGAAAACTTGGCTCCGGCAGTAGGTCTATAGGTCCAGTAATCTATCCCATTGACTTCAAGGAGTTAGGGGAAAGTGTGATGCGCGCGCGCGCGCGCGCGCGTGGTGCGTGTGTGTGTGTGTGTTGTGTGCGTAGAGTAGTGTCTATTTTCTATCTTATACCACATTTTGTCAGCAGATTTCTCTGCGTGTAATTCGGGCTGCTCTCCCCGGATAGAGCGCATCGCCACAAGTGCAGCGCCACCTTTTTTTTTCTTTTTCCTGTACGCAACTGTATTTGTTTCCTATCAGAGTGGCCTTTTTCTACAGAATTTTGCCAGGAACAACCCTTTTGTTGCCTTGGGTCCTTTTACGTGCACTAAATAATGACGTGTAACACACGGGACCTCAGTTTATCGTCTCATCCGAAAGATTAGCACCCAGACCACCACTCATGGTCTAATAGATGGAAAAGTTTGGGGCCAAACGGGATTTGAACCACCGCACACTCTGACCCGGACTTTTCGCTTTCTAGGCAGGGCGTTATCCTAGACCCCCGATCCACATGTCGGCTTTCAAATATTGTGTTACTTCTTAGTCTGTATTGTTTGATAATGCATGCCGTGTAACTGTAGGCTAATTCTAAAATGCCACTCATAATTTCTCAAGTTGAGACATTAAAGTATTCTTGAGTCTTGGAAGTCAGGTCTAAACTTGTTGCAGTAAAAGAGCACTCACATTTCTTTTCTTTTTCTCGCAAAGCTAGCAATGCAAAATTGCATCATGGTAATCAAAAATAATGCCAGCACTTTGGGAAATGAGAGCAGAGACGGTGTGTGTGTGGTGTGTGTGTGTGTGTGTGTGTGTGTGTGTGTGTGTGTGTGTGTGTGTGTGTGTGTGTGTGTTATTCTATCTAGCTATCCCTTTGTCTGGCGACCGTGGGGGTACCCCTGTAGACTTGATAACCAGTTCCCTCAGGGAACTGGTTGTGCTGTGTGTGGTGTGTGTTGTGTGGGGCGTGTGGTGTGTGTGTGTGTGTGTGAATTATTAGGCTATTCTTATAGCCTACAGTATAGATGAAATCTCTTAGCAGAAAATTATCACAAGACGCAAGTAGATCCATCTTTAACAGAAATACTTTGATTAGTAGTTTGCATTACAGATACATTAACAATGACACATACACGTACAAATGATAAAAGATCTCCCATAGGCCTAACCTATATAAAGGTAAACAAAAACAGCATGCTGCGTTTATAGTCAGTCCTAGATCGCTTCCTGCGATCTTGCAATTATCTCCCTTGTATCACTGCAATGGCGGACTTCGAATGGCCCTGGCAATACAAGTTTCCACCCTTTTTCACGTATGGACTGAATTGAATTTTTTGTCTTAGCTCAAATTATATGAAAACCTTTTATAGTACTGACTGTTCTCATCTTTTTGTATCTTAAAGTTTTAAATTGCTTATTCATTCGACAACTGTATTTATTTCCCATTTTTATGTCGGAATTCGTCTGCTTTCGGCAGTCTCGGTTAGGCTTCGACAGATCAAGTCTATACACCTTGATGATAGACCTACAACAGTGTATGGGCCATACGAGGAGACAGACGTCTTACAAGGTAGACTAACATCAGAACAGGAAAGGGTTAGGTAACCGACTAGAGGCTACCTGTCACTGTTTAAGTGTTTATGCAATTGGACTTGTCTTCCGGGGTGGTGCTAAAGTATATATCGCCTAGTTACCGTACAGCGTCGGCATCACTGCCACAATGCTTAGTGTCTCCCAAGACTATAAACATTATAATGATTTTGATAGGCAGATTGCAGCAATATTCCTACCATCCACTCTCTGACCTTTGCTGGTTTAGACCTCTATGAAAGGTGAATGGGTTTTTTAATTATAAATAATGGATAGGGCCAGGAGCCTACTAAAAAATTATATGTGCATTCACACAGAACCTCAAATTATAGTCTCATCCAAATGACTTCCAGAGTCTAGCAGGAAATTCTGTCAGACAGACAGATCATCAGAGGCTTGAAGTTGAACCTGCCCCTTCAAATTACCAACTTTAGGCAGTTTAGTTCACATGTCAGGTGATGTAACCTCTTGAACTATCTGCACTTTTAAGGAATAATAATAAAAAAAACAAAAAATAATTTCCACCTTAAAACCATCAAGAGGCTACAGAGACCATACAGGAAATTCCATTTGATAGGAAATTAATATGTGGTCTCCTAGCTCATAGTTCACTTTGCTATCTACTAACCACAGTGTCACACCAGTAGTTGTTTTATGTACTCGGAAACACACAAAACAAAAACAGCTTGTGTTTCGTCAATCTGCGCTCACTATTACATGGCTCATTGCTTTTTTCAGAATCCAGCCTAACCTTGAAACGCGAAAAAAGCAGCTTGAGGCATGGTGCTCCCTGGTGCTTTCCTACCAGCGCCACACCAAAAAGTACAGCCTGGATGTCACTGAAGCTCAGAACTCCCCCCTCTTCTGCAACAAGGCCATCAGCAGTATCCTTGCCAACTGGGGACTTGATTTAAAAAAAAAAATAATAATAATAATTTTGTAAAAAAAATAAATAAATAGATAAATAAATAATAATAATAATAATAATAATAAATAATAAGTAAAATAAAAACCTGTGGACTTGATAAGATATTATAGTTAGAAATATTTTGTTCAGCTGCCTTGAGAACAAGGAGATAAAACTACCGGTCCCTCAAAGGAATGTTACAATAAACCAGTAGCTTTTTTATGTGTGTCCTTGTCTGTGGTATTTATCATAAATTATTTTGTACCTGCTACAGTGCTAGTATAACTATTCAGTCACCCATCTGGAGAGGATTACATTGACATAACCAGGCAAATTCCATTTGACATCTTTTACTTGTTTCAATAAAGACACAGTCACATTCTACTAGCTTTAGTTTCATTTCAATACTGTTAAGCACGGAAGCTATTTGCTGTCTCATTCAGGTGTTGACATTAGAGTGGTGTTTGGTGCAAGGTATTGTCCAGTTTTATTTTGTAGTAAAATAAGTTTTATCCTTTAATTTTTCTTCCTAAGCTAGTGTAAAAACTGGTTTGACCTGTATGTGTTTATCAAATTTATATCTGAATCAACTTGGTAGATCGTTTGGTCAAGTATGCGGTCTGACCTGTGTATTTAAAAGTATAATTCATACTTCTAGTTCTAGTCACCTTGTCAAAAGTGTGATCTGACCTGTGAATTTAATAGTCTAATTCATGCTTTTATGTTTTTGTGACCAAAATTCAGTTTGTCAGAGGGAGGTTAGACCTTTTTTGTATACTTTTAAGGACATGTTTGAGTATTTGCTCTTGTTCATAGTTTGCATAGATTACTTATGTGTATTGTACTTGTATACATACAGTGGGTTAGCCTACTGATACATAATGTGTATATGTGTTGTACATACCTTAACTCAAAACAGGAAAACTGTCGCTGGATGCCATTTACACCATACTTGATGAGCTAAAAAAACGAGGTATGCCTTTCTCCAGTCCTATAACACCAAAATAGTTTGCCCCACCCCCATCCCAAAGAAAAAGCAGAACTGAGGTTACAGTTAAGTGAATTATTGAAGAGTTTGTCGTTTGATTTTTTTGCTTTTGTTTTTACTGTATGAAGTTATGTATACGACTATCACCATCCAGATGCCCAGTGGAAAGTTGTGTGATTTGTGTGTTCCAGGTCATATAGAATGGCAAGACAAGCTGCGCAAACAGTGCCTGGTGATGTGGCGTACTCCTGAAGAATGGGGAAAGCTCATTTACTCCTGGGTTAGTAGCTCAATGCTTATTTTGGTCCTTTGTATGTGTGTGTGTGTGTAGATACGTGTTTGTTTGGTGCATGTGTGTGTGTGTGTGGTGTGTGTGTGTGTGTGATATGTGTTTGTGTGGTGTACATGGTGTGTGTGTGTGTGTGTGCATGCGTGTGTGCATTCATGCGCGCGTGCATGCATGCATGCGTGCGTGTGTGTATGTAGGTGCATGTGTGTGAACAGAAAATGTTGTGTGTTTCAGAAGAATGTTGTGACAATCACAATGAATAATTGTGAAGTAGGCAGCTCATTTATTGTTGTATTGTGTATGTTAGTTTACTTTATTCTGTTTGATTTTTTTTTCATTCTGAAGCTAGAACTCTGAGGCTGACCAGTGGGCAGTCATGCATGTCTGACAGTTTTCACCCCCCATTATTACATTTAGGTACCCACATTGCAACTTTGCAGATGATCTTTCAACATGACAGCACTGTGTGTGCGATTTTTACAAAAAATTTTATTTGGTCATCCATTCTTATTGTCACAAATAGCCTTCTTTTCAGAAAGGTAGAACAGGTTTTAATGTGTGCTTAAGATGGTCTGCATGTGTTTTAACGCGGGGCCACATTTTAAAGTCTTATGCGAAGATCTTTTGGGGGAGTGGAGTCTGTGCTTAAGTTAACTCAAAGGGAAAAATCCCCTTTAACAGGCATCTCAGTGGTGGCTCAAACTAAGCTGGGCCATCGCACATGAATGTGATTCTCTAACCACTAGGCTATCCTACCCTCAGTATTTTGCTTTGATTGTAATGATGTGTGGTGTTCATTCTTAATAAAGCAAGTGAAAATGTCATGTTTTTCTTATGTATGTTTCAGGTGTCATCCAACAGTATGAACAACACAGTGTGCACATTTTATGAATTGACTGAAGGCGACAGTGCAACTGGTCAAGGTATGTGTATCTTGCATGTGATCATTTCTAAATACAGTAGTTATGAAAAAGTCACAAAAATGTTATCAACGTTGTGTGTGCATGAGATGCATTATCAAACATCTCCCTGTCACAGAGATCTTCCAGATAAAATTGTCTGAGAAATGATTCAGGGTTTTGTGTGCCAACTTTTGACATACAACCTTCAACAGTGTTAGCACTGTTGTAGTGAATTTTTTCCCATCTAAAATAATTGGAACGGTTACGGAGCAAGGATTAAACTGTTTAAAATATACATTAAAAATTTAGTTTCCTAAGTTTGTAGTAGTTCTGATAATGGATTTAGAAAGCCCTCGAGCATTTTCCTACCAGTTACTGGGTGATGTTGCTTTAGTTGTAATAACAATGGAGAGAATGACATCGACTAGTTATTGAATACTTGATTATTTGTCAATAAACTGAAAGTGCAGCAGAGAGTTTTGTGTGATGAGCAGATGGCACCTCTTCCCCTCTTTGCCTTCTACAAGTTCTAGATAGCAAATCTGTTTATACTCTGAAACATTACTTGTTTGCTCACAAACAGGTGCACACACACACACACACACACACACACACAACACGCATTCACACATGCATGTGTACGCTTACTATGCAGGCCCTTGCATAAGCTCTTGCACATGTATTTATACTGAATGTTGATACATTGACAAACCTTTGGTTTGCAGAATTCTACGGCATGGAGAAGTGGTTGTTAGTCAGAGCATTGAAGACCCTGGAGATGTCCGGCAAAGCAGCAGTCATGGATGAGGGAGTGAAGTTCTTCTGATGCCGATGATGATGATAAGACACGTGACTGTGTACTGTAACCACTTCTGGTTGATGGGTGTATTTGCTATACATGCGTAAATGAGGTCTGTTGTCTGTGAGTAGAAAAAAGTAGGATGTGTGTGTGTGCTTTTATTGCAAGTAAATCCTTTTTTTCCCTGGAATTTTGCACCAGATGTCCAGATTACATGGAAGATGTTTTTTTGATGATTGTAATTGTTGTTTTTTAGTGAATATAATCATGCGTGCTCACATGTATACAAATATGTACATTTAGACACCCACACGCACGCCCCAACACACACACACACACACACACCACACACACACACACACACACACCATCTTAAAGTTTTTTAAGTCTTTTTAACAATGAGGCAGAAAAGATCAAGGATTCTTTGCAGTTGTGGCTTCCACGACTCAGCTCCAGTCAGCTGTTCAAAGCATAAACTATCAAAAGTCCTTAGGATGAGACTATAAACTGAGGCCCCATGTGCAAACACATGTAGAACATCACACACATGTTTAAACGCATTTAAAACCTGTTCATTTGTTCTGGTGTGAACAGATGACAAAATTTTCAAAATTGCATGCATGTTGGGACAGAGTGTAGAAAGAAAGCACATGAGTGCTTACTCTATTATCCTCGAAGTAAAAGAAAGAATGAATGAGGGAATATGATCATTCTAATAAGTATATTACATTTTTATGCATGCTGCATTTGTACTGGATTTTCAGTGGATCATTGTTGTACCTGTCTGCATTTTTGTTTTATTTTCATGTTGTTTAGTGAATGCCTTTCTTGCTTGTAGCGTGTATGCGTCACTAGTTTGTTGCAGTTGTGGAACATGAGCAGAATACTGATCTGTGTCTTGTGGTTATGAACAATGCAAATGGTATATCGTCATCAAGATGTTTGTGAGTGATGATGTAATGGATAGTTTAATCATCTATTTTGGGGATGATTAGGTTATTCATATGAGTGAGTGAGTGAGTGTCAAAGTGTGTGTGTGTGTGTGTGTGTGTGTGTGTGTGTGTGTGTGGTGTGTGTGTGTGTGTGTTGGTTCATACCCTTACCTGTTTAATTTGACTATGTAGCTATTTTCTCCTAATTGCTGCTTTGATGTGTAGGTTTGTTAATATTTGTAAGATCATTTCATTTACTTCCATTTACAGCTGCCCACAATAAACAAGCTTATGAAAATGAGACAACTTAATTTTCTATCTCATCAAAATGAGAAGTTTTTGACCTTGGTTGAGGACCAATGAATAAAATTTTCTGTTTGAATTGTTCCAAGCTGTTAACAGTGTTTGTTGAAGAAAAACCACACTTGCATGAAAATGCAGACTTCTGCCCAAAGTGATAAAGGCCATAAAATCTGAACAGTTTTTATGATAAATTTACAACAGAAAACATAAGGAGTTAGTGTCCCCCCCCCCCCCCCCCCTTTTTTTTTTTTACCCCTCTTTTCTGTCCCTTTTCATTTCTTCTTCAATCCTACTCCGCTATGTATGTCACTGTTGAGAGAGTTTCTGTTCTTTTATTGATTTTAACATTGGCAGGATAAGTAATTTTCTACAGAGTCTTGAGGTCATTCTCATCACTGTGAGCATCTCTCACTTCTGTCTAGATCATGGCATGAAAGTGGAGGAATTGTTTGAAATTACTGATTTGTTTGTTGGTTTTTTTCCTGTTCATTTTATGCTTTATCTATTAAATTTAATTGTTCCAGGTTTTTTTGTTTTTCATTGTTTGTTTTTCTTTGAGGTAGAAAACAGAATTGTTTGGGTTATTTTTTTTAATTTGTTTTTCTTATGATTTAGGAAAGAGACTTGTGTTCCGTTTTTTATCATCTTTTGTCTAAGGTCGATTGTTCATGTATTCAAAGATACTCAGGTTCTTTATAGTACTAGTTAAGGGCTCCATGGGTATTCTTTATCATGCAGGTCATTTGTTTTTGGTGAAAATGTTACTGTATGTTTGAATGTGGTGAAAAATGCACTGAGGTTGATGAACCAAGTGTATATGGTGCGTTGTGTTACCATTATTCTTCAGCTGAATAATTTGTAAACTTGGCATTGTGCAATGCAATAAATTGAGTGTCTGTGTGTACATGCATGTGTGTGTGTATGCGTGTGCATGCAGAGGCGTGTGTAGGTATGCATGCATACACATACATGCAACTTAGAATCAGAATGCAAATAATATATGAAGGGCTCTTACTTATGCTTGATTATCATACTTCTTATAAAGATTTCTGCTGGAAATTGTTCTTTACAAAATGCATCAATTACATCAGATTTATCAGTGATTTTTTTCAGACTTTATTTTATCTGGTCTGTGGATGAGTGTGATGTGTGTGTGGACGTTCTGAGGGACGCATGTGTATAGTTGTGTGTGTGTACATGTGTGTGTATGCGTAGTGTCTGTGTGGTGTGTTGTGTGTGTATGTATATGTCTGTTTTTGTGTATGTTAAAAGAGAGAGAGAGAGACGTTTTGATGTTCAGAGCAATTTATTGTCATTGCCCAATGTGGCCTATTGACAAGGGGAGTAATATGAAAGAGATGTGGCATGGTCGATGGAGAGATGAAAAGACACATAATTATATATATATATAGAGAGAGAGAGAGAGAGAGAGCTGTCACAGTGTGTGTCTGTGTGTGTGTGATATGCAACACATTTTCCATCTAAACTATCAAAGTTTTGCAAAATCTATGATGACGTTTTGTAGAATTTTGTGAAAGGCATGGACGTTCATGATAACCCTGTTAACAAGGGCTGAACACTTGACTGTTTGATTGGTCAGTTTATTTCCTGTATACATCAAAAGGAGAGGAAACTGTTAACTGTATCATTCAAAACGCAAATCGTTTGGAGATGGGAGTATGTTATGTTTGAGTGGTGGGTTTGTTTCATCTTCTCACACTGCAGATAATTTCTTCATTTTCCCTCTAGATAATTTTCTTCATTTTCCCTCTACCCTCTTTTAGCCTTTTCCCACCTGTGCATGCCGACCATCTGCACTGAAACAGTCTGATGAACCCCAAGAGCGACACAGTTCTGTCATCTGCTGTTGTTTCAGTCACCAAAACAAAGCTGTAGATAAAGCAGAGTAACGTTAAAACAATTGGATGTTCATTCACTGATAACAAGATGACCAAAATTAACGAAAATTGAATCCAGTTTAGGCTGACTCTTGACTTTTCTTTCTGACGAAGCTGTCAGCAAAGACTCGGAAATAAAGACAGTTTGTAAGGATGGCAAGACAGTGTAGTATACTTTTCTTTTTTAACAGCTTTGCAGCTTTTGAAATGACTTCTAAAATGTACAGAAACCTGTCATCATTTACAACAGATGGGTAGATTTTTTTAAAGATAAATATAACTCCCGATTTTTATATATGAGGTGTTTTATCAATATTAATTTGTGAAAGATTGTCAAGTAGTTTAGATATAACTTGAGCAAAGAATGCAACATTTTTATCAAAGCTCATTTACATGCTACTTTTAACAATTTGAATAGAAAAGCTTAGAACAATTTTTTTCAAATAAATGAGGAAAACAAACAAACAAACAAACACACACACACACACACACACACACACACACACACACACACACACACACACACACACACACACACACACATGGGCTGTCAGTCTGAAAAATATAACTTCTCATGTTCAACATTTGAACTTTTTGATATATCCTGGAAACTTCCAAAGCAAAACTGACAACACTATCAGACACATGGACCATGTATCATATTTTTCAGAAATGCACAAGAACACCGTATGAACACCCTATGAAATGTAGCAACAACAAAAAAAATCGACATTTTGGCAGGAGTTTTCACATGATTTGGCGGTTGCAACTATTAATGTGTAGATGAGAGTACTGCCATAGCACACATCAGTCTTTGTATAAAAACGGTCCTGCAATGAGAACTAGAATATATTATATGAATATCGATGTTAATTTAAGGTGGTTTCCTCTTGCTCTCGGAGTTTAAGGTTCAGAGAGGAGGAACGGGCTGAAATCAGCGTCAGTGCTTTTCTTCTATGGCAGAAGCAGAGAAGGACAAAGTCAGAGGGCAGGCTCAGCGGCGGCAGCACATGGCCGCCAACAGCCCTTTCAGCTCCTGCCTGAAGCGGGCCCCGCTGACGCAGTAGAGGAGGAAGTTGACGGCGTGGTTGGTGTACATGAGGTTGTCCACCACCGCGTGGATCAGCCTGGCCTCGGCTCGCTCTGCCGCCGTGCTGGGCAGCCAGTAGTACCGCTTGTACAGCAGCACGATCACCACCGGGGAGGTGAGCAGCAGGAAGGTGAAGGACACCAGCAGGAACATGACCGTGATGTTGGTGTTGGTCGCCTGCCTCCTTCTCACAGAGGACGACGACCCGGCAGATTTCCTGCTGCTGTTGTTGCTGATGCTGAACACCCCTTTTCTCTTGTCAGAAGACACGCCGCTGGGGGCTTTGTCTGGACGTTGTGAATCAGAAGTACCGTTGAGGTCTTCACTGCCGTTGAGGTCTGTGACAGACGTCTCCACCTCACTGGTGGCCGTGTTCTCCTCACTCTGAGTCTTCGTGCTGCAGGTGGTGGTTTTTCGGCCCCGAGCGTCAGTGAACTGCCTGCTGAACTTGCGGGAGCTCTTCAGCTGCTTGATGATGAGGACGTTGAGGACGAGCAGCGAGAGGCAGGGAATGAAGCTGTAGATGGAGGCATCGATCCACGTGTAGATCTTCTTCATAAAGTAGTCCACGTTGGGGTCAGGGTACCAGCACTTCAGCGGATCGTCCGGGTTACCAGAATCTCCGAGCCTCCTGGTGAAAAAGATCTGGATGTTGAGAGCGAAGGAGAAGGCTCCTATACCGGCCGTTGCTTTGACGGCGGATCGAGAGGTGCAGAGTCTGGGCGCTTTCAGCGGGAACTTCACCACGATGAAGCGATCCACCGTCATGGCCAGAAGCAGCAGCACGTCGAAATGGATGGCGAAGTAGAAGAGGAAGTTGTGGAACCCGCAGGCCCAGTCACTGCTGAGGTAGAACTGAGTGTGCCCCATGTAACCTCGCAGAAGGACGCAAACTGTCAAGGACGAGGATGACACTGTCAAGGACGGCAATGGCGGCCATGTAGACACAGGTGGAGGTGTGGCGGAGGGGGGAGAAGACGAGGGTGAGGAAGGACAAGACGTTGCCCACCAGACCAAGCAACACCACCGTGGGGATGTAGATCTGCACAACACACACACACACACACAACACACACACCACCACCACACACACACACACCACCACGATACACACACTCGCACCACGCACCGCACACACACACGCGCGCGCACGCACCACACACACATGCACCACACATGCGCGCGCGCGCACACACACACACACACACACACACAACAGGTAAATAACAAGCAGTAGGTAAACACTGAAAACAGATCAGACTGACTCATGGATAGGTAATATGGAGAGACAGAGACAGACATATAGACAGAAATGGAGAAAGAGACAGAGAAAAAGACAGACACGAGACATAAAGAGAGAGAGAGAGAGGCAGACAGATGGGAGAGAAAGAGACGGAGGGACACCCAGACAGAAAATATATTCCCTGACAAATAGGTAGAATATAGGATGGGTGATGGACTGGCAGAAAGACACACTGCACAAAACTTCGAGGCCTAATAATTCAAACTTCCGTCAGATTACTGGCAGACCTTCCAGGACAGATAAGAATGATATAGCGTGCATACAGCTATTTGCAGACAGAGACACCACTTTCGATATTAAATTATAAAAAAAAAGGGGAGGAAATGAAAAGTGAAACCACGTAGCATGGCTGTGACTGATTTGTGGATAAAATACGTAAGATCGATGAGAAGAGTTGGGCTAATGATGCGTGATTGAAAGCTGCGGATTTACGGACTGATAAGACAGACTGTAATATACATTTTTAATGAGGCGACATTTGCACTGGTGTTATGTGCTGAGAAGGTTTTCAGGGGGGGGGGGGGGGGGGGGGGGGGGGGGAATAGGCCAGTTTAACGGCTGTTCGATCTCGAATCGGAAATCTCCAGTGGGACTTAGATATAATCACAAGAACATCATCAACGAAAGTAACAACAACGGTGTTACGAAGATGGCCAAGTTTCAATATTATTTCGTAGGATATTTCAATGAAATTATGGGTCTCTGTAATGAAGTCCTAATGTCACTGTTAAGGGGTGGGGTTTTACCATAATAAGCCTATGTGGTTAACTGATTTTATTTTTGGCGAGTGCTTCACACTCCCGTGCAGTAGGAAGGGAGATGCCACGGTGGTTTGATCCTACACCCAAATCACTTAAGTGCTTACCCACAGGACACAAGGATAGAAGCATACTCTGAAAGTGTATCATACATTGTTGTAATTGTTTTGTATTGTAATGTACTGTATTGGATATGCCGGGGGCCTGTCAGTATAAATAGCATCCCCACCTTCTGGAAATTCTGTGCTAGGAATTCCCTTTTTTTCCCTTTCCCTCTCTTTGTTTCTGCCTTGTTTCTTTTGTTCCTGTCACTTCTTTCTTGTCGTTTTTTCTGCCTTCTTGGCCCAATATCCTGCCTTTCTTGCAGAAAGATTTAAATATACAATAATTGTCCCCCACGTCAAGTCGTATGCGTTGGGCCTGACTTGTCAGGGCTTCAGGGCGGTGCAACGCTTTGTCGTCTCAATGACGACAAATTAGTTGCGTCTGGTCCCTTCGTTAACGAAGAAGAAGTATTGTGTTGTATACCATTTTCTGTCACTGCAGATTTCTCTGCGTGAAATTCAGGTTGCTCTCCCTGGGGAGAACGTTTTGCCACAAGAACAGCACCATCCATTTAAAAAGAATCTTGTCTGTAAGTGCATTTGTTTCCTTATAAAGCGTTTCTTCCTACTGAGTTATCTTAAGGACGATACTTTTCTTGCCGTGGGCTCTCTTGTGCCCACTAAATATGTATGGCACACAGGGCTTCGGTTTAAGCTTCTTACCCAAAAGACCAGCACCAGACCACCAACCAAGGCTAATTGGGTGGGGGGGAAAGTTTGGGTTCAAACAAGGATCGTACCCGGAATTTCTCATTTTCTAGTGAGGCGCGTTACCTCTGCACCAGCGTTCCATTGGTGCGCATTGATTATCAGCAATCCCATAACCTGCATTGTTTTCTGTGGTCAGCGTACCACAGTGGACTAAGCAACTGGACTTGCTCCTCCGAAGCCAATGATCGTGGACAGTCATCTATTTTTCACAGGCAATCAAAGGGTGTGGTAATAATCTGCGCAGTAATTCTGAAAGTCTGACACCCATGATTGCTACGTATGAAGCCGACAAGCCCTGAGGTTAATGGGTGTCCAGCATCATTTCCTTCTCAAAATGGGTAAGTGTTGTTCTTCAAGTATTTCACGAAGCCCTCAATGACCATCAACATTACACTCCAAGAGTACTCCTACTGAAAGAAGGAGGTCAAATGTACACAGGGAGAAGGTCAACCACCCTTCTTGCAGAAAATTTCCGACACGACAGCTTCCTTAATGTACCCAAGGAGAAGACTTTCGACATCTGTCCAAAAACCAAGCAGTAGCTAAGGAAGCGAACTTTGACCTCCAGTATGACCTCCGAGCTCCTTGTCAACAAACTGAACAGCTAGATAAGACAGCTGAAGATGGGGAAATCACCAGGCAAATATGGAATTACTAAAGAGATGATCTGTCACCTGGGAGATCATACCAAGCAAAAGCTCCTGGATATTTTTAACCGTCTGGAATGCAGGAGTGTTTCCACTCAGCTGGAAAGAAGCCATTATTATCCCCTCCTCAAGAGGAAGAAGACGAATAAGAAGAAGTTTTACACACGCGTGAACGCACACCACAAGCGCGCGCGCGCGTGCACACACACACACACATACACACACGTACACACACACACGTACACACACACACACACACACACACACACACACACACACACACACACACACACACACACACAATATATATATATATATATATATATATATGTATGTATCTATGTATGTATCTATGTATATGTATATATATGCACGCACACACGCACGAACGTGCACGCACGCACGCACAGGAGAGAGAGAGTGTGTGTGGTTGGTGTGTGTATGTGTGTACGCACGCGCGCGCGCGCATGTGTGTGTGTGTGTGTGGTGTGTGTGTGTGTGTGTGTGTGTGTGTGCAGGTGAGAACAGATGCCATAATCTGCAAATGGGGACTGAACGAAAATAAAAAAGCACATTGACTGATTATTTATTATTGTCAAAGTAAAAGTAATTTAGAAAAAAAAACAAAAAACACGCATGCACGCAGGACTCCCCCTTTCACATACAAAGAACATGTGCAGCTGCATACATATCAGCGTGCACTAGCGGCAAGAAGAGCATCTAAGGTTAAAGTCTTAGAGAAAAAGAAAAGAAAGAGCACATGAAGACTGCACCTGCCTTGGGATATGCCAGTCACCACAGCTACAATGGTCAGGAAATTATCGTTTGATTACTCTGCGTGTGTGTGTGTGTGTGTGTGTGTGTGTGTGTGTGTGTGTGTGTGTGTGTGTGTCTGCATGTGTGTGTGTGTGTGTTGTGTGTGTGTGTGTGTGTGTGTGTGTGTGTGTGTGTGTGTGTGTGTTAAAAGGTTTAGTCTTTACTCTCTTTTCACCATTGGTGAGATTACTGCGTATGCGACTGTCCTCCCCACCCCACCCCCCTCCTGGCCATCATTTAGGTGCCGAATTCTAATTTTGTGGATGGTGTCTAAACACGACGCCTGTGAACATGCGTTTGTTGTTGGTGGTAGTGGTGGTGGTATCTGTTCCTACCGGCACATAATGGCCTACTCTTCCGAAAAGCGGAACGGGCTTTTAACGGGTGCGCATGATGTTTTGCGTGCATTCGCACACGGAACCCTCTGTGTATAGTTCTATCCGAAGGACTTTAACAACCAACTCGTTTTTCTCGTCAAACTGGGAAGAAAGGGCAAGGCTGGAATCGAACCCGCAACTCATGGTTACTTTTTAGGCAGGTGAACATCTTAACAGTCCTGCCACTTTCCTCCTCGGTTTTTCTACTCCAACTGGGAAAGAAATTGGTAAGGCTGGGAATCGAACCCAGAACCTCACCGTTTACTAGTTGGGTAGGTGACCGATTACACCATCCTGCCACCTTCCTTCGTGACTGACTGTGTTTATTGTTTCGTCTTCTTTGACGGTCCACAAGCGCCGGTAAAAAGGAAGAGGTTGTTTTTTTTTTTAATCCAATACAAACAAAACAAAGCACCCAAGGCAGAAGACTATGCAACTGCTTGTTTCCCTGACTAGTGCAGTAATGAGTGGCTCTTGTATTTATCATAGAGGGTTTTCCAGCTTAATATCCCAGGGGTCACCCAGAAGAATCATGCACTCTGTTTCTCCCGTCCACCTGGCCATTTTTGTAAGAGTGTGAGCACAAACTGAACGAGAAGTTTGTGTATATAATTATGTCTCTTTCAAGTACATCACCCTATAGGCAGCTGTACTCTGTGTACTCGTCTGTAGGCTATGGCCTATTTAGATCTCAGGATAACTTGCATCTTTTTTGTTCCTCGGCTAGAGTTCAGACGTTCACCCAATGGAGATATATTTTTGTGTGGAGGCGACCGTTTTTACCCACCATTAACATAGCCACATTTCGACGTCGGGGATGATATCTAAACACGACACAAGCCTACACACGGTTTTGGAGTTTTGTCATCGGATCATCCAGCATACAATGGCCTACTTTTCCGAAAAGCGGAACGGGTTTTAACGTGTGCGCTATATGTTCTGCGTGCGTTTGCGCACGGGAGCTGGGTTTAGAGTCTCACCCGATGTGATGAGTTAGGCGCTAATGTTAATTCATGGGAAAAAATCCCCTGGAACAGGTGTCTGTGGTGGCTCGAACCCGGGTCGTCTGATCACGGTACAAGCGCATCACTCTAATCACTAGGCTATACCACCCTTGATGACATTTTAAACAAAGCAACAACTTCATGTATGCACAGTCACTTTGCTGACATCAACACGACCCGGGTTCGATCCCTGTTCGAGGGGATTTTTCCCTGGAGTTAACATCAGTGCTGACTCCACTCTCCCCAAAAGTTCTTCGGATGAGACTATACACCGAAGCCCCGTGTGCGAACGCAGGCAGAACATCTTGCGCACATGTTAAATCCTGTTCAGCTTTTCGTAAGAGTATGCCATTGTGTGCCGGTGGGAACAGATGACAACATTTTCAAAACTGCAAACACATGGGGACATGAATGAAAAAAAAAAAGCACATGAGTACTTATTCCATTATCGTCGATATAAAATGAATGAATTCATAAATAACTGAGAAAGCTTTTGGCCTGGCCTGGGACACTACCATGGGGAGGAGAGAGAAACTGCACAAAGAAAATGACTGGCTGGACGGGATATCAAAATGTTGTAGTAAGTACCCAGCGTTGCTCCACTGAATGCAGTACAAAACTTTGCCACTGTGTGCAATTCTAATCTCACAGTGATTCCCAGGTGGGATGAGTGTGTCAGGGTGCACATTCTGGGTGACCCCTCAGAGTGTTATGCTGGAGAACGCACCACAACAACAACATAATATGCCAAAACCACACGGCACGATACAACGCGTCAAAACATGACTGTGATGATGGAGATTTGAACATCACTATCATTCTATGAAGGAATCAAAACTGTCGAAACTATTTTCGCAGCGTGATTTTTGGTTGTTTGTTTTGTTTTGTTATGGTGTTGTTTTTTTTCGTCTGTTTTGTTGTTGTTGTTTTTATTTTTTTTTGTTTGCTTATTGTTTCGTTGGGTTTTTGTTGTTGTTGTTTTGGGGGGTCATCTTCACCTTTATCCTTTTAAACATTTTTTTAAATAAATTTTACTGTAATTGCTTTTGTTAATTATAATAAGCAAACAGGGTTTGATCCTTTGTACTTTTACCAAAATTTACTTATAAGTAAAACTATCTGAAAAATAGCTGAAAACTACTGAAAAATAGCGATTTTTGCATATGAATATTAATACGCAAAGATCGCTATTTTTCAGTATTACTCACCTGTCAATCATGATAGCCACTTTCACTTCTGTGTAATCCTCGTATTTTTTCTCCTCCATGATGGGTTTTGACATCATTGTGGTGACGTCATCCAGTACGTCACTTCCTGTGGTTGGAAGAAGCGAGGTGTAGGAAGCGATCGTTGTGATGCCAGCCATACCCGCCCTTGATTCTGGTATCAGACATTTTTTTTTCTTTTTAGATAAGGACATGCTTGACGTAACTTAACTCCCCCAACCAGTTTAGGTAGCCGCATTGCGACTTCGTGGATGATGTTTGAACACACCTGTGTGCATGCCTTATGGAAATTTTGTCATCTGTATCTATCGACACGAAATGGTCTACTCGTCAGAAAGGCGGAACGGGTTTTTAACGTGTGCGCAAGGTGTTTCGCGCACATTAATACACGGGGCCTCGGTTTATAGTTTCATCTGAAGAATTTTGACATTCAGTTCGATTTTCTCGTCAAACTGGGAATAATGGGCAATACAAGAATCGAACCCCAAAACCCTCATAGGTTACTTGTTGGGCAGGTGAATGTCTTAACAGTCCAGCCACCTGTCTCCTCATCCACGATTTTATCCACATTCCCTGTTCCATGTCGTACAGTCTATGAATTGAATAGCTTCCAAATACTTGAGGAAAGATAGCAAATAACAATACTTTGAACAAACTTTACAAACCCACATCAAAGGCCTCACCTTCTTAATAATTCCTTCCTGCAAACCCAGCAACGAAAAGGTGAAACCTCCTCTCTTTACGAAAGGGAATTCAACTGTTTTCCATTCCGAAATACTGACTTACTAAAAAATAAAAAAAAAGCTTCCAAACACCAGATGCCTCATACCTACCTACTCGCGTGTCTTTCGTTTTCTCACAACCCATATCATCTTCCTAGCCGCCGCTGTAGTCTAGTGGTTAGGGCGTTGGACTCGTAATCTAAAGGTTGTGGGTTCGATCCCAGCTTTCGGCTTTGGCGTTGTGCCCTTGGAAAAGGCACTTTACGGCTATTTTCTCACCCCACCCAGGTGTAAAAGGGGTACCAACCTTGTGTTGGGGGTTAACCCTGCGATAGACTGGCGTCCTATCCAGGGGGGAGTCTATGACTCTCAGTCGCTTAACGCCACAGAAACCGGGATAAGCACCGGCCTGATGAGCCTCTATAGGCTCGGGACAGACTTTAACTTTAACTTTAATATCATCTTCCTGGCGTTCAACCTTTTCACCTTTGCTGTCTCCTCCCCTGTTACGTATACTGTCTTTTTGTCAGTGGCCGATCATACCTAGATAGACACTAGGCTACATCCCTGGGAGACTAAAACTCAGATGGTTTTACTTACATATTACGAAAACTTTAATGCTTACAAGGTGGACAGTGAAGGGCGAGGTTCCATTATAGCTATGTCAGTTGTGCTCAGAGCTGGGTTGACGATAAGAATGCTGTGTACATTTTAAAAATGTTTTATTGTTTGTTTGTTTGTTTTTGATTTACTATGTCGCTCTTTGTCCGTGGTGTTTCAATTATCCTAAAGTGTCAAGAAATTGGATGTGTTACTTTTTGTTGTTACTCTACAATTTGATAGCTGTTGCATCGGCAACAAGCGGAACAGATGAAGCTTCTTATTTCTAGAAGAAATAGCCGACTTTTTCTGTTAGCCATAATTATACGTGCTCACCAGTGTGTGGCATTGTGTTGCATTTTATTGTATCGTATCGTATCTTACCGTAATGTACCGTTTTGTATTGTATACCAATTTAGTCACGTCAGATTTCTCCGCGTGAAATTCGAACAGCTCTCCCCAATGAGAGCGCATCACCAAAAGAGCGGCACCACCCCATAAAAAAGTCTTACACATCTTTTTCTGTCTCTGTGTTTATAGGCTCCCCTGTAAAGTAGCTCTTTTTTTTACAGCTTGGTGCCATGGACTACTCGGGATGTGTGTGTGTGTGTGTGTGTGTGTGTGTGTGTGTGTGTGTGTGTGTGTGTGTGTGTGTGTGTGTGTGTGTGTGTGTGTGTGTGTGAGGGGGGCTAGTACTTGAGAAGTTTTTTATTCACGCGGTGACATCGTGTGTGTGTGTGTGTGTGTGTGTGTGTGTGTGTGTGTGTGTGTGTGTGTGTGTGTGTGTGTGTGTGTGTGTGGGAGAGAGAGAGAGAGAGAGAGAGAGAGAGAGAGAGAGAGAGAGAGAGAGACAGACAGACAGACAGACAGACAGACAGACAGGCAGACAGGCAGACGAAAAGGGATAGAAACACATATACAGACAGAGAGAGCCGAGACAAAGACCGACAAAAAACAGGCAGAGACTTACAGCTTTAAGAAGAACACAATGTCAATCATCAGCAATCAATCAGGAATTGCCGCTAAACACAACCCCTCCATTCACACACAACTGGCGCCCAATAAACACATATATAAAATATACAACACTGCAACGTTTCGTCCCCAAACACAATGGAACACTAAACACTTCTCCTTCTGTTTAGTTTCCCTGCTTGTTCCGAACTGTCACGCCACACTGGAATGCAGCTAACCAAAGCAGACAGAGCATGGAGTTGAGGCAGCAACGAACATCACAATGGCATTAATGAACCCAGGACAACAATGAGGGATTTTTATGTCGGGCCGTATTTTGGGGGCTTGAAGTGCGTTGGCTTTGGGCAGTGGCGGTCGATCCATCACCACACGGCCAGTGTGATTACACACTATGTCGTAATGCACGGAGCCTTCCACAGCTGTCACCGTCTAGGTCAATTGTGTGTGGACAGTCAGGCCCATGCCACTCTGGGGGGGTTCTTTGGTTTTTCCCAATGACATAGATAATGATTGTGCATTGGTGGGTGGGTTTTTTTCTGTCTCTAAACGCGGTCACCCAAGGCGTTTAAACACGAAGGGGAAAGTAGAACTAAAGGGATCTCAAAGTACTTACCCGCATAGGATTGAGATTAATGCCAACATACCCTGAGCGAGATCTCCAGATAATTGCACCTTTGCAGGAAGCAAAAATACTATAATTAGAATGAGGCCACCAGCCAGAGGCGCCCTGCACTACTGCCGGGTCACATGGCTGGTAATCAGTGGTGCCGGGTCTGAGTTACCATACACAGGACACCACATATTGAGCCAGCCCCCTTCTGATGACAGTATTAGGTCAGTCGCAGAGCTAGACTGAGTAAGACATCCGCGGGAGTGTGTGTGTGTGGGGGGGGGGGGGGGAGACGACATCACAACATTCATCTAAAAACCTCTCTCCAACCTCGAAGACGGCTTTGACACAAACCCACCATAGACACAAAAGTGTTAGGAGAAAGCCACCCAATCGGAGACAATTTTCTGTTATTGCATGGTGACCAATGCTGATAGTAAAGAATATAATGGTGCTGCTATGAAAGTGCAAGTGCCTTGAGACTGCTTGACAGGGCTGTACTCTACGTGTGTTGTCAATGTCATATTATATCCTGGCGTCAACCGGGCCCGAGAGATACAGACACCTGCAGCGTTGATCAGGTAAATTGAGCAACATGCTCAACATCGCATCCATAAAGTAGATGAAGCTCGACTGTGTGGTCCCAGTCCCAGCATAGTCGAGTAGAACAGAACAGAGTAGCCTATTGCATTGCATTGTTCTGTATTGTGCAGACACACCAGACTTCTCTATGTCATAATCATGCTGCTGTGCTGTGCTGTGCTGTGCTGTGCTGTGCTGTGCTGTGCTGTGCAGATCGTGTGGCCCAAGTGCAAGAGCATCAAGGCCACCAGTCAATGTTTATGGAAATGGAAAGGGGCAGACTGGAATAATCTGCCTTTGAACGAAGATTCGAACCGGGGTTCCCAGGCTTCTTAAAAAGGCATCAGGTACTTTTTTCTTGAGACCCCAAAGCAGTTCAGAGAAGCACTGGCGTTCACACAGGTCTTTGAGATCTCTGGAGATCAATTTGTGTGCTGCACGGGTGCAGAGACCACCACGGTGGGTAGATTAATTATTTCCCTTTGATATCGTTTGCCTGAGCATGATTGTCAATCACGATGCAAAACAGAAATCTCCTTTGATATTCTCAAAAATCATTTTGGTGCGATGAATGAATGAATGAATGAATGAATGTACGATTAAGAGAGAATGCCAGACAAAAAAAAACCCTCGCCACTCCTGATAGTATGTTCTGTACATATTACATGTAGCCGCCGCTGTAGTCTAGTGGTTAGGGCGTTGGTCTCGTAATCTAAAGGTTGCGGGTTCGATCCCAGCTTTCGGCTATGGCGTTGTGCCCTTGGAAAAGGCACTTTACGGCTATTTTCCCACCCCACCCAGGTGTAAAAGGGGTACCAACCTTGTGTTGGGGGTTCACCCTGCGATAGACTGGCGTCCTATCCAGGGGGGAGTATATGACTCTCAGTCGCTTAACGCACAGAAACCGGGATAAGCACCGGCCTGATGAGCCTTAGGCTCGGGACAGACTTTAACTTTAACTAACTTATATTACATGTAGGCAATTTTATTTATTAGATTAAAAAGAGTTTCAAAACTGTCTAAGACGCTATTGTAGACACTGCTCAAACGTTGCTGGAATACCAGCCGACAGTGTGCTCTTTCTGGCAAAGGAACGGCTACAGTCGGTGGGAAAACAGTGTTCACTGTGGACGAGGGTTTGCTCCGATACAATATCTTTTATAGACACAAAAACCTGTAACATTCGGTTTTAGAAAGCATCCACGAAGCCAAAAACACTTTCTGGGGGGAAAATGCTATAAAAATCCCGAATGTATGTAAAAAAAAAAAAAAGATGCTATACATTGTTGCTGTTTCACTGGACTGTGTTGAACTAAGGACTTGCTTACTTACCATCTACATTCATTCACAATGTGCTACACTTTCAAGAGCTCTTTTTGTCCGAAACTTTCTGCACTGCCCCTAAAAGAAATGGCTTGCACTAAAGTCCGTTAAAATAACGATCCAGACTTGGCAGGTTCCCTCTCCCTAGTTCTTCAGCTAGAGCTCCAATGGTGATATTTTGCGTATGCCAACGTTTTGGCCAACCATGACAGTAACTGCATTCTGACTTCGGGGATGATGCCTTAATACAACACCAGTGTGCATGCAGGTTTTTTGTTTGTTTGTTGTTTTTGTTTGTTTTGTTTTGTTTTGTTTTTTTGGGGGGACTTCTATACCTACTGGCTCGCAATGGCCTACCATTTCGAAAGGTGGAACGGGTTTTAACATGTGTGCAAGATGTTGTGCGTTCGTTTATTCGCACACAGGGACTCAGTTTATAGTGTCATCCGAAGGACTTTTGGGAATGTGGAGTTAGTGCTAAAGATAGCTCCAGGGGGAAAATCCCCTCAAGCGAATGCTCAGTGGTGGCTCAAATTCAGACTTTGCAGACAGCTTTCCACTTCTCTCAAACAGCCACCAACAAAAGCAAGGGAAATAATTACACTAGGCGCCATATCAATGCGACCAGGTCAGACAACTCACAAGAAAAAAAAAGTAATCCAAAGTTCTAAAAGTAAAAGAAATTTGCAATAACTTCATCTGCATGAGAGATACAGCTGAAATACCAGGAAGTAGATTGTAGCGGTGCCATGGCAGCAGGTGCAACAGCGGCAACTCTGTGATTATGTGAACACATAGCAGCAAAATGTCCAAGAGTGAAAATCGTTTTAACAACACCCAACTTTATCTAGATCTATAGGTATAACAAGGCTGAGCTGAAGCCTGGTAAAAGAAAATGTATTCATAACATCAAATAATCTAAATATATACACAATCATAACAAAATCAAGCTGAGACCTAAACTGTTGCGGGAATACCCATTCAATTTTTTAAAAAAAAATCTACTGTGGATCTGAGATTGTAGGTGGAAAAAAAAAGGTAAAGGTGTTCCCATACCCTATGCGGTCATTGGAAAGCGAGATGTCAGAGACCATAGCTTCGCCAGAGGGCAGCTTATTGAGGGCGGCGCTCATCTCCTCTCCCTTACCTTTCGGCTTTCCTGACCCTATACAGGGCAGGTACCCATTTACAGCTGGGTGAACCGAGGGACTACACTGATGCCAATGCGCACAAACGGTCACCCATCCACTTGGTAACCAAGCGCAATACTGCTTCCCTTAGCTTGGGGGAAGTGACTGCTCTGACCATGTAGAATGCTGCTGCATTTTTGAAGAGCTGTCCCTGCAGGATATACGATTGACCAGGGAGACCTAATTGCCCCGTGTTGTTGTCTGCAGGCAAACAGGACATTAAGTATGCAGGTAATTGCCCAGTAAGTATGTCATTATACCGAAAGTGTGGTGGAAACTCAAAACATACCCATTAAATTTTGCACTCTAGGCTTAACTAAACCAGGACAGTAGGTTATGGTGACACACACACACACACACACACACACACACACACACACACACACACACACACACACACACACACCTCTGTTCCATCAGTTGGTCCAATATCACTAGATAATGCGATGTATAGGAAGCCTATATGGTTACTCTTCATCAATCAAAATATATTGCTATGGGTGTGTTATTTTTCATATTTATCAAAACATTAAAAAAAAAAAAAGATACAGAAAACACAAAAAATATAAGGAAAACAAACAGACTGTCAACAACTTAAAGTCAGATTTACTAATTAGTAGCTACAATGTGAATTAATGACATATTACTGATCTTTACTTCAGATAAAGCAAACCAAATTGCTTAGTCAATCTAAACATTTACGCGTGCACGCTAAAAATCAAATTTTCATATCAGACGGAGGGAGGAAAGAGGTAGGGGGAGGGTGGCAAAATAGCGGAGTGTTACAGAAGCGGCACAAGACAGGAAGGATGGAGGGATGTGAGGGAGTATTGCATCCTTTATTTATTTATTTATTTATTCTTTTATTCTTTTATATCGAGGATAATGGAATAAGCACTCATGTGCTTTTTTACATCCAGTCCCCATGTGTATGCAGTTTTGTAAATGTCATCCGTTCCCACCGGCACACGATGGCCGACTCTTTCGAAAAGCGGAACAGGATTTTACGTGTGCGCAAGAGTTCTGCATGCGTTCGCACATGGGTCCTCGGTTTAAAGTCTCATCCAAAGGACTTTTGGGGAGAGTGGAGTCAGCACTGATGTTACCTCCAGGAGAAAAAATCCCCTCGAACGGGAATCGAACACTTGGTAAGGAAAGGGAGCAGCTTTGTGATCAAATGGATCAACTATGAAGAAAAACGGATGACCATGACAAAACTGGATTGCACATGAAATACAACGGATCGTGTATGGCAAAAAGTGAATCTGCCCAGCAGGATTGGTCAACCCTTGGGTAAGTAGAGAACTTATTAAAAGTAGAAAACATGGACCGACAATGCATTAAGATGGGGAAAAAAAGATCATCATGAGTGGCTGTCTATCAGTTATGGAATGAAGCGACTGGTCATGTACCCAGATGTTGAAACATGGAACAAAGTAGATCAGCCATAGCATTAAATTGTTCATCATGGAATGAAATGGGTTGACCTTGGAATATTCCTGAAGTAGCCTTGGACAGCGGCCAAGTAAATGGTTGGCCATAGAATAAAATGAACTACTGTCATTATTCCCCTACCACATAATTATTACCCCATGGCACCATACCACACAGCACCACACTATGTCACACTACACCCTAAGATGAAAAGGTCGACCAAAGAATGAAATAGATCAGCTATGGCCAAAAAAAACGATTCACCATGGAATGGAATGGTTTGACTTTGGAGTGACTTTGAAATAGAGGGGCCACTTGAATAAATGGTGACCATAGAATGAAATGAGCTACTATCATTAGTTGGCTACCATACCATACCAATACCACAATGCACCCTATCCCCACCGCACCCCAATTCATCACACTGTCCACCACACAACACCACACACTGCCTGTCCACTGCATCACATCACACCCCACCATACCACGCCAAGCCTTACCAATTACATTTCAGCCTATACCTGTCAATACAGTTACTCAAACATTGCGCAAATTACCATTCTCGTTCAAATGACGCTATGAGAAAGTCATTCTTGATTTTGATTATATGACACAAAATCATTACTAACTAGGATGGGTAAGGAAGGGGCTGGAGGGTAGGACATTTGTTGAATAAGCCTACTCTGCATCACCACTAGACTGACACCAAACTGAGAGAGGCAGCTGTATTGTCGTCTGTTCATTTTTTTTTGTCGTTGTGTGTGTGTGTGGTGTGTGTGTGTGTGTGTGTGTGTGTGTGTGTGTGCTTGCGCGCGTGCGCGTGCGTGCGTGCGTGCGTGTGTGTGTGTGTGTGTGTGTGTGTGTGTGTGTGCTGTGTTTTTTGTCCTGTATGACTGGGATACAAAGCGTGTCCATTTCCCAAACAGTTCATCAACACGTAATTACCAGTGACACAATCAAACAGTCAAACGTGCCAAACTGACAGGTATCATAACTGTACCTGTTGGTCTGAACCCAAGGGGGAAAACATTATTTTGAGGTAATTTGTTGAATGTACTCAGACAACTCTATGTTTAATTTTAATCTGTCAATGTCCCTTAATTTGCTCAGCTCCAAACACTAACCACACTTTACAAGGTAAACGCGAAGGGGGTCATCACGTCCATTGTGTAAGCAAAGACCTAGCAAATTAGCGTCAATTTTTAAAGAACAATAACTCGTGTTTAAAGGGGTTTTTTTGTCTCCCTTATAGTAACCACGTTTTACCCTTTACCTTTTATAGTAACCACGCCGTATTGAACTAAAAGCACAGTCACTACAAGTGAACTAGAAGCTGCGTTCTGTTTTTCTGTTTATTATTATTCAGAAGAGGATTTGAGGCCCAAAAAGTTCTTACAATTATACTTTTGAATGCATTTGATTCTGTTTATTATCCTGCTCAGCATCCAAATTCTCATTCTTACAACCTCATGTCAATGGCTCGATAAATTGGCAGCACAGAAAGAAATCATGATTTAAATTTCCTGGAGTGAATCTGTGGGCAGACCTGCATATGTTATTTTCCTCAGGATATCCAGGTATGCATGTGTGATGTTAAACTATAACGTTAAAACTTTGTTAACTATTTCAGTGTTCCGTGGGTAAAAGACATACGCGGATACCCTACATGTATGCAAAGTCTGTTCATTCTCTTTTTAAAGTTGAAAGCAATCGAAATTGTATAATTATTTGATTTTAAAACAAAAACAAACAAAACATCTCACCCCCCCCCCCCCCCCCCCCCCAAAAAAAAGAAAAGAAAACAAACAAAAATGACATAACCCGTTGCACAACAAACGATCTATTTTGACACGTATTATGCTCCTAAATACGCTTATTTCCCCTTTTTTTCCCTTTCAAGGACATGATGATAATATTTGTCTACATTTTCAGAAACCTCACACTTCGCGGGGTATTTTTGCTGATACTGATTCTGACAGGCTAAATGCTCAGCAACATCACCTGCTATTCCCGTCCTTGCAGTTCGCCGATCTGGTCTCTGAACCTACTACTGTCAGTGGCGGTCTGGTCACGATGGCTACCTTGCACACAGGCGCACTTCCAGCACGCGCACACGCCAGCATGTAGTCTGTCTGTATGCTTGAAGAGTCCGACAAGTGCAATCACCGCCCCTCGTTCCCTTTTAAAGGCAGCCGTCTTCTGTTTAGCATTGTCTGATCCCTCCTCCTCCCCCCTCCCTCCTCCTTATTCGGCATCTCAGCATAATGTCATGGTCCAATTCTCTGTCATGTCTGTCTGCTGCCTCCTCTCAGTCTCTGCATTTCATGACGTCTGGTATTGAGCACACACACACACACACACACACACCACACACACACACACACACACACACACACACACACACAACTACCACACACACACACACACACACACCCCACACACAACACACACACACAACACACACACACACACACACACACACACACACCACTCTCAAAAACTTTGTGCTGCTGGGCTTTTTTTAAAAATCAGACAGAGCATATTAGATCACAGAATCCAAGACCCTACCTCACTTCGAAATCAAGTAAACTATCTAAACAAAAAATGATTACACTGTAAACAATTAAATAGAATGAATTGATTAAAAAAAATGAACACACAAACACAAAAGAAATATATATAGCAGCTAAAGAACAGGCTGACGAAAATAAGTGACAAACTCGACATGCATACTACAAAATGCCATCTTCCCTAAGGAACTAGGTTTTAACAGGTCTCCTTCCTGATTACTGAAACCCCATCACGTCCCAAAGTCAGCAGCAACAAAATCAGACTAAAACAAACCTTCATCAATGACGACAAAACAGACTTTTTTTATCGGAGTGGATAAAACAAGGATTGTGGAACATATGACCAAGTCATTCTGTTCCCGTCACAGCTTGCGTACAATGGTGGATCAGTGGTCTACAGGTAACGCACCTGCCTGGAATGCCAAAAGTTCGGGTTCGAAGTGTTTGGGTTCGATCCCCATTTGTGTCCAAAACTTTTCCCCCATCCACTGGATCGTGACTCGGGGTCTGGGTGCTGGTCTTTCTGATGAGACGATAAAAAAATCAGGGTTCCGTGTGCAACACGCATTTAGCGCACGTACAAGAACCCACGGCAACAAGAGAGTTGTCCTTGGCAAAATTCTGTACAAAAAAGTAACTCTAATAGGGAAACAAATACCCAGACGGGAAAAGAAAAATAAATGGGTTGCCTTCCTCCTGTGGTGACTGCTCTCCCATCTCCCCCTGGGGAGAGCTGCCCGAATTTCACACGGAGAATTCTGCTGTGACCTAAAGTGGTACAATACAAGAAAAGAGTCTTTGTACTCGAGAGGAATAAGGAGTGTGAAAATGTGACCAGATGATTCTGTTGTAGTCACAGCTTGCAGTGACCATTACCACGTAACGATGTTCAAAGGCTTTGGGGGAAGGGCAAAGAGGATCTAGGTGTAGCACAGCCTGCTAATGGCTCCCCCGCCACCAAACTGCAACTGTGCAAAGCCTCTGGAAATTAACGAAACCTGTTCGGCGACTGATGATGCCCTGGATGTTGACACAGGAACATTTCCCAGCAGGGCGCTCTCTTTGTTCTTTCACTTACCCCTGTCCGTCTGTCCGTCTGTCTGTCTGTCTCTCTCTCTCTGTCTGTCTTTCTCTGTCTCTGTGTCCTGTCTTCTCTGTCCTGTCTGCTGTATGTCTGTCTCTCTCAGTCAGTCTCTGTCTCTGTGTCCCTGTCTCTGTCTTCTGTTCTGTCTCTGTCTGTCTGCCTCTCTGTCTGTCTGTCTGTCTGTCTGTCTCTCTCTCTCTCTCTCTCTCTCTCTCTCTCTCTCTCTCTCTCTCTCTCTCTCTCTCTAATGAACACATTGTCTTTCACAGTTATGGAATGAAATGTAGGGGGCTTGGATGTGGCAGCAACACAAAGGGAGTCAGTGCATCTATGAGCTTTGAAGCAGTTTTGAGGAGGAGGTAAACAAACCAAACGATCTGATTTACAGCCGTGTGTGGGGATATCACTGACGAGCATTTCTTAATGAACTTTTAATTGAAAACGACTCATCTGCCAACATCTTCTCAAGGAATACATTAAGTATAACCACACCTAATCTGATCTTTGGCCGCAAAGGTTTCCTAGAGATTGGATAGAATGCTTTCTCAAAGTCAATAGATGCTACGTATAGTTTACAGTTCTTTGCAAGTTGGTTTTCTTTTTTGTGTATAGCAGCCAGCAGGGTAAACATGATTATAATCCATGGCGGAGTAATATTTCTTAGTAAATCTAGCTTGGTATTCTCCAGTTCTCTTCAGTCCAGTCTGTCAATCTGTTTTTACAATTAAAGGCTACAGCTTACCGCTAATGTCGCATAGTGTGTGCGGTGGGGGGAAGGTGATCCATCAATTATTTTGACTGAGCCTAGACATTTAAAGTCTTTGACATTTTCTAAAGGAGTTTTTGTCAATCTGTATTTCATGTTCTGTTTGGCAGCTGGTTCTGGCAACATGCAGCACTTGTTTTGTCTTTCTGGCATTTGAGCCTGAGACCGGCTCTTCTTCTTGTTACATCTACCTTATACAAACCTCTCTCCATGCCAGGAAAGTTTTTGGTCGTTAAAAAAGGATTATATATTTTTTTACGATTTCCTAAGTCAACATGATATATACAGATCCACCAATTCCATAGTTTTTTCCACAGTTTATGTACATGCAAAATATTAAGCATACATCACCAACAAAAATTCCTGATTTTGGTTTACATCAGTATTTTGTGGGTCGCAGAAATACCCAGTATAGTTCGAAAATGTCACCAGCACACTGTTATGCGAGTAGCGAAACATCTGCCATGGGATATTCTGGGCTGGTGCGAAGCAGCATGCGTTCTCTATAAAAACATTCAGCTCGCTTTCACAATTTCTTGGAAAAACTGAAAACAGAAGGTAAACGGTAAAGGTGTCCCTCTACTGGGGAGCGAGGTGTCAAAGACCTCAGCTTCTCCAGGGGTCCCCATAATTATTGTGAGGGTTGCGCCCATCTCCTCGCCCTTGCTGCTTTACCTTCCCTGACCCTAAAGAGGGTTAGGTACTCACTGACAGCTGGTTGAACTGGGGGACTACACTGAAGCCAAGGCACAGAAAGGGGTCACCCATCCACTGGGTAACCACGCTATATAAATGCTGCTTATTAACCTAAGCTTGGGGAAAGCAAGCGCCCTGACTACTGAGCTATCCCGCCCACCAGCAAAGGACAGAGAGAAAAAAAAGAAAACAGTTCAAACGACATCGGACACGGCTCATGTCACAGAGATTGAGGAAAATACCAACCAAACAAAAGACATGTATACAAAACAAATGTCCATTGATGCCTCCCTCCCCCGTGACGGGGTGCAATGGGGCAGATCATTACCAAATGAACAAAACCCCTGTTCTGTGGTTCTGGTGGGGCTTGTTGTGGGTTGTGTGTGTGTGGTGTGTGTGTGTGTGTGGTGTGTGTGTGTGTGGGGGTGTGTGTGTGTGTGGTGTGTGTGTGTGTGTGTGTGTGTGTGTGTGTGTGTGTGTGTGTGTGGTGTGTCGTGGGGTGTGTGTGTGTGTCGTGTGTGTGTGGGTGTGTGTGTGTGGTGTGTGTGTGTGTGGGGTGTGTGTGTGTGTGTAGGGGTGGGGTGTGTGTGGTGTGTGTGTGGGTGTGTGTGTGTTGTGTGTGGTGTGTGGGTGTGTGGTGTGTGTAGGTGTGTGTGTGTGTGTATGTGTAGTGTGTGGTTGTAGGTGTGTGTGGTGTGTGTTGTGTGTGTGTGTGTGTGTATGTTTGTGTGTGTGTGTTGTTGTGTGTGTTGTCTGTGTGTGTGTGTGTGTGTGTGTGTGTGTGTGTGTGTGTGTGTGTGGTGTGTGTGTGTGTGTGTGTGTGTGTGTGTGTGTGTTGTGCTTTGTTTGTTTCGTTGTGTTGTGTTTTGTTTAAGACATTAACCGAGTTTGTATTGATCTCAGTGGACTTTAGGGGACGTCTTCCTGGAGAACAATTATTTTGTTTGTTTTGCATTTTGGTTTGTGGGGTTTGTGTTTGGTTTTTGTTGTTGTTGCCGCTGCTGCTGCTGTTTATGTTTGTTTTGGATTTTTGCTCCTCCTCCCCCTCTTCCTCATCTTCTTCCTCCTCCTCCTCCTCCTCCTCCTCCTCCTCCTCCTCCTCCTCCTCCTCCTCCTCCTCCTCCTCCTTCTTCTTCTTCTTCTTCTTCTTCTTCTTCTTCTTCTTCTTCTTCTTCTTCCTCTTCTTCTTTCTCTTCTTCTTCTTCGTCTTTCCCTTACTGGGAAAGAGGCGTAGTGCTTCGTTGCAATGTTCTGTATTTACACACACACACACACACACACACACACACACACACACACACACACACACACACACACACACACACACACACACACACACACACACACACACAACATTGTTTTGATTTGGCACCATACATCATCATCATCACTATCAACACCACCATCACCACCACCACAATGATGATGATGATGATGATGATGATGATGATGATGATGATGATGATGATGATGATGATGATAATAATAATAATGATAATAATAATAATAATAATAATAATAATAATAATAATAATAATAATAATAATAATAATATAATAATAATAATAATAATAATAATAATAATAATAATAATAATTGTTTCAATGATCCCAACGTGTGCTGCCCCGTCACAAGCAATGAAATGTACAATCATCTTCGTCATAAATCCTTCCGCCATCCAGCACACAGTCAATTGGAATATCATTGCCCGCTCCCCCCCCCCCCCTGCCCCCCTGCCCCCCTACCCCACCCCCACCCCCATCCAGACTATAAAGAGGCTCCTGGAGGAATGGAAACCATGGGGAGATAGTCATTATTATTGCCTCAGATCTCTCTGAAAAGCGTTTGCACTTCAAAAAAGCTATGGGGGTCATATCTCTGATTTATTGTTTCAATCATAATGCGGTGACTGAGGAAGTGAGGAGAAAATCCGATGCTGCTGTAAGCTGGAAGCTGTAAGCTGTAAGCTTCATTGATTATTAGTCTGCTATGTCATGATAAAAGGAGAGATCTGTGTCGGGCCATTTTCAGGCTGGGAGATAATCTGTGTGTGTGTGTGTGTGTGTGTGTGTGTGTGTGTGTGTGTGTGTGTGTGTTGTGTTGTGTTGTGTTGTGTTGTGTTGTGTTGTGTTGTGTTGTGTTGTGTTGTGTTGTGTTGTGTTGTGTTGTGTTGTGTTGTGTTGTGTTGTGTTGCGTTTGTCGTGTCACGTCGTATCGTGTCGTGTTGTGTTGTGATGTGCTTACGCACGTGCACACGTGCGCGCACGCGCACGAGAGAGAGAGTGTGTGTATATGCGCGCGTGTTTGTCTGTCTGTCTGTCTGTCTATCTGTCTTTCTATCTATCTATCTATCTGCCTGCCTGTTTGTCTGCCTTTCTGTTTGTCTCTATGGTACGTGTAGCCAAGTGGATCCCACGACACACTACTATCTTGGAAGCGCGAAGTTTTAAGGTTCATGGTTTGATCCCTGGATGGACCATCTTGAAACCCTTCCCACTCACCCCACCCATTCCCTTTCCTTCCGCCACTTTCTCAAATCCCATTTTTAAAATGGCCTGGCTTAGGCTAAAGTCTTTCCAATGCAAAGGTAAAAGAAGCCTGTAGTTGGAGCAATGTCTCTGGTAATATCATTTCCCAGAGAAACAAACAAACAAACAAACAAACAAAATTCAGGCGAAGGAGCTATTGCTTTGGCAGCGAAAGCACTTCACTCCCAGATTATTTTATCAGAGAGAGAAAAATGGATTATACACTGCAGTACTATACGTGCTATCCAACGCCAAGCCAACTTTACTGGGTTGTGTTGTGTTATGTTGTGCTGCGTTGTGTTCAGTTGAAGTGTAGTGTAGTGTAGTGTAGTGTAGTGTAGTGTAGTGTAGTGTAGTGTAGTGTAGTGTAGTGTGGTGTGGTGTGGTGTGGTGTGATGTGGCATATCATAGTGTAGTGTAGTGTAGTGTAGTGTAGTGTAGTGTAGTGTAGTGTAGTGTAGTGTAGTGTAGTGTAGTGTAGTGTAGTGTAGTGTAGCGTGGGTGTAGTGTGGTATGGTGTGGTTTAGTTAGTGTAGTGTAGTGTAGTGTAGTGTAGTGTAGTGTAGTGTAGTGTAGTGTAGTGTAGTGTAGTGTAGTGTGTGTGGCGTGGTGTGGTGTGGTGTGGTGTGGTGTGGTGTGGCATATCATAGTGTAGTGTAGTGTAGTGTAGTGTAGTGTAGTGTAGTGTAGTGTAGTGTAGTGTGATATTGTATGGTGTGGTGTGGTGTGTTGTGGTGTGGTGTGGTGGTGTATTGTGTTGTTTTTTTGTGTGGCGTTGCTTTATGTGGCGTGGTGTGGTGTAGCGTAACGTAGTGTAGCGTGAGTTGTGCTGCCGTTAAGCGCCTGTCAAGTCAGGCCCAGCGCACCCGACTTCGGGGTGGGAGAGAATTGTCATCTTTTAAGTCTGTCGGGAAAAAATACACAGACGAATAGAACAAGAGGGCAAAACATAGACAAGGAGAAAGAGACAGGAAGAACAAGAAACAAAGCAGAAACAAGGAGAGGGATAGAAAAGAGGGAATTCCCGGCACAGAGACAACTCTCCTGTTGCCGTGTGTTCTTTTACGGGCGCTAAATGTATGTTACACATGACACAACACTTCATCCTGTCTTTTGAAAGACCAGAACCCAGAACTACTCAAGGTTCAGTGGGCAGGGAAAATCGAACTCGCCGACTCTCGCTTTTTATGTATGTGCGCCATACCCCTAGACACCCATTCATTATGCAGGACAAGAAACTGTCGTGCAGTTAACTCTACATAACGTTACCACACACCACATTAGAAAACATCCTCGTTTTTTCCAGAAAGTACAGCGCAACAATAGATTTTTTCCTCATTTTCCTTCCTCGGCTAGAGTTTCTCAGTACACCAATGGACGGGATAGCAGAGGGGACGGGATTCTCTGGTGGTTAGAACATTGCGCTCGCAATCTGGAGACCCGGGTTCGAATCCCGTCCACAGGGTTATTTTCCCCTGGAGTTAACATCAGTGCAGACTCCACTCTCTCCAAAAGTCCTTCGGATGAGACTATAAACCGAGGTCCCGTGTGCGAACACACGCAGAACAACTTGCGCACACGGTAAATCCTGTTCCACTTTTTGAAAGAGTAAGCCATTGTGTGCCGGTGGGAACAGATGACAAGATTTACAAAACTGCATACACACGGGGACTGGATGTAAAAAGTACATGGGTGCTTATTCTATTATTCTCGATATCAAAAAAATGAAAAAACGGTGAGCTTTTTTATATCCGACCGTTTTTACCCACCATTAAGGTAGCCACATTCCGACTTCGGGACACGCGACATATTATGATATCATAGGTCACCACCCCGAGTAGAGGTCTCACTCAGTTTGGCTCTGAGTCTATCTATCATCATCTCGAGCGTGGAAGGTAATTGGATGGGTTTTTTTTTAATCTTTTATTTCGAAGATAGCGGAATAAGCACTCATGTGCTTTTTTACATCCTGT
>CM060316.1:42889597-42922097 GCA_030674155.1 Stramonita haemastoma
AGGACGATACAAGTTCAACTGCTTCGGGACATAAGCCATACATATCTAGTTTTTTTAAGAGAAGATCATGATCAATTGTGTCAAATGCCTTTGTAAAGTCTACAAAAACGGCTCCTGATAACAAATTGTTATTGATGTTTTCATGCCATTGTTCAATGATATTTGTTAGTAGAGTATGACAGGAGTGGTTTTTTCTGAATCCACTCTGATTTTGGTGAAGTAAATCATACTTAATAAAGTGAGATTGAAGGTTACTTTTAAGGTGTTTTTCAAGGGGCTTAGACAACGTGGACAGGATAGAAATAGGTCTGTAGTTTGACGGATCATTTGGGTCACCAGATTTATAGAGTGGTATTACTTTAGCATCTTTAAATGCTTGAGGAAAGCAGGATTTTTCTAAACAGAGATTATAAATATATGTTATATGTTCAGAAATTATGGGTGCCGAAATCTTTAAAATTCTGCTGTCAATGTCATCGAAGCCCCGCGATTTTGACTGTTTTAATAAGCATAATTCTTTGTATACCTCATGTACACCAATAAACCCAAATTTCAACTTAGAAGTTATTTTTCGGGAATCACAAAAATCTTTTAATGCACGTAATTTGTTACATTTTGTAAAATCTACAGGAACAACTTTTTCTCCTACTGTGCTGAAATATTTATTGATACTTACAGCTGATAAATTACAAGAAGGTGGAAGAGATACAGATGGCTTACCTGACAGCTGGTTTATTGCTTTCCAAAGTGATTTGGTATCCTTTTTCGATGAAATAAGATCACTAAAATATTTCTTTTTTGCAGCTCTTTTCATTGCTGTTATCTTGTTTCGCTGCTTTTTGAAATTTTCATCTCTGCCTGTTGATCGTAGCAGGGAATCTCTGATTAAAATGGCTGCATTTATTTCGTCAGTTAGCCAAGGTGGTTTTTCTTTGAATTTAACACGTTTTATTTTTGGTGGTGCGTGCTTGTCATAGACAGACAGAAAAGCTTTATACCAAACAGCCAGAGCTTCATTTGGATCATTGTGTTGATACACCTCAGAAAAATTAGCCATACATAAATCAGACAGAAACTCTTCAGTATGAAACGATTTATAACTTCTAAAAGAAACACATTTGTGTCGACATATGGGAATTTTGGCGCCCTTTTTGGACCAGGTTAAGCAAACAGGAAAATGATCACTAAGTCCAAACACAGGCACAGATGTTTCTATTATGTTAGTTGGGTTAGTTACATAGATATGATCGATTAATGTTTCAGAAGACAACATTTTCCTTGTTGGGGTGTTAATTAATTGTGAAAGGTTATATGATTCATATAGGTTTTTCCATTTGTTGTGAGGTTTACAAAAATCAATATTAAAATCACCTAGCAAGATAATTTCAGTTGAATGGCTCGAAACGTCGTCCATCATTTGTTCAAAACGATCAAACCACTCTGTGCGCTCATCTGGGTTTCTGTATAAGAAACCAACCAGCATTGGTTTTGATCCTTTCAAATGGATTTGCAGCCATACACATTCAATTCCATACTTATCAAAATTACTAATCTGCTTGTAGTTTATAGACTGATGCACATATGCTATTAGTCCTGTTTCTAATCTTGCTTTTGCATCCCTTCTAATTGTATTAAATCCTGGAATAGAAACAGTATCATTTGAAACTACATCAGACAAACGAGATTCTGAAAAACAAAAGACATGAAAACAATTGTCAGCATTGGAAAGGATGGGAGGTATATCAGATAATTTGTTAAGCAGGTGACAAGCATTGAGATAACCTGCTTTAAAGCCAAATTTGGTCAGCCACTTTCGTGCATTAGGATGATATGACATATTATTGGTATATTACTTTCTTGTCCAACACAGACAAACGCATATACACAGGCATATAAATTTACAAGTCTCAATTGTCGTCACAGGCAGACTTTTCACAACCTCACGCATGCACAAATCCCTAAAACAGATGAAGAAGAAAAAAAACAAACAAACGATCACAAAAACCAATGAAGAATGTAGAAAGGGAAAAGACAATGTAAGTAGAATGAATACAATATGTATTAATAGAAAAGGAACAAACACGACTCAGATACAAAATGAAAGAGATTAACTGATTTGCCACCACACACAATGAGTTGTGGCAAAGCGTATGTCAAAGGACAAAACTGTATAGCTTCTGCAGCTTTTCATCCCCAGCCCCCAGTCCGCGTAGTCATGTGGCCTGCATAACAATACACACCTCTCTAACACACATGCACGTCATGCACTCACGCAAGCACGCACGCACAAACGCGCACACACACACACACACAGTGATTATTGGAGGCACTAAAGGTTACCAACTGACAGGTTGTCTGTGACCTTGCTGAGCTGCCAGCTGTGTGGCAAGGTCCACTAGCTGCTGGCTGTAGTGGCCAGCAGGATGAGGAGGAACCCAGGCCCGTGGATCAGAGCTGTACAGTGGAGGAGGGTTCATCCCAGGAGAAGCAAACCCCACGGGAAAATTAACAGGTCTCTGCAAGATTTCTCTACTGTGAACATCATGCTGAGGAAAGTGATAAGGGAGTCTGGGATAAGGGGCCTCTGGAGCCATGTAACTAGGGTTCGGAAGTGGAGGAGGGAAATATGAGGAAAATTGGGGCAGTGGGAAGAGTGGTCGTGAATCTCCACCAGTCTGGGGTTGACCTCTTCCTTCTGAGAATGTCACACTCCCAGTGGATTCCGGAGCTCTAGACCTTTGTGTGAAATCTAGAGGGTGACCAGCTTTGCTCTGTGTCACCTGGTCACTTCTTTCTGAGGTCAATGGTGGGAATTCATCCATTGATGTGAGTGGCACCTGTGATACTCTGACATTGTTTAGACTGTTTAATGTAGTTCTATTGTCGGGATTGTTCCTGAGTCTGGTGTTTCCATTAACAAAAGGATGGTTACGAAAATTATTTCTTTGTCTATTAATAGGCCCTGTGCTGTCAGAGGATTCTTGTGAAGGTAAATGGGAAGGTTGGGGGAGAATTTGTTTAAAGTTGATTGCCAAGCGGGCTGTTCCCTTGAAATTTGGATGAATAGGATCTTTGTACAGAGCTTGTCGAGGAGCACCATGTAAAGTGACAAAAGTTCTAAAATTGTCTATCATGTCTACCTGCATGCTTGTGCAGGCCGTGTAGAGGTTTCTGTTGGATGGTGCTATTGAATTATTTAATTGGTGTCTTCCTCGAGCAGGAAGAATGGAACTGATGGCAATGTAGGCTGATGGAAAGCAGTTTTTACATGAAGAAATGAGTTCATTCCATTCACGAACAGATATGGGTCCTCTAGGACAATCATTGACACCTGCATGGATGATAACTGTGCGAATTTGATCATGTTTCACTAAATTTTGCAGCCATTTGATTATGTGTAAAATTGAAAGTCCTGGAATGCATATCTTGAACAGTCTATTTTGCGTTTCTAACCTTTTTGGATCTATGTGTTTTAATACTGAATCCCCAATAAGTACAGAGGAAGCCTTGGCAGGGATGGTCAGATTGTTTAATGTTTGTTCCACAGTTTTCTCTGCATCTGATTTTTTGGTGAGTTTTCATGCTGAAGTGGATTTATGACTTTCGGAGAGGCAGGTATATCCTTTTGGGGATGGAAATCATGTTTTATACCCTCAGGGGTATCTTGTCCCTGATTTTGATCTGAAAAGACTTGAAAACGGTTTCTCACAGACACATTGATAATCTCTGTGCCTTGTTCATCTTTCTCATTACTAACAGCATGTGAGTTGGGGAATGGTTAGAGCTTTTGTCATTCACTGTGGTGTGTTCAGGTGGGGAGAGGGCTGGAGAATCACTAGAAACACACTCCGATTTCCCATTGACCTTTTGGGATTTGTCTGGTTGACTCTGCGGAGGATTACATTGTGTATATGCATTCTTTACTGTACATGATTTCTGCTGTGTTTGTTTTAGCTGAGAGGATATTGAACCAAGGCAGGATTTTAAAGTATGGTTTTCTTTAGTGAGATTGTTGAGTGTAGTTTGCAGGCTTGAGACACTAGTTTTTAAATCATCAATCACTGACTGTAAGGATTCTACTCTACAGTCAACATGATGTTTAAGTTCATTTTTTATAGAGACCTTTAAATCTTGCAGTCGAGACAGAGGGTTATCATCACATTCCGACTGACTATTCAGTATCAAGCCAAGACTTGTTTCTATACTCTGCAGTTTATCAGATAGAATCTTGCTCCCATCTTGAGATGGGCACAGGGTTCGTCTGCGATTGCGTTTTACTGATTTTGCTAGTTTTGGAGTCTGCTTTCGGGTCATTTTGTGCCTTGTTCTCCTAGAAACCGTGGGGGAGGGAGTTTCCAGCAGTTCCGAAACACACTGGTCCTCACCTCCATGAGAAACACGGTCACTCTCCACCTCACCAGTGTCTATCTGGTTTGCTTTGAAGGATTGTGGTAGGGGGGATACAAGTGAAAGGTCACACATATGTTCAAGCATGCTTTCATCAACATGCAAGAGGTCTGACCACACTCAGGAGCAGACAACAAGACGTCATTACCGTCCTCTGTAAGGAATGAAAATGGAGCAGAAATAAGAGCACTCTGCAATGTCAGTACATCATCATTGAGACAAAACTCAGCTACTATGCCTTTTAAGACTTCACATTCCTTTTCGTCCCATTGCTTGCAGTCTACACCCTGGCACAAAAAAGTGCCAGTGCTTTGACGTGGAAAGTAAAGTGAAAGAGTCACACGTTTAGATCCATGAAAGTAAATGCGGATGACGGATTTGGCTAGGCCCAGTGGTATGGGGTCATCGATCCACAGAGGAAGAGAAAGGAAGTTATCTTTATGGTCGTAGTCTTCTCTGTCTATTTTGATTGAGTCACTCTTAATTGACGCATAGCGGTAAAAAAGAGAGTTTCTCCAGGTGACAATTTCTTTATCTGAGCAAGAAAAAGTCTTTTGTAAGCAGTCCAGGGTGGGCTGTAATTTTCTATCTGATGTAGAAGGGGTGTTGGTCATAGTCCTGATCTATGACATGACAGTTTATTTCAAAATAAATAGCGCTTGCAACCATTAGTTAGACAAGCCAACATCGCTGGACAGGGGACCAAGGAAGCGTGTTAATGTTTGTTCATAATTCACCTTACCCTTGTAGTGCAGCCGTTAACCCACAGAGTCCAACATCACACCTGTTGTCAGCTGCACGTGCAGATTCCACAGTTAACCTCGTCACACCACACACTGTTTTGTTTATGTTTTTGTGAACAACCTTCAGATTAAGTTTCCTTCATTGTTTCATATGAAATTATCAAATTATTATTTATTAATTACGGCGTACACCTGATGTCCAGAACAAAAATATTGATACTTTTACGTTGACATGACTCTTAAAGAGACATCTGCAAAAAATCACAAAGATGACTGTCCTCAAACACTCAAAAATTGGCACATTACGCAGAGCAATCCAAAACACGTCTTCAAGAGAGAGAGAGAGAGAGAGAGAGAGAGAGAGAGAGAGAGAGAGAGAGAGAGAGAGAGAGAGAGAGAGAGAGAGAGAGAGAGGAGAGAGAGAGAGAGAGAGAGATCTATATCTATATAAATATATATATAGATATATAGATATAGATATATATATAATTATAGACATAATTATATATATATATATATATCCGAGAGAAAAAACAAAATCTCGGGGGGTGGGGGGGGGTACACAAATTTAGATGGGAACATTTACATATCACAAAAATCTTTTACATTGTTAACAACAAAAATTCATGAAAGCATATTGAGATTGTGGGGAATGATGGAAATGACGTAACTGAATCATTCAGCCTTTCTTTGGGTGTTGGGGCAAAACAATCCGGTAGTCTGCATATTTTTCAAAGGCTAGTAAAACATCGTTATAAAGCAGGTCTAAAATTCTGGAGCTGGTTTGATTTAAAAGTTCCGTTATTCTTGTGCTTTAAAGTTCGTCTTTAGTATTAAAAGCCAGATTAAAAATTACCTTAAGTCCAAAGGGTACAAGTTTCCTTTGTCGGCACTGTTCCAGGAAGTTCTCCTTTGACTTCAGTTTCACAAGCTGGATATGCAGGTTGTTTAGTTGCTGGTAATACGATTTCATCTTTGCTTAAAGTTGTTGAAGGGGGGCCGGCAAGTAGGTGCAATCTAGAGGATTAAAATAGTTGACTTGATAAAAACCCACAGTTCTGCTAGGCACCGCTCCGTCCAGGCACACAGTTGAGGTAAAACAGCAAAATAATGATAAAAACACGACTGTGTTCAGCTTCATCTCTTTATTTAACAGCAAATTTTCACTTCTATTCTGAAGCTTCATCAGGCTGAATGAATAACAATTGTAAAACCCGTTTTTATAAGCATCACATTACTGATTTTTATTCAAAATGATCACCTTCCCCACACTGTATATATACAGGGGGCGGGATAGCTAAGTGGTCAGAGCCCTCACATTCCCCCAGTCAAGTTAAGCAGCATCGAGCGTGGTTACCAGTTTGTGGTTACCAGTTTGATGGGTGACCGTTTGTGCGCCTTGGCTTCAGTACAGTCCCCCAGTTCACCCAGCTGTAAATGGGTACCTTCCCTCTTTGGGGTCAGGGAAGGTAAAGCAGCGATATCTATAATTTTTTTTATAAAGGCTTCAGTTGCATGCAGATCGTGGAGCACCATCTTTTTGTTTTATTTTATTTCTTTGTTCTTTTGTATGTGGGTACTCTACACGTCTTTCTTCACTGGCCGAAAAAAAATAGCCTAAATTTTCAGTCCTGATAACATTACACATGGTCATAGCACCACACATATGTTTCTTGAGCACATCAGTCAATCCAGTTTTACCACAAAAAATATAACAAAAGCACACACAAAACTATTACATATAAAACTTTTATAAAAAAAAAAAAAAAAAAAAAACCTATCTTAGTCTTAACATTACTGGCCATCACAGCAATACCAAAATATTTCAGTGTTAAATCAGTCAATCCATCTTTAAGAAAACAATAAGGCATTTCACGCAAAGTGTGTGTGTGTGTGTGTGTGTGTGTTATATATATATATATATATATATTAGGCCTCAGTTGCATGCAGATCATGGAGCACCATCTTTTTTATTTCTTTTTGGTGGGTGCTTCACACGTCTCTCTTCATTGGCCAAAAAAGAAAAAAATTCAACAAAAAAGGGAAAATGTGTCCCTTTCCCTTCCCCTCTCTTTCCTATCACCCATAAACCCGAATTAGCATTTCTCATCTTCCTTTTGTCCAGAGCACTAACTGCCCCAGTGTGAATTGCTGCCTGCGTCTATTCATGTTCAGCGGCAGTGAACAGTCGGCTGGGTTTATTATTGCTCTAGTGTGTGCTGCTGCTGCATGAGTTTATACACATGTACACGAGTGATTTACATTTGTCTGGGTTTGTTTTTGCTCTAGTGTATGTGTGGTAGTGTTAGGTTTTTATCCTTCCATTCTATTTTTCTCGGCTTTGCTGCGCGCTTTCCCGCCATAATTTTTTTGCCTTTGTTTTTCCTAGGCAATAAACACACTTGTATTCATTTTACAACCTTTTGATCTCGAAATTTAAGCAGTGGTTATTACAGTGGTCACTACAAATAAAGGTGAATATTTCCTTATCGGTTGTGACAGGACTATACCAAATTTGATGTTTAAACAAATTATTTGAATGCATTCAGGGAAAAATAACACCAGAAACAACTTAATATTAGGGACCGCATACAACAAGGTTCACAATGAGACTATGAATTAAATGCATAATGACAAATATTTCATTTCAATTCACAAATAAAAAACAAGCGCCTAAAAACCCTCTGAAGTTTTGCACACACTCAAAAAAATTATTTCAAAGCCAACATCCAATCAGAAAATTAGGAAACAAGCCCTCAAATAACCTCTAGTCCAGCTTATATCAAGTATCATCTAACAATTTTATACAGCCTTATAATCATACCACCAGAATAAAACAAGATGAAACGGTGAATTATAGTTAATGGACCTAACAAAACTATCTGGGCACCCCAACACTTTTCAACAAATTGATGAAATAGAAAAAGGAAAACTTTCTTACCAATGATCCATAATAGGATTGTCAAAACTTTTGGAATTTAAAAAAATCTCTTGATATCAATTTTTTTTTTCAACAACACTATAAGAAAAAATATTTTAAAAGAAACCCATGTAAAAACATATGCGCACATGCGTGCACACACACAAATCAAAGCTTATCTTTAATCCTATCCCATCGCACTAGAATCCTTTCCCTGATAAATCACGGCCTGCCTCTTTCCACACTGTGTACAAAGACAGTCCCATTTGATGTACTAGTCTTTTATGGAGTAAACCCTGCTCACTAACGGCCCTAAAACTGCTGAACATCACAATTTAGACTGAAAACCATGACAAGAGAGCAGAAAAAGAAAACCATGACAAGAGAGCAGAAAAAGAAAACCATGACAAGAGAGCAGAAAAAGAAAACCATGACAAGACAGCAGAAAAAGAAAACCATGACAAGAGAGCAGAAAAACAACAGGACTGATAGACCAAGTTCTGGCTAAAGCAATGGAGGAAGACAGGTCATATCTAAGGACAAGAAGACGATAGATGGCCAAAGGTGCACAGCATAGCAGCCAAGATATGACCATAGAGCCTTAGGCAGACTGTTAATCAGATGGCTTAGTGACATCCAGAAATACATGGGGGCGACATGGTAGGGAGAGGCACAAGACAGGAACCGATGGAGGATTACTACGGAGGAATACGCCCTTCAGTAGAGAGACAGTGCCAAGATGCTAATACTTCTACTGCTGGCTCCTTTGTTTGGTAAGTGGGGGGGGGGGACAAAACAGCAAATCTACAGAGCTTTTTTAAAGGTAGACAGAACAATTTTTTTGGAATCAATGGAAAATTTGGGGACATAACCGCAAAAATCTACAGTGGTTCGTTACAGAAACAAAACGGTGACCAACTCTTCAGTATTAATGTAAGAACTTTATTTCGTGATACCAGCTGAATAAAATAAGAGTTTATACTTTATACCAGCTAACTCAATAAGAATGAACGACTTGACTTTATACTTTATACCAGCTAATTCAATAGGAATGAAAGAGTTTATGCTCTATACCTGCAAACTTAATAGGAATGAAAGAGTTTATACTTTATACCAGCTAACTCAATAGGAATAGCAAAGCTTTATACTTTCGATACCAACTCACTACACCGAAAGATCTGTGCAGAAAACTCTCTCTCTCTCTCTCTCTCTCTCTCTCTCTCTCTCTCTCTCTCTCTCTCTCTCTCTCTCTGGGGAGGGGGGATAGCGTGTTTGTGTGTGTGCGTGCGTGCGTGCATGTGTGTGTGCGTGTGCGTGCGCGCGTGAGTGTGTGTGTGTGTGTGTGTGTGTGTGTGTGTATGTGTGAGTGTGAGTGTGAGTGTGTATGTGAGTGTGTGTGTGTGAGAGATAGAGAGAGAGAGAGAGAGAGAGAGAGAGAGTGTGTGTTGTGTGTGTGTGTGTGTGTGTGTGTGTGTGTGTGTGTGTGTGTGTGTGTGTGTGGTGTGAGTGAGTGAGTGAGTGTGTGTCAGTGTGTGTGTGTCAGTGTGTGTGTCAGTGTGTGTGTCAGTGTGTGTGTGTGAGTGAGAGTGAGTGAGTGAGTGTATGTGTGTAAAAAGAACTAGTTCAATTTAATCATTATTACTCATTTTTCTGCATGTCATCTCTTTTGCAAATCCTTCCTCTATCACGGGCTTCTCCGGAATTAAAACATTTCCAACCGGTCAGTACCCCCACATCCCTCTTTCTCTGTGCTGCTGTTCCCTTATACAGCTGTGTCCCCATACCGCAGAACTGAGAGTTAAGGAATCCGTGTCAAAGAGTTGATTGTTAGGATCAAACTGGTGAAGTGTTAGGGTTTGCGGCATGGGGCAAGAACTAGCGTTAGAGTGGAGTGTTAACAGCTCCAGGGAACAGCACCTCACGGGAAAAGGAGTATCGGGAAAATACTGCTCTTTATGAAACATACTGCACTCGGCTTGTGCGTCATTTTCTCTCTCTCACTGATCTCCACAAAATCAAGGTAAAATAATATGTTTCTGTGAAATAGGGATGCTATACCAGTAATGAGTTTGGCGAAGATTCGCAACACAACAAATGTCTGAATCCGAGGAGTTTTCTTTATGTCTCTGTTTTGTACGAGTACTTCTGATCAGAAATTACATTTCAATTTTCGGCATTTTTGGCGCCAAAACAAAACGACGTTGTAAGCCAGAAAAGGCTTTGTTAGACCAATGTTCTTTCAAAAGCGATCAAAATGGAACAAGTTTCTTCGGGGTGTGTGTGTGTGGTGTGTGTGTGTGTGTGTGTGTGTGTGTGTGTGTGTGTGTGTGTGTGTGTGTGTGTGTGTGTGTGTGTGTATGTGGACGTGTGTGTGTGTATGCATGTGTATGAGTGTGAGTGTGAGTGTGTGTGTGTGTGTGTATGTATGTGTATGAGAGAGAGAAAGAGAGAGAGAGAGAGAGAGAGAGAGGTGTGTGTGTGTGTGTGTGTGTGTGTGTGTGTGTGTGTGTGTGTGTGTGTGTGTGTCTGCGTGCGTGTGTGTATGTATGAGTGGGTGAGTGTGTGTGTATGTGTGTATGTATGAGTGTGTGTGTATGAGTGTGTGTGTGTGTATGAGTGTGTGTGTGTGTGTGTGTGTGTGTGTGTGTGTGTGTGTGTGTGTGTGTGTGTGTGTGTGTGTGTGTGAGTGTGAGTGAGTGTGTATGAGTGTGTATGAGTGTGTACGAGTGATTGTGTGTGGATGAGTGTGTGTACGAGTGTTTGTGAATGTGAGTATGAATGAGTATGAGTGTGTGTGTGTGTGTGTGTGTGTGTGTGTGTCTGTGTGTCTGTCAGTATCAGAAAAATGTCCTCATTAACATTATTACAAGCTGGGGTATGAAGACACTATTTTACTTTGGAACCGATAAATTAAAAAAAGAATATTGCATATGGGTAGCAAACTATTCAAGAAAACTTTTAATACTTAAGAACTATTTCAATATGAAGAAAGATCTTTATACTTTGACACCTTTGGTACAAATTAAAGAGGCAAAGAAAAAATAATTTTATTCTTTCATAGCTATAACTTGATGCAAAAGATTATTGTTTTTATCTAATTTTGGCATGGATGAGTTCAATATAAAAGGAGGAAACTAGCTGACTAAATTTAAAGGAGAGAATCTTATTCTTTGAAACCAGCTAACTTGATATGAAAGAAACAAACTTGGATGCCAGCTAACTCAGTGTGAAGGAAAATTTTTTTCTTTGAGACCAGGTAACTTACTGTAAAGGAAAAACGTTGATACCAAGTAACTTGACATGGAAGAAAGAAATTTCGTACCTTTAAAAGCAACTCAAAATAAGGGAAAGAACTTTTTTAAAATTTTACATATGTACGAGTCAACTTGATATGATGGGGAAAAAATATACTATTGTACCAACTATAGAGGATTGAAATATATTCCTATTTCAACACTTGGTGTGAAAAAGAGCTGTGCACCTTGATTCCTACTTGATCAATATCAGTGTAAAAGATTTGTACTTTGCTACCAACCTTTTCAATTTAAACACAACAAATACTTTAAGGCTAACTCCATGGGGAAGGAAAAACTTAATCCCTTAATAGCGAATTCAATATGAAGACAATGACTCTATACTTTGACTCCAACTAAACATGAAGGAAATAAAATGTCTACCTAGGTACCAACTAACTGAATAGACAGAAATAGGTTTTACATTTTGAAAAAAACGACCTTAGTACAAAGGAAAGAGACGTCATCCTTTGTGTACTACTACCTCAATATGAAGAGAAAAATTTAATATGGGGACACCAGCTTTGGGGTCTGACTTTTAAGTGAATATAGCAGAAGCAGAGAGACTACATCACATCGGCGAATTCAGTATGGAAGGGAAAATATATTTTGATTATAGTTTGCTGAATGAAGTAACCCGTTTCTAAGATGACATAAACTTGCAGCAATTATTTGTTTTCTTTTACTCGTCCTTACAACTAACTGGGATGTGATAAAATTTAGGGAAGAAAACTGGCATGCCCGAGTTATTTGAGGGCTATGTTTCTCCGAGCAGTTTAAAACAAACCAGGACCATTTTATTCTATGTATGTCGGGGGACGGGATAGCCTCATTGGTTAGAGGGTTGCGCATTGCGCTTGTGATCTCCTGACCTGGGTTCGAATGCCGTTCAAGGGGATGCTTTCCTCTGGGGTTAACATCAGTGCCCACTCCACCCACCCAGTCTTTTGGACGAGACTCTAAACCGAGGTATGCAGAACGTACGCAGAACATCTTACACACACGTTAAAACCGGTTTCGCTAGAGCAGGCTTTTGTGTGCCCGTGGGAACATATGACATAACTGACAAAACTGCATATACACAGGGACTGAATGTAAAAAAAAAGCACACGAGTGTTTTTTCCCATTATCCGCGAAATAAAAGAATAAATGTTGCTCGCGCGCGTACGTACACACACACACCCCCTTGGTGTAGCGTAGTCTTCTGTGCTTTAACAATCCGTGGTGTTTTCTGTGTTGTAGAGTAGTATTCTGTGGTGTAGTGTAATCTTTCCTGGGTGTAGCGTAGTCTTCCGTGGTGTAGCGTAGTCTTCCGTGGTGTAGCGTAGTCTTCCGTGGTGTAGCGTAGTCTTCCGTGGTGTAGCGTAGTCTTTCATGGTGTAACGTAGTCTTTCGTGGTGTAGCGTAGTCTTCCTTGGTGTAGCGTAGTTTACCGTGGTTTAATAGTCCATGGTGTTTTCCGCAGTATAGCGTTGTTATTCGTGGTGTAGCGTGGTCTTTCGTGATGTAGCGTAGTCTTCCTTGGTGTTGCGAAGTCTTCCTTGGTGTTGCATAGTCTTCCTGGGTATGGCGTAGTCTTCCTGGGTGTGTAGTCTTCCTGGGTATGGCGTAGTCTTCCTGGGTATGGTGTAGTCTTCCTGGGTGTGGCGAAGTCTTCCTGGGTGTGGCGTAGTCTTCCTGGGTGTAGAGTAGTCTTCCTGGGTGTGGCGTAGTCTTCCTGGGTGTAGAGTAGTCTTTCTTGGTGTAGCGTAGTCTTCCTAGGTGTAGCGTAGTCTTCCTAGGTGTAGCGTAGTCTTCCGTGGTGTAGCGCAGTCTTCCGAGGTGTAGCGCAGTCTTCCGTGGTGTAGCAGTCTTCCGTGGTGTAGCGTAGCTTTCCATGATGTTCTTTCCAATGGTGTAGCAAAGTTTTCCATGATGTTTTTTCAATGGTGTAGCGTAGCCTTCCATGGTGTTATTTCAATGGTGTAGCGTAGCCTTCCATCGTGTTATTTCAATGATGTAGCGTAGCTTTCCATGGCGTTATTTCAATGGTGTAGCGTAACCTTCCATGGTGTTATTTCAATGGTGTAGCGTAGCCTTTCATGGTGTTATTTCAATGATGTAGCGTAGCTTTCCATGGTGTTTTTTCAATGGTGTCGCGTAGTTTTCTATTGCCTTCTTTTCCGTGATGTAGCCTAGTCTTCCGTGATGTAGCGTAGTCTTCCGTGATGTAGCGTAGTCTTCCGTGATGTAGCGTAATCTTCCGGGATGTAGCGTAGTCTTCCGTGATGTAGGGTAGTCTTCCCTGGGTTTTTTTCGTGATGTAGCGTAGTCTTCCGTGATGTAGGGTAGTCTTCCCTGTTTTTTTTTCGTGATGTAGCGTAGTCTTCCATGGCAGAATGGTGTGTGGTAATTTCCGTGGTGCAGTCATCCATGGTGCAGATGGTCAAGTCTTCAGGGTTTTGTACTTATATGGCATCAGAGAAGCCTGAAAAAGAAAAACATCAGTTTAAAAACAAAAACTCATGGCTTTGATCTTTTTTTTAATCATTCCTGGGCTAGAGCTCTGAGGCTCACCAATGGTGAGATTTTGTGTATTCAAACTTTTATCAATAACTTTAAGGTAGTTGCATTCCGGCTGGAGATCTACTTTCATCGAATGTTCATGCAGTGAACAAAGCTTCAGTTTTCTCGAGGTAAACTCAGAACACCTTTTCGAAAGTATTAACCACTCCCCCTCCCTCCCTCCCTCCCAGAGTTAATACTAGTCCTGACTTCACTCTCCAGAAGTCTTCAGGATGGGACTATAAACTGGTAAACAAAATACATATGTGGTCTGGGCTGATAGATGCGAGTTATACTGATGTAAGCAAAGAGCTCAAGCCGATTCATGTTAAGCTTTGATATATGTTGATCTGTTTTCATCCATGACAAAGTCTTAGCATGCATGAATTGTACTTTCCAGAAAAGTACAAACTCTTCTGAAGCCCGAGTACAGCTGCCTATGTAGCAAAGTGCTTGAAGTAAAATGGCCCCACACACAAACTTCTCACTCAGAAGTCTGTATACCGTGCAGTCACTGATAATCCTAAGTAGGATGTATGAAACACAGATGATATTATTGAGTACTCTCTGAATGTTCACCTGTGGAATGCCCAACAGCAATAGGTGACACACTGGTTTTACCTTATTAGGTGTTTCCACTTGCTCGTGCCGCATCCTCAGGCGTTGAAGTACCTAGGACGGGAACAGTTTCGATGACAGAAGGATTCTGCACACAAAAACTCACATTTCAAAATTAAATGACTGCCTGCACATACATAGAGAGAGAGACAGAGACTGAGACTGAGAGACAGAGGGAGTCACAGTTATAGGAAAACAAATGCACATGCAGTAAGTAATTCATTTTAAGTAATGGGAGGTAATGCTCTTGTGGTGATGTGCTCTCCCTTGGAGGTTAGCTTGAATTTCGCACAGAGAAATCTACCGTAACTGAAACTACACTTCGCGACGCGATGCGACACGGCACGACACGGCACGGCACGACACGGCACGGCACGGCACGCGACCCGACCCAGACCAATCTGTCCCGACCCCGCACGGCACGACACGGGGACTGGATGTAAAAAAAAAGCACACGAGTGCTTATTCCATTATCCTCGATATAATAGAAAAAATAAATATATGTTTTTTTTAAACCCGACCCGACATGGCACGACGCGACGCGACCCGACCCGGCATGGCAAGCGGCACGGCACGGCACAACTCGACACACTACTAAGGTAAGAAAGAAAAAACGGACTTACTAGAGTTGTGTAGTTCCATTCCTGACATGCAAGAATGTGGCAGAAATCCCACGGTGAGTCACTTAGCAGTGCAGGATACCGTGTGAAGTGTTCCATGGTGAAGTGTTCCATGGTGAAGTGTTCCATGGTGAAGTGTTCCATGTGAAGTGTTCCATGGTGATGTGTTCCATGGTAGAGTGTTCCATGGTGAAGTGTTCCATGTGAAGTGTTCCATGGTGAAGTGTTCCATGATAAAGTCGCATGGTGCAGTTTTCCAAGGTGCAGTTTTTCTAAGTATGGTGTCGTCTTCTATGGTGCAGCGTCACATGGGATAGTCTTCTATGGTGCACGCAGTGTAGTATTGTGTAGTCCACTGTGGTCCAACTTTCCATGAAGTTTTCCTGGTGTAGTTTTCCATGAAGTTTTACTGGTGTAGTTTTCCATGAAGTTTTTCTGGTGTAGTTTTTCTATGTAGTTTTCCATGTAGTTTTACAAGTGTAGTTTTCCATGTCGTTTTCCTGGTGTGTTTTTTTTCCAATAGATCAAGGGGACCTGAAAAGGGACGAACTGTGTGTAAGAACAAAATAAAATTGGTTTTGATTTAACAAGCTCATCACGCTGTGGACAACATTCCAATTATTCTCTTGGAACTACTGGAAAGTCCTTTTGTGGGGCTCCCCTGCTCAAGTGAACATCTTGCCCTCACATTACGAACAATCCCTTTGTGGCAGAATGCAGGCCTGCTACAGCCAGCCATTTCGAAAAAAATCACATTATGTCGTTAAGAATATTATCACTAATTATAAGCATCCTTATCATTGGTATTATTATCATTTTTTTATCATTACTATTATTAATATCATCATCATCATCATCATTATCATTATTATCATTATTATTATTTTTTGTTGTTGTTGTTATCTTGTGGATATTGATGTTAGCAAAGTGCAAATGCTGATATTAAAATGTTCTGTTCTAAAATTGGTTGAGATTTTCCTCCTCTATGACATACTTTTGGCATGAGCTTTACTCTCCATAAAAGGGAAAAAAAACCTTCTGAAGCCAAAGTATAGCTGCCTATATAGCAAGGAACTTGAAAAATAAAACCGGCCATATACATAAGTCTTCTTTTATGATCTCAGTGATATTCCTAAATATGTGCAAAACAGACTTCATAATCTTGAGTACTCTGAGAAGGTTAAGCTATGGAACTGCCAACACAAACATCAGATGACACACTGGTATTACCTTTTTGGGTGAGTACACCTGCTCGTGCCGCATCCTCAGGCACTGAAGATCCTAGGACGGGAACAGTCTTGATGACAGAAGGATTATTCTTCTTGGTCGAAAGCTCAGACAGCAGCCAGTGTTTGTCCAATGAGCAAAAATGCCTTGCGCTCGCCGTGAAGACCCTGACAAGTCAGGCCCAGCGCTTCCCACCTCGGCGTAGCGATGACAGAATGATCTTACAAAAAGGGAATAAAAAATATTTTTAATTCAAACACACACACACACACACACACACACACACACACACACACACACACACACACACACACACACACACACACACACACGCGTGCGCGCGCGCGCGAGCGGAAATAAACACATTTTCTAAAAGAAGTCTTTTAGATGAGACTATACACCAAGGTCTGTACAGAAACGTACGCAGAACATCTTGTGTATGCATCAGAATCTGTTCTGCCCTTCAGAAAAGTAGGCCATTTGTGCTAATGGGAACAAATAAAATTTACAAAACTGCTCGCACGCAAGGACTGGATGTAAAAAAGAGCTCGAGTGCTTGTTCCAGCATCCTAATAATCATTATTTAATGACTGAAAAAACTAGATGGATAGATTAAAAAGCGAATGCATTGTTTACACGCGCACGGGGAAAGAGAGGAGAGAGGAGGAGAGAGAGAGAGAGAGAGAGAGAGAGAGAGAGAGAAGAGAGGAGAGAGAGAGAGAGAGAGAGAGAGAGAGAGAGAGAGAGAGAGAGAGAGACAGAGACAGAGAGAGAGACAGAGAGAGAGAGAGAAGAGAGACAGAGAGAGAGAGAGAGACAGAGAGAGGCAGACAGAGATAGAGAGGGAAGACAGACGACAGACAGAGACACAGAGAGAGGAACAAGACAGATATAAGACAGACAAGACGACAGAAGAAAGAGAGAAAACAGAGAGGGCGAGAGAAGAGAGAGAGAGAGAGAGGAGAAGAGAGAGAAGAGAGAGAGAGAGAGAGAGAGAGAGAGAGAGAGAGAGAGAGAAGAGCAGAGCGAGAGAGAGAGAGAGGAGAGAGGAGAGAGAGAGAGAGAAAACGAGCAGAGAGAGAGAGCGAGAGAGAACGAGCGAGAACGAGCGAGAGGGTGAGAGAGCGGAGAGCGAGCGAGAACGAGCGAGAGGGAGACGGGCGAGCGAGCGAGCGAGCGAGAGAGCGAGCGAGGACGAGAGAGAGAGAGAGGCGAGAGGGGAGAGAGAGAGAGAGAGAGAGAGAGAGAGAGAGAGAGAGAGAGAGAGAGAGCGAGAGAGAACGAGAGAGAGAGAGAGAGAGAGAGAGAGAGAGAGAGAGAGAGAGAGAGAGAAGAGAGAGAGAGAACGAGCGAGAGATTGATTGATTTATTCTTTTATATCGAGGATAATGGAATAAGCACTTGTGCTTTTTTACATCCAGTCCCCGTGTGTATGCAATTTTGTAAATATCTGTTCCCACCGGCACACGATGGCCTACTCTTACGAAAAGCGAAACAGGATTTAACGTGTGCGCAGTATGTTCTTCGTGCATTCGCACACGGGGCCTCGGTTTAGGACTTTTGGGGAGAGTGGAGTCAGCACTGGTGTTAACTCCAGGAGAAAATTCTCCTCGACCCGGACTCGACCCAGTCGTCAAATTGCCAGCCCATTGCTCTAACCACTAGGCTATCGTCCCAGAGCGAGCCAGCGAGAGAGAGAGCGAGAGAGAGAGAGAGTTAATATTATACAACACAAGTTACCATGCAACAGAAACGCCCAACACCAACAAGAACAACAGATGACATACATGCAGTACCTTATTGGGTTCTTCCATTTGCTCGTGCCGCATCCTCAGGCATTGAAGTACCTAGGACGGGAACAGCCTTGCTGACGGAAGGATTTGTACACGAAAAGGTGAGTCATTTTTAAAGTAAATGCTTTCACACGTGCAATATACATATATTTAGAGAGAGAGAGAGAGAGAGAGGGGGGGGGGAGAGGGGGGAGAGAGAGGGAGGGAGGGAGGGAGAGACAGACAGACAGACAGACAGGGGGAGAGAGAGAGAGAGAGAGAGAGAGACAGACAGACAGACAGACAGACAGACAGACAGACAGACAGACAGACAGACAGACAGACAGACAGACAGACAGAGTATAGGTTATGTATTCTCTATTCTTAAAAAAAAATATGCTCAATTTTTATGGATGTTTTATCCAGTAATGGTGTCTAAGCGTTTTCCTCACAACTGCTGACGATTTGTTTGGTCCAGGCCAACTATTACTGCCTCTGCAACTACTACAACTTCTACTCTCTCTACTTCTATCACTAAAGAGAAGAAGAAGAAAAGAAGAAGAAGAAGAAGAAGAAGAAGAAGAAGAAGAAAAAGAAGAAGAAGAAGAAGAAGAAGAAGAAGAAGAAGAAGAAGAAGAAGAAGAAGAAGAAGAAGAAGGAAGAAGAAGAAGACGAAAACGAAATGGAATTTATATAGCGCTATATTTTTCAAAAACAAATCAAAGCGCTTGAAGAAGAAGGAGGAGGAGGAGGAGGAGGAGGAGGAGGAGGAGAACAAAAAGAACAAGAAGAAGAAGAAGAAGAAGAAGAAGAAGAAGAAGGAGGAGGAGGAGGAGGAGGAGGAGGAGGAGGAGGAGAACAAAAAGAACAAGAAGAAGAAGAACAAGAATGAGGAGGAGGAGGAGGAGATTTTTTTAAAATTACATTAATTACTCTTATGTCTTCGATATTAACTTATCTGCTTTATTTGCTGTCTTGACTAGCTTCATATAAAGATATGCATCCTATACAATAAGTGCAGGTGACATTTTGTTCATTTATGTACCCACAGGTACAAGTAGCAAAATAGCTAAGGTGACGAATTTCTAATTGTCACAAGTCAGAAATCATTGGTACTCAGCTTTGATCTTGACAGTACTTAACAGATCAGGGGGACTTTTGATCATCATCTTTCATAACTTATATCCAGGCTTGCTAGGGCTTTACATTCATTTGTGTGTACAAGCATGGAAAATATCCAAATTTCACAATGAAGGTCTGGAAGATTTGTTTGCTTTCGGTAAGTTATGTAAAGACGGAAATATCCAACATAAATCTAAGACTTCACAGTGGTACCACAAAAAGCAAAAGCAACCCCCCCCCCCAAAAAAAAAAATCCTTGCATGTGCACTTACCTCTGTTAAGTCTTGATACGTGTAGCAGTCATGGCGTCAGAGACAAGGCCAGAGAACTAAGATGACCCACATGACTTTTGACATCTATGCTAAGACTTTTAAGGAATCAGGGCTAGAGGGAAGAGACCCGGAAGGTCGAGCATATGCTTGAACAAAGTCTGGGGGCTGGGTGTGTCCTTTCCCCTTCAGCACTGGGTGCAAGGGTTTTTCTGGCTCTGCCAGTTTAGGACACCAGACCTCGACCGCCTAGTCTGCCAATGTGTGTGATCACAGAGTAAGGTTCAGAAGCTCCTGATGAAGTTCTGAAATCCGCGATCATTGAGCCTTACATAAAACTCCAGGGACAAATTCCGATTCGAGCTTGGAAAGTGTGAAGGACCGAGGTACATTTTGTGAACATGATGCACGCAGGCATTGACAGGTTATACTCAGTACAAGTATACCTGTGAAGTACGCATGGTAGCGGTTTCATGGCAGGAGGCTTTGCATTCCTTACCTTTCACATGCTGCTGCATGTCGACTATCAGATGTCCACAGAAACCACAGTCCTCACTGCTCTCATCGCATTTGATCCCGGAATTGTTTCAGAGACAGGAGGTCATGTAGACCCCACTCTGGTGCAAAAGCTCCCAAACTTCTATCAACTTTGATGTTCAGCCAAGTAGGATTTAGTCCTAGATCCCTGGGCAACAATGCTAGACTCTGCACTGGATTTGCCCTTCAGGGGCTGGTCTTTCAGAAGTTTGCCCTTCAGGGGCTGGTCTTTCAGGACTTTGCCCTTCAGGGGCTGGTCTTTCAGGAGTGTGCCCTTCGGGGGCTGGTCTTTCAGGAGTTTGCCCTTTGGGGCTGGTCTTTCAGGAGTTTGCCCTTCGGGGGCTGATCTTTCAGGACTGTGCCCTTCGGGGGCTGGTCTTTCAGGACTGTGCCCTTCAGGGGCTGGTCTTTCAGGTGTTTGCCCTTCAGGGGCTGGTCTTTCAGGAGTTTGCCCTTCAGGAGCTGGTCTTTCAGGAGTTTGCCCTTCAGGGGCTGGTCTTTCAGAAGTTTGCCCTTCAGGGGCTGGTCTTTCAGGACTGTGCCCTTCGGGGGCTGGTCTTTCAGGAGAGTGCCCTTCAGGGGCTGGTCTTTCAGGACTGTGCCCTTCGGAGGCCTGTTTTGCATGCAGGATTTTGCCCTTCAGGGGCCTGTTTTGCATGCAGGATTTTGCCCTTCAGGGGCCTGTTTTGCATGCAGGATTTTGCCCTTCAGGGGCTTGTTTTGCATGCAGAATTTTGCCCTTCAGGGGCCTGTTTTGCAAGGGGCCTGTTTTGCATGCAGAATTTTGCCCTTCAGGGGCCTTTTCTGCATGCAGAATTTTGCCCTTCAGGGGCCTGTTTTGCATGTAGAATTTTGCCCTTCAGGGGCCTTGTTTTGCATGCATGATTTTGCCCTTCTGGGGCCCGTTTTGCATGTTGCTGCCTTTCAGGAGCTTGTTTTGCAGGATGCCGTCCTTCAGGGTTTGTGTTTCAGGATGCTGCCCTTTAGGGGCTGTTTTTCCAGGAGTTTGCCTTTCAGGGATTTTTCTAGGACTTTGACCTTCAGAGAATTTTACTGAGTACATTGCCCTCCAGAAGTTGGACCCTTCAGGACTGTGTTCAAGCGCTGCCTTTATCTTCAGTAGTCTACCCGTCCTCCCTATTGGTCTTACATAAGTCAAGTTAAGTCATGTGGGTGAGGACAAGTCCACTCGGCCCTGTGCTCCAGCATCGCGCTGCTGGTGTCTTCACAGCCTGCAGTGGACAGGTCCAGGAGGAGTGGAGAAGACCTGGGGGAAAAAATGAGCAACTGGCTACTAGAGATCTATATCACAATACCCATGACAAAACTGTGAGAGGTAGCTAAATATATATATATATATATATATATATATATATATATATATATATATATATATATATATATATATATATATATATATTATATGGGTTATTATCTATACTTAATTTCATGATCCTGTCTTGTTACCATTTATTTTGGCAGATCCTTTAGAAATATGAAAAAGTCTTCTGACGTGTGTGCAAGATGTCCTACCATAAGGTCATTTAACATGAGTGTGCATAAGATAATCCATGAAAGTATCTGATGTATATGCAAGATGTTCTATGCAAAATAAAAAGTCTTTTAACATGTTTACAATTATTCTACCAAAACTTCTGACGTATGCGCAAGATAGTCTATGAAAAAAACTTCTGACATGTGTTCAAGTCATTTTGCATGAGACTATAAACCAAGGTGGCGTGTGCAAACGCACGCAGAACATCTTGGGCATAAATTTAATCATGTTCCACTTTTATTTATTTATTTATTTATTTATTCTTTTATATCGAGGATGACAGAATAAGCAATCATGCGCTTTTTTTCATCCGGTCCCCGTGTGTATGCAGTTTTTGTAAATATTGTCATCTGTTCCCACCGGCGAAAGTAGGCTATTGTGTGCCAGTGGGAACAGATGATAAGTTTACAAAACTGCATGCACACGGGGACTGGATGTAAAAAAGAAACACATGAGTGCTTATTCCGTTAACCTCGACGTAAAAGAATTTAATAGATAAATAAATAAGATGTTCTGCACATGTTTGTATACAGAACCTGGGTTTAAAGTCTTATCTGAAGAACTTAACGGGGTGTAGTGTTCGAACATTTTTTGTTTTGCTGCATTTTCTGTGACTTTACAGTCCTACTGTTCCCGCCCTGCTAACTTCAAACTCTCCGCCCCAGCCATGCAAATACATGTCTGGCTGTCTCAGGGTCAAAAGTCCATAGGAGGACTATCAATGTCAGGCCGCCGTGTGGCCACCAGCCAGAGAGGCAAGAGAAAACGTATCTTCACTGTTGCCACGTAAAAATTTGCTACTAGTCCTTGGGAAATTTCATCGTCAATACATTGTGGATGATTTTCATTTTGCAAAAAGAAAAAGTGTTAACTCTTACAAACTTAACGCTTTCATTGTTTTGGGCACTCCTTGTCTTTTGTGTTTGACATGGAAAGTGATCTCAATACTGAAAAATTTATTGAAACATTATGTATTCTAAAAACATCAGCAATTCTGGCACAACCCGGTGAACATACCTGTATTCACCTAAGTGTGCATCCAAAGCGATGCAGTTTTATTAAAGCACAAGAAAGCTGAGACATTTTGAGGCACGTGTGCTTTGTTTGTTAACGGATTTCTTTTTGTATTTATCTAGGGTTTTTTTTTATACTTTTTTATACATTATAATCATTTTTTTTCTTTTTGATCAATCTCATCTACCATTTCTGCTCATGTCTATCAGACTAAAGTTTGTACAACCGATGTGTACTGTGAACCACGTGGTCTGTCAGCCAAACCTAACAGCCAAAGTCAACAGCCAAAGTCAACAGCCAAAGTCAACAGCCAAAGTCAACAGCCAGATCATGTAGTGGTTCCATCCCTGTTTGGGCCGAACATTTTCCCACATCCATTAGAGACCATAAACCAAGGTGCCGTGTGTTGCACACAATTATTTAGCACACCAAAAAGAACCCACGGCAACAAGATGGTTGTCGCTGGCAAAATTCTTCAGAGAAAATATCTCTTTGATAAGGAAACAAATACAGTTGCAGACAGGAAAATAAATAAATAATGGGTGGCGCTGCTCTTGTGGTGGTGGTAAATATACAACGGCACTCCTCTGTTGTGAATGTCTATTTTATTTATTTTATTCTTTTAAATCGAGGATAATGGAATGAGCACTCACATACTTTTTGACATCCAGTCCCCGTGTGTATGCAGTTTTGTAAATATCTGTTCCCACAGGGACACAATGGCCTACTCTTACAATAAACGGAACAGGATTTAACGTGTGCGCAAGATGTTCTGCGTGCGTTCGCACACGGGACCTCGGTTTATAGTCTCATCTGAAAGACTTTAGGGGAGAGTGGTGTCAGCAGTGATGTTAACTCCAGTGGTAAAATCCCTTCGGACGAGAATCGAACCCGGGTCGTCAAATTGCTAGCGCAATGTTTTGAACACTAGGCTATCCCGTCCCCTTTTAGCTCATGTAGTAGCATACTGAATCACAACCAAAACATAAAAAATCTACTTTTATGAGATTGCCCAAATTGTTTCTTTACCTTTTAAAAAAAATTCAACTATTTTTTGACACCGTCTTCTGAAGAAAAAAGTATAACTTTCCAAATACTGTTTCAGAAACACATCCGGTAACTTGAATTAAACTATAAATAACCATCTGAAAACAGATGGCTGTTTCTCCCTTTCTCTTTTTAAATTTTTTTTTTACAGAATTCGGAAGAATATTTTTCCATAGCTACGCCTTGTTTTACATACCTGTTCTCTGGAATCTGTGGCCATGATGATGGTAGGGGAGGGAGGCTGAAGAGCGGAGTGCTGATCTTCCTCCCTCAGGGGATGCTGCTGCAGGCATCTTTCAGGATGAGATTTGTCTGGTCCTTAATGTTGAGGTTTGTCTGGACATGTTGAGGTTTGTGTGGTCCTTGATGTTGAGGTTTGTGTGGTCCTTGATGTTGAGGTTTGTGTGGTCCTTGATGTTGAGGTTTGTGTGGTCCTTGATGTTGAGGTTTGTGTGGTCCTTGATGTTGAGGTTTGTGTGGACATGTTGAGGATTGTGTGGACATGTTGAGGTTTGTGTGGACATGTTGAGGTTTGTTTGGTCCTTGATGTTGAGGTTTGTCTGGTCCTTCCTGTTGCTAACCCGGATCTTCCTCTGGTGTCTGTGATGTCAGCCTCCCTCAGCTGTGCCGCGTACAGTTGTTATGGACAGGGTGTCAGGGCAGAGCGCCTGGCCACCCAGTTTTTACCTGAACAAAAAACGTAGGTTTATAAGGTAAGTGAAAAATTATACAGCCATGTTAAAATAGTCTCAAATGTATAAGAAATTTTGAAATTGATACCTATGCTATAACAATGACAGTTTTTTCTCTTTTTTCGTAAAACAGTTCAGAATCATTGCAGAGTAAATTCGTAATTGAATTGAACTAGAATTGAAAATTGAATTAAATTCCACTTTCAATCACATTTATCTGCGAGAAATTTGAGTTTCTCTCCCAGGGGAGAGTAGGTCGCCAGAAGAGCAGTGCTACTCAAAAAATGTCCCCCTTTTAAGCGTATTTATTTCCCTATCAGAGTGGCTATATTCAACAGAACTTTGATAGAGATCACTTTCTTAGTGTCGTAGGGTTTTTTACGTGCACTGAAAGCGTGTTACACGCAGGGCCTTGTTCATCATCTGATCCAAAGACTTGCACACAGACGACCACTCACAATCTTGTGGATAGGGTAAAGTTTCGGGCAAAAACGGGTATGATCGCTGGTCCACTGATCCACCCAATTACCAATAATGGACACCATTAATGACATCATTGGTCGTAGCTGTCATATAAGATTCAAATCTCTAGCCTTTAATTTATGAGTAATGACACGCAACGTTATTGTATTCAGATATCAAGTTATCTGTTTACTTACAGTCCACATTTTCTGTCAAGAAAAAGCCCAACACAACTCATAAATGTAAAGTCAAGCAATCTGAACTGTGTTGATAAAAATGTTTAATATCAGCAAGTGTGGATAGACTTTAAAATGAACAACAACACCACGTTAAAACTCGTTCCGCCTTTGGAAAGAGTAGGCCCATCAGTGTCGGTAGGGACAGAAGATTTTTTAAAAATCGAATGGACACTGGTGTCATGTTTAGACATCATTCCTAAGTCACAATGCAAATACCTTAGCGGTGGCCAAAAACGGTCGCATATGCAAAATCTCTTCATCGAACCTCGGAGTACTAGCCGAGTAGCGTAAAAAATCATATGGATGCTAAAACTCACAAACATTAAAACAACAAGGAAAAACCGCATGGTTTCCTTTAACATCATTAGCAGTTCCGTTGTGATAACATCAAAAGTGCTCTGCAAAATCTTTCTTCAAGAAAATGCATGAACATGTCTTAATACACAAGATGTCCATTTGCACCTCTGGGTTTGAAGATGCCCGCCTACCAAAGATCGTTTATTCCAAAATTCTTTGTCCATTTCCCAATTCTGTAGCTGCCTTTATTTATCAGTATTGAAAATCCAACTGTAGGAAGAAGGGAAGTACCCCGACATCTTTCCAATGTCAAGCATTATTATATGAGTAGGGATGTACGCTTCTACTTTTCTTTTCTTTTTTTTTGGGGGGGAGAGAGAAGTAAAGGGCTTAAGCCCACGAAAAAACTTGTCCTTACATTTTGCTTCAACGTCATGATCAAAATCAATCTTGCCTAGAAAGTCTGGCTCTGTGTATATAATGAATATGTGTGTGTGTGTGTGTGTTTGTGCGTGTGTGTGTGTGTGTGTGTGTGTGTGTGTGTGTGTGTGTGTGTGTGTTTGTGTGTGCGCGCGTACGCGCGCGCGCGCGCGCCCGCGTGTGTGTGTGTGTGTGTGTGTGTGTGTGTGTGTGTGTGTGTGTGTGTGTGTGTGTGTGTGTGTGACGTACCAAACATTTTTGGTTCATAATATAGCTGTGCCGTTCAGTTTTGTGTGTGTGTGTGTGCGTGCGTGCGTGCGTGCGTGCGTGCGTGCGTGCGTGCGTGCGTGTGTGTGTGTGTGTGTTGTACCAAACCCTTTTGGTTCATAACACAGCTGTGCTGTCAGATTTCCAACACCTGGTTGGTTTATGCCAATTAGACTAGATCAGACTCTTACGAGGTCCCGTTTGTGAACACACCAAATCACTCCCTGCTTTGCAGCAGTTGTCAAGAAATTTATAAGGCAGGGTCCCCCCCCAAGTTTTAAAGCAAACACTAATCGATACCTTAAGGCCTAGTTACTAAGTAGCTACTTCTATAGTATAGCCTAATGGTCAGAACATTGCCTGGCAATTTGACAACCCCAGTTCGATACCTGGTGGAGGGAATTTTTCCCCTAGAGTTAATATCAGTTCTGACTCCACTCTACCCAATTGTCCTTCGGGTGAGACTATAAACCAAGGCCCGTGTGCGACGCATGCAGAACATCTTGCGAGCACGTTAAATCCCGTTCCACTTATCGTAAGAGCAGGCCATTGTGTGCCGATGGGAACAGATGACAAGATTTACAAAATTGCATACACACGGGAACTGGATGTAAAAAAGCACACGAGTGCTTATTCCATTATCTTCGATATAAATGAAAGAATAATTAAATGAATAAATAAATTAATTTTTAAAAAGTACTTACCATTATTATTTTCCATCATTGTCTATAAAAAAAAAAAGGCAACAGCCAAAACATTACGTTGATGTTCAAAATTCACACAGTTTGTTTTCCCAGCTGTTCAAGTGGTCCACACTACATGCAGATGTCAGGCAGTTTGAAATGGCCAAAGAAAAAAGAAAAAAGAAAAATCAAATCAACTCACCCCAAATCCCTCAACAGAGACACGATTTGCACGTGTGAGTGTTGTGTGGCTAAATGTGTTTCATTTCCCTAACTGGAGTAAGACCATCAACTGCAAAAACTGTTCTAAATGTAGCTGGAAATTATTTCTAACCTGACGAGCACATCGTTCTTTATCGATTCGCTTGAAAAACTGACCCAAAATGATGGTCATAAAAAGATACTATACAGATAAAATCTAAGTAAAGACTGCAAACTCAGAAGGAGTTAAGACTCCCTGACTTTCGTAGGAAAATCTGTTGCATTGATATGCACGCTCACAGGGAGAATTTCAGATTTGGATTGGTTAATTTTGCAATGTGCAGTCTGTGTATTAGTAGCCGGTCTGGTCAAGGAAAGGAGAAGTTTACCAAATTTCCACAGGATGCTTCAGAACTGAGGGAGGTCTTTACCTCTCTTGAGCATGTTCTCTTTGGGACATTCACCACTTAACGACACCACCGCCACAGCAGCTAGATTCAAGGCTTTGTTCAGCTGGTCACGAATGGTTTACCGTTTGGGTTTTTCTATGCACAGAGGCTTACTTTGGGTAGTGGATGTGTAGGCTACTTTCAGCAATGTTCCTGCTAACTGTCTGACTGTCTGTCTGTCTGACTCTGTCTCAAACCTATCAAAGCACATTATGCATGTATTCACTCTGTGTGTGCATGTGTGCGTGCGTGCGTGCGCGTGCGTGCGTGCGTGAGTGAGTGCGTGGGCCTTGCACTTTGCTGTCGTGCATTATATTGTTAAAAAGTTAAGTCTGTCCGCCGGTGCTTATCCTGGTTTCTGTGGCGTTAAGCAACTGAGAGTCATAGACTCCCCCTGGATAGGACGCCAGTCTATCGCAGGGTTAACCCCCAACACAAGGTTGGTACCCCTTTTACACCTGGGTGGGGTGAGAAAATAGCCGTAAAGTGCCTTTTCCAAGGGCACAACGCCATGGCCGAAAGCTGGGATCGAACCCGCAACCTTTAGATTACGTGTCCAACGCCCTAACAACTAGACTACAGCGGCGGCTATATCATTATTAATATTGTTAGTAGTAGTAGTAGTAGTAGTAGTAGTAGTAGTAGTATAGTAGTAGTAGTAGTAGTAGTAGTAGTAGTAGTATGTTTACAACTACGCATCACTGCGTACACTGTACAAGCTTTCCTTCCGACAAACTTGCTAAACTCAAGCCAGGCTGCTCTCTTTGGTGCTGTGGTTTCGCCACAAGACCTGCACCACGCATATCAAAGATGCTAGTAAAGTGAATATGCATACAGTAAAGCCATATGCATTGGTGCCATAGGGTCTGTTACTGTGCAACAGTCGAGGTTGGACGTGACTGAAAAACCGGCCCTTTGTCACATTTTCTCGAAATGCGCCCTTTTCTTGGGGATATGTATTCGCGCATCATGCGATTGCACGCTGTGTTTGTGTGTGGGATTTATTGTGTTAACGCATGTAGAAGCATCCCTGTACTTTACTGTGGTGCATTATATTGTAATGATCTGCAAACGAAGTTCATTTTTGTGGACACTTTCTTTTTCAGCGAACGCACTTTTTAGAGGTAGGAGTATGGTCACCAGTTACTGATGCATCATTCCAGTACAGACAATACTCCCCTACCACCACCACCTGGCCAGCCACACTGGGACCTGTGAACAGATAAAGCATCATTGACTGGAACGTGTGAACAAAGAAAGCATCATTGACTGGAACATGTGAACAGATAAAGCATCATTGACTGGAACGTGTGAACAAAGAAAGCATCATTGACTGGAACATGTGAACAAAGAAAGCATCATTGACTGGAACGTGTGAACAGATAAAGCATTAGTGACTGGAACGTGTGAACAGATAAAGCATCATTGACTGGAACGTGTGAACAGATAAAGCATCATTGACTGGAACATGTGAACAGATAAAGCATCATTGACTGGAACGTGTGAACAGATAAAGCATCATTGACTGGAACGTGTGAACAGATAAAGCATCATTGACTGGAACATGTGAACAGATAAAGCATCATTGACTGGAACGTGTGAACAGATAAAGCATCATTGACTGGAACGTGTGAACAGATAAAGCATCATTGACTGGAACGTGTGAACAGATAAAGCATCATTGACTGGAACGTGTGAACAGATAAAGCATCATTGACTGGAACGTGTGAACAGATAAAGCATCATTGACTGGAACGTGTGAACAGATAAAGCATCATTGACTGGAACGTGTGAACAGATAAAGCATCATTGATAAATGACCACCTGTCCTGCAGGATCCCCCAACATAAGCTCCACTTCTTTCCTTATATCTCTTCATGCCTACATCTCTATCTCAGTCTGTCTGCCTGTCTGTCTGCCTGTCCTTTCTGAGTGTCTATCTGTCTCTGTCTTTCTGTCTCCCTTTGTATTAAATTCTATATTTTTCACGTTTTGCTTTTTGGTCTCCCTCTCACACACATGCACGTAAATACGTGTGCTTGCAGGCACAAACACAAGCACGCAAACACGTGTACACTTATGCATGCACGCTGGCATATGCATATGCACAAGAACACACACGCGCACACACGACTGCAAGAGCAACAAAAAATAATTCAGCTAGATCTGTAAAAAGTCAACAGAACTATGTATTGTTTTCTTTATTCACAAGACAGTTAAACTGGACTTGTAATTTCAATTCACCCTGATACCAGAGTACGGATATATATCTTATAGGGGGGGGGGGGGGACTGGTTGCTTTCAAAAAACTCTTATTATTGATAAACCTCACAACTTTGGCTAAGGAAGGATACCATGGCATGAACCCTTAAGAAAAAATAATATTTAGCAAAGCATCACACCCTGTTAGTCACACTAAACCGTAAAACATGAACCTTCTTTGAGGAAGAAGTTAAAGTTAAAAGTTAAAGTCTGTCCCGAGCCTAAGGCTCATCAGGCGGTGCTTATCCCGGTTTCTGTGGTGTTAAGCGACTGAGAGTCATAGACTCCCCCCTGGATAGGACGCCAGTCTATCGCAGGGTTAACCCCCAACACAAGGTTGGTACACCTTTCACACCTGGGTGGGGTGAGAAAATAGCCGTAAAGTGCCTTTTCCAAGGGCACAACGCCATAGCCGAAAGCTGGGATCGAACCCGCAACCTTTAGATTACGAGTCCAACATATAGGGCGTTTGTTTTGCATTTTGGTTTGTGGGGTTTGTGTTTGGTTTTTGTTGTTGTTGCTGCTGCTGCTGTTTATGTTTGTTTAGGATTTTTGCTCCTCCTCCCCCTCCTCCTCCTCTTCCTCCTCCTCCTCTTTCTTCTTCTTCTTCTTCTTCTTCTTCTTCTTCTTCTTCTTCTTCTTCTTCTTCTTCTTCTTCTTCTTCTTCTTCTTCTTCTTCTTTCCCTTACTGGGAAAGAGGCGTAGTGCCTCGTTGCAATGTTCTGTATTTACACACACACACACACACAAACACACACACACACACACACACACACACACACACACACACACACACACACACACACACACACACACACACACACACACACACACACACACACACACACACATTGTTTTGATTCGGCACCATACATCATCATCATCATCATCATCACTATCAACACCACCACCACCACCACCACCACCACCACAATGATGATGATGATGATGATGATGATGATGATGATGATGATGATGATGATGATGATGATGATGATGATGATGATGATGATGATGATGATTGTTTCAATGTTCACAACGAGTGCTGCCCCGTCACAAGCAATGAAATGTACAATCATCTTCGTCATAAATCCTTCCGCCATCCAGCACAGTCAATTGGAATATCATTGCCCGCTCCCCCCCCCCTCCCCCCTGCCCCCCTACCCCACCCCCACCCCCATCCAGACTATAAAGAGGCTCCTGGAGGAATGGAAACCATGGGGAGATAGTCATTATTATTGCCTCAGATCTCTCTGAAAAGCGTTTGCACTTCAAAAAAGCTATGGGGGTCATATCTCTGATTTATTGTTTCAATCATAATGCGGTGAGCGAGGAAGTGAGGAGAAAATCCGATGCTGCTGTAGGCTGGAAGCTGTAAGCTGTAAGCTTCATTGATTATTAGTCTGCTATGTCATGATAAAAGGAGAGATCTGTGTCAGGCCATTTTCAGGCTGGGAGATAATCTGTGTGTGTGGTGTGTGTGTGTGTGTTTTGTGTATGTGTGTGTGTGTGTGTGTGTGTTGTGTTGTGTTGGTTGTGTTGTGTTGTGTTGTGTTGTGTTGTGTTGTGTTGTGTTGTGTTGTGTTGTGTTGTGTTGTGTTGTGTTGTGTTGTGTTGTGTTGTGTTGTGTTGTGTTGCGTTTGTCGTGTCACGTCGTATCGTGTCGTGTTGTGTTGTGATGTGCTTGCGCACGTGCACACGTGCGCGTACGCGCACGAGAGAGAGAGTGTGTGTGTGTGTGTACGTGCGCGCGTGTTTGTCTGTCTGTCTGTCTGTCTATCTGTCTTTCTATCTGTCTCTCTATCTGCCTGCCTGTTTGTCTGCCTTTCTGTTTGTCTCTGTGGTACGTGTAGCCAAGTGGATCCCACGACACACTTCTATCTTGGAAGCGCGAAGTTTTAAGGTTCATGGTTTGATCCCTGGATGGACCATCTTGAAACCCTTCCCACTCACACCCTCCCTACCCATCCCCTTTCCTTCCGCCACTTTCTCAAATCCCATTTTTAAAATGGCCTGGGCTAGGCTCAACTCTTTCCAATGCAAAGGTAAAAGAAGCCTGTAGTTAGAGCAATGTCTCTGGTAAGATCATTCCCTAGAGAAACAAGCAAACAAACAAACAAACAATATTCAGGCGAAGGAGCTATTGCTTTGGCAGCGAAAGCGCTTCACTCCCAGATTATTTTATCAGAGAGAGAAAAATGGATAATACACTGCAGTACTATACGTGCTATCCAATGCCAAGCCGACTTATTCAATTTTACTGTGTTGTGTTGTGTTATGTTGTGCTGCGTTGTGTTGAGTTGAAGTGTAGTGTAGTGTAGTGTAGTGTAGTGTAGTGTAGTGTAGTGTAGTGTAGTGTAGTGTAGTGTAGTGTAGTGTAGTGTAGTGTAGTGTAGTGTAGTGTAGTGTAGTGTGGTGTGGTGTGATGTGGCATATCATAGTGTAGTGTAGTGTAGTGTAGTGTAGTGTAGTGTAGTGTAGTGTAGTGTAGTGTAGTGTAGTGTAGTGTAGTGTAGTGTAGTGTAGTGTAGCGTGGTGTAGTGTGGTATGGTGTGGTTTAGTGTAGTGTAGTGTAGTGTAGTGTAGTGTAGTGTAGTGTAGTGTAGTGTAGTGTAGTGTAGTGTAGTGTAGTGTGGTGTGGTGTGGTGTGGTGGGTGGGGTGGGGTGGGGTGTGGCATATCATAGTGTAGTGTAGTGTAGTGTAGTGTAGTGTATGTAGTGTAGTGTAGTGTAGTGTGATATTGTATGGTGTGGTGTGGTGTGGTGTGGTGTGTTGTGGTGTGGTGTGGTGGTGTATTGTGTTGTTTTTATGTGTGGCGTTGCTTTATGTGGCGTGGTGT
>CM060316.1:42947097-42949597 GCA_030674155.1 Stramonita haemastoma
CTTATCTGATAGCACAGACACGGTGCTGAACTACAGAAATTCATTCAGCAAAATACATTGTGCTCATACTCTTTAAACCAATTAATCTGTTATTCGTGGAGTGCATAATAATGCCCGTACTTACATGCGTGACGGCGGTGCTGGAAGACGACATAAAGAAAGGGATTATGAGTGAAGAAGGGACTACACACGCATGCACGCACGCGCACGCGCGCGCGCACCCCCCCCCCCCCACACACACACACAAATAGGTGAGCTACACACACACACACACACACACACACACACACACACACACACACACACACATACACACACATACACACACACACAAGCAGGCGAGGTTTACTTGCCATGCAGGGATTTTTTTTTTACCCTTACAGAAGCCAAAAGGTTTATTAGGGGGATTTTCAAAACTAGTATGTAGGATTCCTTACTTCAGACAATTCTGGGCCGCAATGCACTCCATGGCCACAGGAGGGTAGCGATGTGACCGTTTGCTCACCCTGCAGGGACATTGAGCTTTTATACCTTCTGTGCCATCTCTTTGTGCATGCCAGGAGGGCATTTCCCCTCCTGTATCAACATCCTCAAGTGTGTGTTTTGTCTTGTTTTGAGCTAGCTTGATTTTGGTTTTAATCTCTCTCTCTCTCTCTCTCTCTCTCTCTCTCTCTCTCTCCTCTCTCTCTCTCTCTCTCTCTCTCTCTCTCTCTCTCTCTCTCTCTCTCTCTGACTATCTGTCTGTCTGTCTATCTATCTATCTATCTATCTATCTATCTATCTATCTATCTGTCTGTCTGTCTGTCTGTCGATCTATCCCTTGGTTATTTTGTGGGTTTTTTAATTAACTCCCCTGAAACGGCGGTCCTTTATGAATTTTAGTAAGAACAAAGAAGACAACAGCGTTCTTGCTAAGGGAGGCAATTCAAAGCATGGGACGACAATCCTTTATGAATTTTAGTAGTTTTAAAGAAGGCAACAGTGTTTTTCAGGGTCAGGGGAGGGAATTCTAGGTGTCGCGCATTAGCGCAAAATGGGCCAATGGATATATGGCAAAATAAAATAAACGAAAGGTAAATTGTGTTTTTAATAGTTTTTTCCTAACATACTTTTGAAAAAATAGTTGATTGTAGATGTTAACTGTTCGGCATAATAGATTATGGCTTCCCTCATCCCGATACAAATGAAAAGGGAGTGGGAGAAGGCCTTGTAAGTATGTACCTCGCACACCTTGCATGTAAATCTCTCCGGGGGACAGCAGGTTATATAAATGAGCGTTAGGCCCAAAATTTGTATGAGTCTTTATACTGTTGATAATTTATTTTTTATTTTTCTCAGAAAATGTGTGCGTTTCTTTTCTTTTCTTTCTTTCTTTTTTTAAATTAATAGAAGGAGCGAACGTACACCTGCAGTGACCTGTTCGTTTACTTACCGCTTGTTCCTTTATCTTATTGATTGTCATATTGTTGTTTTGTAGTTGTGCTTTTTGCGAAGGCGTTCCTTCTTGGTTTGTTGATGGTCTCTAATCATGGCAAAGGCCGGCGGGAAAATAATTTATGCGAATGCTTTTCTGTAACCCTTGGAAAATAAATTCTCTCTCTCTCTCTCTCTCTCTCTCTCTCTCTCTCTCTCTCTCTCTCTCTCTCTCTCTCTCTCTCTCTCTCTCTCTCTCTCTCTCTCTCTCTCTCTCTCTCCCCTCTCTTGAGTTGTTGGGGTTTTTTAAACAATTTTTGTTTTTTGTTTTGTTTTTTTCCTCCCCTTTCTCAAAATGTTATGTTTTATATGACTTATTTTGTTGATAGATGGTGGTTGTTCATGTTTGCTCTTTAATTATTGCGCCTTTTTTTTCCAAATCAAAATCATCATTGATTCTTACTTCTTATTTTCGTTTCTGAATGAGTGCCTTTTTATATCATTACCTTATTATTGTATCTCTGTCTTATGTCTTGCTTGTTGTTTGATACTTGGTATGGTTTCTTGCTATTGGTATTTGGATCATTATTATTGTTGTTGTTTAGTTAGAGGTTATCTTTTTATCTTGATGTTATCCCTGAAAAGGGCGGGGACTGGTTGTAAAAAAGCACACGAATGCTTATCTATTATCCTCGAATAAAAGAATTTGCCTTCCCCTCTCTCTCTCTCTCTCTCTCTCTCTCTCTCCTCTCTCTCTCTCTCTCCTCTCTCTCTCTCTCTCTCTCTCTCTCTCTCTCTCTCTCTCTCCTCTCTCTCTCTCTCTCTCCTCTCTCTCTCTCTCTGTGTGAGTGTGAGTTAGGGGTTTTTTTTGTTCAAAAACTGTGCTTTATGGGACTTATTTTGATAATAGATGGCGGGATTGATGTTTTCAGTCATTTAACCTCATCATATTCTCATGCTTGCTCTTTAATTTTTTTTTTTTTTTTGCTTTGATTGGTTTTTGTTTGGTTTTTGGTACTCAAATCAAATTCTTCATTGATTCTTACTTCATATTTTCATTTCTGAATGAGTGCCTTTTTATAACATT
>CM060316.1:42954597-42957097 GCA_030674155.1 Stramonita haemastoma
CCCATGGTGACATGTTTGCCTATTGCGACCGTTTTTTGCCCACCATGAAGGTAGCCGCATTTCGACGTCTGGGATGTATGCTGGGTATGTTCTCATCCAGTGTACTTCCTATCTCACAGTGATTCCCAGGTGGGATGAGTGAGTCAAGAGTGTATATTCTGGGTGAGCCCTGGGGTGGTTAAGCTGGGGAACGCACAACAACGATATTCTATACAATCCCAGCTTATTTTTATTTGTTTTTTCTCGGTCTTTAGCTAGACCTCCGCAGTTCCCCAATGGTGAGATTTTTGCGTATGCGACTGTTTGCCCACCATTTAAGGTACCCACATTCCGGCCTTAGGAATAATGTCTAAACACGACACTAGTGTGCATGCCGTTTTTTTGTTTTTAATCCGTTCGTACATGCAGGCAGTGGCATACTCTTCCAAAATGACAGAACGGGGTTTTAACGTGTGCGCAAGTCGTTTTGCCTGCATTCGCACATAGAACCTACAGGTTTATAGTCTCACCCGTATGACTTTCGTGGGAGTGGAATCAGTACTTATGTGAACTCCCGTGGAGAGGGGGGGGGGGGAAATCCCCTGGATCCCGGCCTGTCATGTCAGATCATGAGCTCAAAGCTCCAACGCCAAGATTGATCGGTGGTCTAGAGATAACGCACCTGTCTAGAGAGCGAAAAGTCCGGGTCGGTGTGTGCGCTGGTTCGAATCCCGTTTGGGCCCAAAACTTTCTCCCATCCAGTTGACCATGAGTGGTGGTCTGGGTGCTAGTCTTTCGGGTGAGAAGATAAATCGAGGTCCCGTGTGTTACACACTATTATTTAGCGCAAGTAAAAGAACCCACGGCAACAAGAGGGTTGTCCCTGGCAAAATTCTGTAGAATAAAGCCATTTTGATAGAGAAAACAATACAGTTGCAGACAGGAAAAAGAAAAAGATAATGGGTAGGCGCTGCACTTGTGGCGACGCGCTCACCCCAGGGAGAGCAGCCCGAATTTCTCGCAGAGAAATATGCTGTGACATAAAGTGGTATGGAAAAAAAAAAGATAATAAAATACCCCCCCCCACACACACACACACACACACATTCTCTCTCTCTTTCTATCTCTCCTTCCCTCCTATGCCTTGATGCTCCAATGTTTTGATAAATTACAAAAACGTACCTAAATGACAGAACTGTTCCTAAAACTTTTTATGAATGGTTATGGGATTCACTAAATCCAAATGGGCACAGAAACATGTTTGCTGCTGCTGCTGCTGCTGTTGTTGTTGTTGTTGTTGCTATTGTTGTAGCATGTTTTAGGGGTCACCCAGAACATATTCTCTGACTCACTCATCCCGCTTGGAAATCACTGTGAAATTGAAGTTTTTTAAGTACCTGGCTACACAGGCAGCTCTACTCTGACTTCACAGAGGACTTATTCTCTTTGAGGGAGAGTGCAGTTGTGATGCTAAGAGCGTGTCATGGCCGAAGAAAAAACTCGACGTTACGCTTTACGACATAATGACATGTTAATGCAGGCCTGGCATTTAGCTTTCATCAATAACTCACAAAAACTTTTGGCCTGGGTTTAGGGTGATATTTAAAAAGTCAAGAAACTTGAGAAACACTCCAAGATGTAACGGGGCCTGTGTGGCTTTCCTGTTTCACTAAGCCTATGGCACATCAACCAGTTTTGTGTATCTTAAGAAAAACACTGGGTCTGAAGACAATTCTGCCGTCCGATGCTTCTGAAAGGTTCTGAACTCATAACCTTCCCGAGTTCTAATCCCAACATTCTATCGGCCACTGATACTGATGACAGCACGATTCTCAACAACTTTGTTTCGCTATATACTTTATGAAGGTGGGGCTTACGGTTTAGAGCCAAATGTGTGCTTTGGCTTTCTGTTATTTTTTATCACTTTTCTGATGGGAGACGTGAACATTAGGATGGGGTTTAATGTTTAGAGCCTAATGTCTTCTTCGGCTTTCTGTTCTTTTCTGCTATCCCTTTTCTGATGGAAGAGGTGAACAGAAACTATGTGTGACATGTTGCACTATTGAAACTATATCAAGCATACCCTCTCCTCTCTGTTTGCCTTGTTCTGTGATTTTTAAATAAGCAAGCAATCGTTATCTGCAGTCTCGCTTTTATTGTCAAGCGACGACAGACACATGGACGAATGGATGGCTGGATCATGGATGGACAGCAACAAACAGGTTAATTTAGAAAAAAACAGAGAGAGAAAACAAACACACGCATAAGGACAGAGAGTGTGTGACAACGGTTTGTTCTGTTAAACATTTACACCTATTCACAAGGGGACAAAGGGGTGGTGATTGGACACAAAACATACTTGCAACCAGACTCGGCTGTCCTTCTCATGAAAGCAAAAGATAAAAGAGAGAAATTCACAGGCAAGGTGCACTCAAAGCACTTTGCCTTATCTCGATTCTGCACACTCCTCGCCTTTTATGGTCGTTTCTTTCATCTTTTTATATCATCACAAGCATAGCTG
>CM060316.1:42964597-42969597 GCA_030674155.1 Stramonita haemastoma
ACACACACACTTTTTATTGCCCTTTTATACCAGTTTTTTTTTAGCGGACTTTAGGCCTTGAGGGAGCCAACAGTCCCTTGTGCTGGTGCACGCACACCCAAGGCTATGACGTAAAAGTAATCGGTAGTTGAGAGAGATAAAAGTACGCACTTGACATTTTCTCTTTGTTGCTATAAAACATTGTTAGTGGTAACAGCGCAGACAGCTTGTTTCTGTCATTTTGAATAATCAGTAGTTTAAAGCCTTAATGGTGCGTTTGGTGCTCTTCACCTTTACCTTCACCTATGCCATAGTCTTATCGACCGTTAGGGCACCACTGAAGATTTTGCAACCAGCTTTCTCCACTCCTCGCGGTCCTCAGCTTTCCGTAGCAAGTCGTTTCACTGAAGGCCAGTCTACCCACTCTCTGTTCAAGTCGGTTTAAATCATTTGTTTTTTAGGGTGTTTTTTTATCATTTGTCTTTTAGGGATTTTTTTCAATAATCATTTGTCTTTTAGGGATTCTTAAAATCACTTGTCTTTTAGGGATTTTTTAATTTATTTGTCTTTTAGAGATTTTTAAAATCAATTGTCTTTTAGGGATTTTTTTTTTAATCATTTGTCTTTTAGGGATTTTTTTTAAGCATTTGTCTTTTAGGGATTTTGAAAATCATTTGTCTTTTAGGGATTTTTTTATCATTTGTCTTTTAGGGATTTTTTTAAAATAATCATTTGTCTTTGAGGGATTTTTAAAAAAATAATCATTTGTCTTTTAGGGATTTTTTGTCCCCGTTCCTCGCCTAGGAGCTCCAAGATTCACCAATGGTGACAGACCCACATAAATCCCCCGGGCTCCCAAAGTAGTGTGTGCAATCTTTTTTGTTTACCATTTTCCTTCTCTTTTCTTTTCTCTTCACCTTTATTCCTCAAACAACTCCTCTGACCTGGGCAGTGTCTGTATAGCGTGATCATGTGGCTGTACCTGTTTGCGGAGACCCAAATGCCGACCTTGCTGATTTTTGTTCCTTTTATGTCTTTATTTTTTTGTTCTAAACCTAATAGTTTTGCCAGAGTGCCCTTCCATAAATCAAGTCAGGTCCGATAAGCATTACCAACGTCTTATTAGCTACCAGTCAGGGATCGATGATTATCGGACATTGATTCGGCTAACACTGGTTTTTAATGCTGTTTGAAACTTGGCGATTTGGGTGGTGGGATGGGGGGGGGGGGGGGGGGGGGAGGGGAGGGGCATAGCATTCATTCTGCGATGTTAGGTCGATGGTAAAGAAGGCCATGTAAATGCAGGTTGCACAATGCACAAACAGGGCACACTATTCAATCTTTCACTTTTTATGTTTGTTTTCTGTGGTTTTTTTGTTTTCGTGGCTTTTTTGTTATTCAAAGTACTGATAAACAATTCAAAGTAACTGGTAACTGTGGTAAATGGTGTCCAAACATTTTAAATCTGTGACTATTTTTTTATCTTTCTGGTTTCAATATGTGGTGTGGAAAATGTAGAGAATAATTATCAACCAACATGCACGTGTGGCCGCTTCAACCTCAAGTCCATATTTAGCTGTTTAATGTCACAAGCTCGATATAAAAAAAAGTAAAATAATAAATAGTATGAGTAACTGCTACTGGCAGCAAATAAAAACTACTTCCTGTGTCAGAAGATGTATGATATGGTATAGTATGGAATGGTATACCACTCTAAGTCACGGTAGATTTCTCTGCGTGAAATTCGGGCTGCTCTCCCTAAGAAAAGCACGTCGCCATGAGAGCAACACCACCCATTTGTTTTGTCTTCTGTTTGCATGTGTATTTGCATTTTTTCAAATATGGTGTGGTGTGTGTGTTGTGTGTGTGTGTGTGTGTGTGTGTGTGTGTGTGTGTGTGTGTGTGTTGTGTGTGTGTGTGTGTGTGTGTGTTAAGTTTGGGGGGGGGGGTGATGCAGACTGTTTGGAGAGAGATAAAAACACTATGTGAAACACAAATATCCAAATGGTTTGTGTTCTCCTGTTTTCCCCTCAACGCTCTTGAAAAAAAAAAGAATGAAATAAAATATTTTAAAAAGCATGGTTGGGGGCATTGTCCTGTAACACTGTTCTAGTTTGATCCAGCTGGAAGGAGATGACGGCACTACTTCCCAATGATGGATGGAGAGATGGCTAGAGCACACACTGTGACCCAAACAGCTCTGATCCTTCACATCTGTTCAGTAGTGAACTCCCCCACACTGACCATGTGGCCTTGTGGGGGGGGGGGGGGGAGGGTTGGAGGGGGGATCCTGTGTATACACAGGAGCTGGGCCTAACTATAAACTGTGGGATTAACTTGTGTTTGAAGGTTTGAGGGTCGGTCGTCTGTCAGTTAATATACCGTAACCCGGTGTTTGTGTAGGGTGGGTGGGTCTTTTTGTGAAACTGCGCATCATATGAAAAGTATATTATTTATGGACAAATAACTATATATATATATAACATAATATAATAACTATACATATAACTATATATATATAACTATATATATAACTATATATATATAACTATATATATGTATATATATATATGTATATATATATAACTATATATATAACTATATAACTATATAACTATATAACTATATATATATATATATATATATAATATAACTATATAATATATATATATATATATTATATATATTATATTATATATTATATATATATATATATGAAGTTGTAACTGGCCACCTGTACTTGTTGTCCTCAACGTGTATACATAGAGAGAGTGAGGAGGAGAGAGATGGATGAGAGGAGAGGAGAGTAGAGAGAGAGAGAGAGGAGAGAGAGGAGAGGGAGAGAGAGAGAGGAGAGAGAGAGAGAGAGAGAGAGCGCTAGTTAACAGACTTTACAATATAGTCATTGCCCAACTTGGAGAGAGAGAGAGAGATGAGAGATGAGAGAGAGAGTAGAGAGAGGAAGAGAGAGAGAGGAAGAGAGAGAGAGAGAGAGATGAGATGTCATTGCTTTCTTTTTAATAGCAAAAATCTCACGCTGGTAAACTTGGAAGCTCTAGCCGAGGAACAAAAACAAAAAATGAATAGCGAGTTTAAAGAGGTCGGTGTTGACATTTTGGCCTGTAGATAAACCTTTTTGTGTCGGAATTCTCTCTTTTTCCTAGTCAGTAGACTGTCCTTGATAATCCTTGTTTCCACTCTTTTCCCATCGAATATTATCATTGCAATTGAAAAGACGTTAAACTGATGAAACACACACACACCGCACGCACGCACGCACGCACGCACGCACGCACGCACGCACGACACACACACACACACACACACACACACACACACACACACACACACACAAACACACACACACCCCGCATGATTATGCTGTTAAATCACAAGCAAAGAACACACAAGAAAAGGAAAAGATCCAACACATGAAGAATCGTTTGCAGATTCCCCTTTTTGCCAGAAAAGGAGGGAGTCAGAGTGTGCACAATCCATCGATCAGTTTACTCATTTCGCAATTGTTTGTCTTTTCAATATTGTCTTTAAAATTACACACACCACACACACACACACACACACACACACACAACACACACACACACACACACACACACACAACACACACACACACACGGATGAGACTGTAAACCGAGGCCCGTGTGCGAAGGCACGCAGAACATCTTGCGCACACGTTAAATCTTGTTCCGCTTTTCGTAAGAGTAGGCCATTGTGTGCCGGTGGAACAGATGACAATATTTACACAACTGCATACACACGGGGACTGGATGAAAAAAAGCACATGAGTGCTTATCCCATTATCCTCGATATAGAAGAATAAAATAAAAATAAAATAAATAAATAAATAAAAAACACACACACACACACACACATGCGCGCGCGCATGCATAGACAGAGAGAGAGGGTGTGTGTGTGTGTCTGTCTGTCTGTCTGTCTGTTGGTCTGTGCGTGCGTGCGTGCCTACGTATGTATGTGTGTGCGGGCATGCCTGTGTCGGATTTTGTGAGAATGTGTGTATGCCTGTGTGTGTGTACAGGTGTGTTCATGCGTGTGTGTGCGTTTGTGTGTATGTGTGTGTGTGCGTACGTGCGCGCACGTGTGTGCGTGTGTATGTGTGCGTGCATGCGTGCGTGTGTGTGTGTGTGTGTGTGTGTGTTTATGCGTGCGTGCGTGCGTACATGTGTGCGTGTATGTGTGTGTGTATGTGTGTGTGTTCAGCTGGCCTAGTTCCCAGCCACTCTTCCCCACCAACAAAATAAATACCTGGTCAATATTCACCTCAACTTGTAGGCACAGGAGCTTACAAAAAGATAATAGGATTCGATCAGCATTGGATTATACATTTATTTTATATTTATTTTGATCCGCATTGGATTGCATATCGTTATCATATTGGCAACAAAACAAAAAACAAACAAAAAGGAAACAAAATCATGATGATTTCAAATTCAAAGTAATGAAATGCAGTTCAGTTTTAAATTTTTCCTTAATATTTTTGTCTCCTCTTTCTTATTGCTACTGATGTGCTTTTGTTTTTGTTTTTTTTTAATTCTTTAATGCCCTCTTTAGGGTCAGGGAAGGTAAAACAGCGAGGGAGAGGAGATGGGCGCCGCCCTCAATATGCTGGCCCCTAGAGAAGCTGGGTTCTCTGATGCCTCACTCCCTACGACCGCCTAGGTTATGGGAAACCTTTACCTTTTTCTTTATTTTACCTTATACTAAATGTCATGATGACGCGCGCGCGCGCACGTGCGTGCGTGCGTGTGCTGTGTGTGTGTGTGTGTGTGTGTGTGTGTGTGTGTGTGTGTGTGTGTGTGTGTGTGTGTGTGTGTGTGTGTGTGCGTGCGTGCGAGTGCGCGCGCACACGTAGGTGTGTATGTGCGCGAGTGTGTGTGCATGTAGGTAGGTGTGTGTGTGCGTGCGCGCGCGCACACACACACACACACACACACACACACACACACACACACACACACACACACAAAGTTGGGTGTTTATAT
>CM060316.1:42974597-42989597 GCA_030674155.1 Stramonita haemastoma
TGTGATATGTGGGCGGATTTTGTGAACATAGATTTTTTTTTTCATATTTGGCTGATTTTTTAAGCCCAAAACACTAGGCCTAGATCTAGATCTATGGTATGTGCAAGAATGCAAGAGGTCATGTGCATCCTTTTTCTCTGTGTGTGTGGTGTGTGTGTGTGTGTGTGTGTGTGTGTGTGTGTGTGTGTGTGTGTGCGCAAACACACACACACACACACACACACACACACACACTCTCTCTCTCTCTCTCTCTCTCTCTCTCTCTCTCTCTCTCTCTCTCTCTCTCTCTTAACCATTTAACATAACATACCGTTATGGAGTAGGCCTATGTAGATCTAGATCTTGTCTAGATCTGTCTGCATCTGTGAGCATGTTTGAGAGAAATAGTTTGACTGTGCATCACACGCTAAATCATACGTTCCCTGGATGTTTGTTCTCTTGCAGAAGATCACGGGTATATCGGACACGGTGCATTTGGACGGGCCTGGCAACATGCTGAGAGTGTTTTTCTCTGCCTTTGGTACAGCCTACAACTTCTCTCTCTATGTGGCTTACAACCGGAACTTCCGGCAAGGGGTTCTTAGGCTCGTGCAGTATTTCTCTAAGGGACGTTACTGTGTCAGAACTGCGCGTGTCGGCCCTTCCAATGAACTGCGGGTCCTCCCTCCACAACCCCCAAAGCCAGGAGGTTCCACGAACGTTTAGTTCATCACCTGTTGTAACATCGATTTGAGGAGCGGACATAATAGGATGATGTGCATCTGTGTTGAAAAGACAACCAAAGTGCTGTGAAAGGTGATAATTAGGCTTTATACAGAGCACTTTAAATACATTCGTGATATTTGTCTCTCTTTTTTTAAGCTTCCCCATTGCTTGCACTTCTGTCTGCAGCTCCCACGTTGCTCATTTGGACCTCTCAGCCTTAACCATGCCTAGGTTTGTCATGTCCTATCCTCAGGGTCAACAGGGATCTCATCAATGTTAGGCCGTCGTGAATCCGCCATCCAGAGGGGCCCTGCACTGCTGCCTGATCAATTGGGCGGTGTTCAGCATGATGTGTTTTGAGTTAAGACAAACAGCACCTACCAAGCCCCCTATTGGCGACAATAGGCCTAATGGCTAAGTGGCAGAGCCACCAAATGTCCCTCCATGGCCTCCAACTACCTTCTCCCATGAAACTCCAGCCCCAAAGGCTTTGACATAAGCTCACCACAGCACATAAATGTATAAGAAACAAAAACTAGGGTCACCATGAGACTAGAGCAACCAGGCCCACCGAATCAAAGATTACGATCAATGGTGATGAGGATGATGTTATGATACGCTATGAAAGTGCATGTGCTTTCAGCCCACTTGACATGGCTGTACTCTACGTTTCCTATCATAATAATCCCAATGTCCACTGGCCCAACACTTAGAAAACGCATCCATGAAATACATGACGCTCGACTGTGTGGCCCCAGTCTTTCCAATGAACCCATCCATGGCAAACTCTCTATGGGTAGGAGCTGGCCGGAGTTGGGTTTTTTTAACAAAACACTACCAACAATAAAAAAAAAAAAAAAATTTAATTACGCCTATAACTCTTATGGGGTTTTCATCTCCACTTTTCTGCGTCCCTTCACTGGGTGGGGTGCGAAGTGCCTGGTCGTCTTCTGTGCTGTAAACTTTACAAATCTGCCCATTGACACATTCCTACTTCAGAGCTGCTCATTTTATTTGTTCAGGTTGCATGCTGGGTATGTTCGGTTCCTGTATCGAACGAACACTGACATGAATGACGGGATCTCTATCGTCCATATTGTCTTCTGCGTGTGTATAATAACACGATGTTTATCGAGGTACTGGTAGGTCGACACTTAAAAGTTTACCTGGAAGATAGTAAAAATCCACATCCTTTTTTCACAAGACACCACCGCCGAGATTCGAGCCTGTGACTTCATAAACTCCCGGGAAATTTAATCAAACGGTCTTAACCACTTGGCAAAAGCGTCCATCTTTTGAGGTTCGAACCCATGACCTTCCAGCCCGAAATCCAACGCAATAACCACTGCCCCATGGCAGCTGATATTCACGATATATATCAATGACGTTTGCCACCAGTTGTAAATTAAAGTGCCTAATTCTTTATATTAAAAAAAAAAAATTGGTGAAGTTACAAAAAAAAAAAACGAATACGAAAGCAATAAAGAAACCGGTGAAAAAATACATAAAGAAAACTTGGAGGGGTGGGGGGGGGGGGGGGGGGGCAACTTGCAGAATAAGATACTATGGCAACCAATTGAAGGAACAACTGTAGAAGTTACTGTAGTCTTCTTCTCTAACGCTCAGACAACAACTATCGTTGTTTGTCATACGAGCGAAAATGTGTTAATTTTGTGCTGCCGTTTAAGCGCCCGACAAGTCGGGCCCGCCGCATCCACTTTGGCATGGGAGAGAACTGTTATCTTTTAAGTCTTTCTGGGGGGGGGGGGGGGGAGAGGCTGGAGAATGGACCAAGATGGCAGGAAAAAAAAAGACAAGAGTAGGGTGACAGGAAGAAAAGGAACAAGGCAGAATCAAAGAGAAGGATAAAATAAATAAATTAAAAAAAGAGGAAATTCCTTGTACAGAATGTCCAGAAGGTGGAGGTGCTATTTATACTGATAGGCCCTCAACATTGAAATTCAGATTCTTTGTCAAACTGCTGCTAACACATGTTTCAACAATCTCTTCAGACTCAAATACCAAAATTCATTGTTGTATAGGCTACAGGTCAGCTTTCAGTTAGTGTTGTTCCAGTTCATCTTTTAAGTCTTTTCTCTCCTTCAGCTATCCTGCTGATTACAATCCCTGTTCATTGTGCCTATTAGGCCTACTACTTTTATAATGCAAGAGAAACTATTTTTCAAACGCGCGAACACACACATACACACACATACACACGGGCGCACGCGCACGAACGCACGCGCTTTCATAAAAACCAAGAATGATGGGATGGGATGATAGAAGTAGACAAAGAAGAAAATAAATCTATTGCTGTTTCTCTAAAGTTTATTCAATGACATCCCTTCCAAGCTCCAACCTTTTTCGATTCGTTTAGAGTCGTACACTCACGAGTGGGAAGTACACCCATTTTCTCATTAACGTCTGTCTTTGGTGTGTGTTGAGCAATTTACTTGTACTTGGCGACTGTGTATATGCTAAAAAGTGTTATTGTTTGCAACAACTTCGGTGTGTGTGTGTGTGTGTGTGTGTGTGTGTGAGTGTGAGTGTGTGTTGCGTTTTGATCTGGTTTGAGATAAGTTGTCAAATTGTTTTGTTTTGTTTTACTTGTTTGGAATTTGTTTGGTGTGTGTGTTTGGTGTGTGTGTGTGTGTGTGTGTGTGTGTGTGCGTACGTGCGTGCGTGTGTGTGTGTGTGTGTGTGCGTGTGTGTGTTTTGATCTGGTTTGAGATGAGTAGTCAAATTGTTTTACGTTTTGTTTTACTTTTGTTTGGGGATTTGTTTGTTGTGGGTTTGTTTGATTTTTTTTTTTTTAGGGGAAGGGGAGGGACGTAAGAAGGTGAGGAGGGGTAGGGGGTCATCTTGCACTTTGTGTCCATAGTTAGATCCAGACCTATATCAGTTTGGTTTCATTCTTCTCCCACACACACCCCACCCTTTCCGTTCCTCGGCTAGAGAGGTCCGAGGTTCACCGATGGCGAGATTTTGCGTCCCATCAAGGTAGCCGCATTCTGACTTCGGGAATGAAGTCTTAACAGGATACCTGTGTGCATACGGCTTTTTTCTTTAGTTTAAATTGTGTGTGGTCCGTTCCTACCGGCACGGAAATGACCTACTTTTTCCGAAAAGACGGAATAGGTATTTAACGTGAGCAAGATGTTTCGCGTGTGTTCGCACAAGGCCTCGGCTTATAGTCTCGTCCAACAGACTTTTTGGAGAATGGAGTCAGTATTGATGTTAACTCCAGGATAGAATTCTCTAAAACGGGCTCGATCCTGGCCCCGATAACGAGCGCAATGCTCTAACCACTAGGCTATCCCGCTCCCCTGCTTTCATTTAATCTCGGCTTTGCTGATAAGTAAACAAAAGGCGATAGGCTACATTTGAAAGGGTGGGGAAGGCTATACGGAAGACTGACAAAAACAAACCTCAACATCTAACAGTTCGCTGGTGTGTCGGTTAATGACTGTGTTCCCATTCCATTTATAAATCAATCGCTATCTCTTCCCTCCCCCCCCCCCCCTCTCTCTCCGACTCTGTGTGTGTGTGTGTGTGTGTGTGTGTGTGTGTGTGTGCACGCGCGCGTATCAAATAATAATCGCAGTGTGTGCGTGCGAGGGCGCGCACGCGTGTGTGTTATGTGTGTGTGTGTGTGTGTGTGTGTGGCGCGCGCGCGTGCGTGCGTGCATGCGTGTGTGTATGTGTGTGTGTGCGCGCGTGGCATGCGTGTGTGTGTGTGATTTTTCATCATTATTTATCATTTTTTCTTTTGTTTCAATAATAAGCAGTTGTATGCTTTTATTTTACTTCGAGTCCCCATGGGCATGCAGTTCTATACATTTTATCATGTTTCTAAAGGCACATAATGGCCTTTCCTTCTTGAGCCGTGGAACAAGTTTTAACAAGTGCACAAGATATTCTCTATGTGTTCACACAAGTGACCTCGTTTCATACTCTCATCTGAAGGACTTTTGGGGTAGTGGAGTCGGCACAGTGCACACACACACACACACAACACACACACACACACACACACACACACACAGAGAAAACCTAGGGGAAGAAAGAGGCTGAGAGAAAATCTTAACAAACTGAAGTAAGGTCAAGCAGGTTGGAAGAGCATGCAAATCTGGACAAAAGATAGACAGAAAGGGAAACAAAGAACAAAGTGAAGATTTATCATATGACACATAGGCACCAGCAAGAATATTCAATATATTGAAAGTACAACATATACTTTTTAAAAATACAACTTTTATTCTCTGTAACAGTTTGTACAATTTCAACTCATGCATATTCCACCTGAAAATTCAAAAAAAAAAGAACCCTTTCTTTCACACTGTTTCCGCAATTTTATTTTACTCATAAACCCCACCTACGCACACACACACACAAAAAGTTTGTTAAACCTATATTAGTATATATTCTAATACTTTTAGGCATTTAACTTAAAAGAGGAGGGGGGGGGGGGGGCTAAAGGATTCATAAATGATGATCATCAGGGACTTATTGCTCAATCAGAAATTGCATTTTTGATCTTCATCAAATCATCAGAAACACGGCATTGCTATTTCAATGTAATCTACTCTATTGATCATTTGCATTCATTTCCACCCTCAACTTCTGTTCAGCAAGTAAATTCCAACACATTTTTAAACATGTGCCTCCCCCTCATCATGTTTCCAAGATTAAAGGTCTACCAGGTGTAATCAAAGGGCTCCAGTGAACTGTGAAATAGATCAATCAAATTATGTTAAAAAAAAAGTGTGTGTGTGTTTATATTTTTTCCAGTTAGTGTGTGTGTGTGTGTGTGTGTGTGTGTGTGTGTGTGTGTGTGTGTGTGTGTGTGTGTGTGTGTGTGTGTTCTATATATTCTAAAAGTTTTTGAAGGTGTAGAAACAGTATCTACATCAGAGAACCCTGTAGGTGATTAGTCTCTCACTATGCCAAAATTTCGTACTCCTTTTTTTTTTTTTATAGATATGTTGATAGCTGCCAGATTAAATGCTAGTGGTTGACAAAGTTTATCAACGAACTAAATGTGAACATTTTCATTGAGTTGAAATGGTAAAAAATCAAATCAAATCACAAACATCTGTAGAACTTAGTCATTGGGAAATAACTTTTTATGATCAAGTTTAAGTACAAAATTAACACTTTTTGGTTACAGAAAAAAAACACGGAAAAAATTCATTTTCAGTTACCTTACAAACAATCCCTGACAATTTGTTGAATTCAAGGTTTTCAGGGGATTTTTTTTTTGGAATTCTAGCTGATTTCAGTTAAAAGACTTTGGAATGAAGTTGCTAGTGGTAAAATATTACCTCACAAGCCTTCTGGAAAGTTTTTTTTCTGATATGCACTACCTACCTCATATGATTGTTTTAACACATTTGACACTTAAGATGTTTTTCTCAGAGTTTTATAATATAATATAATCTGTATTAAACATATAAACATAATCTCATGAATCTTCAAAGTATACGACTGTGTTCATTTAAGTATGTCAAGAGAAGTAGCATAACCCTGTTCAGTACACTTTATCTGTTCAGTGGTCCCATATCAACAGATCTGTTTTCTTTGGTTATTGTTTTCAAACACATTTCTTCTTTCTTGATAAAACAATAACATATTTACAACAGGAACAAAACAAGAAAATGGCATTCGATTTAAAAAGTGACAATGCAAACTCCACAGAAACCAGAATGTATGTACACTGCTCATACACATATTTAAAAAACTTAAAATCACATGAATCTTTTTTTTTTTGGGGGGGGGGGTGGGGGGAGGGGGGGGGTGTTGTTCCCTCAGCCAGAATTCCAAGGTTCACCAATGGTGAGATTTTTGCATATGTGACTGCTTTTTCCCCACCATTAAGGTAAACACATTTCAACTTCAGGGATAAATACATTAAATATGATTTATAAACATAAAGAAACAAACACAGAGACAATTTTCTTTCACTGCAAGATGATCAGTGCTGGTAGGGATGATGTAATGATTTTGCTATATATATACAAATGCATGTTCTTTGACACTACTTGACAGGGCAGCACTCTACACTTCCTATTAATATATCCTGGCACTTCCACTTCAGGTGAGTTTTATCTTTAGTTTTTCTTGCTCCGTCATATCTATTCACTGCCCTGCATGGTCAAGTGAACAATGCAAGTAGAATGTGTGTTCTCCTAAATCAAATCAGCGATCCAAGAACAAAGATCATCGGGAACAACAAAAACAGTAATGATATAAAAAAACCACTTACAACAACAACCGTGATGATGATAATAACGATGAATGATAGTGATGATGATGTCAATGATGTTTAAGAAACTACCAACAAGTTCTGACCTCGCTTCAAAAGCCTTATACTTGACAACAAAACAAGTAGCTCAACATCATTAAGCAATTCATTCATCCCTCAGATGAAAACATCTTGCACACACATTAAAAACCCATTCTGCCTTTTGGAAGAGCAGGCCATTATGTGCTGGTTGAAACAGATGAAATTAAAAAACAAAAAAACAAATACATTTGATTACACTCCAGTGTCATGTCTAGACACCATCCCCGAAGTGGAATGCACCTTAATGATGGATAAAAAACGTTCGCACACGCAAAATCTCACTATTGGTGAACCTTGGAGCTCTAGCTGAGGAACAAAAAAACAACGAAAAGCGGTTTTCCCACAAGATTTTGCTGTTTGACCTGTTGTGCCTTTCATTTTAATCCACAAAGGAAGTGAGCAGAAAACAGACATGCAGACAATAAAGCACCAACATTTACTGACAATAAAAGGTGAATCTGTCAGCCCCACAGAATAAACATGTATTTGCAAAAAACAGAATCTAAGCAGAAGATGGCAAAGTTCTGTAAAGCATCACACATATAATAACTATGTTACAGAAATACAGGAAAAGGCAACACTGAAACAGATCAGAGTACTGTGATAGATTAGTTTGTAACATGAACACCTCCCAATAACTTGCTGCACAATAAAAGTCATGGCATAGGCACTGAGATTTGGTGGATAAACAAAGAACTACGCTGCAGAAAAGACTTTGTAAAGCTTATATATGCACAGTCCCCCAGCAACCAGTGACACAGTGTTGTGCAAAACTTTGCGCCGAGTGTCATCTCTGCGCACAAGAATAACTGGTGTCGTTGTGGTCAGTGAGTGCAAAGGCAACTTTGGAACTTTATTCATGTTGGTCTCCACTTGGTACTTGCAGCAAGGATCAAACTGCCAGGAGATGGCGTATACCCCTGCACACATCATGCTCAGGAAGCCCAAAGGTAGCGAAATCTCTCCATGAGAAGGCCATATCCCTGACACTACTAAAGACCCCACTCCTGTCAGTACAGCTGTCTTGTGAAGGCAGTTTCCACACCTGATCCATTTGGCAGCTTCGTTTCCCAACTTGGAAGGTTCAATGACTATGGTCTTGATCCCCGAGTCAAGAGCAAGGTCAAGTCCACCTCAAACTCTTCCTGAGAAGATTCATGTTCGTATATTTCACGAATCACGACACAGTCCCGCACACCTTTCCGTTTCTTTGTTGTTGTTTGGCAACCTGCAACACAGATATATTTGAGATAATGGCGTAGGGAAATTGTGTTGGTTCTCTCCAAATCCCTACCAGAACCCACGCTCATCATTCCCAAAAGTTCAGGCAAGATCCATCAGATTTAATAGCAGCTGAACAGCCAGCTTATGCGATAGTCTAACCATATACTCTGGACATCTTTGCGAACAAAAAACAGCTGAATCTCTCTCTTTGGTATCCTGTGAAGTTTAGAGCTTTACAGATTTTACCTTTTTGTGGTGAAGGTTTGCACTTGGAGATAAAGGCATCAGGTTAGATCCTCTTAAACAGGTGCCTCAGTGGAGGCTTGAAGTTGAACCCGGGCTGTCAGACCATAAGCTCAAAATTCTAACCTCCAGGCTCTTCTCCCTCCCAAAGAAGTTTAACTTACTTTCATACTGTCATCATTCCCAAGTCAGTCTATCAGATGAAACATAAACTGATGTCCAGTGTGTGTGAATCATAACTACAATCTTACAGTACATACACAATGAAACCCATACAATATAATTTATATTTCATTGATGAGTAAGCTGGCTATAGTCCTCGATTTAAATAACATGAAAATACCCAATGTGTGCCCATGGTTTTCCTGGCTCATTGAGTTATGACTTATGCAGAAACATTTCCCCATATGGCTCACATGGTGTACTCTATATTATAAAGAGCAATATGTTCACCATAAAACCTCCTTCAAGTTCTTGGGAAAATCCTAAAATTGAATACTTAGGACTAATCGGCTTTCTTGCTAAAACTTGGCATGTAGACTGTAGTGTTCCTTATTCAAGTTATTGCAATGAAATGCCATCACTAGTCTTGAGTAGTCAGCAGTGACTAGTCTGATATCATTATCAGTATTATATGGTCGTATACTAAATCAGTAAATCACTAAATGTCAATGTTACGTTTTTTCAATCGCCAACAAACAAACAAAAATCTTATTCTTAGCAACACATGAAAATTAAAGAACCACATACACTGATACAGTGACACACACAATGAGTATAGTGCTTACTAATGCTAAAATGTAATATATAATTATATGTCTTTTGAATTTGTACCACACTTTTGACATTTTTTTTTTAAATGCCTGGGAATCCAAATATCTGTGATAGGGGCCTAAGCTTTTTGCCTTAGACCAAGTACCATTGCCTTGGCAACCAGGTAATTAAACACTCTGTCTAGCTCTATAGATGGAAGCAACTGGCCTCAAGTTGCATCCCATTGCAGAAAATAACTTTTTCTATCAAAGACCCAGTTATCATGAATTAAGCCAGTGTATTGTTCGGAATTTTTCACACACACACACACACACACACACACACACACACACACACACACACACACACACACAAGCATGCGAGAACACACACACACACCACACACACACACACACACACAACACACACACACACAAGCACGCGAGAACACACACCCACACACACACACACACACAACACAACGCGCGCGCGCGCGCGCGCGCGCGCGGCGCGCGCGCGCGCGTATACACACACATACACACACATTGTGTTCAATTAATTTAACAGTCAAAATCTTTGTTCCCAGACAGCCAAGAAGCTCAAGACGTGGGCCTTTATTTTTATTTTTCCCTAACTGCCTAAAACTTGAATGTGTACAAACTTGGCCTAGGCGGTCTGCTAATAATTACAAGCACTGAAGCAGGCGTAGTTGCTGCTATCAGTATCACTTGAATAAGTTAAATGACGTTACTACATTTTTGTCATACTTCGTCAAAAACAATAAGGGGGAAGTATTTCCAACATGATCAATGTATTATAATCGCGAGTAAACGCAACCCTAACATTGACTGCCGCTAGCAACTTCAAAATCTCACCTTGAGGCGGTCTCTGCCATTTTCAAAGAAAATTTAACTATGACGTATTTGTTATGCATTGTCTCCCTTCCTTCCTTTCAATTCATGTGACAATAAACAATAGTAGCCTAGTCCTCCTAACCTAGGTCACATGAAGCTGACAGCACAGAAACTGAAGCAGACAGCCTGAACTTTCAGATGCTTTGACACCACCCCATATAAATTGAACTTGATTGTCGAGTTGTCTAAAGTTGAAGCTTTAATGAAACAGACAGCAAAACTGTAAAATGAAGCAAGATGAAGAGTTTCTCCTGACTGGAGACGATCAGCATTTTGACAAAACTTCGCTTTCACACCAAACACGGAAGAAACAAAGTTATGTTTTCGCTCTTGGTCTGCTAGCAGGGATTTTGATCAGTGTTTTTCTTATTCTCCTGTGGATGTGTAATCCATACTTAGCGGTGCACGATGCAGCTTTGTTCACACCTGGTGGAAGAGGCAAAGTGGTCAGCCGTCTGGTCCAGGTGATCGAGATCGAAGTGGAAACTGATCAAACCAGCTATTATGAAGTAGCAGGCAACAAAGATGGAAAACATATCAAACAGAAACCAGGAAACCAGACAGTCGCACCAGCCTGCTCCCTGACCGTTAACGATCGGTTTGACTGCTGGCCGGAATTCTGGTCAGCCTCACAGAAGACCTGCGAAGCTCGAGGCTGTTGCTGGAACAGCGCAGCAACAGGTGTGCCGTTCTGCTACTACCCCAGCAATTATGTCAGTTACGCGATTTCATCCGTTGCATCGTCAGCTGCTGGCAAGACGGCCAGACTCACCAGAAAAACAGCATCACCCTTTCCAAATGATGTGATGGAACTTCAGGTGGACATCATGTACCAGTCGGAGAGCACAGTGCGCTTTCGGGTAGGCCTATGTGAAATTATATCTAACATTTATTTACACACACGCACACGCGCGCGCGCGCACGCACGCACGCACGCACACACAAACAAACAAACAAAGGCATGCACACTAGCTCACTCAGTCATACACATTATTAACATACATATATTATATATATGTGAACATACAACATATTCCCCTCTCTCTCTCTCTCTCTCTCTCTCTCCTCTCTCCTCTCTCTCATCTCTCCTCTCTCTCTCTCTCTCTCTCTCTCTCTAGCTCACTCAGTCATACACATTATTAACATACATATATGTGACGCTCCACCACATAATGAGACGGAGTGCACATAAAGTCAATTTTTAGTTATTGACATGTTATTAATGTCCAATAAAGTGGCTATCAAATACAAAGAACAGATTGAAAATCGGACAATTTTGTGCAAAGTTATTACAAATTGAAATGATAGACTGCAGGATGTGACAAAATGAGAAACGGGCAAGTTTATTTTAGTAACAGGTTGTCAGAATAAGTGCTTTGGTATTTTCAAAACACATTTAAAAGCAAAAGGAATCAAAAGTATGCCTTGATATTTCATTATAAGGTAGATAAACAGATATAGTTTAATGATCAATCAAAATCTCAAAATTGACAACTTGACCCCCACCTCCCTTTAAAGGCTCCTAGCGCAAAATTGGGTAATGTGCTAAGCGACTCATTTCGTGGTGGAGCGTCACATATATGTGAACATACAACATATTCCTCTCTCTCTCTCTCTCTCTCCTCTCTCTCTCTCTCTCCTCTCTCCTCTCTCTCTCTCTCTCTCCTCTCTCTCTCTCTCTCTGCCATGGTCCATTCATCATCATTCCATTAGCACGTGATTCACAGTCACCTCACACATGATGTGAAAAAGTTTGTTCAGTGTGCTCTCTCTCTCTCTCTCTCTCTCTCTTGTTGTGAAGGTGAAGGTGAAGGTGCTATGTGTAACCACAGGAGGACACTATAAATTGCTGTGTGGTTATCAGTGACTGCAGAATTTTGTGAATTTAAAAACTAACCTTACATTGTGAATTTAAAACCTGTTGTGAAGGTGAAGGTGCTATGTGTAACCACAGGAGGACACTATAAATCACTGTGTGGTTATCTGTGACTACAAAAGGACACTCTACGTTGCCTTGTAATAGAGAAGAAACTACTGCAGTTGGAAACTATTCCTAAAATCTAAGTCACGGCCATCTTCTACTCTCTGTGGCATTTCTTTTCTTTGTCAATTTATTTGCTTTGACTTCACATTGTTTTATATTCATTAGTGCATTATTACTTACTGTATTGGATTATTGTGGCAGTTCTTTTCTTTGTCAATTTGTTTGCTTTAACTTTACAGTGTTTTATTCATCTGTGCGTTATTACTTACTGTATTGGATTGTGGTTATATTACATATCGTGATTAATTAAGTCATATTTTTTAATTTAGTTTTGTGATTTGCCTATTATTCCATATATCAACATGGTTATCTCATCAAATAACTGGCCCAGGAAAGACGGACTGCGTATTGGACACCTAAATGCAAATAGCGTACTAAACAAAATATCAGATGTACAAACCCTACTATACAATTCTGATAAGCCCTTTCATATTTTTGGAATTACTGAATCCAGACTCTCAAACAAAATACCAGATACAGATGTCGTAATTCCTGGTTACCAACTCATACGCAAAGATCCATTACTCCCCAAATCCACTGGCGTACTTGTATATATCAATGAAGCATTAAATTTCAAACGTATTCCAGATCTAGAAAACCATCAGGTTGAATCAGTCTGGATAGAAGTTAAGCTCAAGCGAAACAAACCTATCAGAATTGGATTTATCTATAGAAATCCATCTGAAAGAATGAACTGGACAGATAGATTCTCCGCAATGATGGACTCAGCATCTCTTGACACTATAGAAACATTACTTTTGGGCGATTTCAATATAGACTTACTCAAACCTCAGCCCTCATGGATAAACAAGTTAGACACCTATAACCTTACACAAATTGTTGATACACCAACACGAATAACATCTAGTAGCAGAACACTGATTGACCATATTTACATAACACATAAACAGAACATTAAGGAATTATGTATACCTATCCATGGCTGTAGTGACCATCTTCCTATATGTGTCACATGGAATAGAAAAGGTACACAAATCCCAAAAGTAGGACATAAGGAAGTTACTTACCGATCTTTTACAAAATTTGATGAAAACTACTTTCTAAATGATCTCCTAAATTCTCCTCTTAATAATGTTTACAATTTTACAGATCCAGAGGAAGCCTTGACCTTCTGGCTGGAAACATTCACGTCGCTTTATGACAAACATGCTCCCTTTAAAACCCACAGAGTAAAACATAAAGTACGGCCTGAATGGTTAACGAATGAAATTATGACTGAAGCACGTCATCGAGATAACCTACTAAAAGCAGGAAAATTTGATGAATACAAAGTACAAAGGAACAAAGTTAATTCATTAAAGCGAGCAAGTAAACAAAAGTACTTTCAAAATCTTACTTCATCGAAACAAAATTCGAAATCAATGTGGAAAGCTATCAATCAGCTAACAAACAAATCATCATCAATCCCCATTATTCAGAACATTTCTCCTGATCACCTAAATACCCATTTCACAACCATAACTGACTCATTGATAAAACAAAATAATGTTGAACAAAATTCTCTAGAAAAACTGAAAATCTTTTGTAGATCCAAAAATATCAATTCAAACATGAATATACCACCATTGAACATAGCAGAAGTCTATCAGACCCTCCAACGATTAAAACAAACTAGCAGTCGAGGTCCAGATGGTCTGGATGGAAAAATTATCAAAATCGCAGCACCAATCTTAGCTGATACACTCACTTATATCTATAACCTGTGTATTGCGAAGTGTTACTTCCCATCACAGTTCAAAGTGGCCAAAATCATTCCCTTTTATAAATCTGGTGACACTTCAAACCCATGCAATTATAGGCCAATATCAATATTATCAATTATTTCTAAACCACTTGAAAAACATATACACAAATATCTTAGCCAACATTTAGAACATTATGGCCTTTTAATTGATAACCAATCAGGATTTAGGAAAAATCATTCATGCCACACAGCCCTTACTAGCATTGTAGATACTTGGCACAATAACATAAATGATAACAAATTTTGTGGAGCTCTCTTTGTAGACTTCGCCAAAGCGTTTGATGTCATTGATCACGAACTGCTATGCAGAAAACTATCGCTCTATGGAATATCTGCTAACAGTATGATGCTGATTAGATCATTCCTGCATAACAGACAACAATACATTTCAATCAACACCACAAAATCATGTACACTACCTGTAAAATATGGAATACCACAAGGGTCTGTTTTAGGCCCATTTTTATTTTCTATATATGTTAATGACCTTCCACTCTACATCGAAGAATCATGTGAACTTTTTTGTGATGACACTACAATTCATACTAGCCACAACAGCCTAAACAAAATATCTACCTCATTACAAAATAGCGTTAATGCTTTAAGCAAATGGTGTGATTACAACCATATGTCACTTAACCCCCACAAAACCAAAATCATGCTTATTACAACAAGACAAAAAAGACAAAACATGACAACCAGACTTCCACCTATATCAATCAACAATGAAACTATTGAAGAAGTTGATAACCATAAACTTCTAGGTGTAATGATTGACAACAACCTTTCATGGATGATGCACATTAATAGATTATGCAAAACAGTTTCCAAACAAGTGTACCAATTATGCAAAATTAAACACTTTATCAACATACATGCCAGAAGAGTATTCCTACATGCTTACATTTTATCTTCCATTAATTATTGTTCTACGCTTTTTGATACAGCCAGTGCCAATGTCCTAAAACCTCTTAACCGCATGTACAAAAGAGCACTCAAAGCAGTT
>CM060316.1:42994597-43017097 GCA_030674155.1 Stramonita haemastoma
TTTAACAGCTCACACCACTGCATCACATGATAACGTGCAACCATTGCTATCAGTATCACCATGCAGATATTCATGGAGAGAGAGAAATCTGCTGTGATTTAAAGTAGCATGCAAAACAATACACCCTTAGATAGATTACCATGCTGGTAACCCTCTTCAGGACTTTGCCCTAATGTGCAGCTGAGGGGATCACATGTTCTTTTTGTGTTTGCTGCACAGCAGATGCTAAACATAGATTACTTGTAAAATCACAGTACAGGATATGGTGTAACAACAACAACAATTTTACAGGCATTCAATGCACAACCTCAAAACCTAAAACATGGATGAGACTACAAAACATGCACACTTACTTTGCTTCTTAATTTGTTTAGCCAAATGGGGTTGAATGCATAATGCCTGGTCTTCTCCTGTGCTTGTAACTCTGGCCTCAGCTGACACATTCTGATTTCAGGGAGCTCATCAGAAAGTTAATAAGAAAAAGTTTTCAGATTTGCATGAAAAAAGGCTGGAGAATGGGCTAGGTTGGCAGAAAGTAGGCTGTGAGAGGGAGGGGATAGAGAGGTGATGAGAAAGACAGAAACAAAGGGAGTGATAGAAAAGGGGATTTCCAGAAGGTGGGGATGCTATACTGAATGGGCTCCTGGCATTCCCACAGGGGATTATTTACAGTATCAAATACCACAGTATTGATGTGTTTTTTGTTTCAGATCTTTGATCCAAATAACAAACGCTATGAAGTCCCCATGCAGCTGAACACCAGCTCCACTCCCGTACACCAGAGAGTGCAGACTACAATGTGAGCCTCCAGCACAGTCCCTTTGGCATTCTCATCACCAGAAAGAGCACCGGAGCCATTCTGTGAGGATCGTTTTAAATGGATATCATGTTCCTTCCTGCTGTTGCTGTCACTGTTGCTGCTGTTGCTATTGCTGCTGGTGCTGTTGTTGCTATTGCTGATGTTGCTATTGTGTTGTTGCTATTCCTGCTACTACAACTGCTATTCTACATCTTCCTACCTCATCATTATTGTTAACTCACTGTGCAATATTAAACATAAATCTTAGGATTCAGAAAAGCTGCCTGAACTGTAAAAATGCATGAATCCTGCGAGAGAAGCTCATAGAAGTTAGTTTTTTTAACCTGTCGTGATGAGGATGATTTGCAGTAAAGTGGTTCAGCATATCTTTTAAGACAATCACTTTGTCCTTAATAAAAGAAATTAGCTTTTTATTCATTTGCTATGTTGTGTCTGTCATTGAGTATTATATTTAGATATTTTGATGACATTGTAAGGAGATTTTAAAATAGAAAACTGCAAGTAGTCGTGCGTTGATTGTTTCCCGGCAAATAATATCACATGTTCCAGGTTCGACTCCCGTAACATGGCCCCTCTGGTTACGCTGACCAGTTCCTGCAGATAGGAACCAGACTTGTCCTCTCCCAACATCTACGGTCTGGGGGAGCACCAGGGACCTCTGAGACTGAACACTAACTGGAGCAAACTCGTCATCTGGAACAGGGATGAGGCTCCTGATGTAAGTACCCATCTACCCATGCAAAGCATTTGTTGTTGTTGGTTGTTTTTTTTTTTGGGGGGGGGGTTAATGTATGAGCTGATGGTTGTATCTGATGTGCAAAAATTCTGACTAATTTGAGGGTGGTATATTGATTTTGTTGTTGTGTTAATAGGTTACTGTGGTCGTGTTTAAGTTCATAACAATTTTGTGCATTGTGTAGCGCTTCTTGTAGCGTTCGTTTGATGTATTGGCGTTCGATAATGAGTACTGTCTTTTCAGAACACAAAGTTTTTATGTTGTTCTGCATATATTGGAATTGCAATGTTACCCACAGTCTTGGGTTTTTTTTTAAACATCAGTCTGTTTTGATTTAACATGATTTGTTACAAAGAAATGAAAATCAAGACTGATTTTAGCTCTCAGTGTGGAACTCACAGATAAAAGCAAGCACACCACTGCGAACGTTCATTCGAAGACATTGGTGTCCTATTCGGGAGTGTTAAACATAACAGAAAGTAAACTGGCTAGGAAAAAAAGTCTTGAAATCTGTTGTATTTTATTTTGCAATGTTTTCCTTCGTGATATTTGTAATATTTGTTTTCACTTTATATGGGAGTATTTGTTTGAAGCTGTGTTTGTGTTATTAGCGTGGGTATTGAATACATGAGGGAGCTTAATAGTTCAGTGGGCAAAGCATCAGACTCGTGGACTGTTAGCAGTTTGAGGGCAGTGGTTCCAGTCACCACTGTACTGTTTCTTTATTGTTGGCATTCCCCAGCTTAACACCCTGGGGGGTCACCCAGAATATGCACTTCTGACTCACTCATCCCACCAGAGAATCACCATGAGATTGAAAGTACACACTGCATGTGGAATCTGCGTGTATGACTCTTTTCATGTACCTAGCAATATAAGCAGCCATATTCTGACTTGAGAAGATTTTTTCCTTATTTATTATTTATTTATTTATTTATTTATTTATTCTTTTATATCGAGGATAACAGAATAAGCAATCATGTGCTTTTTTTCATCCGGTCCCTGTGTGTATGCATTTTTGTAAATATTGTCATCTGTTCCCACCGGCACACGATGGCCTACTCTTACGAAAAGCGGAACAGGATTTAACGTGTGCGCAAGATGTTCTGCGTGCGTTCGCCACGGGGCCTCGGTTTAAAGTCTCGTCCGAAGGACTTTTGGGGAGAGTGGAGTCGGCACTGATGTTAACTCCAGGAAGGAAATTTCCTCGACCGGACTCGAACCCGGGTCTTCCTTCTGTAAGGTAGAGTGGAGGCAGTTATGCTGTCAAACCTTCCCCTCCCTTCCATGCACAAATTAAAAGCCATCCATCTTGAGTAGAAGAATAATCCAGTTATGTCTTGTGGTATTCCTGAATAAACGTACACAGCATGCGCTCTGATTTCATATTTTTTATCCTTCAGCTAAACCTGCAATGTTTACCAGTGGTGCGATTTAGTACATGTGACCATAAAGGTAGTTGCATTCTGACTCCAGAGATCTATGCTGGTCATGTTCATGTTTCCTTAGCCCACCAAACACTGATATGAATCTGTCTATCTATCTATCTTTGTATTCTTCTATCTCTTTCTTTTTTTTCAAAGGGAGGAGGCAATCTGTATGGTGCTCACCCATTTTACCTGAATCTGGAGCCAGAGGGCAATGCTCATGGAGTCTTTCTCTTCAGCAGTAATGCCCTGGGTATGAATCACTCCTACCTGTCACCTGCTTCACCTGTGTAACTGTCACTGTGATGTGATGTTTGTTTAATTGGATTGCACTGTCTTGTGTTGTGTTGTATTGGGCTGGATTGAATTTTTTTGTTTTATTTTGTTTTCATTTCTTTTTTTAAAAGATTTTCTCTTTTAAAATTTCGTTTTTTTCAGGATTTTTCTTTTTTTTAGCTTTTGTTTTTACACTTTTGCTTTATATTTATGCCTAACAAGTAAACCGTCAGGTTCTAGGTTCGATTCCTAGCCTTACCCTTTCTTCCCAGTTCCCAGTTTGACCAAAAAAAATCAAACTGAACATCAAAGCCCTTCAAATGAGACTATAAACTGAGGCTCCATGAGTGTACACATACAGAACATCATGCACACACATAAAAACCCACTCCACCTTTCAGAAAAGTAGGCTTTTTCATGGTGGTAGGAACGGATGACAAAATTTCAAAAATGCATGCACACAGATGTCATGTTTGGACACCTTTCCTGAAGTGAGAATGCAGCTACCTAAATGGTGGAGGGACAAAAAAACAGCTGCATACACAAAAATATTGCCATTGGTGAACCTCAGAGCTCTAGCTGAGGAACAAAAAAAGACGAAGAAGGAGAAGATTATTTTGAAGAAAAACAAAGTCACTACTTCAGCAATAAGGGGGTGGGATAGCTTAGTGGTCAGAGCATTCGCTTTCCCCAAGTTAAGTCAAGCAGCGTGGAGCGTGGTTACCAGTTGGACGGGTGTCCGTTTGTGCACCTTGGCTTCAGTACAATCCCCCTCAGTTCACCCAGCTCTAAATGGGTACCTGCCCTCTTTAGGGTCAGGGAAGGTAAAGCAGCAAGGGAGAGGAGATGGGCACCACCCTCAATATGCTGAGGTCTCTGATGCCTTGCTCCCCTACAACTGCCTAGGTTATGGGACACCTTTACCTTTTTTTTACCAAGAGCACACATATATGTGTATGGATGTGTTCTGTCAGAGGTGGCCCTTCAACCCTATGCGGGAGGAGAGGGTGGCCTGACCTACAGGTCACTTGGAGGTATTCTGGATTTCTTCGTCTTCACTGGACCTTCGCCCCTACAGGTGGTGCAGCAGTACGTCTCTCTGATTGGTCGACCCACCATGCCCCCATTTTGGTCTCTGGGTTTCCACCTGTGCAAGTACGGCTACATGAGCACCAAAAACCTGAAGGAGGTGATTGAGAGGAACCGAGCTGCGAAAATCCCATATGTGAGTGAATGATTTTTATTACAGTTCTTTGAATATTGTGTCTTTTTTTTTTTTAAGCTGATCAAAATCTTAAGATTTCAGGTTGATAAAGTGGGTGATTACATAGATTTTATTTACTTTCTGTGATTTTTTTTCCTTGTTTATTGTATTTATGTATATGCATTTCTCTTTTATTGAGATAATAAAGTATTGGTAGTAAACCATTCATGTTTAATGCAGACAGAGCAAAATGATCAGACCAGTATTTATCTCAGAAGTACTGAATAAAATTTTGAATTATAAACAGCATAATAAAATAGTGAACAAAATTGTTCTTATTTTGTTATGGTGGATTTGATTCCTTATTTTGTATTTTGGATTAGATATTTCACTTTGATATATATTTCTGTAATCAGATGATTGCTGTCAACCTCTGTTGTTTCTGTATTTTTTTTCTCATTCTCAAAGGAATGTCTCTTTATGTATTTTTTTCTATTGATAAGATAAAGAGTGTCTGTCCATTGCCTGTGTGTTTTATACCCTAACATATCTGTGTTGTGTGTTCTCTGTGTGCAGGATGTTCAGTGGAATGACATTGATTACATGGAGGCCTACAAGGACTGGACCTATGACTCCAATGGCAGTTATGCTGGCCTTGACCTTGTGGTGGATGATCTGCACAAGCATAATCAGCGTTACATCATGATCATTGTATGTCAGTCTGTTCTTACTTGGATTTGTTGTTCATGTTCTTAAGCCGGTTTTATGTAGGTAGCAGATTCAATGACTTTGCTTTTGAAGACTTCCTAACTTGCTGTTTTCACTGTCTTAAACAAGATCTCCTACTAGTGGTGTCCCATAACCTAGGCGGTTGTAGGGGAGCAAGGCATCAGAGACCTCGGCTTCTCTAGGGGCCGGCATATTGAGGGCGGCGCCCATCTCCTCTCCCTCACTGCTTTACCTTCCCTGACCCTAAAGAGGGCAGGTACCCATTTACAGCTGGGGGGACTGTACTGAAGCTGAAGCGCGCAAACGATCACCCATCCAACTGGTAACCATGCTCGACGCTGCATAACTTGACTTGGGGAAGCGAGTGCTCTGACCACATAGCTATCCTTCCCCCCCCCCTCCTACCAGTACTTGCAGTTTTCTGAAAAGATTCATAAATTTGTGGAAATCCTCAGTGAAGAAAGTCATGGTAAAGAAAAAAAGAAAGTGGCTGACACTTTAAGAATATACTGAGTACGTATGGAGATGAAATACTGAAGTGCAGATCACTGTGATCATTCTGTTGCTGTTTGTTGTATTGTACCTCATCTGCTGATGTACAGAGAGCAGAACTTAAGCATGGTATTCACTAGTCCTCAGATAGAAAGAAAATCATAAAATTACACAATATCTTACATTATATTAATTTGATAATAGTGACAGGTTTTTTATAACTGTTGCTTCTTTTCAAATTAGATATATCCGATGATGCAGAAAATTTCATATGAAAGGATTTCATAATGTTGACAAGACTTTTGCTGCTTTTGTTACATGATAAGATTTGCTACACGGTAAGTGTGTGTAATGTCAGCTAGGAATTTTCAGATGGGGATATCGATACTAAGAGACAATGCTATGCTTGCTATGTCTTCAGTTCTATTCCCTCTCGTACAATCTAGCAGGAGTAACCTGTTTAAATTGCCTGCTTTGAAAACACCAACAATCTCAGCTCCCTACTTTACTTGGCTATGTGCTGTTTTGTCAATGTGAAATAGAGGTGTTCATGAACAAGTGTCCTGGGCACAGTTAATAACTTACAGATTCTATGTATTCTTGGTGATTTGATTTGTTCATAGCTGCATGATGTAAAGTGAGCTTTTCTTCTTGTCTTGGGTCTCTGTGGTCAGCAAGACATAATGATTGGATTGGATTAGCATCACATCCATGAATAAGCTGTCATATGATGCCATATAACCGTGTTCAATGTAAGAGACACACACACTGACGGAGTACATTGTTGACAGGACCCAGGAATCAGCAGCACGCAGAAGCCAGGAACTTATCCCCCCTTTGACGATGGCCTCAAGATGGACGTCTTCATCAAGAATGCCACAGGACAGGTGCTCATTGGCAAGGTAACTGACAGAGTTTTAAACTCTGTGATTGTGGTGCACGCAAAAGTTTTGATTTGCAAGATCCTTGATGTAAGCAAAGTGCTGAGGCCTACGTGAAAATGGGATGCTTTGAAATGTTATATTGGGGTTTTCTTTAACCATAACAAGCTGTTTGTATCACAACCTATACTCAAAGTAGAAAAAAATCTTCTGAAGTTGGAGTCTGGCTGTCTGTATGGCGTGGTAATTAAAAACAGTCATACAGACAAATTTCTCAACCAGTGTGTCCTTACAGTGTCACAGTGATTCCCAGGTGAGATAAATGAGACAGAGCACATATTCTGGGTGACCCCCCCCAGGGTGTAAGGCAGAGAAACACACACAAATAATGTCTACTCAAGTCAAATTACAGTAATCATCTCTTGAGGGATACAATGCTTGGCTAGAGCATTGATTTGAAGATAACAGAAGAGTTGAGTTTAAGTCACATTTTAATCTATATATAGTTGCACAGTTTTTATCAGAGATTTGTCCTTTGATGAGTTGACACGCTTCATAACGTCCTGTGATTGAGGCTATAAATTGTAGGATTGGATTGGATTGACATGCATTTACAGAAACAGGTAAAACAGTAAAGAAAAATATGTGTGTGTGTCATCTGAACAGGTGTGGCCAGGTCTGACAGCCTTCCCTGACTTTTTCCACCCCAATGCTGACCAGTACTGGTTCAACCAGATGAAGAGCTACCATGACCAGATCAGCTTTGATGGCATCTGGGTGGTGGGTATTTTGGATAGCTTAGCGGTGGATTGGTTGGTTCTCACTATGTTGCGGTGGAATGTGGTGCTGCAGTAGGTTGTTCTGTAGTCTGCTGTTTTGTGCTGTGCTCTTCTTTATATCCTGCTGTTTTGTGCTGTGATTTAGTGTCAGTTATTATATCCTGCTGTTTTATGTTGTTTTGTGCTGTGATTTAGTGTTAGTCTTTATATCTTGCTGTTTTGAGCTGTGGTTCACTGTCAAACTTTATATCCTGCTGTTTTGTGCTGTATTTCACTGTCAGTGCTCTTCTTTATATCCTGCTGTTTTGTGCTATTTTGTGCTGTATTCAGCAGTCTCTACTGTGGTGCTGTTTTGTCTTTTGAATTATTGTCTGTATATTGGTTGTGTTTTGGATACAAGTACAATTATGCACACAGATTTGTGCATTCAAAAGTGGTGTGTTTGTGTGTGTGTGTGTGTGTGTGTGTGCATGCGTGCGTGCGTGCGTGCGTGTGTAGAATTTTATCAATCCCATGAATTGTGAATCGACAGGTGTATAATATTTCAAGTGTTTGATACCACTTAGTTTCTGAAGAAGAAACATTAAGGTAGGCACTTTCATAGCATTCATAATGAAAAGATGACGTGTTGGTTGTTCAGAATATAATGAGATCATGATTTAGCAAATATATGATATGACTTCAAGCTTTTTCAGACTTTGCGCAGGTTATTGAACCTTCTGATTTTATCATATTCACATTAGTACTGGCTTAGCCTTACTAGCCTTTGATGGTAGCATTAGCTCTTGATGGCGTCCACCATTGATTGCTTTGGGGAGAAAAAGAAGGGAGTATTTCATTCACTCTGATTGGATGCTGGAGGAGAGAAATCTCCAGCAATGAACATCAGTGTAAGTCTTTTAACCTTTCCCTGTTCAACTTAGGTGAATATAATGATGTAGTCAGCTTTAAAAAAAAGCACATAAATAAAAGAAAGAAAAAAATTTAGGGGGTAGGATGTCAGGGACAATAATCTCCCCCTCTCCTCTCCCACCCCCAAAAAGTATGGGCTTTTAGTCTTGATTTATCATATTTATATGTAAAGACAGACAAATTGCAATTTTTTGTTAATTATTGGCAATGACCATCTTTAGTTTCAAAATCTTTTTTTTTTGGAGGGTGGGGGGGGGCATAAAGGTTAAAGGTAATAATGTTGCTGTGTTTTGTATGGCTTTTTAATCATTTGATTGTACAAAAAAATGTTCTCCATTTCTAGACATTGTATGCTGAACTGTATAAATGTATCAATGCAGGATATGAATGAGATGTCCAACTTTGTGACTGGTTCGACATTTGGTTGTACTCATGGATCCCTAGACAATCCTCCATATGTTCCGCCTGGTGAGTGTCTGCCATCATTCTGTGATATATATATACATTTCACTCATTATTATTATTACATATGCCTAACCCTCTCAGTGCAGGAAGCCTGTTTTTTGGCTCAGCTTTCTGCTACCCTTCAGTCCTGTAAGGAGGAAAACCGCGTTCAATTCCTGGGTTTCTGAGGTGCTGAAGAGTGCAAAATGGGTACCTAGATAAATTTTACATACACACACACACACACAAAGTTTTATAAACATACTCATTGGAAAGGAAAAGCAGTGTTTGCCATATCAAAACTATTTTCCAGAGTCTGTTGATGCCAGTTAGCTGAATGATGAATCACTATAAACAAACCCTCTTCTGGTACCGTTATCGCCGGAAAATTGGCTGACAGGACTGAAGGGGAGAATGCTGAGGCAGAAATTCAGGATAGGGGAAGTAATTGTCAGCAGATATTCAGTACTGTAAGTGTTAATTTGAACTAGTGAACCATCAAATTGATGGAATGAGGCCTCCTTTCACTAAGTGTGGTTGATAAACGTAGCATCATCAACTCATAGTATCTTGGATGGTTTTCTGTTCTTTACCTCTGTCTTTGTAAGGATTTCCAGTTTGGAGGCAGAAATAGGGCTGCTCTACTTAAGCAGAAGAAGAGGCAGAGAAAATGACTGTTTGGGGAAAGAAGAGCGTGTGTATCAGAGGATAAGAGATTGGGAGTAAGGGGAAAGGATTGGGTAGTGAAATTTCATGAAAGATAGGAGGAGAAAAACATCAAGATATTATTTTTAAAATGCAGATGTCATTGCTTTATATTTTCTCTGATTCTGCAAGCCATTGCATTTTGTTTCTGTTCTCAATCTCTAGTTCTTTTTTTTTTTTTTCTATAAAGAAAAGAATGCACAAAAGAACTGGTTAATCCTTGTTGTTTTCATCTCTTTCATCACAGTCATCAGGGTTGTTTTTTCTGTTATAGGAATTAACGGAAAACACTGTTTGCCAAGACTATCTGCCCCTCTGCCAAGCAAGCTAACTCCACCAACTACAACATGCACAATATGTATGGCTGGAGTGAGATGCGGTCCACCCAGGCGTATGTTCATTATTTCGTTGTGGTTACTTTACAGATGTTCAGAGCATATGAGTTAGCTGAGTGCACATTATATTTCAATACAGGACTCAACATTTTGTATATTGTATTGTATTGTGTAATGTATACTGCTTTTAAGGACTGGATGTAAAAAAGCACTTGAGCACTTATTCCATTATCTTTGATATAAAAGAATAAATAAAATAAATTAATTAATTAATAAGTCATGGCAGATTTCTCTGTGTGAAATTCAGGGTACTCTCCCTGTGAAGATGGGAAGAGCACATCTCCACAAGAGCAGCATACACTTGTGTTACTCTATAAATACTGTTTCATTCTTTACCAGTACAAGACATATAACTTGTCAGTATCACAGTATTTTGTTTGATATAGGTTGGCAAAATATGTATATTTTCAGTATTATGCTAGTTTTTACTTGATGTTTCTGTAAAGTGTGGTTGTTGCACAGCACCACATTGTTTCATGTTTTGTAGCAATGGGTCTGACAGTGCTGCATTATGTTTGACTGACAGTGCACGGCACAACAAAGAGCTAAGCACAGGATTACTTTATTTTGCAATAATCCCACTCTGCATTACACATGCATCATGTTACTTGAAGCATCTTTCGAGTTCTTGATGCACAGCACAAGGTTACTATACAGTGCCTGTTACAATGAGCAAAGCACCATTCTGTACAGCTTCACTTGTTCAGAGTCTCAAAAGGTGATGATTATAGGAACGACAATGAACAGGTAAACACCCAAATAGGTACAGGTCTAAAATGTGTCTAATCATTAATTAACATTGATTTAGTTTGTTTTGAGCTGCCTGCTGACCAATTGTAATGGAACTACTCACAACTCCTTTTATGATTTATTTTTTAACCATATTGTAAAGAGATGGAAATTAATCATTATTATTTTGGGGGCTACAATTACTACATTGTAAAAATTCCCTAATATGCTTGAAAATGTGCTGAGCTGTTTCACAAATTCAACCAGCAAACTGCAAGATTTCCATCTGTTCTTTGTTCTCCTGACTTGACTGTCTGTCTGTATGTTTGTGGGTTTATCTGTCTGTTTGTATGTATGTATGAATTCACTTATTTTAGCAATGCATCATTGTTATATATGATTTTTTTTAGATAAAAAGTGTTAAGGACGTTGGGGTAGAACAAACCTCTTCCTTGATTTGTTAATGGCTGAAAGACTGAGATTGGTTTGTTTAATCTGGATTATGCTCCCAAGCACTTACCTGGCTTTGGAGGTTTGTTTCTTTTTTTTTGGTGGTGGTGTTGTTGATCCTCAGCTAAAGCTCAAGGTTCACTAGTGGTGAGATTTTTGTGTGTGTGATTCGTTTTTGCCCACCTTAAGGTAGCTACATTCTAACTCAGGGGATGGTGTCTAAGCACAACGCCAGTATGCTTGTGTTTTTTACTATTGTCATCCATCACTACTGGCATGCAATGGCCTACTCTTCCAAAAGGCAGAACATATTTAACTGTGTGCGCAAGATGTTCTGACAGTTTTTGCACGCAGGACCTCAGTTTATAGTCTTATTTGAAGGACTTTAAGGGAGTGGGTCGGCACTGATGTTAACTCCAGGGGCAAAATCCCCTACAATGGTTACCTCTGGTAGCTTAAACCCACACCATCAGATCACAAGCACAGTATTCTAACCACTGGCTATCCCACAAAGTGGGGAGGGGGGGGACATCAGTGATACCCAAGGCATTGCTGTGAAGTATTATCAGAGGGGAGGGGGGGGGACATCAGTGATACCCAAGGCATTGCTGTGAAGTATTTCAACTCAGGAAGGTGCTGTGGTGGGGGGGGGGGGACATCAGTGATACCCAAGGCATTGCTGTGAAGTATTCATCAGAGGGGGGGGGGGGGACATCAGTGATACCCAAGGCATTGCTGTGAAGTATTCATCAGAGGGGGGGGGGGACATCAGTGATACCCAAGGCATTGCTGTGAAGTATTCATCAGAGGGAGGGGGGGACATCAGTGATACCCAAGGCATTGCTGTGAAGTATTCATCAGACTGCTCACTGATAAAACAGTTTTTAAAGTTATCAAAAGTAGAGTATGGTTTTCAGGGGCCTGACCAAACTGTTGGGCAAGAGGAGCTTTGTCCTGTCCCGCTCCACGTTTGTGGGGTCAGGGCGTTACGGCGCTCACTGGTCTGGGGACAACAACTCATTGTGGCCTGACCTCTACTACTCCATTCCAAGTATGGCCTGGTTTGATTCTTGAGATTCTTTTTTGTGTCTTTCTTCTGTTTTCTTTTTTTTTTCATTCATTCTTTTTTTCTTTCTTTTTTTCATTCTTTCTTTCTCTGTAGTGTGACTCAAGATTTGACTGTGTTATGGTTCCAGAGTATGAGTTTGTCACTACACAAAAGACCTCAAATTAACTGACATGTTTACCAGCTGCCAAACGAAATATGTACTGTTTTGCCTTTGGAGCATGGTATAAGCTGTAGGCTTGCTGTTGCTCACAATGTCTGCATGTATTATAACCATGTTTGTTTCTGAGTAAATATCTTCTTAAACCAAAGTCACCACACAAACAAGTAACAGGTCAAATAACAACTTGAAAGAAGAAGGGTTTACAGTAGTCCTTTTTTGGTGACTAGAATAACAAAGACACATTTAGATGGAACAGGTATTGTAAGAAGTGAATAAGAGCCATCCTCTTTATAGAAATTGTCATTTTCGTTTTGTTGAATTTTTCTAAGTAATGAACAAAGTTCAAATATCCAACAGAAATAAGGTTGTGATGACTCCATAACTTTTTGGGTTTTTTTAATTTTTTTTTTTAGCTTTGCCGCCTGTGTTGTCATCTCTTGATAGTCTGGATGGAGCATAGCAGATGTATTACCATGCTCAAATCTCTGACTGGTTAAAAATCGCAGGTGTTCATGTTTATTCAGCTTGTGAAAAAGTTTGGTTGTTTGTTTTTCTTTATGAGGTTGAATGTTTTCATAATGTGAGTGGTTTGTTTTCCTCCGCAGTGATTTTGAGTTTCAACATGTTTGGAATACCACAGTCAGGGGCGGATGTGTGTGGCTTTGGGGGCAAGACTACTCGTGAACTTTGTATTCGCTGGATGCAGCTGGCATCGTTCTACCCGTTTATGAGAAATCATGACAGTTTGCACAGCAAGGTAACAAACTGTCAACAGATATGCTGCCAGTTTGCTGACATGTCATTTTTTTGTTGTTGTTGTGTTTTGATTGTCTTGTGTGTTTCTACAGAGGAAGATCAGCAGCAAAGTTTCTGGTCTGTGTAGTTTTATTCCAGGTGATTATGTGTGAAGTACATGTGTACAACCTCATGATCATGACACAGGCTGTCAGATCTGTTCTGTTAGCAGAACATGGCTGCATGAAATAAAAGAGGAGGAACTAAAGAAGATAAAGTATTACATGAACAGTTTTCTACACTCTTGATTCCCCTGGACAAAGTTGTTTACGGCTCATATAAAAAATCTTTTCAACTATTCCCGTCAAACTCATGAGTTTAACTTAGCTTATTGCTATGTCTTTCTTCTTTCAAATCTGTTCAGTTTGTTCAAAATCAGACACTGTTTCTTTGCTTTCATTCTCATTTTATACAAAATACCTTTCAATATTTCAAAGTTTTCACTCAGCAACAAGGCATATGATCAATTACATAAATCACATAAAAACTGTAACAGATATCAGAAATTAAAGGTAGTGTATCCTACTCCTGTACTACTTTGCCAGAGGAAGCAAGATTTAAAGTCATGCACGTTGCTCCTTTATCATGAACATCTTGCCTTTGTAAACAGGAATGGCTGAAAAAGGATTCCTTCTTGTCTACTTTTTCTGTAGGGAAGAGACAGTCTTCACATGATCACTTTCAATATTTGTGTTTCCTTTAGGAAGACTGGATCTACCTGGACTTTGTCTGACCTTTGACTGAGAAACCATGATGGATTTACAGTAAGAACATGCATGCTCTGTGTGTTGTTTGGAATTAAAAGTGTAATTTTCTGCCCTTCATTTTTAATCTATCTTTTTTTTCTGCGTGTCTTTTCTACAGATGCAGCAGGATTTTCTTTCATCAAGTTTTGCATGTTCAGCAGGATATTGTCTTTCTCAAGGAGCCAGGTATCTGCACTTTCTTACCTGAACCTGCAACCTCTTGACTGTGTCTGCCAAACTTGCCCATCAGCTATATATACAGTACTCGCCAGGAACACTCTCTTAGCCTCCAGTCATTTGAAAATGAAGACTAATTAGCATTTATACAGTCAACTTTATCACCATACAAATTTAGAATTCTATCAATATCACGATAATCATAATCAGGATTTTGCTAACAACAATCCAACAGTAGATGTCACTGACATGAAGCTTCATTGTCTGCTGTAGTTTTTCCTGTGGTCAGTGAATGGTTTGGTAGATGCAATCAGGGGGTTGATCCTACTACACTGTTTCTAGCGGCTATGCAAGCTAAAGCAAGAAAGAAGATTTAATGGAAACGCATATGATCTGTCTCTCAGGCATCTTGACTTTCAACTTCTTTGGGACTTCCATGGTTGGGTCAGATATTTGTGGCTTCTTAGGGGACACAACACGAGAGCTGTGCATCCGTTGGATGCAGCTGGGTTCTTTCTATCCTTTCATGAGAAATCATGCATCAATTAACGTCAGGTAAAGGAATGTGCTGTGTTCAAGTTTGTCCTGTGTTTCTGTTTCTCTTGCACAGTGGCAGTCTCCGTGCCTTTTGTCTTTTTTTTGCCTTTGTCTTTTTGTGTCTTTGTTAGTTTTTCTGTTCTCTCACTTTTTGCTTGTAAGGGTGAATGAAGTATGTGAGTGTGTCTGTGTCTATGTGTTTGTGTCTGTGTCTATGCCTGTGTGTGATGCATGTACACTTTTACACTTAACACCATGACATTATAGTTTCAAACTCTGAATGAGGAAGGACCTGTCCCAAGACTGATTCAGACATAGAAGTTTGATTACTTTATGAACAATACATTCCTTCTTTATGGAATTTGTCTCAGTCATGATTGTTGGTTTTGTAGTATTGGCCATGAAAGTCAGTTTGACCAGCATTATTTGTAATGGACATAAATTATGCATCATAGTTTTTCTTCTGGATTTAAAAAAGGAATGTATACACCTGCTAGTTTTTGCTAGACTCTAGGTAAGAGCATTTAACATTACATTTTAGGGGCATAAGACATTAACATTTTCCAAATGCTGCGCATGCCTCTGTGTGCTAAGTTTTGCTCCAGAACTGACACAGCCCATAGCAGTGTGCGGTATGACCGAGCTCCTCTCTTAACAGAATGCACTGTCTTGCACAGAATATTAAAGCAAGTCCTATACCAACCACCAAGCTACCACTGAGAGTCTTTCAGATGAAATTATAGTCGAGGCCCTGTGTGCTAAAGCATGCGCACAGAACATCTTGAGCATATGTGAAAACCAGGCCCATTCTGCCTTTTTCGAAGAGTAGACCATTCATGCTGGAGAGAATCAATGACGAAAAGGTATATCGTGATATATTTAAAACGCATGCACACTGTTGTTGTGTTTAGACACCATCCCCTAATTTAGAATGCAGCTACCGAAATGGTGAGCAAAAAAGGTTATATCTATCTATCTATCTGTCTATCTATCTATCTATCTATCTATCTATCTATCTATCTATCTATCTATCTATCTATCTATCTATCTATCTATCTATCTATCTATCCCTTAGTCTGGGGACTGTAGGGGCATCCCTGAAGACTTGACAACCAGTTTTCTCCATTCCTCTCTCTGTTCTGCCTTTCTCAGGGTTGCAGACATAAAAATCTTACAACCGGTGAACCTTGAGGTCTAACCAAAGAATGAAAAAAAAAAAGATAATACAAATAATATGGAGCAGATTTTTCTTTAATAGCAAGACCATTTTTGACCTGTTATTCAGTTTATTCAAGCAGTTGATTGACTGACTCAAAACGACCCTTGTGCACTCCACAGGCCCAAGACCCGGCCAGCTTCGATGCAGAGGCTGTGGACTACATGCGCAGTGCTCTGGAAACGCGGTACAGCCTGCTGCCTTTCATGTACACCTGGTTCTTCCTCAGCCACACCACAGGAACACCTGTCGTCAGGCCTCTCTTCATGCTGTGAGTCTCTGTCCACCCCTCTGCTTTGTCGGCAAGATTTTCAGTTTGGTTTGGTGGCTTGTTGTTGTTGGCTTGTTGTTGTTGGTTTGGGGCAAGGTTGTTGTTGTTGATGGTCAGTTTTGTTTTGTCTGGTGGTTTGTTGTTATTGGCTTGTTGTTGTTGGTTTGGGATAAGGTTTTTGTTGTTGATGGTGGAGGTGGTGATTTTGGGAGGGGTTGGGGGTGGATGCTTGTTGGGTGGTTGTTGTTGTGTTTGGGGGGGGGGGGGGGGGTTGGGGGCGGGATAGTTGTTTGTTGTTATTTTTTGGGAGGGTTGTTTTTGTTTTGTTTGAGGGTAGGTTTTGTGATTGTCAGTTACATATTCCCTCCAAATCACCTGTCTCACCTGTCTGCATCACCAGGTAGCCTGAGCACTAGCCACCACACCCAATGACTCCAACATGATCTTCCTTCTCTATTAGCTCCAGTCTCTGCTGGTCCAGCTGACTTCATGGTTTCTCAGGATTATGGGCCTCATGGAGACTGTTGTTCAAGGCAAGACCAAAGCAAAAACAGAAAAAGGCAGACCACTGGATTCTCTCATTGGCAACATCACCAAATCCTTTGACATGAGAATCTATAAGCCCTATAAATAAATAAATAAATAAAATAAAATAAAATAAAATTTAAAAATAAAGATATAAAAAAGAGTGTGTGTGTGTGAGTGTGTGTGTGTGTGTGTGTGTGTGTGTGTGTGTGTGTGTGTGTGGTGTGTGTGGTGTGTGTGTGCACGCGCTCGCGCACGCACCTGCCACTCTGTGGACTTGTTTATGTACATTCATATTTGAATTTGTGTTACAGATTCCCAAACACAGAGAAGATAGACAAGCAGTACATGTGGGGAGATTCCCTGCTGATCTCCCCTGTTCTCCAACCTGTAAGTATCAGACGTTAAGTTATGAATGTTGGAACATGAGTGCTTCCATGAAAGCCCCTAATATGTATTCAGGATTGTGTTTGAAACATTAATGTCAACACACCCTGTCATTTTCAGACATGTTGTTGTGGAAGACCCAGATGTATATTCAGAAATGTGTATGGAACATCGACAGCAATCTTTTTTTTTTTTTTGCTCGTTCCTCTGCTTCAGCTCCATGGTTTACCAATAGTGACATTTGTGCATATGCAGCTGTTAACCAACCCTTAAGGTAGCCACATTCTGACTTAGGGATAACATCTAAAAACCACACCAGTATACATGCGTTCTTTTTTTTTCATTTCTACTGGCATACAATGGCCTACTCTTTCAAAAGACGAAACTGGTTTCAGTGTGTGTGCACAAGATGTTTAATATGTGCATTTTACCCGAGACCTTGGTGTATAGTCTCATCTGAAGGGCTTTTAACACATAAGATTTTCAGACAAGCTTCTGTCAAAAAAGAGGGACAGGATAGTCCAGTCGTCAGAGCACTCGCTTTCCCCCAGCCAAGGTTAAGCAGCATCGAGCGTGGTTGCCAGTTGGATGGGTGACCGTTCGCATGCCTTGGCCACAGTACAGTTCCCCCAGCTCACCCAGCTGTAAATGGGTACCTGCCCTCTTAAGGGTCAGGGAAGGTAAAGCAGCAAGAGAGAGGAGATGGGCGCCGCCCTCAATATGCTGGCCCCTAGAGAAGCTGAGGTCTCAGACACCTTGCTCCCCTACGACCACACAGGTTATGGGACACCTTTACCTTTACCTTCTGTCAAAGCCACAACAAAATTGTATTCAGAAGTGTATCAGAAGCATGGATGTCAACATAACCTGTTGCAGGGAATGACCACAGTGGACGCCTATTTCCCAGCAGGCCTGTGGTACGACCTCCACACTGGTTCCTTGCTGCAGACAGTGGGGCAAGAGACACTGGTTCTGGACGCTCCTCTCAGCACCATCAATGTGCATGTGCGGGGGGGCCATCCTTCCTCGCCTTCCGCCAGCACTTACCACCAATGACATGTATGTTTGTTGTCAGCAGTTGTGGTTCTTTTCTGTGTTAAGATTTGATGACAATATGTGCATCTGACCTTTTTTTAAAATTTCTTTGTATTTCTTTATTTCTTTCTACTTCATCCTCTTCTCCTTCTTCTTCTTTTTTTTCTTCTTTCTTCTTCTCCTTCTTTTTCTTCTTCCTTCTCCTTCTTCTTCTTTTTCTTCTTCTTCTCCTTCTTTTTCTTCTTTATTTCTCTGTACGTCTTCCTCTTCTTCTTTCATCTTCTTCTTCTCTTTTTCTTTCTTGGTTTTCTTTTTAATTTCATGAGCTGAGCACCGCACTGAAGTGCCATATACCAGATTACTCTGTTTGTGCCAGTGTCTGGATCTCGTTGTGTGCCATTGCCTGAGTTTCTTTGTGTGCCATTGTCTGGGTCTCTGCAGTGTGCCAGTGTCTGGATCTCTTTGTGTGCCAATGCCTGAGTTTCTTTGTGTGCCATTGTCTGGGTCTCTGCAGTGTGCCAGTGTCTGGATCTCTTGTGTGCCAATGCCTGAGTTTCTTTGTGTGCCATTGTCTGGGTCTCTGCAGTGTGCCAGTGTCTGGATCTCTTTGTGTGCCAATGCCTGAGTTCTTTGTGTGCCATTGTCTGGGTCTCTGCAGTGTGCATGCATTGGTCTCTGCAGTGTGCCATTGTCTGGGTCTCTGCAGTGTGCCATTGTCTGGGTCTCTGCAGTGTGCCATTGTCTGGGTCTCTGCAGTGTGCCATTGTCTGGGTCTCTGCAGTGTGCCATTGTCTGGGTCTCTGCAGTGTGCCATTGTCTGGGTTTCTGCAGTGTGCCATTGTCTGGGTTTCTGCAGTGTGCCATTGTCTGGGTCTCTGCAGTGTGCCATTGTCTGGATCTCTGTAGAGTGCCAATGCCTGAGTCATTTTCAGTCACAACACATTTCTCTCCATCAAATGTGGAGTGCTCTCACAAGGAAGAGCATGTCAACACAAGAATTGTGACACCCTCTTTTTTTTCTTTCTTTTTTTTTTCCTGTATGCGTGTATATTTGTTTTCCTATGAGTTAGTGTTCATGTTTTTGAAACTGCTTCTCCATGATGGGTTTGTTCTCTTTTTTATATTGTCCGTTAATTTGTGTGCAGGAGGACCAAGCCCTTCAACCTGGTAGTGGCTCCTGACAAGACGTCCTCTGCCTTGGTCTGCTGTACTGGGATGATGGAGAATCCCTGAGTAAGAGTTGTTACAGTTGAGGGGGGTAGGGAGGGGCGTGTGTGTGTGTGTGTGTGTTCTGTGTGTGTGTGTTTGTGTGTGTGTGTGTGTGTTCACACTTGTGCACAAATATGAATTTTAGCTCAGATGCAGTTGTACCTATGCTTAGAGCTCTTGAAGTATAGTGCTATATGATTCCCCTTTATCATCATCATTATCATCATCACCACCACCATCCTCATCGCCTCCACCACCATCATTATCATCATCATCACCACAACTATCATCATCACCATTACCATCATCCATCATCATCAATCATTATTGGTGGTGGTTGCCATGTTTGTTGTTGTTGTTTGTTGCTGTTGTTGAAGAAGGAACTTACTGGGGAGGTTTAATTTTGAAAATATTAGGAAGCTAGGTAGTGATATTGAAAAATAAAGAGACTGGTGCAAAAGGTCATAGGCCGATCCATTTCACCATGATAATTATAGGGTTGGTATTATAAGTTAAGTTGTGATATTAGTAAGCAGAGTTGTGATTTTTCTTCTTTTAATTTTTTCCTTTTGTAAGACTCATACATCAATCCATACCAGTCTTGTTATAGAGGATCTGTTTGCTTGCTTGTTTTTTGAAATTTTTCTGTTGTTTTTTTCTTCTGTCTTTGTATCAGACACTGTCGAGAGGAACAAGTATTCTCTGGTCAATTTTACGCTGATGGGGGTAAGTGAGTGTGTATTTGATTAGTATTGATGGATGTGTTTAGAGGTTTTATATCTGTATTATTATAGGTGTGACACAATTCCTCTCTCCTCTCTCTCTCTCTCTCTCTCTCTCTCTCTCTCTCCTCTCTCTCTCTCTCTCTCTCCTCACAACACGCACGCATACACACACACACACATATGTACATATACACATGCATGGAAGTGTATGCATGCATGCATGCACATGTGCACGCACATACACAGATCTGTAGGAAGCAAGTAGATACTAAACTGACCCTGACCAAATATATTTTGCTAACTTGTTATGGTCCTAGCAACAGGAAAATCTACTGTTCTGATTTCAGGTAGCAATTGCGCAGGTACATTTAATGGCAGTGTTTACTTTTGTAATTCTACCCACCCCCTTCTCAAACAGTTTCACTTATTTGTTATTGTAATGTTTGTAAGACAGCTTGAACAAGGTTTGATGTGGGGGGGGGGGAGTGGGTTTGTTTTGTTACGTTTTGTCCTTTTTTGTCAAGCAGAATGTCACTCATATAAACTCTTCACAGGAACAAAATGATAGCTACACAAAATGGTCATCATTTACATTTACATATTGATGCTGATAGTCCTTTAGATGAGACTAAAACCGAGGCCCGTAACACACCAGAACATCTTGGCACACGTTAAATCCTGTTCTGCTTTTCGTAAGAGTAGGTCATCGTGTGCCGGTACGAACAGATGACAAGATTTACAAACTGCATACACACAGGGACTGGATGTAAAAAAGCACATGAGTGCCTATTCTATTATCCTGGATATAAAAGAATAAAGAAAAATAAACAATACCCACTCAAAAGTATCATTCTTGTATACATGTATGCTTCTTGTGGTTGTAGTATTTGTGAAGCAGCTCCAGTTGTTTTCAAACTGTGAACTTGATGCTCCACAGACGACGCTGAAGAACAGCGTGGTGGCTGCCAACTATCCCAACATGAAGATGGACGCTGTGCAAGTGTGGGGTGTGGCCACCCTACCCAAATCTGTCGTTGTGAATGATAAGACTGCGTCCCTTACTCCTACAACTCCCAAACCAAGGTAAGTGACCTTGTATGCATGCATAGCACATTATTGATTTTCTTTAATTTAACGTCTGTTCACTCAAATTGATATTTAGAACATTATTTCTGTATATATTTATGTATATAATGTCATGTTTGACTTTGCACTACCTGCAATGCTAGCCAACAGTCCTTCAGACTGAATAGCTTCAAAAAAAATTTCTTCTTCTTCCCCTTTACCCCCCCCCCTCCCCCCTCCATGAGCTGGTTATGACTGCAAGAAAGTTATACCACCAACTGTAATTTCATAAAAATCTAGAGCACACACACTTTTCAATCTTTTGTGTGTCTAGTTGAGATTATCCATGTTTCTGTCTTCTTCATGTTCTTATCCTCCATCTTCATCTTGGTCTTTTTCATTGATGTCGTCTTCTTTTTTATATTCTTCTTCATGTCCTTCTTCTTATCTGTTCTCTTTTCTCCTTCTCCTCTTCCCCCTTCTCATTCTTCCTGTCTTTTTCATTTTCTCTTTCTTCTTTTTCTTCATTCTTCAGCAAGAGCTCTATGATCATGACTATGTTTTATTTTTAACATCATAATTATAAGTGCAAACCAGGTTTGGTTTGAAAACTCTGTATTAGACACAGGCAGAAAACAGTTTCACAGATACTCACAACAAATACAAAGTAAATGAATAACAAAGAGTATGGATGGATGATTATTTATAAGCATAGCAATGGACATGTATATACTGTTATTGGTTGATCAAACATTGCAATGAAACATAGCTCATTAGAGCTCAGAACAGTACAGTACAACACGATACAATGCAATAAAATACAATACAGTCAGTACAGTCCGAGATAACGCAGTGCAATACAGTATAATAAATGCAATACAGAACAGTACAATACATTACTTTACAATAATTACTTTGCAATAATCCAGCACAATACAGTATTATCCAATGCAAAAAGAATAGATAAAAAAAATTATTGGAGTGTAACAATTCAAATAGTTGATTATTTTTATCAAAAAGAATTAGTTATCAGGTAAAACACTGAGCATACCAAATGGTTTGTTCCTTTCATTGAAAATTATATCTGACAATCGTCGATTCCTTTCATTAAAAGTTAGTTGTCAGGAAAATCATTGACCAGACCACATAGTTTGTTCCTTTCATTCAAGGTTACCTGTGACAAATTAATATTTTCATTTTTCTTTCAGGTGCTGTCTGTGGATGGGCTTGATGTTGATCTCCTGGTTCCCTTCAACTTGACATGGATTCTGTGATTGACATGGACTTACTGAACTGCTTGTGATAACGATTATTTGTTGTAGTGTAACAAACAGCATGGTATACCTCTAAACAGATTTTATACATCCATCAGATTTTTTTTTAAGCTGCTGTACTAGTCCCTTGTGATGAGTCTATCTCAAACTGCTGAGACAGTTAAGGTTGTTGTTTTTTAAGTTTTTAATTGTGTCTTTTTCCTGATCATAAAAAATCGTTACTTTAGAAAATCCCGATGGTACTGGTCTTTGTCAGTAGTTATTTTTATATTTTGATAGTATAATGCACAGAATTTGTTTAACTGATTGGATTTTGTACTTAAAATGTAC
>CM060316.1:43024597-43059597 GCA_030674155.1 Stramonita haemastoma
AGGCTAAGGGGTAATCTTAGCCTCGGCCTATTTGGCCTAGGTCTACTATATTTTCTTTGCCTTAGGCTTAGCCCACCCTACGTCAATAGGCCTAAGAGTCTATCTATCTATCCCTTAGTCTGGCGACTGTGGGGGCACCCCTGAAGACTTGACAACCAGTTTTCTCCATTCCTCTCTCTGTTCTGCCTTTCTCAAAATTTTGTTGAGTTCTAGGCCTGTCCATTCGCTGATGTTGTCCTCCCATCTCATCCTTGGTCTTCCTCTTTTTGTTTCTCCTTGGACAGAGCCTTACAGTATTGTTTTTGCAAGTCCTTTTGATCTTGTGACATGCCCGTAAGTTTACGCTTCTTTAGCCTACTAGCTTATCGATAATTTTTGTAGGCCTAAGAATAGTGTCCCCTTATGCCTAGCTCCACGTGATACAATCAGGACAACAGACGCTGGCAAGCCTGTTCGGGGTTCCTTAGCAGAGAGGTGCCACTTCCTCGTTCGGTGATAAGTAATCTGCATTCAGACAGAGAAATCCAAACTGCAACATGAAACGAGGCGGAGGGGATCAATTAAAAAGAAACGATGAGAACAAATATTCAGGCGATCGTAATCGTTCGTCGCTTGCTTGTTTCAGCTCGAGGACGAAAAACCTTGTATGGGGACGACGCCTTTCCCGTCTAGGGTTGGTGGCGGGCGGTTTGGTCTGTCTTTATCTTCTTACTGAAGTTCTGCATCTGTTTTACAGCAATCCATACGTCCCTTCTGTTCTCACAACTACAAATTCGGATAAGTCAGGAACGCACATGACTGAGGTGACTGGGATCGTACTTGACCAGTGGGCTGATGGGGGTGGCATCAGGCCTAGTGAACCCAAAGATTCTAACTACGGAAATATCGCCCAAGAGGAAAAGAAGTTACTGTCCCAGTCAGACTCATTGTCATGCTCAATAACAGAGTCTGACCGCTTTGACTGCTTCCCACGTGACAGGAATGTAACGGAGGGGGTCTGTGAAGCTCGGGGCTGCTGTTGGAGACCTCCAGTAACATCGACAGGTGTGCCACGCTGTTACTATCCTGACAATTATGTCACCTACGCCATTTCATCTTCGAACTCGTCAGCTAAGGGGATGACAGCCAAACTGATCAGGAAAACGGCATCACCCTACCCACATGATGTGATGGAACTCCAGATTGACGTAATTTATCAGTCAGAACAGATGGTGCGCTTTCGGGTGAGGCATTTTCTGATGGTATAAACTCAGTAAAGATTAGGTAAAAAAAAAAAAAGAATAAATAAAAAGATAAATGTGTGAATGTGTTGTATGTATACTCATTTTGATCACACACACAATTACACACACACACACACACATGCACGACACACACACACACACACACACACACACACACACACACACACACACACACACACACACACCAGTAACAAACGCACATACACAGTCATACACACAAATACACACAGTGACATATACACAAAAATACACTGACACACATAGTCATCACTCATGCAGACACACACACACACACAACACACACACACACACACACACACACACACACCACACACGTGCATGTGCATGTGCATGCACGTGCAGTCACCACAAATGCAAACATATACATAGTCAACACACAGTCACACACACACACACACACACACACACACACACACACACACACACACACACAAACATGTATCACAACTGTGAAAAGATGTTAATTTGAACACACACACACACATACACACACACACACACACACACACACACACACACACACACAACACACACACACACACACACACACACATAGTCTGAAAACAAAATACCAATCAAATCCATTAGTTACCGTTTTCAAAAATAATTTTTAAAATATAAAAGTGTGACCAAAAGCAGCTTCAAACTGATACAAAGGAAAGTACTGCTGTATGAAAGATGGATTTTGTATTTCAGATCTTTGACCCAAACAACCAACGCTATGAAGTTCCAATGGCCCTGAACTCCGGATCCAGCCCCATCCCACCAGAGAAAGCAGACTACAGGGTGAGCCTCCAGCACAGTCCATTTGGTATTCAGATCACCAGAAAGAGCAACGGAGCCATTCTGTAAGTGTGAGGAACAATTTTATTGTGATAGTATTTATGCAAGCAGTTATGTAAAAAGTATTGATAATACATCAGGCCCTGTAAACCTTCTCACACAGTTATAAATCTCTTCCGTGAAAAAGCTGTTTAAACTCCCCAGATGCATACTGTGGTGGAGACAATGAATGAACAGGCATGAAGTTTTTTCTGTGACACCAACATTTTTGTCCTGTCTCTGATGTTCAGTGTATGCAACACTCAGACTCTGAAGTTTGAAGCCAATCTCAAGGGACATTTATTTTTGTTGTTGTTTCTTTGCTAGAGCTCAGTTTCACCAGTGGTGAGACTTTTTGCAACATGTAACTGTTTTTTCCCCACCATTAGATTTAAAGTAGCCACACTCTGACTTCAGGAAGACATTCAATTTTGCAGGATTTCGACGAAACAATAGCCGAGTTGTTAAAACCATTCGACTTCAGTCCTATGGGTTCATGAAGTCGTGGGTTCGAATCTCAGTGGCATCTTGTGAATTAGGGCTGGGAATTATTACAATCTCTCAGGTCAACTTCAAGTGCAGACCTGCCAGTGCCTTAGTTTCCTTCGTGTGTATGCAGATCAGATCATTTATGCATAGTGCACGTTAAAGATCCTGTGATTCATGTCGGTGTCCGGTAGGTTACGGAAATGGGAACATACTCAGCATACATCTCTGAAATTGGAATGCAAAGTTCTAGTACCTTCATAGTGGGCAAAACCAATTCAATACACAAAATCTCATCTTTGACATTGGTGAACCTCAGAGCTGAAGCCAAGGAACAAAAACATAAAAAGTAGGCTTTCCCTTAGATTTTCCTATACATATATGATAATGGGTAAATGTGTAAAGGATAGGGAAATGTGTAGTCTATTCATAAGCATGTTTATGCATACAATGATACATACATACATACATATGAGCTCATGTATTGTGTCTGTGTTGCTCTCTCTCTGTCTCTATTTCTCTGTGTTCGATGACTCCTCTCTCTCTCTCTCTCTCTCTCTCTCTCTCTCTCTCTCTCTCTCTCTCTCTCTCTCTCTCTCTCTCTCTCTCTGTGTCTCTCTCTCTCTCTCTCTCTCTGTCTCTATTTCTCTGTGTTCGATGATTTTCTCTTCTCTCTCTCTCTCTCTCTCTCTCTCTCTCTCTCTCTCTCTCTCTCTCTCTCTCTCTCTCTCTCTCTCTCTCTCTCTCTCTCTCTCTCTCTCTCTCTCTCTTACTTACTTACTTACTTACTTACTTCGGATGGCATCCCACTTGCTGTTAGCAAATCAGAATGGTTTTTAATTTAATCAAATTCAATGTCTTAAGTAGTTTGTCTGATACTATTTGTATCAGAGGATCTTTGGTAATTTTTTTTTGTTTTCTGACTGATGATAAATGGTTTTTATCGATAAGCTATGTGAATGTAAAGCCCTTATTTCCCTGCATATTTGTTTGAATATTTCCTGTGCATTTTAAGTGTGTACATGTGTGCAAGCATACGCACACATAAATGTGAGTGCATGGTTGTGTGTATACAAATGTATATGATGTCGTTTGTGTGTATGTGTGTGAATGTGCATGAATCTATACACTAGTGTAAATCTGTCTGTATGTGTATGCATGTGAGATCATGTGCAAACATGTGCATGTATGTTAGTGTGAATGTTTAAATTGCATGCACATGTGTGCCTTACCAACATCTTTTGTGCATGCCTGTTTTCTAACACTGTTTTTGTAAATTGTGAATGTATCTTATGAGTGTTAATTAATGGAAGGTACAGTTGCTGGACCAAATGTGAACAAAAATAGGTTTTGTTCCCTGGGTTTCCTTAACCAAACTGTGGTTACTTATATAGTATTTGTATATACAAAACTGACAGGTTTCATCATATTTTCCCCCGTTTTTTTGGTGGTTTTTTTTGCCTTTCTTATAATTATTTATATATTTCTTATGTGTCATACTTAATGTGCTGATTATTAATTTCTTTATGTGTTCATGATGTCATTGATTAATACTATTGATGCCTGGCCATCAAGAGATGGTCTGAGAGTAGGGTTCCTTAATATCAATCATTTATACGGTAAATTAGTGGATGTGTCAAGTATTTTATCTAACTCTGGGAAATTTTTCCATCTTTTTGGTTTTGCAGAAACACGCCTTACAGCTCATATTTCAGATGAAGAAATCTCTATTCCAGGATATTCTTGTATTCGTATGGATCCTAAACATTCTAAAGAAACAGGACTTCTTGTCTATATCCACCAGACATTGAACTTCAAGCAAATACACCCTATAGACCTGCACCATGTTGAATCCTTATGGATACAAATTAATTTTAAAAAAGCTAAACCTGTACTCTTGGGGTTCATTTACAGAAACCCAGCTGAACATGCAAACTGGATCGACAATTTTACTTTATTAATGGAAGACTTAGATTTGCATTCTGATGAGACAATATTGTTAGGTGACTTTAACATTGATTTACAAAAACGTCAGTTAACCTGGACACATGCCTATGAATCATTCCAACTGGTCCAATTGATTGACAAGCCTACAAGAGTTACAGCTACTTCTAAAACCCTGATTGACCATGTTTATGCTACGGCATTAAACAATATATTAGAGGTTTGTTCTCCAACCTATGGGTGTAGTGATCATTTCCCTGTTTGCTTTACCTGGTCCAGAAAGGGAGTTAAAATTCCAAAGAACAGCCATAAGTGGCTAAAATACAGAAATCTTAGGCATTTTGACATAAACAGTTTCCTTTGGGATTTAAATAATTCTCATTTTCCATTAGTTTACCAGTTTACTGAGCCTGATAATGCATTTGAAATTTGGTATCATAACTTTTTGAATATTTATGACAAACATGCACCTTTAAAAACAAAACGAGTTAAAACTGACCCTAAGCCACCATGGTTGACCAAACATGTTGAAGATGCAATAAAATTACGAGATTCTTTACTGATCAATGGAACAAGGGATGAATTTAAGAAACAAAGAAATCTTGTCACATACTTTAAACGACAGGCTAAAAAGGAGTATTTTCAAAAGCTTGTTTCTGACAAAACTGATAATAAATCTATGTGGAATGCCATAAACCGCTTAACTAAAAAGGATTTCAGACCTAAATCTTCACTTCCTTTAGATTTACTGCCAGATAAACTCAATGAACATTTTTGTAATATAGCTCAATCAACTATCAAAACTAACACCTCTCACTTAAATAATCTTGAAGTATTAGATGAGTTCTGTGCTTCTAAAAACATCTCATCTAAACTTAATATTCCGTTCATGTCTGTGAATGAAGTTTATAATGCTCTGACCCATTTAAAACAAACAGGCACATGTGGGCTAGATGGTATCAATGGTAAGATTTTAAAACTAGCAGCTCCAGCTATCTCAGAAACATTGACCTATGTATTCAATCTGTTTATAGCAAAAAAATGTTTTCCAAAAGCTTTCAAAGTTGCCAAAGTTTTACCTCTCTACAAAGCTGGTGATCGTACTAATCCTGCAAACTATCGACCTATTTCTATATTATCTAACTTATCTAAACCTTTAGAAAATCACATTAGGCAGCACATTCTTAACCACTTCAATAAGCATGACCTATTTCATCCCAATCAATCTGGATTTCGAAAAAACCATTCGTGTCACACTGCTCTAACGAACTTAGTTGACAAATGGCTAACCAACATGAATAACAATTTAATTACTGGTGTCCTGTTTGTTGATTTTTCAAAAGCATTTGATTTGATTGATCACAAGCTTCTTCTGAGAAAACTGAAACTGTATGGCCTTTCAGATGATACAATAGAACTCATGTCATCATTTTTAGACAACCGTAAACAACTTGTGTTGATTGAGGAATCCAAATCTTCTATTTTGCCCATTTTGTTTGGTGTTCCTCAAGGTTCCATCCTGGGACCCATACTCTTCTCAGTATATATTAACGATTTACCCCTCTGTTTAAAGGCTAATTGTGAAATGTTTGCAGATGACACAACATTACATACAAGCCACTCTAAATTGGATGATGTAATTACTACCTTACAGACTAATATAGTACAACTGATGAAATGGTCTGATTCAAATCATATGAGCATCCACCCTCATAAGAGTAAACATATGATTATAACTACCAGACAAAAACGGCAGAACCTTTCTAAAATACGTAGTTCATTAGACATCAGTGGTAATGTAGTTCAAGAAGTTGATTTTCATAAAGTTCTAGGATTAGTAATTGATAACAATCTGTCATGGTCTGAACATGTAAGAATGGTGTGTAAAATCATATCAAACAAGATTTATCAGCTGATGAAGATAAAACATTTCCTAAATTCTCACTCTCGTAAACTGTTTTATCATGCTTTTATTGAGCCACACATAAATTATGTATCAACAGTTTGGGATTCAGCGAGTGAAAACACTTTAAAACCATTGGCAAGTATGTACAGGCGTGCTCTTAAAGTACTTCTACTAAAATCATCATCATTGTCATGTAATGATTACATCTCGCTTGATATTCTCCCTCTGAAATGGAAGTTAAGATACAATAAGGCAGTTTTTATGTTCAAAATTATGTCTGGCTGTGCTCCACCTTCATTGATAAACAAGTTTAAGATAAACGAGTGTCGCTATTTTCACAAAATAATGTTACCACTGCCCAGAATTGATCTGTTCAAATCTAGCCTTGCTTACTCTGGTGGTTTATTATGGAATGATGTTTCATCTTCAGTTAATGTCAATACCAGTCTATATACATTTAAACATAATTATCATTTAATTTTAATGAATGAATATACAGGAATATTCACATAAAATCTTCTCTTGTCTGGCATTGCATCCGCAACCTATCTTAGCTACCTACCTACCTGTCTGCCTCCCCCACCCCCACTCCCCTGCTTTTCTCTCTCCCTCTATTTTTCTTTCATCCTTTTCTATTTATTATTATTATTATTATTATTATTATTATTATCATTATTATTATTATTATTATTATTTAAATTATTCCTTCTCTTTCCCCATACCCAATACAAATTCTCCTTCAATTTTTCTGTCTGAATTTTTTTTTTTTATGTGCTCTTTTCCTTAATTTTTTATTTTATTTTTATTTATTTATTTATTTATTTTTTATTTATTATTTTATTTTATTATTATTATTTTTTTTAATCTCCATTTTTGACATAAATTTCTATGATGTTACAACGATTGTTTATTTATTTTTCGGGGGGGGGGGGGTGGGGGTGTTGTGTTTACTTAAATTTGCTGTTAATTTGTTTTCATTGTTATCATTTTCTTTGATTGAGGGCTGGATGTAAAAAAGCCATTATGTGTGCTTATTCTTTTCCCTTAATAAAAGTTTCAAAGTTTCAAAGTTTCAAAGTTTCTCTCTCTCTCTCTCTCTCTCTCTCTCTCTCTCTGTCTCTGTCTCTATTTCTCTGTGTTCGATGATTTTCTCTCTCTGTCTCTCTCTCTGTCTCTCTCTCTCTCTGTCTCTCTCTGTCTCTCTGTCTCTGTCTCTGTCTCTCTCTCTCTCTCTCTCTCTCTCTCTCTCTCTCTCTCTCTCTCTCTCTCTCTCTCTCTCTCTCTCTCTCTGTGTAATAAAGGATCTAATCACATATTATGAATTTGTATCAGTGTTATCACTGCACATATCTGTTATAATAGTGTTAATTCATTGGGGATTGTTTTTCTTCTCTTTTTTTATATTAACTTTCAAGAAGGACGGTGGCAGGATGGTTAAGACTAAGATGGTTACCTGCCTAACACGTAAACCGTGAAGTTCTGGGTTTGACTCCTAACCTTGCCCTTTCTTCCCAGTTTGACGAGAAAATCAGACTGAATGTTTTTTTTTTCTTTTTTCAATCTGAATGTCAAAGTCCTTCTAAAGAGACTAGAAATGGATGACCTATGTGCAAATACATGCAGAACAGCTTGCACACACATTAAAAACCTGTTCTGCTTTTGGAAAAGCAGGCCATTTCATGCCAGTAGGAACATGTGTATAACAGAATCTCAAAAAATGCATGCATATAAGTGTTGTGTTTAGACACCATCCTCAAAGTCAGAATGCAGCTACCTACATGGTGGGAAGGGGGGGGGGGGGGGGCGGAGGGAGGAGGAAAGCACTGCATGTATACACAACAATCTCACCACTGGTGAACCTTGAAGATCTAACCAAGGAAAGGAGGGGATGTCATTTTAAAAAAAAACAAAAAAAACGACTGTAGTGTTTAATACTTTCTTCTTCTTCTTCTCATTGGTTTAATGTCTGTTCACTACAAGGTGATTAAGACAGTGGTACATTACTTTCTTTGTTGTCGCATGTTCCAGGTTCGATTCCCGTAACATGGCCCCTCTGGTTTACGCTGACCAGTTCCTGCAGATAGGAACCAGACTGTCCACTCCCAACATCTACGGTCTGGGGGAGCACCAGGGACCGCTGAGACTGAACATTAACTGGAAACAACTCGTCATCTGGAACAGGGATAATTCCCAGATGTAGGTACCTGTTCAAAATAGGGATCTGTTGGATTTTTTTTTTCTTCTCTTTTTTCTTGATGTGTGCTGAGATTGGTACTTTTTTTTTTTATTGTCTGGGCTCCTTGGCTTAGCATGTGTGTGTGTGTGTGTGTGTGTGTATGTGTATGTGTGTTGTGTGTGTGTAATTATATGCGTGCGTATGTGCTTGCTTTTGTATGTTTGTGTGTACTATTCTGAATCAGTTTGACTCATTGCTGAATTTGATAGTTTGTCACGATCAAAGATTTATGTAGAATATAATTTTTTTTTTTATCTTTTATAATTTTCATTTCTGCTTGTAAATTACTTAGTTTCAATAGAAATGTAAAGTAATTTCAGCTCTTTTTAAATGAAATTTCAATTAACACAAATGTAAGAGTTTTTACTTGTGGAAAAGAGCCAACATGATTTGTAACATAATTTCGGTGGGAATAATATATATCTATATCTCTATCTCTAATATCTATCTATTCTATATATCTCTATCTTATCTATCTATTATATATATATTTATATTATATATATATATATATATAAATGTGTCATGCATGTCATGTCTGCTGTGGTCCTTTGGGGCATAGGCCGCCAACTAGCTGTCTCCAGCATCTCGGCTCTGGGCTAGGCGTTCAGCTGTCCCCACGTCTTGCCATTTTTCGCATCTGCATCCAGGTCCGGCGCCAGTATTTCTAGGCATGGTCTGACGTTCCATGTACGATGGATGTGGTGGTCCTGGTGGAGATGATGGTCTTCGGTCTGACGGCTTCAGATGATTCTGGCTTCACGCCCGACTTCATATCCTCCAGCTGGAGGTCCATCCTCCAGGTCGCGATGTCTGTTAAATTGCTATTTGGCGTTTCTGTAGCTAGAGTTTTTTTCACAGGGTGGGTAGCTAACCTACGCAAACCCTCTCTTTTTCAGCGGCTTGGACGTCTAGGCAAGTTATTATAAATAATATATATTTGTAAGTGTCTTCACAATTAAGAAAAAAAAACCTGATGTCAGTATGTATGCACACTATGATGTATTGATATGATGTATTTGAATGATCCACCTCTAGTTATGTGACCAAGGACCTTTTTTACTCTGTGTACAGGCAGGTGGCAATCTGTATGGTTCCCACCCATTTTACCTGAATCTGGAACCACAGGGCAATGCTCATGGAGTCCTCCTCTTCAGCAGTAATGCCCTGGGTATGTGTGCATTTTATCTCTGTCAGTGTTACTTGAATTTGTAGTATTTTTATGATAAATGTACGTTGGGTTTTTTTGTTTTGGTTTGGTTTTTTTGCAAGGGATTGAACTAAGTTGCCCTCTTTTGTAAACAGTCCTTACAAGATATACTGTTAATTTTGGAAACACCTGTGAATTGCTTGAGGCAGTAATTGTTTGAGTGGTGGCATGGGTTTTCCTGTGCGATGTGCTGAGCTTCATTTTGGAGTGTATGTTTGAGGCTTCCTTACAAAGCCACACTGCCCACGGATTGAATTATTGTCCAAATGGTATCATGAAGACTTTGTACTCCAGGTTGTAGATTGATGTAGCTGTGTGCCTACATAGAGAGACAGAGTAAGAATGTGTGTCTTCAATTCAATTGTAGATTGATGTAGCTGTGTGCCTACATAGAGAGACAGAGTAAGAATGTGTGTCTTCAATTCAATTGTAGATTGATGTAGCTGTGTGCTACATAGAGAGACAGAGTAGAATGTGTGTGTGTGTGTGTGTGTGTGTGTGTGTGTGCATTTGTGAGTGCATTATTACATGTGTGAGTGCATGTATTACCATTCCAAACCTAAGTGATTGTATGTCTGTTCTATTTTCAAGGTATATGCTGTTGTGAGTATGTGGGTTTATTTTCTAAGTGCCTGCATGATTGTAAAAGTGTGAAGTGGCCAAGAGCAAAGCCTTTAGATAAGCTACTGGTGATTACAATCCTTTTCAGTGTCATTTGACAAAGATCTATTTTCTATTTGTTTCTTTGTCTGTCTGTTTTTGCAGTCACTTTTATTTTATTACATGCCAATTACATCCGGAATACTTTCCATCTAGCGGTTTTGTTTTGATTTTTGTTCCTCTGCTAGAACTATGAGGTTTACCAATAATGAGAACTTTGTGTATGCAACTGTTTGCCCGCGATTAACCCTTACAACACTGAATATCTGCTAACAATTACTTCCCCTTTCCTGAATTTCTGCCCTGCGCTCTCCCCTTCTGTCCGGTCAGCCGATTTCCCGGCGATAACGGTACCAGAGGAGGGTTTGTTTATAGTGATCTGTCATGCTGCTAACTGGCATCCACGGACTCTGGAAAGTAGTTTTGATACGACAAACACTGCTTCTCCTTTCCCAGAGACTGTTTATAGAGCTTCGTGTGTGTGTATGTAAAATTTACCTAGGTACCCATTTGCACTCTTCTGCACCTCAGAAATCCAGTAATTGAGGGAAAATTCAGTTGCACCGGTTTTCCTCCTTACAGGACTGAAGGGGAGCAGAAAGCTGAGCCGGAAAACAGGCTTGCCGTATTGAAAGGGTTAAGGTTGCCACGTTCTGCCTTCAGGGATGTTCAGTTAAAGTCTGTCCCGAGCCTAAGGCTCATCGGGCCGGTGCTTATCCCAGTTTCTGTGGCGTTAAGTGACTGAGAGTCATAGACTCCCCCCTGGATAGGATGCCAGTCTATCGCAGGGTTAACCCCCAACACAAGGTTGGTACCCCTTTTACACCTGGGTGGGGTGAGAAAATAGCCGTAAAGTGCCTTTTCCAAGGGCACAACGCCATAGCTGAAAGCTGGGATCGAACCCGCAACCTTTAGATTACGAGTCCAACGCCCTAACCACTAGACTACAGCGCAGCTCTTCAGGGATGTAAGCAATGTTAACTCAGACAAACAAAAACAAACAAAAAAATAACATAAAATAAAACGAAAAAAAGATTTTAAATAAAAAATAAATAAATAAAGTAAAACAAAAAGAACACCTCAATACAAACAGCTGAGAATAGTCATGTATACACTGAACTGGTGACGTTTTTCAGAGGCAGTGCTTCAGCCCTATGCCAGAGGGCAGGGTGGCCTGACCTTCCGGTCACTTGGAGGTATTCTGGATTTCTTCGTCTTCACCGGACCTTCACCCCTACAGGTGGTGCAGCAATACGTCTCTCTGATTGGTCGACCCACCATGCCCCCATTTTGGTCTCTGGGTTTCCACCTGTGTCGATGGGGCTATAACAACATTACCAATCTAAAGGCAGTAATTGAGAGAAACCGAGCTGCTAGGATACCGTATGTATGTGAACTTTTCTCTCTCTTTTTTTTTCTTGCCAAAATATTTAATCAGTAGGTTTTTTTTTCTTTCTTTTTTGGGCTGGATGCCAAGGTAATAAATGCATATAGCCTTTTTCCTGAAAAAAAATCCACCAAAAAAACCCTAACAAAAACCTTTTTTTTCTTGTTCTGTGCTGAAATACCCTATACATATATGTTGGTTTTGGGGGGGGGGGATGCTAAAATTTATGTATGTGGGGGGGAGGTCTGCCAAAATACTATATATATCTGGGCAGAGTTCTGTGTGAAAATACCAAATGTACATTTTTTTCTTCATCAAAATGCTAGATAGGTTATACAGCTTTTCTCTTTATTCTGCCAGAGGAATGTTTTATGAGCGGACATTTTCCTTTTTCCCTTTGGCTAAATTTGGTCTGTCTGTGGGCTTTTTTTCCCTCCGCCTCCCCCCCCTGTTTTTGTTTGTCCTTTGATACTGCAGTCATTTTGACTATTGTGTGGCTGATAGTTTGGGGGCAGTGAATTTTTTCTGTTATTACTGTTAGGGTTGGGTTTTTTTTTAAGAGGGTGGAAGTTAAAATGGTTAAGTGTTGATTTTTGTGTGTGTGTGTGCTCCATGCCTGAAACTCTGGGATTCACTAATGGTGAGATTTTGCGTATGCGACTGTTTTTTGCCGACCATTAAGGTAGCCACATTCTGACTTTCAGGAATAAGCGTTGATTGCCCTCTCATGTCTGTTAGTGTTTGCTCTGATCTTAGAGTGGAAAATCTTTTTTTGTCTATTTTTGCATTAATTACAAAGCAAAAAGTGTTAAGTTCGGTTCATGGGCTATAGCATACGAATGTAAGCTGCTGGTACAAGAGTTTGCTGATGTATAGCAAAAGCCAATATACCTTTGTTCAGTTAGTGAGTGTGTAAAACCTTTCTCACAATTTAACTTCTAATCCTGTGAGTATAATTCCTGAAGTCATCAATTTATAAAAGGTGGGTCTTTTCACAATCTCCCAGATCAGTTTATGTGCAGATTCTCTCGTGCCATGATCCTTGTCGTGTGTGCACACACACAGTAAATAAAGTGTGCAGATTAAAGATCTTGTGGTTTACATTAGCATTAATAAATATCAGAAGCATGGACATACCTAACACATGCCTTTGAAGCTGTACCAGTGAGATTTGCATTGTTTAAAGCATCTATTTAGTGTATTTTGCACAGAGATAGTACAACAAAATTACCCCACTCTCAGTGGCACTCCCTTGGGACACATGTATATATGAAAACAGCAATCAAATTAGCATTTCATCCCTGAAGTTGGAATGTGGCTATCTAAATGGTAGGGAAAAAACAGCCTCATAGGCATTTACATAAATCTCACCCTTGGTGAACCTCAGAGCTCTAGCCGAGGAATGAAAAAACAGAAATTAGCATTTGAGAAGGTGACTTCAAATGCTGACTGAGATACCTTCTGTTGCTAGTACAAAGAAAGCAACCATTTTGATCCAGTCTTTGTAAGCTATGTAATAGGTAATTTACTAGGTAATTTTGAACTTTTGCTTTCACTTTTGTTTTCTAATTTTTTTTTTATATTATTATTGATTTTGTTGAAAGTAAACCCATACAATTATCACCTGAGATGGTGTTTTGTAGAAATTTGATTCTTTTTAAATTTGAAGAGAAAAATGTTAGCAGACGATCTCCATTTTATGTGCAGGATGTTCAGTGGAGCGATATTGATTATATGGAGGCCAACAAGGTCTGGACCTATGACTCCAATGGCAGTTATCCTGGCCTTGACCTTCTGGTGGATGACCTGCACAAGCATAATCAGCACTTCGTAATGATCATTGTATGTCACCCTCTCATTTTTTTTCTATGCATGTGTGTGTACATTTGATTTTGTATTAATTGTTATTGATTGTCTGTGCCTTATGCCCCCCTCAGTGGGGCCACGAGGATTGAGAGAGTGGAGTTATTGATTGCTCGTGTGTTGTATAGGTCGAATGCAAGTTTGTTTGTTTTGTTTTTTTTGCAAGATACTATTAGTAGACACCCATCAGTCTCGGAAGACTATGGAGTTGCGCTCTAGTCTTTAGAGCTCAAAGCCTGGGCATGTATGCATGCAAGATATAGCTCCATATAAATCCCATGTATATTATTATTTATTATTATTATTTATTATTATTATTATCACTATTATTATCATTATTATTATCATTATTATAATACACGCACACTGACAGAGTGCATTGTTGACAGGACCCAGGAATCAGCAGTATGCAGAAGCCAGGAACTTATCCCCCCTGGGACGATGGCCTCAAGATGGACGTCTTTATCAAGAATGCCACAGGACAGGTGCTCATTGGCAAGGTGTGCATATAGGTTAATGAATGTGTGAAATTCTTCTGGCTGTAAATCAAGATATGTATATAGATTAATTAATGTTGGAAATTCTTCTGGCTGTAAATCAAGATATGCCTGTAGATTAATTAATGTGTGAAAGTCTTCTTGCTGTAAATCAAGATATGCATGTAGATTAATTAATGTGTGAAAGTCTTCTTGCTGTAAATCAAGATAAAAGTTGCTGTTATGCGTTCCCCATGTTAGCATCCCAAGGTTCCACAGAATCTGCACTCTGACTCATTTATCTCACCTGGGAATCACCATGAGATTGAAATTGCGCACTGGATGAGAAATTTGAGGGTATGACTGATTTTAAGTATCATTTGTCATATAGGCAGCCATACACCAACTTCATAGGGTTTTTTTCTCCTTTAATTAAAGGAGAGTGCAGGTTGTTATGTTCAGAGCTTGTCCTGGCTAAAGACAATATCAACATAGCATTTTACAGCATAACAACATTTTAATGTAGGCTTTGGTACTTAGCTGACCTTAATAACTGACAGAGCTTTTAGCCTGGGCCAAGAGTGTAAGTGAAAGCTTTATATCCAGTCTCCTGTGTCCCTTTCACTAGCTAAGGCTGAAGCAGGACTTTTTTTGTTTTGTTTTTCAAAAATGCAGTTACTCTTTGATTTTTTTTTTAAATCCTAAAAGTGCAAAAAGGCATTTGCTCTACAATGCATTGTCTATTGTCACCATATCTTTCATTGCGGGAATGTTAGTTCAAAGAACTTCTCTTCTCTCTTTCTGTTAGTGGGTGAGTGGATAGGTGTGTGTGTGTGTGTGTGTGTGTGCATATGTCAGTATGAATTAAAGTGAATCTGTCATGGTTTTGAGGAATTCTGTCATGAGAAAAGATCAGTATGTGTGGATAGCTGTGGAAAAAAGTCGTAATTTGTAGATGTAGAAGAGGGTGACACTTTTTGATTAAGCACATTCTGTTTTTCAGTGCTTCATAGTTTTAAATTCACCTAGGTATTTCACTTTTTTTTTTTAGTTCCTCAGCCAGAGCTTTAAGGTTCACCAATGGTAAGATTTTTGTGTTCAATTCTCTACCATTAAGGTAACCACCACATTCAGACTTTGAAGATTTAAGGTGTATAATAGGATAGGTATGTTTGTTGTCTGTGAACAGGTGTGGCCAGGCCTGACTGCCTACCCTGACTTTTTCCACCCAACTCTCTGCATTACTGGTATATTCAGATGAAACGCTTCTATGACCAGATCAGTTATGATGGCATATGGCTGGTGAGTACTTCATAGACTCTGAAATACCTGGGTTTTTGTTTTTTACACTCATGTTTATTGTTCTGCATTATCTTAATTAATATGTTTTTGTATGCTGTGATGTTAGCCGTAAAGTCTGTCTCAGAGTCTTCTCAGGCAGTTTGAATGGTGAGTGAAACCAATAACACACACACACACACACACACACACACACACACACACACACAGCACCCACCCACACCCACACACACACACCACACTCACACACACGCCACCACACACACCCACACCACACATCACCCACACCACACACACACACACACACCACTCACACTTACACACACGCGCACGCATGCACGCACCATGAGATTTGTTTATTTTGAATAGCTTCCTGATTTGACATTTTCCTCAAAGCCTCAGCTGCTGTTTAGTTCCTCTATTGGAGAAGTCTGTGACAAACTTAAAAGTAATTACCTATAGTATACCTGGTGTATAGTATTTTGTTTCCATCATGTTGGTATTTCATGTAACATTTTGCTAACTTTTCTAATATTGTGTCAATGGTATGTGACTGCAGGACATGAATGAGATGTCCAACTTTGTGGAAAGGTTCGACGTATGGCTGTGGTGATGGGCCTTTAGATAACCCACCGTATGTTCCACCCGGTGAGTTTTGTTCTTTGTTGCGTTGTTGTGCACGTGTTGTTCTTTACGTTAGAAAACAGGTTATGCTGCATACGTATGGACTTTGTTTCAATTTTTAAAAAATTATTAGTGCAGAATACATTAATAGTATGATTTTCAATTAAAAAAATTGCGTGATTCACATTGCCAGGAAAGAAAAAAAAATCACATTAAAAAAAAAAAGTAAAAAAAAAATATATGCCACACACTATCAGCTAAATCATGGTGTCTAAGACTGAAGACTACCTTGTTTTCTGAGCTCATCATAAGACAAAAGGCAAGAAAGGCCAACAAATCAGAGACGGCTCCATATCTTGTATGGATATCAGTGATAGTGACATTGAAACTAGTGGTGCTGTAGGGGTTGGGTTCAGTCTAGGATGAGATAGGTTCTTACTGTGTATTTCTTCTGTAATAATACTAATAATATATACTATATAATAATATAATAATAATAACTAATACTACATGAAATTTATATAGCCTATATCTTGCAAAAACAAATCAAGCACTTGCATTTGACCCTAGAACACACAAGCAATCAATGACAATTAACATACACTGTTGTCATCAGGCCTTAACTCTCCATTCTGTAACATACACTGTTGTCATCAGGACTTTACTGTCTTCCTTCTGTAACATACACTGTTGTCATCAGGACTTTACTCTCCATTCTGTAACATACACTGTTGTCATCAGGCTTTACTCTCCATTCTGTAACATACACTGTTGTCATCAGGCCTTTACTCCCATTCTGTAACATACACTGTTGTCATCAGGCCTTTACTCTCCATTCTGTAACATACACTGTTGTCATCAGGACTTTACTGTCTGTTTCTTCTGTAACATACACTGTTGTCATCAGGCCTTACTCTCCATTCTGTAACATACACTGTTGTCATCAGGCCTTTACTCTCCATTCTGTAACATACACTGTTGTCATCAGGACTTTACTCTCCATTCTGTAACATACACTGTTGTCATCAGGACTTTACTCTCTGTTTCTTCTGTAACATACACTGTTGTCATCAGGACCTTTACTCTCTCATTCTGTAACATACACTGTTGTCATCAGGACTTTACTCTCTGTTTCTTCTGTAACATACACTGTTGTCATCAGGACTTTACTCTCTGTTTCTTCTGTAACATACACTGTTGTCATCAGGACTTTACTCTCTGTTTCTTCTGTAACATACACTGTTGTCATCAGGCCTTTACTCTCTGTTTCTTCTGTAACATACACTGTTGTCATCAGGCCTTTACTCTCTGTTTCTTCTGTAACATATACTGTTGTCATCAGGACTTTACTCTCCATTCTGTAACATACACTGTTGTCATCAGGACTTTACTCTCCATTTTGTAACATACACTGTTGTCATCAGGACTTTACTCTCCATTTTGTAACATACACTGTTGTCATCAGGCCTTTACTCTCTGTTTCTTCTGTAACATACACTGTTGTCATCAGGCCTTTACTCTCCATTCTGTAACATATACTGTTGTCATCAGGACTTTACTCTCTATTCTGTAATATACACTGTTGTCATCAGGCCTTTACTCTCCATTCTGTAACATACAGTGTTGTCATCAGGACTTTACTCTCTGTTTCTTCTGTAACATACACTGTTGTCATCAGGACTTTACTCTCTGTTTCTTCTGTAACATACACTGTTGTCATCAGGACTTTACTCTCTGTTTCTTCTGTAACATACACTGTTGTCATCAGGACTTTACTCTCCATTCTGTAACATACACTGTTGTCATCAGGACTTTACTCTCTGTTTCTTCTGTAACATACACTGTTGTCATCAGGACTTTACTCTCCATTCTGTAACATACACTGTTGTCATCAGGTCTTACTCTCTGTTTCTTCTGTAACATACACTGTTGTCATCAGGACTTTACTCTCCATTTTGTAACATACACTGTTGTCATCAGGACTTTACTCTCCATTTTGTAACATACACTGTTGTCATCAGGCCTTTAGTCTCCATTCTGTAACATACACTGTTGTCATCAGGACTTTACTCTCTGTTTCTTCTGTAACATACACTGTTGTCATCAGGACTTTACTCTCTGTTTCTTCTGTAACATACACTGTTGTCATCAGGCCTTTACTCTCTGTTTCTTCTGTAAACATACACTGTTGTCATCAGGCCTTTACTCTCCATTCTGTAACATACACTGTTGTCATCAGGCCTTTACTCTCTGTTTCTTCTGTAACATACACTGTTGTCATCAGGACTTTACTCTCTGTTTCTTCTGTAACATACACTGTTGTCATCAGGCCTTTACTCTCTGTTCTTCTGTAACATACACTGTTGTCATCAGGACTTTACTCTCTGTTCTTCTGTAACATACACTGTTGTCATCAGGACTTTACTCTCCATTCTGTAACATACACTGTTGTCATCAGGCCTTTACTCTCTGTTTCTTCTGTAACATACACTGTTGTCATCAGGACTTTATCTCTGTTTCTTCTGTAACATACACTGTTGTCATCAGGCCTTTAGTCTCTATTCTGTAAATACACTGTTGTCATCAGGCCTTTAGTCTCTATTCTGTAATATACACTGTTGTCATCAGGCCTTTACTCTCTATTCTGTAATATACACTGTTGTCATCAGGCTTACTCTCTATCTGTAATATACACTGTTGTCATCACGAGAGATACAGACCAGCAGATAGGTCCAGCAATATGAGCAACCTACTCAGAATTGCATCTTTGAAGTAAATACTGCTGAACTATTCAGTTCCAGTCTTCCCATTGAGCCCATAAAACTGTCGGCTGTGGATAGAAGTCTTCTAGAACCTGAAAAAAGTTCCCGTCTATGATTGGCATTACATCCACAACCTCCTATGTGATAGGCATTACATCCACAACCTCCTATGTGATTGGCATTACATCCACAACCTCCTATGTGATTGGCATTACATCCACAACCTCCTTTAGCAGCCTGAAGTCCCCCACACTGACTTATCACTGCATCATAACAGCTGGTTATTGCGTCTGCCTCGGTTATAACTGTATATGTTTAGCTCATATTCCGATTTTTCTGGGATAGATTTACTTGGTCAAACAAAGGAAAAAGTGTCAAGGGCTCTATGAATTTTTTTAATGAAAATTAATAAATTTATGAAGAAGTAGCTGTTGTGGAAGTGGCATCATTATTCACTCGTCTTTGGTGTCATCATGACTTGTTTTTCATCTGTTGCAGATATCAATGGGAAATCACTCCAGTCAGAAACTATCTGCCCGTCTGCCAAACAAGCCCTGTCCAGTCACTATAACTTGCACAACATGTATGGCTGGAGCGAGATGGTCATCACCAAAATGTATGTTCTTTTTCTCTCTCATCCCTTCCTTCTTCCCCTACATTTTATTTTGTCTTTTTTTTTTTTGGGGGGGGGGTTGCATGCTGATTGGTAAATTCTTGTAAAGTCGTTGCTCTGCTACATAATGTTGCAAAGCAAAACTTTATGAAATTATGAAGTACTGTATCATGACTAGTTCAGTTTTCTCAATGAAACAATAGACGGAGATTCTGATACTGACTTGACCTGCACACCTTTGCTCTAGGACATTTTCTATTGCTCTGAAAAGACTGTGTTTCCCTCACTACATTACTGCAGGTTATATTGCACTGTTTTGCTGTCTGTACACTTGTTCAGCAGTGCTACATAAACTGCACCATATCATACACAACAAATGACAGACGCTATAGCTGAGTGGTTAAGACCTTTCCACTTCAATCCCTTGGGTCTATGAAGTCACTGGTTTGAATCTTGGCAGCATCTGGTGCATTAAGGGTGGGGATTTTTTTCAATCTCGAGGTCAACTTCAAGTGCAGACCTGCCAGTGCCTTTATTCCCTTCATGAATGAGCACATGCAGAAGATCAAATATTTACGTTAAAGATCCTGTAATTCATGTCAGTGTTCAGTGGGTTTAGGAAACTGAAACATGCCCAGCATACAACCCCGAATGCGGAATGCAGCTACCCTCATGGTGGACAAAAATGGTGGCAGACGTAAAATCTCACCATTGGTGAACCTCAGAGCTCTAGCTGAGGAACAAGGGAAAAAATGCACAACAAACAAACCTGAAACTCTCCTCAGACACCAACAAGAATGAACTTAAACTGGTGTGTAGCTGTTGACAGAAAATGTTCAGTGATTTGCATGGCCATGCTTGATAGAATCCATGGTGCCTGGTCATCTCTTGCGCTTGTTGTAACACTGCACAAGGTCTGCCTGCTGGCCTCAGCTGACACATTCTGACTTCAGAGCAGCTCATTAAAAAGTTCATCAGAAAGATTTCAGATTTTCTTGAAAAAAAAGGCAGGAGAATGGACTGAGTAGACTGAAAGTAAACAAGAAACAGATAGGTAAAGGAAAAGGCAAAAACAAAGGGGGTAATAGAAAAGGGGAAATTTCTGGCACGGAATTTTCAGGAAACAGGGATGCTGTTTATACTGAAAGAGCCCCTGGCATCTCCACTGTGGGGCGGGGCAGGGGGGGGGGGGGGGGGGGGATCAACTGAATGAGTCTGTGATTTATAAAGCACAGAAAAACTTATAAACATACAGGTGTGATTGCAGCTCTGGGGAAGAAAAAAAAAGTTGTTTTTTTTTTTAAAAGAAAAAAAAAAGGTAACATTGCGTGGTATAAAGCATCAATTTTTTTTTTTTTTTAAATTTTATTTTGCTTTGTTTTTACTTTGTTTTGCTGTGAATGAGAAACGTTGTTTTCAGGGCCCTGTCCAAACTGCTGGGCAAGAGGAGCTTCATTCTGTCCCGCTCCACATTTGTGGGGTCAGGGCGTTACGGCGCTCACTGGTCTGGGGACAACAAGTCATTGTGGCCTGACCTCTACTACTCCATTCCAAGTAAGTAGGAGTCGTTGTTTTCTGTCTGTCTGTCTGTTTCATATTGATGTTTGGACCATTGATAACTGTTGCAGTGGGATTATCATTTAGTGAACAAGTTTTTTTGTTTTTTTTTTACTGTCAGAGTCCACAAAATTGCATACACACAGTGACTGGATGTAAAAAAAAGCATATGAGTGCTTATTCCATTATCCCTGATATAAAAGAATAAATAAATAAATGATAAATAATGAGCATGGTGTCCGTGTACACAAATTTATTCTTTTCACGTTCACAGCCTGGGGTATGAAGTACCTGATAATGATCGTGCACCTCAACACTTTCCCCCCCCCCCCCCATCCATTGAATTGACTCGTGTCGGCATTTTGTCCCTCTGCAGTGATTTTGAACACCAATATGTTTGGTATATCGATATCGGGTGCGGATGCTTGCGGCTTCTCCGATGATGTTACCCGGGAACTTTGCATTCGGTGGATGCAGCTGGCAGCCTTCTACCCGTTCATGAGAAATCACAACTCTGTGCGCAGAAAGGTAATGAACATGGTTATTCTCAGGTTGTTGGTTGTTGTTGTGTGTTACACAGACTAGTTTGTTGTTGTTGTGTGTTGTTGTTGTGTTACACAGACTAGTTTGTTGTTGTTACCCACACTTTGTTGTTGTTGTGTGTTACCCAGACTTGTTTGTTGTTGTGTGTTACACAGACTAGTTTGTTGTTGTTGTGTGTTACCCAAGACTAGTTTGTTGTGTGTTACGCAGACTAGTTTGTTGTTGTTGTGTGTTGTGTGTTACCCAAGACTAGTTTGTTGTGTGTTACGCAGACTAGTCTGTTGTTATTGTTGTAATTGTGTGTTACCCAAGATTAGTTTGTTGTTGTGTGTTACCCGACTAGTTTGTTGTTGTTGTTGTTACCCAGACTAGTTTGTTGTTGTGTGTTACCTAGACTAGTTTGTTGTTGTTGTTGTTGTGTGTTACCCAGACTAGTTTGTTGTTGTTGTGTGTTACCCAGACTAGTTTGTTGTGTGTTACCCAGACCAGTTTGTTGTGTGTTACCCAGACCAGTTTGTTGTGTGTTACCCAGACCAGTTTGTCGTGTGTTACCCAGACCAGTTTGTTGTGTGTTACCCAGACCAGTTTGTTGTGTGTTACCCAGACTAGTTTGTTGTGTGTTACCCTGACTAGTTTGTTGTGTGTTACCCAGACCAGTTTGTTGTGTGTTACCCAGACCAGTTTGTTGTGTGTTACCCAGACCAGTTTGTTGTGTGTTACCCAGACCAGTTTGTTGTGTGTTACCCAGACTAGTTTGTTGTGTGTTACCCAGACCAGTTTGTTGTGTGTTACCCAGACTAGTTTGTTGTGTGTTACCCAGACCAGTTTGTTGTGTGTTACCCAGACCAGTTTGTTGTGTGTTACCCAGACCAGTTTGTTGTGTGTTACCCAGACTAGTTTGTTGTTGTGTTTTACCAATGGTGAGATTTTGGGCATGTGACCGTTTTGGCCTGCCATGAAGGTAGCCACAGTCCAACTTTGGGGATGTATGCTTGGTGTGTTCATGTCTCCATAGCTCACCAAACGCTGATATTAATTACAGGATTTGTAATGTGCATATTTGATCTTCTGCATGTGTTTATACACACAGGTAATTAAGGTACTGGCAGGTCTGCACTTGAAATAGACCTGAGAGATCGTAAAAATTCACACACCCTTAATTCACCAGACGCCACCGAGATTCAAACCCACAACTTCATGAGCCTACAGGACTGAAGTCAAACGGTCTTAACCACTTAGCTAAAAAAAAAAATTTTTTAAACCACTTAGCTATTGTGCCCCTGTAATGATGCTGTAATGTAGGCCATGGTCCTTAGCCTACATGTGTGACTGAACAAAGCTCCAGGCCCTGGCCAAGGCTGACTGATTGACTTGCTGACTGGCAGCCCCAAGACCCAGCCAGCTTCAATGTAGATTTTCCTTTGCTAACAAGACCTTTTTTTTTTAACCTGTTATTCAGTTTATTTATTCAAGCAGTTGATTGACTGACTGAAAACGACACTTGTGCACTCCACAGCCCCAAGACCCGGCCAGCTTTGATACAGAGGCTGTGGACTACATGCGCAGTGCTCTGGAAACGCGGTACAGCCTGCTGCCTTTCATGTACACCTGGTTCTTCCTCAGCCACACCACAGGAACACCTGTCGTCAGGCCTCTCTTCATGCTGTGAGTCTCTGTCCACCTCTCTGCTTTGTCGGCAGGTGGGACGGGACGTTAAGGTTTTTTTACGGGACAAAAAGCAGTGTATGCTTTCACTGAGAGTGTCGTCAAACTTGTTTGTCAGATGAATGTGTGGTGGGGTTAGTGGAGGGAAGAGGAGGGAGATAAGTGACCAACCTTCTGTTCTCCCCAAATGTTCTCATAGTTTCTCTAATACAACGTAAGCTTATCCGTGCCAGTCACAATATATATATATATATATATATATAGATATAGATAGATAGATAGATAGATAGATAGATAGATAGATAGATAGATAGATAGATAGATAGATAGATAGATAGATATGGTGTGTGTGTGTGTTGTTGTTGTTGTTGTCTTCAATTTAACGTCTGTTCACACTCAGTGATATTAGAAAAGGAAAGTGGAAAGTAAAGAAGTTGAAGAAGGGAGTGGAAGGAGTGGGAGAAGAAAAGACTGAAGAGTTAGCATGTGGGTGGATTTTTTTGTACATGAAAAGGTAATAATACTTTTTTTTAAAAATAATAATAATAACGATAATAACGATAATAATAATAATAATAATAAAAATCTTAGACATGAGAACAGTTTAAATCTAACAAAATGTGACCATTAAACATCAGTAATGTAACTACAGCAAATATTCAAGTGGACTGTGCAATAAACATCTAGCAATGGCAAAGGCTAACTTTGAATTTTCAAATACGTTTTTCAGAGACTGCTCGGAAAATACAGGTAAGAAGGGCTTTACAATTGGGCACTCAAATATGATATGAGTATTTGTAATATGATCTCCACATAGACATTTGACATTTTTGCAAAATTTTGTGATGAATGCATTTAATTTCATTCTAAAATACAAAGCATTTACTCTTCTTGCGGTTATAACACTAAACTGTATTTTAGAGGGAGACATGTAACATGAAACAAGGGAACTAGTCAGACAATTCTTTAGACGTTGTTCCTTGAATTGAACAGATTCTTTCAACTTACTCCATGACGTTTGTTCTAATATGCAGTATCCCTCCTGTAGAGATAAGGGAACATGTAGTTCTTTTGATTCCAAATCATGTCTTGCCCCCTTTTTTGCAGCTCTATCAGCCCACTCGTTTGGAAGTATTCCAACATGTGAAGGTACCCAACAAAAATGAACCGGAATACCTCTTAAGGGGGACCGCGGCATAGGTTTTCACCAAAAAATAAATAAAAATGACTTTTGGGATTATGGTTGCATTTGGTCAAGTAATGTGTCAACTTTGCTTTTCAATCACTCATTTTGTTTGTTTTGACCGATTTCAATGCAAATAAAATCATTTTCTGAGGTAGGGGTGGGTGAATTTAGAGCAATTGTGGCCCAAAAACGCGAAGTTTGCATCAGTTTGAAGATCGTCCGCCTTGCCGACCAGTTTCGCTACCCCCCCTTGTTTGGTATCAATGTGAAGGTCATTCACTGACCTACTTTCTGACATCACCTCTCAATGGATAATTTCACTCACGGAAACACACGAAGAGCAAATCCGAAGGAACCCGAGAGGCATTTTCTACAGGCATACGGTTGAGTCGAAGTCTCTGATTGGCTTGTGGCCGTAAAAAAATAGCTGATTGGTTCTAAGAGTCATGTGACTTTTATCCAAGATGGCGGATGTTTACATCTCGAGTCTGTTCGATGCACGCATTCGACCTGTTTTCAGCCAAAGTTTTTTACTGAAAGTCTCAAAAATGCCAAAATATGCCGAAAACAAGTGTTGGACTACCAATGCCTTTGGTAGAAAGAATGAAAAACGGAAGAAACGGAAAATAGACTGACGATCGCTGGCTGGAGTGGTGACCTAGTTTTGCTGTGCCATGCACATCAACTCGCGATGTTGCCGATAACCACTCGCTTACTTCATTAATGCGAAAATTGAAGTTTTTCTTCGAAAAAAACGTGTATCAGTGGCTGACAGCGACACTAGTTTTGATATAGACTCGATGCGCAAGAAAAATAAACCGATCCGCGGGCCCGCAACTTCTCAAACGACAGAACATCATCAGTGATGTGTCACCCTTGGAAAGTTGGGTGACAACATAAAGGTGCACAAAGTGAAATTATAGCTACATTTTCCATCGATTTATTACTATTTTGGGAATATAGCAGGGCACTTTTTTTCCCAATAAGTTATGTGTTGTTGGTACTTAGCAGGAATACAGTAGTGCCTGAATTTTTGGTTTGCAGTCTCTGACAAGGGCTATTCTGTATACACTCACTTTTTTCCCATATTCTCAGTTTTATTTTTTATTCAGTTGTTTGTTTTCAGAGGCAGTTTAATGATAATTCACAAAAGAATTGTTTTTACTGAGTTTGACACAGTGAATGGTGTTAGAAAAGAAAAACCTTCACCCATAATTTTTTCTTCTCTGCCCCCCCCCCCCCCCCCCCCCTTAAAAAATTTTTTTTTTACTTTCTCCTGTATTTTCCACAATCACACAGTTGTTTTGCATTCTGTTTTGCATCCTCACACATCTTAGTTATCACATTATCAACAATATATTCAAAGCTGAGATGAATAAGACAGTCAGCCTGCAGTCTGGAGGCGAGATACTTTTCCAGCAATATTGTGCTTGCTGGACTGGATTTTGTGGCAGTGAGCAATGCAGAAGTGTTTGTAGATAAATCAGACATTCTCAGAGTGAAAACAGCCACTAGAAAATCATCTGATAGGGCCAAAAAGAAGAGGAGAAAAAAAAAGAAAGTGTAATGCATGCGGAACATGAACATAGCCAGGCAGGCAAAGAGGGGGGTGTATGCCCCAGGAGCCTCCTGAAAAATTTATTCTATGAGAAAAGCTGTTTCTAATCACTCAGTAGTGTTGGCCTATTGTTATTTTACCATGCATAATTTTTTGGTAATGTTTAAACATGATTTTCATTGATTAAATTGTTAACTAAATCTTTACGGGCATTTTTCTCAAAACGTGGTTTTTTGGCCGCAACTGTTATTTGGCCCACCTGTAACTTCTAACCTAATGAAAATAATCCACTGAAATTTGGTATGCTGGTGTAGAAATGTGTGCTGAGTGCAATGAGACAGTTTGAACTCTGTAGCTATTACAGTTTTTCAATACCATGAAATAAAAATTTGAAAACTGGAGCAAAATTTTTTTGGCATTTTTGAAAAAAAAAAGAAAAATATATTTTATGAACTAAACTATATTTTTTTGTGATCATTGCACACAGTGATGTCAAATCAAACAGGAAAAATGATAAACTTCATCATGCATTGCATATTTTGAAAGCAGCAGATGGGCCAAACACTGACCCCTATTTTTTTGGAAAAATTATCACATTATCATATCTGTTGGACTTACATACTTCAAACTTTGCACAGATAGCTTTATTAATGCACTTAGTATGTGTACCAATTTCATGCAGATATCTTTAGTAGTTTCTGAGAAACAAAAATTTGCTAAAAGTGACGCAGTGGTCCACCTTAAACTTAGAAGGTGTATGACGTATTTAATTTCAAAAATGATTCTGGATACTTTCTTCGAATTTGGGGATTTTATAGCATACAGTACCGACTTAGAGTCTACACAGAGCAAAATAGGAATAATGAAAAATGGAAAATCAAGAATGTGGTTAAGAGCCATAAGAATAGCAATTAATTCAGCTGTAAATATTGAATGATGTTTACCAAGATAGTGTGATTTCTCTGTTTTAAATGCTGGTATGACGAATGCTGAACCTGTTTCATGGTTTTCTAAGACAGATCCATCTGTATATACTTTTAAGAATTTAGCATACTTATTTTCGATATGTGATCGGACATCTGCAACCATAATATTTTGATTTTCTTTCTTTTTTCCATTTGTACATTCTATATCAAAACATGCTTTATTTATTTCCCATGAAGGACATGGTAAAGCTTCTTTTGTGTTTCTAAGTCATAATGATTAAGTTCAATTTTTTGAAAAGGTCTGATACATAAGTGCCAATAGGCGTCAAACACGAAATATGTCTGGCTCTTTTCGGAAAATTTGTTTCAGCTTGAACTTGAACTCACTAGAAACAAAATTTTCATTTGCTGTGCTCCGTAACATATATTTGGCACATGAAAGTTGTCGTATTCAGCTAAGGGAAGTTCCCCAATTTCGTTATAAGTTCCTATGGTGGATGCATGGAATGGCACACCAAGTGCACGTTTGTATGCCTTACTGTTATACTTTGGAGTTTTTTAAGTAAATAATTGGGAGCTCTAAAAAAGACTTCTTGTCCATAAGACAGTTTGGAACTACAAGTGACGTAGACAAGCATTTTAGAGTGAAGATATCTTGTCCCCATGACTGTCTACTAACCATTTTAAGAAAATTGATACATTTTTCTTGCTTTTGTTAAAATGTATCCAATATGAGCATTCCAGGTCAACTTTGATGTTAGTAAAATACCTAAAAATTTTACAGTATTTGTGTACTGAATTGTTTCCCCTCCAATCATAAACTGTGGTAGTGTATCTGGATCATTGCCATTGTTAAAAAGCATAATGTGTGTTTTTTCTGTGGATAATGTCAGACCATTTTCAAAAATATATTTATATAAACGATCTAGCTCTTTTTGATATATCTTTCTAGTATAATTAATCATCCTCTTTGTTGTACTGGCTTCATAGTGACATTCATCCCTATGCATATATCATCAGCATATTGTACTAGGATTACATCATTAGACAATTTTGTTGGTAAGTCATGTAACAGTATATTAAATAGAAAAGGGGCTATAACAGAACCCTGTGGTAAACCCATGTGCAGTGACCTAGAGCGTGAATAGTATTCCCTACTCTTACTTGCATACTTCTGTTACATAAAAAACTTTTGATATAATGATAGAGATGCCCAGAAAAGCCAGTAGTCTTTAATTTATGCAGCAATTTAGCATGCCAAACTTGGTTATAGGCTTTTCTGACTTAAAAAATGTTGCAAGTACATTTTTTCTTCTGGCAAACTGTTGCTTGATTTGTGTTGTTAGCTTAACTAGATTATCAATAGCAGATCTGCCTTTTGAAAGCCAGCTTGATTTACAGGAACTACTTTATTTTTTTGACAATAATATACAAGCCTCTTTAGAATTATTCTCTCCATAAGCTTACCTGTGTTAGAAGTCAGAGCTATGGGTCTGTAACTACTTTTATCAGTTTTAGGCTTCCCTTGCTTATGAATGGGAACAATGATAGACTGCTTCCAGTTTATGGCATATTACCTTCAGTCCAACACCTTTGAAAAAGTTTATGCAACAGAATAATGAATTTTTCCGGTAATTGTTTAAGCATATCATTGGATATGGCATCTAAACCAACAGAAGTTTTCTTACTAGGAAGAGAAAATAATACATATTTTACTTCATTGATTGTTATTGGGGCATTAATATACTCAGTATTATTAGAAACTGGGTCTCCATATTCTATTTTGTTCTCTTCAGCTTTTCTGTATTTACTGCTTTTAAGTGAGAGACCTTCAATACGTATGGACTCTGAAAACATATCTGCAAAAGCCTCCGCCTTTTCTGCATTGGAGGGAAATCCATTGTTTTTAAATTTAACTGGGCAATTTGGTAAAGTCACACCTTTTCTCATTTCATGAAATTTTTTACACTTTTTTAAGACCTGTATGACTTGATATTTCACTGGAACAAAATGAGACCAAAATTGTCGCTTTGCCTGAGCTATAACCATATTGCTGTAATTTTTGGCCTGCTTCTGTTTTTCATGGTTTTCTAATGTCTTATTTTTTAGATACGTTTTGAACATCAAACGTTTATTTGTCACCGCTTCCTCCAAGCAGGTGTCCACCAAACATTCCCTGAACACTTCCTTGATTTTAGTGATTTAATAGTGGGGATAGATAGGTAAGCAGCTTGAAAAATGGCATCAGTAAAGGTGGAATAAAACTGGTCTATATTATCAGAGTCCAAGCAATTTATATCGTATGCTGCAAGGAAGCTTTTAAACTTTTCCCAATTAGCCTCTTTATAGTTAAATTTTGGTAGTATGTCTTTTTCAGTGTCACAAAGAGTTGGCATTTCATTAAAAGTTAGAACAATAGGTAGGTGATCACTCCCCAGAGTATCTCCATATGTTACCCATGACATTCAGGAGCAAGAGCAGAAGATACAAAAGACAGATCCAATGCTGATGCTCTGTGGGTAGAGATGTCAGGTATCCTTGTCACACTTCCATCATTTAGAAGGCACAGACAAGAGTCCGTTATATTTTCTATAAAACGATTGCAGGAAACAGATGTACACTCTTTATCCCAGAAAGGCGCGTGGGCATTGAAATTCCTGCTACCAGCCACTTCTGATTATCTTGTACAGAGTGCAGCCATTCTGTATTAAAGTCATTAACTCCCTTTGGTAAATACAGGGATACAATATTCATCGACTAAATCATTTGTAAACTTTACACGTGCTGCGCAAGAATATGAATCTGGAATGTTATTAGGCATTGGTGAACAACATACATTATAGTCTACCCCTTCTTGAATGTATATTGCTGTTTTGATTTTACTCACAGCATCCACCTGTTCATGTACAGGTGGATAGTAGTAGCCTTGAAGTTTAGGCAGTTTACATTTCTTTACATTGAGAGACTGTAATGCAAGAGCTTGATAATTGTTATTAGAAAGATGTTGAACTAAATATGGCAGATTAGTTGGATATGGATCTGGCATTCCACTGCATGATTTTCAGCATTTGTGATTTTTTTTTTGAGGCATTATATGATGATAAACCAAAATGCCTTATCAACAAGTGAATGATATAAAAAAAAATAATGATAAAAAATTGGTACCGAGTTCAAAAGAGTGCAAGTAAACTAATAATACAATGTCAATTATGTCATTTAAAGCACACCACAGAAAGATAATAGATGAACAAAATAAATGAACAAATAAATAGAAACAGAACAACAACAACAAAAAAGTTTTTTATCTGGTGAGCAGCTGCTGTTAGCGAGATTACAGTGTCTGCTGTCTGTACTGCAGCTGGTGCAACGCATTGATGTACAAAATGTCACCATTCAAAGGGATTTTTAAACATACGGACATTATTCTGCCTGGCATGTTGCCTCCAGGGGGACAGTCCTGCTGGTAAACGTACTGTCGCTGGCTGTATCCTGGCTGTTGCTGGCAGTCGTCAAAGGCGTAGGGTGGTGGTCGGTACTGGTTCATGCCTTGAAACTTCCTTCTTTGTTTCCTCTTTGGTGTTTCCCAAAACAAGGCATGAATGTGCCTGCCAATGTTTCTTGCCAGAACACTAGAACCATGGACATTAGGATGAAGTGAATCTTTATAATGATGATGTGTATACATATTTTCATGTGAGACAAATGATACATTGCTTTGGTTATATAGTTCAGAACATGTCACTGCATTGAAAAGTTCTCTTTTCATTTGAAGGCTGGGACTTTTCACAGGAGCAATTTTGCTTATCACAACTTTGGTATTGGGAAAAGAAGCTAAAACTTGTTTCACATTTTTAACTAGATGTTTGCTAGCTTCTTGGGGATCGGAATCTTTGAGATCATTCACCCCACAATGAACAACTACAGCATGCCGTTTTTTTATATCATTGGTATTACTCATTATGAGAGGAATGTCACTGATGTGGTATGACTTTCTTTTCTCCACTGTAAACCCATAGGACTGTCCCAGACGTTTGCTATTAACGCCATTTAGAACAGAGTCTTGGAGAAGGATTACATTGGGGAGAGCAGAATTTTCTTCTGTGCTACAGGGTTTGACGTCAGGTGATTTTTGCGTCAGACCTTGGCGCCCTGTTGTGTCTGGTTCTTTTTTATTGTTTAAGGTTGGGCTAAGATACACTGACCTCTTTAGGCCTACTGGTAGTTGAGGTTCCTTAGGCCTAGATGAAGTGTGTGTGTGTGTGTGTGTGTGTGTGTGTGTGTGTGTGTGTGTGTGTGTGTGTGTGTGTGTGTGTGTACTATGCTTGTGTTAGTGATGTACCAATATGCTTGAATGATGTTATGATACAGTACTTAAAATTTAAGTACATTATGCAGGGTTCGCGATAACCGGTAATTGTCGGTATTTTACCGATTGTAAACAGGGAATACCGAAAATCTTCGAAGCAGCCGGTACAGCGTACCGATTCTGTTTGCCTGTGACCGATTAGATTTCCATCTCAAAAAAAAAGGTCTGAAGTGACATTTTCTGACAGTCTCTCATGCGCCTGTACTGTGCTTATGCACCTACCCCTTCCCACCCCTTCCGACGAACATCTTTGGTGCCAGCATGATTAGCCTAGCATGCAGAACAGCAAGCTTTACTGTGAAAGAATAGAGCTTTGTGCTCTTCTCGCATAACAGTAACTTCCATTCACAATGAGTAAACCGAGCCTAGATTTATTTATTCTTTATTCTTTTAATCTTTTATATCGAGGATAATGGAATAAGCACTCTTGTGCTTTTTCACATCCAGTCCCCATGTGTATGCAGCTTTGTAAATGTCATCTGTTCCCACGGCACAGGATGGCCTGCTCTTACGAAAAGCGAAAAGCGAAGGGTCTTTGACTATGAATTTGCGCGTTGCTTTGAGAGAGAAGAGTCGAAAATTAAATCTAAATTGAACGAAAGATCTAGATGAGTGCTAAGCATAGAAACAAGAAAGAAGAATATAAGTCTCACGAATGATGCCATGCAAAATAACAGACTGACACAGACAGTGACACAGGCGCTAGAAAAAAATCCTATTTCCTGCGTGGCTTCGCGCCCAAGAAGCGAGTGGCAGCAGCACGGCAGTCAAAGTCAGAGATTTGCTTCAATTTAGATTTAGTTTTGCTGCCAAACAATCCCCCCCTCCCCCACCCCCTCACTGAATGGTTTCGTTTTGTTCACAGTACGTACCGGATTTTATTTTCTGGGGACCGATTTTGGGGGAGTTGGTCAAGATATCTCTGAAATGGCAACTCGCAGTACCGGTTTTAAAAAATCCTAGCGCGAACCCTGATTATGGTTAAATCATGTTGTAGTTTTGCTTTGTTGTTGTTTAGGTTGTTGGTATTATTGGTGGTGGTGTGTCTGTGTGTGTGTGTATAGTAGTAATGGTAGTCTTCAGTTTAACGTCTGTTCATTCTAAGTGATGTTACGATGGGGAACTCTGTGGAAGGGAGGAGGGGGTGATTGGCATGAGGGAACAAAGGATTGATAAAACCTTGGTGGGTATGCGAGTGTGATTAGCGCATATGTATTAGCAAGTGAGTGCCTACATTTGTGATTTTGAAATTTTGGTGGGTTTTTTCCGTTTTGTTTTTTACTTTCTAAACTTTTTTTTTCCAACAGATTTCCAAATACTGAATCAATGGACCGGCAGTTTATGTGGGGTGATTCGCTTCTAATCTCACCTGTTCTTGAAAGTGTAAGTCGCTCTCTGGGTAACAGTTTTCACCGTTTGTCTCTTTGTTTAGTTACTGTTGTTGTTGTTGTTGTTATTGTACATGAAGTGTGTTTTGTAAAAGTCGAAGTGGTGTGATAGATTTTGGGGTAAGGATGCACAGGGAGTGATGACGGAAGTAACTGTGGCCTGGGTTTGTATTTGTACATCAGTGTTTTATTTATTTATTTATTTATTCTTTCTTTTATATCAAGGATAATGAAATAAGCAATCATATGCTTTTTTACTTCCAGTCCCGGTGTGTATGCAGTTTTGTAAATGTCATCTGTTCCCACCGGCACACAATGGCCTACTCTTACAAAAAGTGGAACAGGATTTAACATGTGCGCAAGATGTTCTGCCTGTGTTCGCACATGGGGCCTCAGTTTATAGTCTTTATAGAGGAATACATCTCTCTCTTTTTGTCTCTCTGTCTCTATCTCTTTCTCTGTCTCTCACTCTGTTTCTCTCTCTCTCTCTCTCTCTCTCTCTCTCTCTCTCTCTCTCTCTCTCTCTCTCTCTCTCTCTCTCTCTCTCTGTCTGTCTGTCTGTCTGTCTCTCTCTCTGTCTCTCTCTCTCTCTGTCTCTGTCTCTCTCTGTCTCTGTCTCTGTCTGTCTCTCTCTGTGTCTCTCTGTTCTCTCTGTATCTCTCTCTCTCTCTCTCTCTCTCTCTCTCTCTCTCTCTCTCCTCTCCTCTCTCTCTCTCTCTCTCTCTTCTCTCTCTCTCACTCAGCTACCCTTGTCGGGCAGCCAGCAAAAGATACAACTCAAATTCTGAATCTTGCATTCATGATCAGGAATATTCCAACAAAGCAGTTGTTTGGTGAATATTTTCAATAATCGATAATGTACAGATGGAGTCAGTTCATGTGGGTGAAGATGATGCATTATTTTGTATGGCTTTGGAATGAATGTGTGTGTGTGTGTGTGTGTGTGTGTGTGTGTGTGTGGTGTGTGTGTGTGTGTGTGTGTGTGTGAGTGTGTGTGTGTGTGTGTGTGTGTGTGTGTGTGTGTGTATGTGTGTGTTGTTCGTGTGTGCGTGCGTGCATGTGTGTGTGCGTGCTTGTGTGTGTGTGTTTGTGTGTGTGTGTATTTTATTTATTTTAAAAATTTTTTTATTTTATTGATTCTTTTATATCGAGGATAATGGAATAAGCACTCGTGTGTGTGTGTGTGTGTGTGTGCGCGCGCGTGTGTGTGCTTGTGTACGTGTGTGTGTGTGTGCACGCGCATGCATGTACATGTATGTATGTATGTTTACGTGCATGTACATAAGAAAGAATTAATTCCGCTTTAACTTGTTGCAGGAAATGACCACAGTGGCCGCCTATTTCCCAGCAGGCCTGTGGTACGACCTCCACACTGGTTCCTTGCTGCAGACAGTGGGGGAACAGACGCTGGTTCTGGACGCTCCTCTCAGCACCATCAATGTGCATGTGCGAGGGGGGGCCATCCTTCCTCGCCTCCCGCCAGCTCTTACTACCAATGACATGTAAGACTGGTATGATTTGACATGGTGGTGGTGGTGGGTGGTGGTGGTTTATTTTGTTGCTGCATTCTTTTTTTCTGGAATTGTCGCTTTGTTTTGTGAGTTTTCTATGCTAGAAAGTGTTTCAATAAATTAACACCGGCAAAGTAAGGGGAGTTTTTCTTTTGAATTTTATGCCCATTAAGAACGTGAATTGTGGTTTATGGGTTTTTTTTAAGGGAGATAATTTTGGAATTGAAAATGAATAACTTTTTTCTGTCTAATGCTTGAGTTCTCATAAATTCACCAAAAACAGTTTTGGTTTTAGTCAAAGTACAGAGTAATACTGCAGTTGAAATGGTTTTCTTCTTTTTTTTTTCTTTTTTTTTTTGGCCTCGAACTTGCCTCTGAAATCTGAATTTTTGGTGATATTTTGAAAACAAAAGAGAGACCTTGTTCTAATATTGAAAGTTATTTTCTTAATGTCAGATGATAGCATTCTCTATGATGCCAAATGAAGCACACAGTTCTGACGAGGCTACATTGGTAAAATAGTGCTACCGCCTGTCATGGCTCTTTCACTAGCTTTGAGTCAAAGGCAAAAGTGTCCAGTTACAAAAGAAGTTTGCATATGAATTAAAGGCAGAACTGTCCAATTACAAAAGAAGTTTACATATGAGTCAAAGGCAAAACTGTCCAAGTACAAAAGAAGTTTATGTATGCAGACACGCATACACTACACACACACACACACACACACACACACACACACACACACAC
>CM060316.1:43062097-43097097 GCA_030674155.1 Stramonita haemastoma
GGATTTAACGTGTGCGCAAGATGTTCTGTGTGCGTTCGCACATGGGGCCTTGGTTTATAGTCTCATCCAAAGGGGGTGTGTGTGTGTGTGTGTGTGTGTGTGTGTGTGTGTGTGTGTGTGTGTGTGTGTGTGTGTGTGATGAAAGAACAAGTACCTGTAGGTTTTGGCAGGTTTATATACCCTGTAATATACCAATAGGTGAAACTACATATTTGGAGAAAAATGAATTTTACTCCTAAGCTATTAAGGAGGGAGTTTGTTTTTCTAGTTATGTTAGGACTTAAAACATAAGCTAAGGGTGGGGGGTGGAGGATAGCCTAGTGGTAAGACCATTGAGTTTGCGATTTGATAGCCCCCACCAAGGTGCCCATTTGAGGGGAATTTCACTCTAGAGTTAACATCAGTGCTGACTCCTCTCCCCCCCCCCCAAAAGTCCATCGGATGAGACTATAAACTGAGGTCCTGTGTGTGAATGCAGGCAGAACATCTTGCATATAATGTAAAACATGCTCTGCCTTTTGGAAAAGTAGGCGTATTGCATACCAGTTAAAATGGATGACACCTTTTTTTTTTCTACACACATGCACATTGGTGTCAAGTTTAAACGTCATTCCCAAAATTGGAATGTAGCCACTTAAATGGTGGGGAAAAATGGTCGCATTCGCAAAAATGTCACATTGGTGAACCCTGAGGCCCTAGCCAAGGAATAAAACAAAACAAAAACAAAACAAAACTAAAGAACCTGTGCTAAAAATTGAGATCATATCCAGTTTGTTTGTTCGTTGGTTTGGGGGTTGGTTTGTTTGTGTGTTGTTGTTTTTTTTTGGGGGGGGCATTTTTTTAATAGCTTTTTTTGGGGGGGGGGTATTTTTTTAATAGCTCAATGGTTCATAATAGGGTAATGTTTTAGCTTTGGCATGATTTGCATGGCCATATTGGGTGCAATGGATAGCGCCTGGTCTCCTTCTGTGCTCACACTGGCCTCTACCAACACATTCCAGCTTCAGGGCAGTTCATTAAAAAGTTTATTAACCTCTTTTCTGCGCTGTTGACGAACAGCGTTCATCATAGAAACTGTCGCCAGCAATGCTCATTTGACGATCACTGTTCGTCTTGATTCAACGCTCTCTCTGTTTCATCCAGCATGTGCCTGAGCAAAATAGGATAGCAGAAAAAGGTTTAAAAAAGATATTTTAAAAAGCTAAAAAATGTTTCAGATTTGCTTGATAAAAAATGGCAAGCTAATGCCCAGGGAAGGCAGAAAATAATCAAGAGAGAGAGAGGATAAAGTGTTAACAAAAAATACAGAAACAAAAGTGAGTGATAGAAAAGGAGAATTTCCAGGAAGCAGGAATGCTATTTATACTGAAATAGCCACCAGCATCCTTACGGAGGAGGCTGGTTTTAAGAAGATCAGGGCAGTATTTTGTTTTCTTTTTTTATGTGTGATAAGTGCTTGTAGAGTAGACCTCACAAACACAGCTGGATGTACTTTATACTGGCATAGACTGGTGTGGCCTTCTCTCTTTATACTAACATAGACTGGTGTGGCCTTCTCTCTTTACACTGGTGTGGCCTTCTCTCTTTATACTGTGTGGCCTTCTCTCTTTACACTGGTGTGGCCTTCTCTCTTTATACTGGTGTGGACCTCTCTCTTATACTATGGTGTGGCCTTCTCTCTTTAACTGGTGTGGCCTTCTCTCTTTACACTGGTGTGGCCTTCTCTCTTTATACTGGTGTGGCCTTCTCTCTTTACACTGGTTGGCCTTCTCTCTTTATACTGGTGTGGCCTTCTCTCTTTATACTGGTGTGGCCTTCTCTCTTTATACTGGTGTGGCCTTCTCTCTTTACACTGGTGTGGCCTTCTCTCTTTATACTGGTGTTATATTCTCTTTGGCAGACGACGCTGAAGAACAGCGTGGTGGCTGCCAACTATCCCAACATGAAGATGGACGCTGTGCAAGTGTGGGGTGTGGCCAGCCAACCCAGAGTTGTCGTTCTGAATGAGAAGACTTCTCTGACTTTTTCATACAATACAGCAACCAAGGTATGTCAACTCGTGTATGCTTAGTTTATCAGAGAAAGCGGTATTTCTGACTAAAATATGTTTCTTTGCATGAATCAAATGATCGGCTCAAGTTTCTGCAATGATGACGGCAGTATGGTGCAGGTCCTGCAAGTTGCCATAGAGATTCTTGACCACTGGGTTGGGGTCAGGCCAGGTCTTCTCTCAAAGTGCCCTGTATAGTGGACAGGACTGCAGCACATGTTCTGTTGTCTTCTTGCCTGTCTTGCATGGGCACTGCTCTGTAGGATTTATGTAAGGTTTTACTGAATTTTTAGCAAACCATGCTATATGATATTCCTAGTGTGTAAATTCAGTTACTGGTTTTACTTTTAGCATATTTTTCATTGTTTCTCTTTAAAAATTCTTGTTTATTTTGAGCATAAAAATATTTCTAGTCAAGTTACTGAAAAAACTTTGGTGTTTGAAGGTGGGATGGCAGTTCTGTTGTTTTAAGTAATCAGACATCCTGGAAGTAGGAATGCAGCTACCTTCATGGTGGGGAAAATTGGTCACATACGTAAAATCTCACCTGTGGTGAACCTCACAGCTCTCAAGCAGAGGAACAGGGGAAAAAACTAATGAAACTTGTGATATTGTGTTCCAGGTGTTATTGATGGACGGACTGGACATTGATCTCCTCACTCCCTTCAGCCTCACCTGGAGTCTGTGATTTGTCTGTGTTGGTTTACATTTGAATCGATTGTTGTTATGAGGGCTACTACTTACATGGTATCAACTGGAATACTATTCACGAGGTCTTTCACCATTGATATCCGCTCATTTTTATTAAGTATTCCAAGGAGGGTTATTGGTGTGCTGTAGTGTTTTGATAGTGTTTTATACCTTTATATATATATATTTTGGAAGAGCCTTTACTATATTGTCTCATATATAGTGCACATTTATTATCATTGAATCCCTTAAGATAGGTCACTGCAGATTGCATTATGTTTGTGTGGATTTTGTTCTTTAATCACATTTCAAACCAAATGAAACAAAGCGTCTGTTCCAGCTGGATAATGATATTAAGCAATTTCGTTTTATGGTGCGTAGAGTCCAGTTGATCCTAGAACCACACAGCAAGGCTGAGTGAAGCCATGACAATCAGTAACCAACCAGTAAAACAAACCAACTGCATCAGGCACAAATCCTTACCACCCCTTAAATACAAATACAATGTATAGAGGAACACAGTGCCTAACAAGAATCATACATATATATATATACCATAACTTCACAAACGACAAAAACATAACTTATTTAACCAGAACCAGAATCTTTTGTTCGCCTTTTTGTTTATTTTTTTCATTTGTATAATTCATATATCATTATAGATGTTTGCTTGCTAACATGTTAGAGGATGGTGGTAGATATATTTCACTGAAGGAATTCAGCGAATCAGCAGCAATATTCTTACTGACAAGACTTACAAAAAACAGACAAAAACTAAGGGTGGGAATAATCTTCTCTCTTGTCTTTAAAGTACCACAGTAAGAATCACTGCATCCTTGCCGGGTTGATTATCAACATTCTGTGTTGTTTGGTAAATATATGATCACAACATTTTTTGAGAAACACTTTTTTATGAAACCCAGATGTTGTTCATTACAGTTTTGAAGCCATGTTTTGTCTCAGGTCACATAAATTATATGCAGCAAAGTTCAGTTGTTCATCCTTTTGGTGCTAGATTTGAGTGTGGTCTTGATTTTTTTGTAAAATGAATGCTGTAGTAAAGCTTTTTCACACTGAAAAATTGGAAACAGTGTATCACGCCTATCCCCCCCCCCCCCCACTTTCTCTCTCTCTCAGTGTCTCTGTCCCTCTCTCTGTCTCTCTCTCTGTCTTTCTCTGTCTCTCTCTCTGTCTGTCTGTCTGTCTCTGTCTGTCTGTCTGTCTGTCTGTCTGTCTGTCTCTCTCTCTCTCTCTCTCTCTCTCTCTCTCTCTCTCTCTCTCTCTCTCTCTCTCTCTCTCTCTCTCTCTCTTTGTCCCTTCTCTCTCTTCCTGTTTTTAGGTTATTTATTCATCACATTAATTGTTTAAACTGTTTTCATTGTCACTGAATTACTGCCAAAATCTACAAAGAATGAAAATTGCACTGGGAGAAGAAATACCTTTCGCATCTGAACTGTCCTGATGTCAAACGACCAATTTTTGGTAGAAAATTGTGAAGCAGAACAGTTTAACCTTGAAAGCCTCTGACACAGAATCTGAACCCTTACCAATCCCTAACACACATTCTCATTGCAGCCGTCCTAGTGAAAGGGCTGTGAAGGCGTGTTGATACTCAAGAGGTGGCAGTTATGAGCCTGCTGTAGGACTAGAGCTGCTCTGGCTTGTAAACCACCTCTCATTACTTGCAATCAGAAGCGTTTTATTTAGACAAAGGCGTCATTATTTGATGGAAAGAAAAAAAAAAATCCCCGTTTTTGAGTGGATAAGGATGGAGAGATTGGGAAAGGCAGCAGAAGTCTTTGAATCCATTTGAGTGCCCCAGTGTTTACTTTTTTTCTGACAGGGAAAAGAGATCCAAACTTTTAACTTGTATGGCTATGCATTTTGGGTTGAGAGTGTGTGAGTTATATACTCGGGGGGGGGGGAGGGGGGGGGGTTCGTTGTTGTTTTTACATATCATTGTTTGTATTTGTGATTGATTACTCTTTGAGCAGATAAGAAATCCATTTTGAAACGCTTTGTTACAAGACACATTTTTGTATATAACAGTATTTTGTCTTCAGCATAATAAAAATTTTCTAGTGTGGTGGGGTAAGAATGCTCAGTTTGTGGGATTTTTTTTTACTATTTCTTTTTCAGCAATGTAATTGGGTGAGAATGTTCAGTGTGTGGGGTGTGTGGTTGTTGTTGTTGTTGTTGTTTTTCCTTCATTGCCAGGTTTACTTCAAAGGCCACATCAGAGGTGTGCAAAGGAATGTATTCGGTGAACTACTTTAATCTCTTCTGCTGACCTTTGCAAAGAATTTTCTATGAATTTGTATGTAATTTTATGATAAATACTGTTGCCAGATATTGAGAAGCAATAGATTTTTTTGTGCCAGAGAGGAGGTATGTATGAATGTTTTAACTGAGAGACTTTTTGTGCCTAGGAGGATGTAGGCATGCTTTATTATTTTATTTTTTTAAATATATTTTTATATTTATATATATACATAGAGAGAGAGACAGAGAGAGAGAGAGACAGAGAGAGACAGAGAGACAGAGAGAGAGAGACAGACAGACAGACAGAGAGAGAGAGAGAGAGAGAGAGAGAGAGAGAGAGAGAGAGAGAGAGAGAGAGAGCATTGATGCTAATTGCAATGATCTGCACATATGCAAGTGCCAACAGCTATACTGCTGAACCAAACATATCAATTTTAAATCTGGTGCTGTGATACAGACCTTTGCGTATCAGTGGCATGGAGGATGGGGCTGTGGAGGGAGAGGAGGGAGTGAGGTGATAAAGAGTCTAAGCTCCCAGGGGTGGAAGTGTTTTTTTTACAAGTATGTGTACATTGTTTTGATGTATGTTTGTAACCACTTCAAGGGCATTGAATGAAAGATTATGCACAAAAATATTCTTACTGTTCAATCTGTTATGAATTATTGAAAGAACAAAATCATTTATGTAATGAGAGTATGAAAGTACAAGCCAGAACAGTGATGTATGTGTGTGAGTGGAGAGAGAGAGAGGGGGGGTCAGAGAAAGATCAAACTCAAATGATTTATTCAGAAAAAAGTCATTGATTCGCACATGAAGGGGGTCGCTGAACTAGTTAAGAGCTAATGAGTTTTAAAAGTTTATTCATAACAAGAATCACTAGTTACCAGAACTGTGATTAGGAGTTTCATGACATCCGCAGAGAGACTGAAAAGGGTAGAGTAGTAGACAAAGACAAGACTGAAGGGATAGGAGGAGGGAGGAAGAGACAAGGAGAGAGAGACAGGATGGGAGAGAAAGGATGGAGGGTGTAGTTAGTAAGCTGGATCTTTTCTTTGTAGATGCTTCTCCCCCCCCCCCCCCCCCCCTCTCCCAAAAAAAAAAAAAAAAAAGTAGCTTGTGGTGCTTGTTAACACTCTTGAACATTCTTGTGCCTCTTTTTTTGAGAGTAGTTTTTGATAACAGATGCTAGAGTTTCTTGCCTTTTGAATAGTTTGTTGACAACAACAAAAAAATGGTTGTGCTTTTGAAATGGTTTTCAATGTGTGTGTGTTTTTTTACCTTGAGAATAGAGTTTAGATAAAATATGTGTGTGCTTCTTGCCTTATGAATGGTTTTTCAATAGCTTGTGTGTCTGGACTTTGGAAAGGCTTTTCACAGTACTTTCACCCATGTTTACAAAGTCTTTTTTAATTTTTTTTTTTTTTACTCAGTTGGAATTTGCTTGCCAATTTTAGGTAACATTTGTTAAAAACAAAATCATCTTTGCCAAGATCGTGCTTCCAGACATTATTACAAAGCAGACGTCATGAGAGGGGAAGGAATTCAAGGGAACTAAATCAAGCGGTAAGCAGGCACTACGACATCATCTGCTATTATATGTACTGGCCATCATGGATTTAAGTGTTGGTACTTACTTTGTCTTGTTTTTTGTTGTTGTTGTTCGTTTTTTTTATCTCAGTCTTTTTGGACTCAAATTAGATTTGTACTGTCCTGATAGGAGGATTACTGTTGAGCTGTACAATTTTCTGGACTTTTCCAGAAATTGATTGGCCAGTGATGGTTTTTCTGTGCTTTTCAAGCTTTGAAAAAGATCATTCCATTTTTAAGAACTTTTCAAGGCTTTCAGAACATATGCAACCCCTGATACAGGGTGGGAAAGGAGGGGGGAGAATGAAAGATTGTGTTTTTGGTGTGTTGAGTAGTGCTTTATTGGTCTCCATATGAAATAAACTTATTTTACACATTTTCTAGAAGTCTGCTTTGTTGCTTTTAAGAGTGTGTGTGAGGTGAACGTGTTTGTGTATTTTACCAACCAGCATGTGAATCAACAGTATATGATGGTGGACAGTCAATATTAAAGATGGCGATGACAACACTTTCAATATACAATGGTAAGCAAACAAATAACTAAATAAAACTGATACATCACTTGCACTCTTATTTCAGGTCTACAACTCTAGATGGTTCTTCTAAATGATACACACTACACCGGTTTTTTTTGTTTTTTACTCAAGGAAATGGTAGTTGAGGCCAGAAGTGTGGTGGTTTGATCCCCTTTTGGGCCCAAAACTTTTCCACCATCCATTAGACCATGAATGGTGGTCTGGGTGCTAGTCTTTCGGATGAGACAATAAACCGAATTCCCATGTGTTATACTATTATTTAGCGCATGTAAAAGAACCATGGCAACAAGAGAGTTGTCCCTGGCAAAATTCTGTAGAAAAAAGCCATTCTGATAGTGAAACAAATACAGATGCACTCAGGAAAAGAAAAAAAAAAGAGTGCCGCTGTTCTTGCGGCTGCATGCTCTCCCCGGGGGAGCAGCCTGAATTTCATGCAGAGAAATCTGCATTGATTCAAAGTGGTATAAAAAAAAATAATTAATTAAAAAATATATATCATTATATCAGAAAGTCAAGCAACTGAACAAGAAAGAGAACAAGCTATGGATTAAAGTTCAAGCATAATGGTGGGGTCCGTACAAGTGCACTTGGATTTTATGGACATTTACCCAGTGTGGGCCAGAAGATCTACACATCAGCCACTTGGCGGATGCAATATTAACTGCTTTATCTAATGTGCCAGTGAATCAATCCTCTGGCAAATGCTGGTTATTCTCCTCTGTGGTCCCTTACAGGTGTACAGCCTGGACCTCTGTACTTTTTATTTTGCGGGAGGTCTGCCTGCTGGCCTCAGCCAACACATTCTGACTTCAGAGCGGCTCATTTCATTGTACATGAATTATAGTATATGTAATTTGCATATTTTATCTTCTGCATGTGTATATACACAAAGGATATTAAGGCACTGGCAGGTCTGCACTTAAGTTGATCTGGGTGATAGTAAAAATCCATACTCTTATCAGACACCACAGAACTGAACCCAGGACTTCATGGACCCACAGGATTGAAGTCAAATTTTCTTAACCACTCGGCTATAGCGTCTGTTGCTGGTTATTCTAATGTCATCCATACCATCAGCCATAAATGGCCTACTCTTGAACAAAAGGAGGATGGATTTTTGCAGACATGTGCAAGATGTGTATGTGTGAGTTTACACTGGCACAAGATCTTGGTATATAGTCTCATAACTCTCATCCTAAAGACTTCAGGGAAGTAGGCCTATCCATTGACTGCTCATCCATGATGCAAACCTGCACACTTCAAAGGAAATACGAGTCCAATGCTGCCACCATGCACAATTAATTCCATTTCACATCTTTCAAACAGGCCATTGCATGCTGGCAGGAATAGATGACATAAAACAAAAATACATTCAGACTTGTGTCATGATAAGATGATGGCATTACCCCTGAAACTGGAATGTAAAATTACCTTTTGATTGTTCTTATATCAAAATGTAGGAACATCGCAAAAATACCAGTATCTAACTGAGGAATTAAGTTTTCTTCTTCTTCTCGTTCGCTTAACACCGTCAGATGTGTCTGGGAAAAATAATAGCATGTCCTTTCCAGCTCCTCTCATGGGCCATACAGCTTGGTCTGTACGGTTATCTCCGTCGGCCACACTTTTTTCCTCGGGTCACTGAATAGTGTACACCTCTGAAGGATGTGCTCACCTGTCTGGTTTTCTTTACCACAGGCACACAGGGGGAGAAGGAGCAAGTTTTAGCTTTGTGGACATATGATGGTTTAGTCTGTTGTGCCCAGTGCAAAGTCTTAGAATTATAACTTGTTCTTCTCTTTAGAGGTGGTGGTGGTCAATCCTTTTCTACTCTAGGTCAGAATGAAGTTGAACCGCAGGAGGTAATGGAGTGAGGAAGTGTAGACACTGCCAGTGTGGCACACATATCATAGTCTGTCCCTGAATAACTGCTGCATTTTTATCAATGATATGTTTTGTTTGGGGGGGAGGGTAATGTGAAATAATGTAAAAGTCTTCAATTCAACAATTTGCTAATTTTGATCTTAAAGCATGTTGTACTTTTCCTCCTAAAAAAATGATCAAAAGCAATCGGTGTAACAGTGTATAGAAGACAACTGTGTCAGTTAGCTATCTGTATTGAAGTCGGGATGTTGAAAACATTGCTAAATGAAGATCAGTCAAAGACACAGTGTATAAATAGGACAACTGTGTCAATTAGTTATCTGCATTGTAGTCGGGATGTTGAAAAGATGGCTAAATGAAGATCAGTCAAAGAAACCTTACCAGTGACAGGTAATCTGATTCATTAAAGTCTGTCAAAGAACATTTTCCATTTATGAATGCAAACTTCACATTTCTTTCTGTTCTTCTTCTGATACACAGTAACAAACAAGATTTTTTTCAACCTAATGCTTTTCTTCCTGTTCGTTCATCACTGCAGTGCACCCATTGTACGCTCACTAACAGCTATTTCCAAAGAGATATTGGGGCAGGGATAGAAAGAAGATGGGGCAATGATGAACATCAAAGTGCTGACATTGGGACTGTGACTGAATCTCGCTACTCATAAGCACTCTACACAGACATGTCACTGCATGACCTGCAAACCTCTGATTTGAAAATAAAAGAAGGGAAATTCCTGTCATGATAGACAGCATCTCCTGTTAATGAAGCACTTTTAGGAACACAGAATCATGACAGCATGGCCATTGTGGAACACTGAAAGTAATGATGGCATTTTTCAGGCTTCATGTTTATTACAGTGACCCTGACCCAAGTTGTCTGTATGTATTTATTTTCACTTTCTGACCTGAAGCTGTGGATGTGCACAATGATTACTGGATTATGCATACATCGTACATGCTTCGTACAGATCAAAACACTCGCAAAAATACAAAAATGTATTTGTAAAAAGTTTATTTGAAAAGTTAATGATTATGTACAAATACTTTCATGATATGTGATGATATCAAAGACTATGCACAAAATATATATATTTTTTAACAGAACTAAATAATCAATAACAAATAATAAATTTTAAAAAAGATGAAAATTTTTTAAAATGTGGAATGTATTTCAACACAACAAATAACTTTTTCAAATTGAAGGCACTTTTCCTATTCTGAAAACTCAAAACCCTATGATAAAAGATTCATATGAAACAATGGGCTTTGATTATGACAGCACATCAAAATTTACACTTATTGGACATGATAACAACACTGATGCAATAATTTTCTTCAAATTTATTTTACTATTTACATAAAATGTATCTCTGAAGGCCAGAGTAATATACATGTATTGTATACCTTGAATAAGCAACAGCCATTCAGCACGCATTAACACCCATACTCAAATGATTATATTTCATCTGTGTCCAAATTAATCATCAAGGATCAGCACATTTGTTTTTCTCTCTCTCTCTCTCTCTCTCTCTCTCTCCTCTCCCTACCTACCTATCTACACATGTACACACACTCACAAATGCACACACTTACACACAGTCACACACACACACACACACACACACACACACACACACACACACACACACACACACACACTGCAAACATAAAATTATTCAAGCACTTAAAAGATAAATCTAGATACACTGTCTTTCTAAGCTAAATGCTGTATGATATATATATCAGAATAGCTGCTAACATTCTTTAAAAGTTCTTTCACAACCTGTGAATAATGGAATGCGTACTATATGCAGTAATATACACCAGTTATATGCACATTTTTGTTTTCTGTATACATTCTTTTCAGCAAATTATCCATACTTTCACTACATCTGTTTTACCAGGGAGCAGGACACATGAACTGGCAAACTCTCCTCAGAATTTTTTTAAAAATCACTCGTTCATTTTCCATTCACACAGTGTCTCTATGAATCAATGAAAAACATGAATTATCCATACAAATGTTTAGCTATGTACGTACACACACACACACACACACACACACACACACACACACACACACACACACACTAATCCACATCATCCTTGTTTCCATCAAGGCCTCTTTTTTTTCTTTCTTCCTCTCAATACCATTCTTCTATTTCACAACCACACTGCATTTGCTCTGATATGTTTCTGGAGTGAACAGTTCAGATGGATATGTTTAAGTCAACAAGACATGCCAAAAAGCCACCAATGGACCATTTCAGTAGTAATCTATAAGCTCTTTCTAAAGGAACAAATAAATGCTATACACTCCCTGTCAATTCAATGCTGATATGAATTGCATAAAGATCTTAATTGTATTCAAGACAAAAATTTTGAACAACCTCAACCGCTGACTTTAGTTTAAGCACTACAAATAAAGTCTTTAAAGTTCCATGGACAATACATGTAAATAAATTCTTTCAAGTTTCAAAAACATCTCTTGTGTACAAACAATTCTGGAAAACTCTTGTTTGATTTTTTTGTTTAACCTTTTCCCTACGAGAATGCTATTGGACAACCAACCAGCTACTAACCCTTCCCTACTTATCACCCACTACTGGGTTACAGCAGCATCATACCAATGGCACAGTGCACATGTACAAGGAAAGAGGGGTTCTCTCCCTTAAAGCTGGGATAGTGTTAACACATATTTTTCTTCATTTTCAAACTTTTATATTTCTTTATCTTAAACCCTGCATGAAGACACTAAAGCTGAGTGGTTAAGACTGTTCAACTTCAATCCCATGGGTCCATGAAGTTGTGGGTTCCAATCTTGGCAGCGTCTGGTGAATTAAGGGTGGTGATTTTTATGATTCCCAGGTCAACTTCAAGTGCAAAAACGGTCGCATATAAAAACCCTCACCATTGGTGAACCTCGGAGCTCTAGCTAAGGAACAGGAAAATAATAAAAACCTGCATAACATTATCCTAAACCCTACATCAAAACCCCTCTTCACAAAGTGCTGGTTCTCTGTGACTTAACATTACTTTAATATATAGCCTCACTCTAATCGCTTTTACTCATCCATTCTTTATATGGTTCACATAATAGTCTGCGTAAGTTATACTTTGAATCTTTGCAGCTCAACCCAAAGTGTCCCTTGCAGTCTGTCCCGTTCATAATCTTCTCCACACTTGCACAGCCAGCAACAGAGCAGACAGCAGAACAGCAGTGGTGGATGAGGGCAGGGTGGCCGAGTTGCAGCCCTCTCCAGAACAGGTGTAGACACAGGCGCGGTACATGCGGTCGTGGTCAGGAAACCAAATGTCCTGGCACTGGTCTCCCATGTCTCTGGAGCTGCAGAACCGGTGGGTTCCTACCACACCTGTCAAACAACAAAGTTTTCTCTTCTGTCAAACAATGACATGACAGTCTGTGAAAGTGACAGTATCATTCTGCTGGATCCCTTATTTTACCTGTCAAACAACGAAGTTTTCTCTTCTGTCAAACGATGACATGACAGTCTGTAAAAGTGACGGTATCATTCTGCTGGATCCCTTATTTTTTTTACTTCACAATGACATCTAATGATCTATTAAGTTTTCATAACCCGATTCAAACGTTCACTTTTCTGCTCCAGGTTTGTTTTCTGCAGACTGCTCACAACTGCTCACATGATAAGTACAGCGTCATCAGGAAAGCAACAAGTAGTCAGTCTGTAACATCAACACTGCCTGACACTACATTCAAACATACAAGATTACAACAAACATGAATTCATAGAAACAAAAACACAACACATACAAGTAAGACTATGCAATTACCACCTTCACACTAACTTTCCAGTTTCCTTGTAGAACCTTAGGAAATGAGGTTATTTGATGTATACACAAACACATTATCTTAGCTACCATAATTTATAAAAAATATTTTTAAAAAAGCAATGCATGATATCCACTATTGAAGACAAAGCTCAACCAAAGGCATACCTCACTTTGCCAATGAGAGCGTTACACAAACAGTTTCCAGCTGGCTTTAAACACTTCATAAAGGAGACGGTAACTTGGGGGAAAAATTACAAAACTATGCCAGAAAGTGGTGGTGGTTTTCTGATACAGAAAAGTTGTGATCAGACTCACTGAAATTGCTGTATAAATCTGAATAGCGCACTCACACCTCATCTACATCATATTTGGTTGCTACCAACTACCAAGCTTCATTCAAATAACTTTCTTGAAAAGAAAAACTCACTACTCAGTAGTTTTCTTTATCAACAAGTCTGGAACATCACACCTATCATAATCTCTTTCTTTGATAGAGAAAAAAAAGTTGTTTAGAGAAAAAAAAGTTGTTTATGCAAAAGAAAGTTTTAAAAATTATAAACATTTTAAAACAAAAACAAATATTTTAGTGACGAGGTGATATACTAAAAACAATGACTTTGTAACAGATGATGGCTTTGAAACTGACACTATTTCCTCCTCACTTCCCACCAGCTAAAAGAAAGATCATATACCTGTAAAGAGAACATATGTGCAGAGTGATTATCACTTATCAGTGTCATATACTTCTTATTGCTGGTAGAGCTTTCTCTGACTACAAAATCACAAGTATGGCAATGAGGCCAACACACAATGGTGAATATTACTGTTCCAATATATCACTGGTCCGGATTCTGAAACAGCGACAAAATTATGATAATGGTAATCAAGGATACAAGTATGATACATGTTCCATGCCCTTTCACTTCAAATTCCAAAATCTGTAAGAGCTTATCAAGATAGTACTGCCTTTGTGTGTACCAATGCTGGTAAAAGCTCAAATACCAAAAAATGCCTTGTATGATCTTAAAAAAAAAAACCAAACTGACAGTACGATAATTTCGTCACTTAATTAGTAAAGTTATCAAGAACATAGATGTCTGACTAATTTTAGAAACACACAAAGTCGAAATGAAGCCGCCTACCTCCCCATAAGCCAGTGACCTTGACGCAGAACTTGGCATCCCACAGGTTACACTGTTTGTATTTGTACTGGTTGGTGCTGAGGCCGTCGTCCCACTTCTCCTGGCAGTTGTTGTCCAAAGTAGAGTTACACTGGTAACAAAACTTGCCACTCACTGCAAACACACATAAAATATTCATGGTTGATTTCGAATTACTTTCAGATTTAGACACAGATTCTATCATCATTTTGCTATCTTCTCAAGGCTTTAGGCAACTCCAGTATCAACCATAAGAGTTAAGATGATTGAGTAAAAACAACAGCAACAATAACAACAACACTGTCATGTCACAAAATGCATGCTTTTCATTGCCATACTGATCTATAAATAGATGGATAAATACTCAAAAACTGGTCAAAGTGTCTCTCCAAGTCTTGGTTTCCTTTCTGTAAGGGGATTAGGATGAAAGAGGAGGGGGTGGATAGAAGCCTGTGCAGTCCGAAAAATAGTTTGCTCCTTAATATCGAGGATAACGGAATAAGCATTTATGTGCTTTTTTACAACCAGCCCCCATGTGTATGCAGTTTTGTTAATTTTGTCATCTGTTCCCACTGGCTCTTTGGGAGTGTAGAAATGGGAACTGGAAGGTACATAAATAAAACAATGTGGCAGTGTCTCAAATACATTACATTTACAGCATCATCATCATGTGCCACATAATAACTAACTTCAAGTACAACTAGTACTCAGAACTGCTCAAAAAAAATTAATGGTAAAGATTCAGACAAAACATCTGCAGCAAAGAGCAAGGTTTTAACAGCATTAGGTTTTGTCTGTTAAGGTGACTTTATTGTTCTAGATCTATACTGTATACAATCAAAAAAATAATACATTGTATGCATGTACAGCCACTCTCCTACAAGTACAAAGTACAATGCTTATAAATTCATCATCTGGTTCGTTGTACAGGTCTTTAAGCTGATCACCTCTGAATTATTCTGTAGTATGAGTAATGTATCGCTACATTTAAACTATTACACAGTTTAAGCTTTCGTTTTCTATTTTTTAGAGCATGTGTGAGTATGTGTCAGTGTGTTTGTGTGCATTTTTTTAATTCATTCTTTAAGGATAGTGGAATAAGCACTTTAGTGCTTTTTTACATCCAGTCCCTGTGTGTATGCAGTTTTGTCAATCTTGTCATCTGTTCCCACTGGCACACAACGGCCTACTCTTACGACAACTTCAGAAAAGCGGAACAGGATTTAACATGTGCATAAGATGTCCTCTGTGTTACTGTGTTCGTGCATGAGTGTGCACACTCATGCACGCTAATGTGTGTGTGTGTGTGCGCATGCGTGCATGCATGCATGCATGCGTGCATGTGTGTGTGCGTGTGTCATATAAGTGTGTCTATGTGTGTAACTGGATTTTAAATCTGAGTTCTGCGTGTAATGAATCATGATGTATTAATTATATTAAACATCAAATGTTCAGCTGTTTTAGTGTTTATGAGCTTGTATCCTCACTTCTTTTTTATTATCTTGTGCATGGTTCTTTGCTATGTACTACTACTGTACTAGTTGATTTGTGTGAGGTGGATGAGAGAGAGCGGAACGAAGGAGGACAGGGAACACAGGGAACACAGAGAGAGAGAGAGAGAGAGAGAGAGAACACTGAACACTGAACACTGAAATGGTTTAATTGTACTTCGGCCTTAGGCCACAATACAACCAACTGAGGATGGGTGTGGTAATGCATGCACATGTTGATAAATTTCAAAACATACAACAGTCAAATATCAGGGATAGCAAAAAATTGACATGGAACATTGAAACTCATACCACTCGGAGATCACGACACACTGAAAAGAAATTAGCGTAGTGCAACACAAACATGTACCTGACCCTGGCCGTAAATTCAAAACTTCTCGAGTGCACCATCAAAAAGAAAAAATACCAACCAACCAAATCAGCCAACACAACATACCTCAGCAACATAATATCAAATTTAAACAATACATCTCTTTCTTCTGTTAACTGAATGGAAAACATATCGAGAGACACTGTGCATCTGGTGAATGTTTGACATTTGTAGCAACACTTGAATGGGGACTTTAGTTAGATTCCTCAGGAATTTATTTCTAAGATCGGAATACATGGGACAGTCAAAGAGAAAATGCTGTTCATCTTCTGTTACTGTCATACAAAAAGGACAGTTTTTGTTTCGCAGTGATTCGCTGTAACGATGGACATTTGCATTTAGTGGCAGGACGTTAAATCTTAATTGAGAAATAGCAACCCTAAAACAATAAGTATCCATATCATTAATATATTTTTCTCTTTCAAAAATTGTTTTAAACGATCTATAATCTTCATATCTATTCCGATCTTCTATTGTAGAAAACATCTCTTGAATGAAGGTATCAACGAGTCTCTGCTTAAATAATCGTAAGAATGCTTTAACATCCCCCACACCTTGCTGCTCCCAAACAAATTGAAATCCTGTCCTGCATAAAACTTCCCTTACTTTTGTTACCCAGCAATTCTTCCCACTTCTATCTAGATTAAGCAACATCTGATAAGCTTTGTAGGGTAATCTTTCAGTTTCCATTTGCAACAACCTAAACCAATATCGTAAGGCAGAAACACAAGAATTTACAAACAGAGGATATCTTCCCAAGTCACCATATATCATCTTATTTGGAGTTTTTACTGGAACACCCAAAAATCTTTTACAGACTAACATATGTACTTTTTCTACATGATCTAGCTTGGACAACCCCCAAATTTCGGATGCATACAGTAAAACAGATTGTATTTTAGCGTCAAATATTTTAAATAACGTATTAGCTGTCATTTCCTTATATTTTTGGAAAGCTTTATTCAGTTGCACAGCTGCCTTTTTGCCCTTAGTTGCTAAATGCTCAGTTCCTTTCTTCATACTAATCATAGTGGTGAAATTAAACCCTAAGTAACAATAATTATTTACAACTTCTAGTTTTTTACCTTCAAAGATCCATTGCTCGTTATGGCCTAAGTAGCCCCCCTTTCTAAAAACCATGATTTTTGTTTTTTCAGTGTTAACATTTAATTTCATTTCTTTACAGCATTTATGTAATATATTTAGTTGATTTTGAAGGCCACTTGGAGTTGTAGATAACAGTGCCACATCATCAGCAAAAAGAAGAATAAATAGTTCAATACCACCTGGAAGTATTTGTATGCCATGCTTACCTTCAGCATTCATGTGGTCAGCTAGCTGGTTTACAAAAATAGAGAATAATGTAGGGCTCAGGACGCATCCTTGCCTTACACCAAGTGGGCATTCAAAAAATTCTGTCAACTCATTGTTTGCACGCACACATGACAATAATGAACAATACATTGATTTCAAAGACATCATAAATTTTCCTTTCACACCTTGTTTTTTCAAACATTCCAGAAGTTTGTCATGACGAACAGAATCAAATGCTTTCCTAAAGTCAACAAAAGCAACATATAGTTTTCTCCCCCTTTTTTGCATACATTTTTGAACAACTGCATATAGGTTAAATATCTGATCTACTGTTGAGTATCCCTTCCGGAATCCTGCCTGACTCTCTGTAATCACATTATTACTTTCCAGCCATTTATAAAGCCTTGAGTTTAAGATAGTTGTATAGCACTTAGAGATAATGCTCAAGAGGGACACTCCCCTGTAATTGTCAACGTTATCGTGGTCTCCTTTTTTATGAATTGGTATAATTATGGCCTTTGACCACTCCTTGGGATAAGTACCTGTTGAAAACACATTGTTAAATAATCTGACCAGAAAAGTTGTTACAATTTTGTCACCAGTTTTCAACATCTCAGCTAATATGTCATCTATACCACTTGCCTTTCTCAGTTTAAGTTTTCTAATTGCTTCTTTTACTTCATCCTCAGATATATCTTTATTTAATGTGTGATCGATGTCTTCCATTAGATCCACTGAAATATCTCTAGGGTTATCAATTTCTTCATGGTTTTGAAACACATCTTTAAAGTGACTGAACCACCTATCAGTACTTATATTATTATATATTTTCTCACTATTCCCACACCCCATATTTCTAACCTCTCTCCAAAACTGTGAGGAATTTTGGACACTTTTAGCTAATGATTCAACCTTTTCTTTTCTATAATCTTGCTTTTTAGTTTTCAATAGCTTTTTGTACTGTTTTCTTTTCTCAACATAGACTATCCTATCTTCCTCCTTCCTAGTGAAGCGAAAACGGCTCAGCATTTTCCTGCTCTCTTTTTTTACAATGCGACATTCATCATCAAACCATTTAGATTTTTTGGTACTGTTCACTAAAATTCTTTTAGACATGCATTCGCTGGCATCCTTCAAACACTTGGTAAACATGTCTAGAGCAGTGTCTATATTTTCATCCAGAGTGTCTGTAGCTGCCAAAAGTCTGTCATGAATGTCTTTGCTTTTTAATGCATTCAGAAATTGATCTTCTTTTGTGTGGTTCCATACTAATTTATAATAAGATTCCCTTTCATTCTGCAGTTCCTGTGGTTTTGAAATGCTGTTTGTAACCTCTAATTTCATACTAACTGGTAAGTGGTCAGATTCTGTTAAATTCTCGACTATCAAAGATGGTATTTTAATAGACATGAATAAATCAAAAGACATAATGAAATAATCTACAGTACTTGAGCCTAAAGGTGATATAAATGTGCAACTATCATCAAAATCTGAGTCACAAAGTCCATTTAAGATGAAACAATCAAACATGTTACACAGTTCAAGTAACTGGCTACCAAATACGTTTGTGTGCACATCATGAGATTTTCTTGGTATTTTAGAATCAGTAGACCATTGCAGGTTTTCAAAATCATCATGTTCATTAATTAAACTATAGTTTTCTGATGCTGTTCTTGCATTGAAATCTCCCATTAAGATAAGATAAAAATCATCACACATACTTTGGAGGTCTAGTATACATTGTTCCAGAGTTTCCATACCATAGACATCATGCTTTATTTTCCAAAAAGGCGAATCGTGTGGAGGAATATATGTGCACACTAAAATAATATCCTTGTCTGTGCCAAACAAATCTTTATGCATCTTTATAGTTATGGTATTATCAGTTTCAACAACAATATGTTCAACATAGGATGCCAGTGATTTCTTTATCATAACAATTACCCCCCCTGAATATCTCCCGTGATGAGACAATTTTCTAGCTTTCGAAGTAAATAACATGTAATTATGAAAAATAGAAGATACAAAATCAGTTGCAACAAAAGTTTCTGTTAAACAAATAACATCATAAGCCAAAAGAAAACTAATGAAACACTTATCATCAAGTTTTGGTAATAGACCATGTACATTGTAATTTAGAAAGTCAATATGACTTTTGTCTTTATATACAGAATGTGCCTTGTGTTGTAGTGATTCTGTTAGGTTCTTATTTACACTGATAGATGATTTATTTGGCTGGCATTGATAAATTGTGGCCTGGCCGAATCCCTATTTTTTGGTATCTGTGTGTCCTCTTTTGGCTTTTGCCTTAGGTGGAGGAGTAGGGGCTTTGCCCACTGCACTGTCATCAGAAGTCAGCTTTTGAAAGGAATCAGTAATGCTGCTTTGACTGCATGACCTTGCAACAACATTGCAGCTTCTTTGTTTGCACCTCCCACTGTGAGAGGTAGTGCGCCTAGGTCTAGGGGCCCAAGCTGTGGTCTGGGCCTGGCTAGCTGCCTGTCTATTTGCCTTGTTTACAGTCTCTGAAACCATCTGTGTGTCAGTATTAACATCTTGCTGCATCTGAGGTTTTTCCAAGCTGGAAACATTTCCAATGTCTTTAGGCAGGTTTGTGTTTCCTGTTCTGTCATTTGCAGTCTCTGTATTTCCTTTGTCACTGTCAGAAGTATGTACTGTCATTGTATTGTCTGGGTTTTTGTCATCCTTTTTATTATTATTAACAATCATATCACCACAGTCAATGTGTCTAGAATCTAATTCATCAACAACTGCTTTGTTGGACATGTCATGGCTGATATCTTCACCTTTGTCAGACTTATTGTCCTCACTATCTTCAGTCCTGTCATTCGCTGTCATGTCATTTGTCATCTCACCTGAATGGCTATAGTGGTAGTCTGTCTCAGTCACCTGGTCATTGTCCCTGTGTTCAGCATGTCCATCCTCACCATCAAAATCCAGTTCTAGGTGGTTGTCCACGCTGGAAACTCTGTTCTGCTGGTGCCTGCTGAAGTCCACTGCAGTTTTGTTCCTGCTGTGACTTGTATGAGCAGGGGATGATCTGTTACTGCTGCTTTTCAGGAACACAAGTCTTCTGTCTGGTCCGGGCTGCCTCTCCTGTCTTACAACTTCGCTGTAAGAGCATGAGCCTGGAACAACAGGTGTAGCACTGTCCATTCTGTCACCTTGGTAGACAGCACTGTTCTGCATTCCTGGGCTGTCCTTCCTCGTGGTTCTGTAGTGCTTCTCAGATGGCACTCCTCTGTCCATGTCCTGGACATTTTGCAAACGTGACTTGTGCCAAGAAGAAGGCCCAGATCTTCCCAGGCCAGGTCTGCTGCTTGATGAAGGTCTGTTGAGCCGATCAAGGTGTCCAGCTGGATTTGAGCGGTTCCAGGTCTGCCGAATCTCTTGCTTCTCATGTGGAAGCCTGGGGTTGAAGTACCTGGGTTCTGCTGGTCCTCCACTTCTTCCTCTGCTGTTCTCCCGGACTGGTGGCCACTCTTCTTCTGTAGAGTGTGTGGCATGATTGAACTGCCTGTGTCGAGGTGGGTGTTTGTCCCTGACATGTAGCTTCCCATGGTGGAAGTAGGCGATTTTGCCTTGACCCCGATGAAAATCTACAGTTTCTCTTTGGTGGGCAGTTAGATCAGAGGCCACCTTAATGCCACTCTCCCGTAGGTTGTCCCTAAGCTCCCTGTCAGCCAACACTGCCATCTTGTCCGTCCAGCGGCAAAAGTGGACAATTATGGGGCGTGGTTCATTTCTCCATGGGTGTGGCCTTCCTAAACGGTAGGCTCTAGAGATGTCTTCCTGGTGCCAGCTGGAGTGAGTTCCATGGTCATTTAAGATGTCAACAATGTATTCAGAAGTCATCTGGTCATTTTCCTCTTCCAGTTCTTCGACATTGATAAACTTAACATTGCACATCTTTGCACTCTGCTCCGTGGATTCTAGTTTTCTCTCCACTGTTTCCAAGCGGTCAAATACCAATTGATTGTCTTGCTGCAGTTCCTGTAGTACCTCTTTATTGTACATGAGAGAGAGAGAGAGAGAGAGAGAGAGAGAGAGAGAGAGAGAGAGAGAGAGAGAGAGAGACAGACAGACAGACAGACAGACAGACAGACAGACAGACAGAGAGAGAGAGAGACAGAGAGACAGAGACAGAGAGAGAGAGAGAGAGAGAGAGAGAGAGAAGAGAGAGAGAGAGAGAGAGAAGCCACACTTGAAGTGCTATCTACATAGTACATGATCTAGTGATAGATCTCCAGAAACTTGAGAAAGTTACACAACACATTCACACCCACACATTCACACCCACACAGTCACACCCACACACACACACCCACACAGTGACACACACACACACACACACACACACACACAGTGACACACACACACACACACACACACACACACACAGTGACACACACACAGTGACACACACACACACCACACACACACACACACACACACACACACACACACAAAATCGTGACAACGTACGTGTATACATGTATGTAAATTATACGGGTCTACACAAACATGTACGATATGAATAAGAGAAATTGCTATATATCAGATTTCTGTTTCCATAAAAATACAACAGGCCATTGCCTGTTTCATTCTCTGATCCTGTAAATAGCGGAAGTGTTTGGTTGTTCTCGATCAGTACTGTAAAGGCAGCAGACACACAGTCACAATCGAAGAATCTTTTAAAATGTTTACCTGCAAGGACATGGAACAAGAGAAGAGCACAAACAGCATACACTCTGTAAGACACACAACTCGCAAACGAAGCCATTCTGTGTGGGTTCTTTTGAATCAAAGTGACGTGTGTACGTGTGTGCGAGTGCAATATTTCTCGCACTCAATACCGGAAGAGTTTGGAAGCGCTTGCTGTGCGACACCTGTCGACACCTGGCGTGAGGAAGGGAGGCTACCGTGGCAATGACGTTGAAATTTAGAAATTATTTCCCATTAAACTGCTTTGTTATTATTTATTCATTTGTTTGTTTGTTTGTTTTTTTGTTTATCTATTTATTTATATTATTGATTTATTCTTTTATATCGAGGATAATGGAATAAGCACACATTTTTACATCCAGACCCCGTGTATGCAGTTTTGTAAATCTTGTCACCTGTTCCCACCGGCACACAATGGCCTACTCTTTCGAAAAGCAGGACAGGTTTTAGCGTGTGCGCAAGATGTTCTGCGTGCGTTCGCACACGGGTCCTCGATTTATAGTTTCATCGGAAGGACTTGTTATGTTGGCATAGTCTATGGTGTTGTCACCTTGGCGCTTGTATCTCCTTAACATTTTTTTTTCTTTTCCTTGAGTACTTCTTCAGATACCCGTATACTTTATATCAGATTGTATATGACTATTTTAAGCCACCCAGGATCACAGAACAAAGCCACTCAGTCCTGACTATATAAAGCCATGATTTTTTTTTTTTACACCATCAGTACACTATAGCCGATTTTTTGTTGTTGATTTTTTATATAAGATAGTCGGTTCTGACAAAATTGGCTGTTAGTGACTTTCCTTTTTCAAACCACGGACTGTGACATCCTCACTGACTGTAATGATGCTGGTGGAACCAAACATGTGTGCATGGATCAGTTTTGTATTATTTATTGATATGCATTTTGTACTTTTTTAATTTTTAGGGGACAGTGTGAATGTTTTTAACATTTCCAAAACTAAATTGCTTTTTAACTTTTTATTTGAAAAATCGAACGATCACAATTATTCAACTCTGACCAACTCTGAGAAACGACTTTTGATATCTTCGAGGCCAGGAAAAGTGCAATGTGATAATACTTAAACTTTGTTTTCTCCTAAAAAAATATTTTTTCCAACAACAAAAAAGGAAGAAAAGAACCATTGTACTAAGGAGCCTAAAATGTCTTGCTGTTTGAGGCAAAGCAAAAGAAGAAATTAAAAATTATATATAAAAAGAGAAAAAAATTAAACTACATCTGTCAATGTGGTATATGCTGGGTGTATATGTTTACATCTTCGACTCCCAAGCCCTGGAAGCCGCTGCCTTTCCTTTCTGCACCTGTTTTGTGTCATCTAATATAATTATATGCCACGTCTTGACAGATAGTTGCGCGTGGCGTCAAGCTACGGTATAGTGTACTGATGGTGTAAAAATGGCAAAAGTTGTAATTGATTATCGATCACTGTGCTTCACACAGGGTACTGAGATTCCGTTTCCCTTTCTAGGAATAATTGTTGTGGTCTATAGTATTTATTTATTTATTTATCCATCTATTTAATTTTTTATCTTTTATATCGAGGATAATGGAATAAGCACTCATGTGCTTTTTTTTCATATCCAATCCCCTGCGTGTATGCAGTTTTGTCATTTTGTCATATGCTCCCACCGGCACAAAATGAACCACTGTACTAATGAGCCTAAAATATCTTGTTCTTTGAGTCAAAGGTAGCATGTGCGTGTGGCCGTCAAGCTACGGCTATGGTGTACTGATGGTGTAAAAATGGCAAAAGTTGTAATTGATTATCGATCACTGCAACAAGGTACTGAGATTCTGTTTCCCTTTCTAGGAATAATTGTTGTGGTCTATAGTATTTATTTATTTATAGTCTTTTATATCGAGGATATTGGAATAAGCACTCGTGTGTGTCTTTTTTATATACAGTCCCTGGTGTATGCAGTTTTGTCAATTTTGTCATCTGCTACCACCGGCACAAAATGGCCGTAGTTTTATTTTTTTTTTTAAAGTTAGCACGAACGTCTATATACTGTTAGCCGGATAAAAGATATGCGACCATTAACAGTCCCCAGAAGTGGAAGCTATTGCGCTATAAAACTGGACGTCAGGTGGAGGGAAAGCTGCCCAATCAGGAGTTCCAGAAAATGGAGGGTTTTCCGTTATTAGTATACACGGCTCGGAAGAAGAAGAGAGTGGAAGCTGTTGCACATGGTGCAGAAATTCTTATTATAAAAAATGTTTCACGTCAAAATTTTATCATTTCTCCAGACCAGAAGTGCATGATACGTGCCGCTATCTATAGGCTATCTTGCTTGCTTCTTCTCTCATTTGCTGTATGTGTGGGGGGGAATCATACTACAATCATATGGCAGAATGGTATCATCATCTTTTGGTTTTGTTTGTTTCAGTCAGATTATAGTCCTTTCCAGATTGCTCTGATATCAGGACTGCAGCCGCGAACCAGAAAGTCGGAGGTCCCACGCTCCCGCAAGTTCTCCACCTCAGCACCTCGGGCCACCCCAAAAATGTTACAATTGCATGATGCAATAAGTTGACACGAAACTCGTATCAATAGTATCATCATCAAGCGCGCGAAATTTATTTATAAATAGCCTAAATGTGAGTCACAAAATGACGTCGTCTTAGTTTTGTTTGATTGGTCCTCTACAGTAGTCTCTGATGACGTAAGGATCACTGCGTATATATACCCGAGCACATTGAAAGTGCAGTACGAACAGAAAAAGAGAAGAGAGAGAGAAAGGCAGCCCACCGGGCTGGTGGCCGTGTAGTTTGTAGATAAGGCCTAGTACCGTTTTAGTTTCAGTACCCTAAATCGGATTCTTTCCCTCTGGGACTTGGATACTAAACACCAACCTACATATTACCCCCTCCGAACCGGAGGAAAGAAGTAGGCCTAGCAAAAAACAACACGCGGCAGTACGAACAATAAGCCATACGCGTGCTAGGACTTTATTCTGTGGCATTCAAAACAAAGACCTTGTGTCTGTGGATAATAGAAAAAAAAAAAAGCAAAATGGTCTGGTGAAATATTTGAAGTTCTGTGTGTTTTCATTGGCAACTCTGGTAACGGGGCTTCCTATTCCGACGACGATTTGCTTCCATGCGGCCGGTAGTTCGACGGTGCCCTGTTTACTACTACTTCGATTATGGGACAGATCTCTGCGAGTTCTGTTGCGATATTTGTTGTAATGCAAAGATCAAGTCAACCGAGGAAGAATGTAACTCAGAATGCCCTGGTAAGTGCCTCGTTTGCTGGTCAGAAATCTTTCTGCCATCTGGCATCTGTGTGTGTGTGTGTGTGTGTGTGTGTGTGTGTGCATGGCCTTGGATAAACATAAAATCAATCTGTCCATCTATCTAGTATATATATATATATATATATATATATATATATATATATATATATATATATATATCTGTCCATCTTGATACCACTACCTAGCTCAGTAACTGTCCATGTGTGTGTCTGTCATGTCTATGTGCATCACTGCATGTGTTATTAAGCACACACACCACACACACACACATGCACACACAATCATATAGAAAATCATCCCAAACATAGTACAATTTTAAAAACTTGTGTTTTAAATATCCGTGATAAAACAATCATTCCAGCTCTGACTTGGATGAAGTCGGAGCCTAGGTTAAATGAGGACAGCATTTAACAAGTGTTAAAACTTGTCTTAAATGAAAGCTGGCAGTGCATGGTGGCTTAGCTAGAACTTGGTTTTTATGACCTTCCACCTCAGAGATTTGAACATTTCAGACCTCCAAATGTTTTCCTCCTTGGTTGTCTTTGATCAGGCATATCATGTTACTAGTACTAATGTACTTATAATAAAAAAAAATTTTTAAAAAGGAATAAATTGTTACCATGTGCATAGTAGTTTTTATTTGTACTACTGCCATGTGTTACTCTGTTTTTTGTGTGTGTGTGTGTGTGTAGGTTTGGTGTGTGGGGTGTAGGGAGGGCTTTTATTTATGTCTTTATTCTTTTGTGTTTTTTTTAATCTCTTTTTATTATCCTTTTGTTTCAAGGATAATGGAATACATGTATCTCATTTGCTTTCTTACATCCAGTCCCCATGTGCATGTGGTTTTGTAATTTTTTTCACCTTGACCACTGGCATAAATAAAATGGCCAACTATTTTGAAAGGCAGAACAGGTTACTTTAACATGTGTACAAGGTGTTCTGTGAGGATTCAGAATACAGTAAGGGACCACAGTTCATAGTTTCATCTGAAGGATGAAGAATATAAACTCTGTGTGTGTGTTGTGTGTTGTGTGTGTGTGTGTGTGTGTGTGTGTGTGTGTGTGTGTGTGTGTGTGAACTTTTTAAATATCCAAAACTTCGTGGAGCAACCAGTCAAAGTTGGCATTTCTAAAACTTTGATTATCAGGTAGTTTTGGTCATACCTTTTAATGTAACAACTCTATTGCTTGCTTAATATTGTCAGGACAATTTTTTTTAATGTATGTTTTGATTACTTGAACTATTTTATACATGTAATGTAAGATTGTTTCAGAAGTATGGTACAGATTTTGTTGTAGGCTAAACTGTTGTATCTTTTAAAAACTTTTAGAAATCAGTAATTGGAGAATTGTTTACATTTTATATCAAATCAATGGGCACTATGACCAAGTGTTCAACACATGTTTAACTTCATCCCCGTGGGTCTATGAAGTTTTGGGTTCGAATCTCATCAAGGGCATCTGGCAAAGTAAGGGTGAGAATTTTTATGTTCTCCCAACTCAGCTAAGTACAGACCCACCGTGTCTTGATTTCCTTCATTTATATACCTGCAGATGATCAAATATTCATGTTAAAGATCCCATAATTTATGTCAGTGTTAAGTGGGTTACAAAAATGTGAACATACCCAGCATGCCAAAAAAAAAAGCTGCTCTGAAGTCAGACTGTGTCTGATGAGGCCAGTGAGTTGACTCCTGTACAGTTACAAGCTCAGGAAACCTGGTACTATGCACCCCACCTGGTAATTTACTAAAGGAAAGCAGAGAAGAAGAAAAGGAGATCTCAGAGGAAGTCCTTTGTCCTTTTCTTTCCCTGTAAGATGTCATGATAGGCCAGAATCATAGAGGTGGCATAACAAATGTTGCGCTCCACCACGAAATGAGTGGCTTAGCACATTACCCAATTTTGCGCTAGGAGCCTTTAAAGGCAGGTGGGGGTCAAGTTGGCAATTTTGTGATTTTGATTGATTATTAAACTAGATCTGTTTATTTATCTGATAATGAAATATCAAGGTATCATTTTTATTCCTTTTGCTTTTAAACGTGTTTTGAAAATACCAAAGCACTCATTCTGACAACCTGTTACTAAAATAAACTTGCCCGTTTCTCATTTTGTCACATCCTGCAGTCTATCATTTCAGTTTGTAATAATGTTGCACAGAATTGTCCGATTTTCAATCTGTTTTTTTGTATTTGATACCACTTTATTGCACATTAATAACATGTCACTAACTAAAAATTGACCTAATGTGCACTCCGTCTCATTATGTGGTGGAGCGTCACAAATGTATTGACCCATCCCCATTCATTTGTGTGTTCTGTAGAGTATGCCAAGAAGCTGCAAGAGGATGCCCAGAAACTTCTAGACAGCGCTCAAAAGATGGAAAACCATCAAACGGGTCAAGGGGCTGGACAGTCTCTGACCTGGAGCCTGCCACTGGTTGCTCAGATAGCTGTTCCTGTGGTCATCTGCCTGGTCTTCTTCCTTCTTGTCAGCCTTATCTACTCCAAGCGTCACGCCATTGTGAGCAAGTTTGGGGGTCGGCGGGCATCCTCTGATAATAATGATGATGATGAAGTAAGCACACCTTTTCAACCGGATGAATCAGAACAGCCGGACACAGACTCCAGAGAGGTGGACATCTCCCTGGAGGCCACAGGTCATGATCAGCACCCACAGCCCTCCTCTTCCACCTTTGGAGGGGGGCCCACTCCTTTCCCAGACCCTGCTCGGCACACGGCCGTGTTCTACCCCTAGCACCAGTGCAGTAGCGTCACCAGTGTCAGAGAGCTTGGATGGACGTGAAGGCCCTAAAGTGATGGTGCTGCCTTCCAGTAGGTACCTCTTTTGTGTCTGATGAAATAGTACACTGAAATCAATGGATGAATGTTTTGTGTCTTAAATCAATGGATGAATGTTTTGTGTCTGATGAAATTGTACACTGAAATCAATGGATGAATTCTTTATGTCTGATGAAATAGTACACTGAAATCAATGGATGAATGCTTTGTGTCTGATGAAATAGTACACTGAAATCAATGGATGAATGCTTTCTGTGTGAGTTGGTGAATATGCAGCTTATTATATCATACACTGACTTAAGATTCCGAAAAATGACTTCTTTTTTTTTTTTTTTTTTTTTGGGGGGGGGGGGTTGTTTGTTCCTTAGCTAGAGCTTCTAGATTCACTAATGGTGAGGTTTATGCATTATATAGTCTATATAGAACAGTTTTTTGCCCACCATTTAGATAGTCACATTCCGACTAGGGGATCATGATGGTGTCTAAACACGTCACCTGTGTGCATGTTGGTGGTTTTTTCCCTGTCATCCTTCCTACTGACACACGATGCCCTGTTGTGAAAGGCAGAAATGAATTTTAAACGTGTGCACAAAATATTCTGCATGTATTTGCACACAGAACCTCGGTTTATAGTCTCATCTGAAGGACTTTGACATTCAGTTTGATATTTTGTTTAGACTGGGAAAAAAGGGCAGGAATCGAACCCAGAACCTCATGGTTTACTTGTAGGCAGGCGAACGTCTTAACCATCCTGCCACCCTCCTTTTTAAACATTCTAATATAGGATAGGAAATGATATGTGTGTGTGTACTCTGTGTGTGTGTGTGTGTGTGTGTGTGTGTGTGTGTGTGTAGTATACATGTGCATAGCATTTTACATACTTGCCATTTGAGTTGCCTTTCTGTGTGCCCCTAGATTTGGTTAAAGCATAATGATAAACTTGATACACTTAGATTTGGTTAAGTACTATGACTGTTAATGTTGTGATTATACTTTGTTTTGATTGTTTCTGTATACTATGTACAACATGTACAGTAGTCAAGTATACAGAGTTGTACTTTATTGAAAGAGTATTTTTTCCTGTCAGCTTTTCTTTTTTCTAAAATATTTATTGAAGCTCCTATAACTGTTATTGTTTTTGCTGTTGTTCCTGTGTCTGAAGCCATCATTATTACCTGTATCATTTATCATAATTTTTATCATAATCAATAATAGGAGCAGTAGTTCTAGTATCATCACTCATCATCATCATCATCATCATCATCATCATCATTACATCATCACATCTCTATGCCAAGATGGGCATTGTAGGCTGTTGTTGTTATCACAGAAGACATGGTTTGTTTGCAGGTAGAAGAATCGCAGACGCACAGAGCTGAGACAGTCCAAGTTTCCCGCTTAACTCAAGAGACCGCACTATGAAGGCCACAACATGGAAAAGATCAGGGAAAGGGAGGAGACAGGAGGAAAGAATGAGAAAAGGGGGCTTCATTTAGATGTTACAAACCCCCCAGAACAAACATTTACAAAATAACATAGGCTAACCCCCCCCCCCCTCCTACACACACACACACACACACAACACACACACACACACACACACACACACACACACACACACAACACACACACACACACACACACCCTACTTGTATACATATATAATCTTTAGGGGAAAAAAACTGTGGGACTCTTTTAATGTTGTTTTGCTCTTCCTTTACTAATAGTTTTTCATGTTGCTGCATTTTGTACACTTAGTACATCCCTTTAAAAGGGTAGATGCCAGTTGCTTCCATAGGAAGCCTATATGATTTATAGTATATTTTTTTGTCTCCCAGTGAAAAGGTGGAGAGAGTAAGCCTTTGGTTTTCCTGTGTTACTGTCAACTTTTGCCCATCTCCTTTTCTTTCTTTTGACTTTGTTCTTTGAAAAAAAGGGGGTGGGGGGGTAGCAGTTTTTCAGGGTTTGGTTTTTTATTTTTTTTACTAGTTAATTTCATAAGGGTTTTTTGCTGATGTTTGCCTGGAACAATGATGTATATCATAATGACATTTATACTAGAGTTTTTAAAAAATTTAAACTATACTTAATCATTTTAAGCTGTACATATCCATACCAGCAGGCTGGAGCGGAATGGTTATGTTTTCAAGGTTCACACATTTTTAAAGTTGTATTTTTAAAATCATGTTGCTTAGCTGTTCTGCCCATGTCACCATGTATGTGATTCATATCATGTATGTTGGCTGCATTGGCGTTAAATATTTATGTCTCTGAGAGACGACTGTAAGTTTTGGTCACATTGTACATATCTTACATTTTGTATGGGATTTCTTGTTCTCTTTTTTTTGTTTTTTGTTGTTGTTGTTTTTTTTGGGGTGGGGTTGTTGTTTTCATCTTAATCTGTGTTTGTTCACAAATCCTAGGTGGTTGATTTGTCAGCTTTTGACATCATCACACTTCTGTGTGGTTTCACTGTCAGTCTTGAGCACAATGACACTTAGAAGCTGTTAGCAGTGGAAGGTATTCAGTGTCCAGCTCCTGCATATTCCAAGTGTATATGTGTATGGTTCTATGGCATGCTTTTTTCTTTTTCCTGACTGAATGTTCTTTCCATATAATCTCGTGTTGGTTTGGAAGACCATCAATATTTGATAACCCGCTGTGAACCATAATAAACCAGAAAGGCATTTCTGGGGTAACTGTCAGTACATGAAACAGAATGGGTTTGTTTTTTTTGTATTGTTTTGTTTTGTTGTACATGAAGCAGAATGTAATTCTGGGATTTGTTGCTGTGTATTGGGATGCATACAGGTGTATAGACTGTGATTTTGTCCTCATAAATATGCCCAATGACCTAATCCCCAACATGCTTGATATGTCTACAGCAGAGTGAAGACCTTTTGTTACACCCCTGTCTCTGCAGGTTGCTGAGAGGAGGCTGGCAGGGCTGAAGGGGTTTGTGGAGGAGTCTGATGTTTGACTGTAGCATAGACATCAAGAAATTGATAGTCTCGTCCTGCTGCAAAGCTGGATGATGGACAAGGTCAAACTTGAAGAACAGATAATTTAGTCATGTTCTCTGACAAAACATGAGGAGCTGGAAACAAGAGGAGGGAGGGAATATCTCGAAATTATTATACCGAGAATTCCTCTCTCTTTCTCCTCTTCTCTCCCCCCCTCCTCCTCCATCACACCCTACCCCCACCACCCCTTCCTCCCACCCTCCCTCCCCTCCTCCACTCCCCCCTATCTCTCCTCCCCCCTGCTCCCATGTATTATCCTCTTGTTTTACCTGAATGACGCAGAAAACAATGTCTCGTTTTGAAATGTGTATTTATGACGAAGATTACTGGTTTGTGATCTTTTTTTTTAATGATGCATGCCTGTGTTATCCAAATAGCTATCTAACTGGCTGATCAGTGAAGTAAGTTATTCCTTCATTGAGGGACCACATGATTTGTTTTTACCATTGTGTTAGCTTCTAAAGGTTTTGTTATTGTTTGCTTGGGGTTTGTTGTTGGATTTCATTGTTTGTTGAATGGTTTTAAGAAAAAAGTTCTTTTATGGTTTTCCCTGTGTTTGATATTTTTTCAACTTCTTGTAGACTCTCTGGATGTCTATTTAATTTCTTACATGGGTAACATTCTTAGTTTAAAATGTGTACATGACATTTTTGAAAATTTACATTCAATTATTAAACAGCGTGAAATAAGGTTTAGTTAATCTTCTTAGGTTTCTAAAAGTACTCTTTAAACATTAAAAATTAAAAACCAAAATGGTATTTTACTTTTTTTTGTTTTTAGCTGGTATTTATTTTTGTATGTGTGTTTGCAGTGGGACCAATATGCTTGTATAACATTTATACAGGTAAATAAAAGTTTTATATAAATGAATGCGTTTATTTTGCTGTCTTTGTTTGTGTTTTTGTCTTTGCTCTTCTCTCTCTCCTCCTCTCTCCCTCTCTCTCTCTCTCTCTCTCTTTTTCCCTCATCCTCGTCTCTCCTCTCTTCTTAGACAAGTACAAATTCACTGAAGCCATTGGCTTGCATTTATAAAGAGTCCATCACACCATTTCCGTTTAAATCATCTTATTTGGATATACTCATAACCAACTATTGTTTACTTAATGTCTCATGTCTCAAAGAACTCTTTACTGTAAGCAAAAAGGATTGATGCAAAAACTGCTCCTAAGCTTAGAAGCATTAAAATTTGAAGGTCTTTCAGATGGGACTATAAACCAAGGGCCCTTGTTCAAATGCATGCAGACATCTTGTGCACACATAAAGAACCCGTTCTGACTTTCAGAAGAGTAGGCCATTTTGTGTTGGTAGGAATGGATGACAGAGTTTTTAATTAAAATGCACTCACACAGATGTCATGTTAAATCACCATCCCCGAAGTTGGAATGCAGTTACTTATATGGGGGGACGGTCATCGTGTGACATCTGGTCAGATATTTCACTAATATTTTGAATAAAGGCTGGTAAAAGTGATTACATGCATTTTTGTGACTGCCGCAAGTGGAGGTCGATTTTTCCTCTTTTTCTGAATTTTCCTCTTTTTTTTCATTTTCATTAAAAATGTTCTCCTTTTTTTTTGGTGAGTGAAATCCCATGCCTGTAACATTGTGGAGTCACCGACACCTGTCCAGTCCCTCCTCTGTGCCATCTTATGTTCTAGAGAAGCTGTTATTTCATGCCCATGGCCTGCCAGCAAAGTGCAGTCAGGTAGATGTGTCTGTTGTCATTCTATAGGCCTGCCAGTAGTGTACAATCGCTGAAGAAGACATTCCGCTCCTGCCCTGTGGTCATCTTGAGACCTGCAAGCAGTGCGCTGTCAGGCCTAGTCCCTGTCCCGTCTGTCACCAAAACATCTTGGGAACTGTTCTTGCCTTTATCATGGGTCTATGGCTAGAAACTGCTGCTGCTACTACTACTACTGGTACTACTTCTACTACTATTACCAGTACTGCTACAAGAGACTAGTAATGATGTTGCTGTTTTGCATTCCTCAGCCTAAGCAGCTCATATCAGGGGGGACGGATAGCCTAGTGGTCAGAACATTGCGCTGGCAATTTGACGACCCGGGTTCGAGTCCGGTCGAGGAAATTTTTCTCCTGGAGTTAACATCAGTGCTGACTCCAGTCTCCCCAAAAGTCCTTCAGATGAGACTTTAAACCGAGGCCCCGTGTGCGAACGCACGCAGAACATCTTGCGCACACGTTAAATCCTGTTCCGCTTTTTGTAAGAGTAGGCCATCGTGTGCCGGTGGGAACAGATGACAAGATTTACAAAACTGCATACACACGGGGACCGGATGAAAAAAAGCACATGATTGCTTATTCTGTTATCCTCGATATAAAAGAAAAATAATAAAAAATAAATAAATAAAAGGGGGCAATGCAGGAAGCACAGCCATGACCACTGGTGTTTCCTCAGCGAGAGCATCTCAGAATCTCCAGACCATAAAGGCAAAGCACAAACACAAACTCTTTCCCTAAATCGGAAGTCTCCGCTGGACATTAATTTAATCACACCAATAAATCATTGGTATAAATCATAAGTCATGCCACCTGACTTTGGCTGCAGCAACCACTAATCTGTTACTGCCATTATTGTTATCTCCCAAGAGATTCAGCAGGTGGCATCCTGCTAACCTTGGATCAACACCAGCGTCACTGGCCAATAGCCTAACATCCAAATAACACGAACTTAACATGAAACAACTGAGGTAGGCCTACCCTACGCGGTAGTGCACACGTACACCAATGGTTATGGTCGGTTGATGGCTCAGTCCCTCGAATAGCCTAGTGGTCAGAACATTGCGCTGGCAATTTGAAGACCCGGGTTCGAGTCCGGTCGAGGAAATTTTTATCCTGGAGTTAACATCAGTGCTGACTCCACTCTCCCCAAAAGTCTTTCGGATGAGACTTTAAATCGAGGCCCCGTGTGCGAACGCACGCAGAACATCTTGCGCACACGTTTAATCCTGTTCCACTTTTCGTAAGAGTAGGCCATCGTGTGCCGGTGGGAACAGATGACATTTACAAAACTGCATACACATGGGGACTGGATGTAAAAAAAGCACAAGAGAGCTTATCCCATTATCCTCGAGATAAAAGAATAAATAAACCCGGTAGCCTAGGCTTACGAGTAGGCTAGAGGCGAACCTGACGCACATACGGTGGCTGGGTGGTCTGGAGATGACACACCTGCCTAGAAAGCGAGAAGTGCCGGTTCAATACCCACACTCTCTCAAAAGTCCTGATGAGACTATAAACCGAGGCCCCGTGTGCGAACGCAGAACATCCTGCGTACACGTTAAATCCTGTTCTGCTTTTCGAAAGAGTAGGTCATTGTGTGCCGGTGGTAACAGATGACAAAAATCACAAAATTGCATACACGTGGGGACTGGGTGTAAAAAAGCACATGCGTGTTTTTTTCCATTGCCATCGAGATAAAAGAATAAATAAATAAATAAATAGATAAATGAACAAGCGGAACTTCCATGAGTGGCTCAACGTTGAGACTGAGCTTTCTGTACATAATCATTGTACACAGATTAATTATGTAGTGTGTGTGTGTGTGTGTGTGTGTTGTGTGTGTGTGTGCGCGCGCGCGCGCGCGTGTGTGAATAGCAAATAATTTATGACTGAGACATCCCGGATGTGTATAATTATAGTACATGCCTAGGTGTCCCACTCACCACGTCCTCGTTTCCTTCAGCCAATAGAATCTACCCTGCTTCGACCTCACCTGACATTGCAAATTGCGTTGTTCACATCCACCCTCTTCTCTCTCTCTCTCTCTCTCTCTCTAGCTCTCTCTCACCATGCCCCAATCTGGTCACTGCTGTCTCTGGTTACTTTGCTCGTAAATTATGGTTGTTGGTATGATTGTGTAGTGGTTTGAGTTTTTTTGTTTGTTTACTTTGTATTTTTCCTGCTAACAGTAACATAACACCCCCTTTGACGTCAGAGCTGTCCCAAGTCAAAA